>JAKOOJ010000001.1:239705940-240905940 GCA_022577455.1 Arizona elegans
TGATACTATGCCTTTACAGGGAGGAGGTGGGTGTGGCCTACTGACGACAGCTAACGAGCTAGAAATGGATCTATTTAGGTCTCCCACCTAGCAGTCAGAGCTTGCTAGGTGTTAGAAAGGAAAAAAGCCCAGAACCGAGTAGATGAGATTCTACTGAGCTGGAGCTACAAAAAAAAACCTTGGCTACGTAGGGAAAACCTGGCTAGAAGAAAAACACACATAGACCCTACGAAGAAGTAAGAAAATTGATACTATGCCTTTACAGGGAGGAGGTGGGTGTGGCCTACTGACGACAGCTAACGAGCTAGAAATGGATCTATTTAGGTCTCCCACCTAGCAGTCAGAGCTTGCTAGGTGTTAGAAAGGAAAAAAGCCCAGAACCGAGTAGATGAGATTCTACTGAGCTGGAGCTACAAAAAAAAACCTTGGCTACGTAGGGAAAACCTGGCTAGAAGAAAAACACACATAGACCCTACGAAGAAGTAAGAAAATTGATACTATGCCTTTACAGGGAGGAGGTGGGTGTGGCCTACTGACGACAGCTAACGAGCTAGAAATGGATCTATTTAGGTCTCCCACCTAGCAGTCAGAGCTTGCTAGGTGTTAGAAAGGAAAAAAGCCCAGAACCGAGTAGATGAGATTCTACTGAGCTGGAGCTACAAAAAAAACCTTGGCTACGTAGGGAAAACCTGGCTAGAAGAAAAACACACATAGACCCTACGAAGAAGTAAGAAAATTGATACTATGCCTTTACAGGGAGGAGGTGGGTGTGGCCTACTGACGACAGCTAACGAGCTAGAAATGGATCTATTTAGGTCTCCCACCTAGCAGTCAGAGCTTGCTAGGTGTTAGAAAGGAAAAAAGCCCAGAACCGAGTAGATGAGATTCTACTGAGCTGGAGCTACAAAAAAAACCTTGGCTACGTAGGGAAAACCTGGCTAGAAGAAAAACACACATAGACCCTACGAAGAAGTAAGAAAATTGATACTATGCCTTTACAGGGAGGAGGTGGGTGTGGCCTACTGACGACAGCTAACGAGCTAGAAATGGATCTATTTAGGTCTCCCACCTAGCAGTCAGAGCTTGCTAGGTGTTAGAAAGGAAAAAAGCCCAGAACCGAGTAGATGAGATTCTACTGAGCTGGAGCTACAAAAAAAACCTTGGCTACGTAGGGAAAACCTGGCTAGAAGAAAAACACACATAGACCCTACGAAGAAGTAAGAAAATTGATACTATGCCTTTACAGGGAGGAGGTGGGTGTGGCCTACTGACGACAGCTAACGAGCTAGAAATGGATCTATTTAGGTCTCCCACCTAGCAGTCAGAGCTTGCTAGGTGTTAGAAAGGAAAAAAGCCCAGAACCGAGTAGATGAGATTCTACTGAGCTGGAGCTACAAAAAAAACCTTGGCTACGTAGGGAAAACCTGGCTAGAAGAAAAACACACATAGACCCTACGAAGAAGTAAGAAAATTGATACTATGCCTTTACAGGGAGGAGGTGGGTGTGGCCTACTGACGACAGCTAACGAGCTAGAAATAGATCTATTTAGGTCTCCCACCTAGCAGTCAGAGCTTGCTAGGTGTTAGAAAGGAAAAAAGCCCAGAACCGAGTAGATGAGATTCTACTGAGCTGGAGCTACAAAAAAAAACCTTGGCTACGTAGGGAAAACCTGGCTAGAAGAAAAACACACATAGACCCTACGAAGAAGTAAGAAAATTGATACTATGCCTTTACAGGGAGGAGGTGGGTGTGGCCTACTGACGACAGCTAACGAGCTAGAAATGGATCTATTTAGGTCTCCCACCTAGCAGTCAGAGCTTGCTAGGTGTTAGAAAGGAAAAAAGCCCAGAACCGAGTAGATGAGATTCTACTGAGCTGGAGCTACAAAAAAAAAAAACCTTGGCTACGTAGGGAAAACCTGGCTAGAAGAAAAACACACATAGACCCTACGAAGAAGTAAGAAAATTGATACTATGCCTTTACAGGGAGGAGGTGGGTGTGGCCTACTGACGACAGCTAACGAGCTAGAAATGGATCTATTTAGGTCTCCCACCTAGCAGTCAGAGCTTGCTAGGTGTTAGAAAGGAAAAAAGCCCAGAACCGAGTAGATGAGATTCTACTGAGCTGGAGCTACAAAAAAAACCTTGGCTACGTAGGGAAAACCTGGCTAGAAGAAAAACACACATAGACCCTACGAAGAAGTAAGAAAATTGATACTATGCCTTTACAGGGAGGAGGTGGGTGTGGCCTACTGACGACAGCTAACGAGCTAGAAATGGATCTATTTAGGTCTCCCACCTAGCAGTCAGAGCTTGCTAGGTGTTAGAAAGGAAAAAAGCCCAGAACCGAGTAGATGAGATTCTACTGAGCTGGAGCTACAAAAAAAACCTTGGCTACGTAGGGAAAACCTGGCTAGAAGAAAAACACACATAGACCCTACGAAGAAGTAAGAAAATTGATACTATGCCTTTACAGGGAGGAGGTGGGTGTGGCCTACTGACGACAGCTAACGAGCTAGAAATGGATCTATTTAGGTCTCCCACCTAGCAGTCAGAGCTTGCTAGGTGTTAGAAAGGAAAAAAGCCCAGAACCGAGTAGATGAGATTCTACTGAGCTGGAGCTACAAAAAAAACCTTGGCTACGTAGGGAAAACCTGGCTAGAAGAAAAACACACATAGACCCTACGAAGAAGTAAGAAAATTGATACTATGCCTTTACAGGGAGGAGGTGGGTGTGGCCTACTGACGACAGCTAACGAGCTAGAAATGGATCTATTTAGGTCTCCCACCTAGCAGTCAGAGCTTGCTAGGTGTTAGAAAGGAAAAAAGCCCAGAACCGAGTAGATGAGATTCTACTGAGCTGGAGCTACAAAAAAAACCTTGGCTACGTAGGGAAAACCTGGCTAGAAGAAAAACACACATAGACCCTACGAAGAAGTAAGAAAATTGATACTATGCCTTTACAGGGAGGAGGTGGGTGTGGCCTACTGACGACAGCTAACGAGCTAGAAATGGATCTATTTAGGTCTCCCACCTAGCAGTCAGAGCTTGCTAGGTGTTAGAAAGGAAAAAAGCCCAGAACCGAGTAGATGAGATTCTACTGAGCTGGAGCTACAAAAAAAACCTTGGCTACGTAGGGAAAACCTGGCTAGAAGAAAAACACACATAGACCCTACGAAGAAGTAAGAAAATTGATACTATGCCTTTACAGGGAGGAGGTGGGTGTGGCCTACTGACGACAGCTAACGAGCTAGAAATGGATCTATTTAGGTCTCCCACCTAGCAGTCAGAGCTTGCTAGGTGTTAGAAAGGAAAAAAGCCCAGAACCGAGTAGATGAGATTCTACTGAGCTGGAGCTACAAAAAAAACCTTGGCTACGTAGGGAAAACCTGGCTAGAAGAAAAACACACATAGACCCTACGAAGAAGTAAGAAAATTGATACTATGCCTTTACAGGGAGGAGGTGGGTGTGGCCTACTGACGACAGCTAACGAGCTAGAAATGGATCTATTTAGGTCTCCCACCTAGCAGTCAGAGCTTGCTAGGTGTTAGAAAGGAAAAAAGCCCAGAACCGAGTAGATGAGATTCTACTGAGCTGGAGCTACAAAAAAAACCTTGGCTACGTAGGGAAAACCTGGCTAGAAGAAAAACACACATAGACCCTACGAAGAAGTAAGAAAATTGATACTATGCCTTTACAGGGAGGAGGTGGGTGTGGCCTACTGACGACAGCTAACGAGCTAGAAATGGATCTATTTAGGTCTCCCACCTAGCAGTCAGAGCTTGCTAGGTGTTAGAAAGGAAAAAAGCCCAGAACCGAGTAGATGAGATTCTACTGAGCTGGAGCTACAAAAAAAACCTTGGCTACGTAGGGAAAACCTGGCTAGAAGAAAAACACACATAGACCCTACGAAGAAGTAAGAAAATTGATACTATGCCTTTACAGGGAGGAGGTGGGTGTGGCCTACTGACGACAGCTAACGAGCTAGAAATGGATCTATTTAGGTCTCCCACCTAGCAGTCAGAGCTTGCTAGGTGTTAGAAAGGAAAAAAGCCCAGAACCGAGTAGATGAGATTCTACTGAGCTGGAGCTACAAAAAAAACCTTGGCTACGTAGGGAAAACCTGGCTAGAAGAAAAACACACATAGACCCTACGAAGAAGTAAGAAAATTGATACTATGCCTTTACAGGGAGGAGGTGGGTGTGGCCTACTGACGACAGCTAACGAGCTAGAAATGGATCTATTTAGGTCTCCCACCTAGCAGTCAGAGCTTGCTAGGTGTTAGAAAGGAAAAAAGCCCAGAACCGAGTAGATGAGATTCTACTGAGCTGGAGCTACAAAAAAAACCTTGGCTACGTAGGGAAAACCTGGCTAGAAGAAAAACACACATAGACCCTACGAAGAAGTAAGAAAATTGATACTATGCCTTTACAGGGAGGAGGTGGGTGTGGCCTACTGACGACAGCTAACGAGCTAGAAATGGATCTATTTAGGTCTCCCACCTAGCAGTCAGAGCTTGCTAGGTGTTAGAAAGGAAAAAAGCCCAGAACCGAGTAGATGAGATTCTACTGAGCTGGAGCTACAAAAAAAAAACCTTGGCTACGTAGGGAAAACCTGGCTAGAAGAAAAACACACATAGACCCTACGAAGAAGTAAGAAAATTGATACTATGCCTTTACAGGGAGGAGGTGGGTGTGGCCTACTGACGACAGCTAACGAGCTAGAAATGGATCTATTTAGGTCTCCCACCTAGCAGTCAGAGCTTGCTAGGTGTTAGAAAGGAAAAAAGCCCAGAACCGAGTAGATGAGATTCTACTGAGCTGGAGCTACAAAAAAAAAAAACCTTGGCTACGTAGGGAAAACCTGGCTAGAAGAAAAACACACATAGACCCTACGAAGAAGTAAGAAAATTGATACTATGCCTTTACAGGGAGGAGGTGGGTGTGGCCTACTGACGACAGCTAACGAGCTAGAAATGGATCTATTTAGGTCTCCCACCTAGCAGTCAGAGCTTGCTAGGTGTTAGAAAGGAAAAAAGCCCAGAACCGAGTAGATGAGATTCTACTGAGCTGGAGCTACAAAAAAAACCTTGGCTACGTAGGGAAAACCTGGCTAGAAGAAAAACACACATAGACCCTACGAAGAAGTAAGAAAATTTATATATATATATATATATATATATATATATATATATATATATATATATATATATATATATATATATATATATATATATATATATATATATATTCATTCGGAGGTTTTCGCGGGTGTTTGTATCTAGGTCTTTGGTTATTTGGGTTTTCTCCTGCGTAAAATTGGAGGTGTCTTGGCAACGTTTCGACGAAGTCTCATTCGTCGTCTTCAGGCTGGTGTTCAAGCCGAGAACACCAGCCTGGAGATGACAAATGAGACTTCGTCGAAATGTTGCCAAGACACCTCCAATTTTACGCGGGAGAAAACCCAAATAACCAAAGACATATATATATATATATATATATATATATATATATATATATATATATATATATATATATATATATATATATGGATGCTGTGGCTCAGTGGCTAAGATGCTGAGCTTGTCAATCAAAAGGTTAGCAGTTCAGCAGTTCAAATCCCTATTGCCGCATAATGGGGGTGAGCTCCTGTTACTGGTCCCAGCTTCTGCCAACCTAGCAGTTCGAAAGCACATAAAAAATGCAAGTAGAAAAATAGGAACCATCTATGGTGGGAAGGTAATAGTGTGCCTTTGGCACATGACCATGGAGATGTCTTCGGAAAGTGCTGGCTCTTTGGCTTTGAAATGGAGATGAGCACCGCCCCCTAGAGTCAGGAATGACTGCACATATGTAAAAGGGAAACCTTTACCTTTATCTAAGTTAGTATAGTTTTACATCTTATAGGGTTTCTCAGATCCTAGTATTTCTTATGTCTTTTTAAAGTTATCTATCTTTATTATCTATATAATTCAGACTATTGACTGTAAAATTGATTGCAATTTTATAGGTCTGTGCTGGATCTGAATCCCTATATCTTTATTTTATTCCATCATCATGATTTTTTATTCTTACTTTTATTTTAGAGAGACTTTTATACTATTAGATTTATGCTAGTCTATAAGCAAAATAAAATAAAATAAACAGGCATACATAAAACAGGCATACATAAAACTGCTGGAGGTTATCTTTCAATATAGGGATGAGTATCATCTATATGCTGATAATACCCAACTTTACAACATGGTTAATAAGCAATCAAATTATGCAATCAATATTCTGCTCCAATTAGGATCATCTGTTAGGGTCTTGATGGGAAGAAATAAATTTAGGCTTAATCCTAATAAAATTAAGTCTTTTAGGATTAGAAAACCATCTGATTCTAGGGATATTCTATCCCTAGTTCTGGATATCATTGTGCTCCCCCATTCTGAATGGGTTTGCAGTCTTGAAGGATTAGATGAGAACTGTGACAATGACCAGTTTTCCTCCACTTCATCTTGTGCCTTAGTGACAACCTGGTGTAAAAATCACTCATGCTTTGATCATCTCTTGTTTTTGCAATATGCTGCACATGAAGACCATTCAGAAGTTATAGCTGGATTATAATGTACCACCTCAAGCAGTCATGAGCAGATGATGATTTACCCATAGCATTTCTACTATAAGAGCTGCATTGGTTGCCAGTTTGCCATGCATGGTTCAAGACCTGAATATCTTCAGAACTACCTTGTTGCACTTATTTATGCCCAACCAGTAAGATCAGGTAGAAGAGATTCTCCCTAATCCCTTTACACAGGGAATCTTATTTTCAGGAAGTTTAGAAGCAAGCCTTTATAACTGCTGACCCCCTTTTTTGGAATTGCTTTCTTCTGAAATCTATTGGTCTCAACCTCACTGGGCTTGTAGACAAGTATTATAAAGTATTCCTTCCTGGAATCTGGTGTTATGTTTGACCTGAGTTTATTAATTGTCCCTGGAATACAATTGTATCCTGTTCACTACTTGATCTATTTTTATTTTAGAAAACGTGGTAAGTTACTCAAAGTGAGTTATAACGAATTTGGCACATACGTCCAGTCAAATAAACAAACAAACAAATTACATCTAAATCCAAGGCTTTATATTGGGGGTGGGGGGATCCACAGTACTCTGCGTTTAAATCAAGTGTCTTCTTTAATAAAATGTTTCAATAGTATTTCAGATTTATGGTCCTCCAATGGATGAAAAATTAGCTAAATATATAACACAAGGTTATGAACAAGAGACTTATAAAGGTCAAAGTGAGCAGAATTCATTTCTGATAACAAGGGTGTCTTAGCAGTTTTCCCTGGGTGAGTACCTTCCAGTGGTGAGTTGCTACTGGTTCACCCCGGTTCGGACGAACCAGTAGTGGTCCCAGTGGGAAGCTCTGCCCACCCACCCAGACATCATCAAATACGCTCTGAGCATGTGCAAAAGTGGTGCATGCGCAAGCAAAGCGAGCACGTGCGAGTGAGTGAACCAGTAGCAAAGATAAGTGAAACCCACCACTGGTACCTTCCCTATGATCATTTCCAGCCATGCTTATTTATGGCAGGCTTGTGAAATAATGCACAAGAGCTACACAAAAAGAATTGTAAAAAACAAAAAATATCCTGCTCTTATGTTCAACTTCTGGGAGTGGTGATCTGTCTATTGAGGATGTTGTATTATCAACATGCAGATAATATCCATTTAGATGTAAACCTAAGCTGAGCAGAAGATGCTATGAATGTTCTGACCAGGTGTCTGATAGCTCCAAGGCAGTATTTCTCCTTTACCACTTAAGATGTGTGGACTTCAACTCCCAGAATTCCCTAGCTGACATGATAAGAGACTATAAAGGTTCTCAATCATCCAAGTCATGGTTGTCCCAAAGGTACTTTTCCAAAAGACAAATGGACTTTCTGACTTACTTTTTTTAAAAAACAAAACAAAAATAACACTTAAAAAATATTTATTGTTTTATTTATTTAAAGTTGATATGTTAAAATTTGGGTTAATTTAAGTTTTTAATCACTATTTATGTCCCACCACTTTTAGTCTGTTGTTATTCTTACATTATTATTTTATCATTATTATTTATTGTTTTAATATTTAAATGTTAGCCACCCAAAGTTTTTGGAGCAGGACAGAATATAAATGTCAGCAATGAAATAAACAAAATAAACAAATTATGAACATCTGTTAACAAACCAGGCACCAGCCTCTTTGCTGATATCATCCAATATTGTAGAAACAATTGTTGTATAAAAGCCACTCATGCCATTCAAATCTTGAATATGCATCAGAGATTTGGAAGTAAAGGCAATAAATTAAGAGTTTTAAGAAAGCTCTTGTTTACTATTTTTTAAAAAAATAATCACAAGAAGTTTTGAAGAGAACAGTTACCATTTACCTGATTCTGTTTTCCCCATTTATCATCAATCTTTTTTGTCAAAAAATAACAATAATCTACTCTGGAGTAAAAGGGGTTTATTTTGATAAGCTCTGAAGCAGAAAACATACCCTATGATCTGTACCTTTAGTAACTGCCTGAAAAAGAAAATTGAAAGGGCGGTCTGTATGGCATAACAAATCTGTTTTACTAAACCCAATAAGGAGTTGTTTTCCCCTTTTCACAAAAAAAGAAGTATGCAACTCTCTTAACCCAATAGGATGCAGGCATACTTGAGTTGTGACAGAGAACACTTTGTGGAAATTAGATGCCTAATTTAGCATTTGTGAAAAATGGCCCTATATGTAAGCAATATTTTTTTTCACTTGATTTGTGTTCTACTCCTAAATGCATCATGGCCAGAAATAACACAGAGAAGCAGATTTAGATTTGATTGGTGTCTAGACGTGACACTCCATGACTGGTCTTGCCAGTTGGAAAGATTTGGAAGACAATCCAGGTGGCAGGTCCTGATTGGGGGCACCGATAATATTTGGTTTGTTCATTTATCCAATCAAATAATGTATTCTACGCAGTAGACATTGACTACCTGTTTCTCTAATGAAGCTTATCCAACAATGGTAATTAATGTAATAAGAAAGAAAGGCAAAGAAATATATTTAATTCGGTAGGTCTCCTAAAGCAAATATTTGTTTCTGGATCCATCTCAATTCTTTGGATTAATTTCTAAGAATAGACAGCCATGCTAGCAGAATGGCCAAGAGCTGCAGTTAAATGTTTTCTGGAGACAGGGTAGAAGGGCCATGTAAGGCACATGGACAGATGCAGGAATTGGATATGTATAGTCCAGTGAAAAGAAGGACTAAGGGTGACATGATAGCAATGTTCTGATATCTAAGGGACTGCCACAAAGAAGAGAGGGTCAACCTATTTCCCAAAGCACCTGAAGGCAGGGCAAGAAGCAATGGATGAAAACTAATCAAGGAAAGAAAGAACCAAGTTGGAATTAAGGAAAAATGTCCTGACCATTCCATTAATCAGTGGAATGATTTGCCTCCAGAAGTTGTGCATGCTCCAAAATTGGAGGTTTTAAAGAAGAAATTGGACAACCATTTCTGAAATGGTATAGGGGTCCTGCTTTGAGCAGAGGGTTGGACTAAGAAGACCCTCAGGATCCCTTCCAACTCTCTTGTTCTGTTCTGTTATTCTGTTTGTTGGTTTACCATTTTTGAAGGATAACTGATGTGTGTGCCTGGAGGAGGGGGAATTGTAAGTTTGTTTTGGATTTACCCAGCAGGTTTTTTTTTTTTTTGCATGATCAGTCACAGAATGATGGGAACTTTGAAGCCAGGTTTTGGCAATTGTATCACTGAAATGGTCCACATGTAGCCATAGCGACAAAGATTGCCAACCTTAAAGTGTTATTCAAGGCTACCCTGCTGCCTCTTGCTTTGCAGAAAAGAACTATTTGCCATTCTACTTCAGTAAGCAAATTGCTTTTAGATAATATAATTTTACTTTATGTTGCATAATGAAGTACAGGAGGGATATAAATGATACATCTGTTGACACAATGAAAAAGGGCCTTGTTGGTGATGGTCCCTTCTCTCGGGAAGATAATTTCCCTCAAGGTAATGGTTGGCACCCATCCTGTTATTTTTCCAAAAGATGTTGTTTTGTCAGCAGTTCTGAGGACCTCAAATGAAGATGGAGCCAATCAAGAGTTGGTTAGATTGTTTTGCTGCTGCCATTAGGAGTGGGGGAGTTGGGGTTTTATGCAGGGATGGGCTGCTGGGGGTTTGCAGGGGTTCGGAAGAACCTCTAGCTAAGATTCTGTGCAGTTTGGAGAATCCCCAAATCCCACTCCTGGCTGGCCCCATCCATTCCAACCTGCCCCTCCCAGGCGTCCCCACGTGGCCTGTTTTGGATGCTTGTAAGGGTGCACGTGGAGGCTCAGGGAGAGTGAAAAATGGGCCTACCAGAAGTTTGGGAAGTTCTGGCCTCCAGAGGGCCTCCAGAGCCTGGGGAGGGCAAAAATGCCCCCCCCCCGCCGCCATGGTGCAGGAGGATGACTAGGCCACACCCACCATGGCCACACCCACCCAGCAACCGGGTAGAGAACCCCTTGCTAAAATTTTTGAAGCCCACCCCTGGTTTCATGCTGTGGCTTTTTAATGTTGTAATGCACCCAGACTCATCTATGTCTGATTGGGCTGTCATCTAAATTTATTTAATAAATAAACAGTACAAATAAATAACTTTTGTAATAATATAAAGAAAATGACAATTAAAAATGTATCTGACAATGAAAAGACAGCAACATTAGCAAATCTGAAAATCTGTTTTTAAATATATTTAACTGAAGAAGACAAGAGTGCTTTTCAAATTTTTTTGTCTACTTGTTTTTGTCTGTCTGTCTGTCTCTCTCCCTCTCTTTCTCTCTCTCTCACCATCATCCATCTGTCTATCATCTACCTTCTAATGATTATTATAGTAGTATTACCAATATAAATCTGAGATCTTTTTTTGTTAAGCAAAGGGAGATGTGATTTTTAAAAAGCCGGAGGCCTACTTGAATTGTTTATAACAACAATAGCTTAGGATACAGAACTGCTCAACTGACCTTCCTAGAATCATTTGAGCAGTTCTGAAGCCTGCCTTTCCTGTCTTGAAAAGCTGATTGTCTCACACAGAGAGGGGGGAGGGGTTTCTACACAACTCTAATTATCAACACTTTGCAAAATCAAACCAAAGCTTTTCTTCTTGGATATTTTCATAAAGCAAGTTTTGTTTCTCAGTAGCACAGTGGAAGAAGTTTTTCAGTAGTTTTCCAGTCCCCCACTGATTTGGTACATATGATAAAAACATCATTTGGAAAAGAAAGCTCTTGCTCAAACCTGTCCAGATGTTCACTTAGTCATTTTGTGAAAATGTTCACAGCTGTTGTGTGATGCAGTCTTACACCAGTCCTTTCCCCCAATGGACATATTTTGGATCTCTGGCTCTACAGCAAAGCAAGAAAGAGGAATGAGGTCCATATGAGAGGGAAGGAGAATGAGTGTCATCGTTGATCAGCACCCAAAATTTAAGTATCCCTCTTGGACTTTTTTCATTTTCATGTTCTGTTCTGTGTCTGGCTTCATGCTGGCATTATGTTTTCAAGAGCCTGCACATCCTAAGATTTTAAAAGACTCTGAGAGGCTGGAAGGAAAATGCTTACTTGAGTATTCCTTTCCACTTTCTTCTGGCTGTACCACAATATGAATGATATTTTTCCCCTTTTTCCCCCCATTCAGGTCAATACTCCTGGGATCAGGAACACATGGAGATATGTTGATTGAATAGTAGGCACAAAACATGGTAGCATGAGGCACCCCCTCCCCATTTATATTTGGGAATGGGACAGAGATGAAATCCAGCAGGTTCTGGAGAACTGGTAGCAGAAATTTGGAGTAGTTCGGAGAACTGGTAGCAGAAATTTGGAGTAGTTCAGAGAACCGGCAAATATATATACGTACGTACGTATGTATGTATGTATGTATGTATGTATGTATGTATGTATGAAAAAAGCCTAGAAACTAGTGGATTGGGATTTCACTGAACTAAGGCTGCATAAAAACCTTGGTTTACGTAGGAAGAACCTGGCTAAAGAGAAATACACATAAAGGCCTACGAAAAGAAAAGAAAACAAATACTGTACCTTTACAGGGAGGATACATGGGAGGAAGGTATGGCTAACTGATGAGGGCTTATAAATCCGAAATAGATCTATCTTAGTCTCCTTAGTCTCTCAATGGGCAGCAGGGAGCTTGCTGGCTACTGGGGAAAAAAAAAGCCTAGAAACTAGTGGATTGGGATTTCACTGAACTAGGGCTGCATAAAAATCTTGGTTTATGTAGTAAGAACCTGGCTAAAGATAAATATGTACATCTCTCTCCCTCTCTCTCTCTCTCTCTCTCTCTCTCTCTCTCTCTCTCTCTCTCTCTCTCTCTCTCTCTCCTGGGAGACAAGAATTAATTATTCTGTATAGCTATGTTGTAATATTAAACAAATGAAACAATTTTCATGAATGAAGGAAAATATATGTGTCCCAGAATAATGTTGCAGGATCCAATCTAATCGGTCACCAGGAGCAGAGGTTTATTTTTCCAAGTTTTGGACTGAAGTCGAAGCTGAAGTCCATCCTCAGGAAATTTCTCACTCTCCAGAAATTGTGCACTGGGTTGTTTTATTTTTCAATTCTGAATTTCTGAAACAAAAAAGAGTTTTTATGGTGATGGTTGCAAAACTGAAAACAAAAAAAATCCATTTCTAGATATGCTTGAGTTCATTTGATTACACTTTGATTTTGAAAAAAGGAATAAAAATAGAGCAGGACCTTTGCAACAGAGAAAGTACATGATACACAGTGGCAGGACTGGATCTGAGTCATGAATATAAATTGAATAAATAAAGAAATAAAGAAATACAATCTGGGATGTTAGCCCAGAAGTTAGGGATCGGAAAAAAGCTAACTCAGTGGAGAGGTGAAATAATATCAAAGCATTTGTGAGTGAAAAGTTGTCAAATCTGGCAATTATAATATGAAAAGACCAGGATATATATTATATTTGATATTTGAGCCACGATGGCGCAGGGTTAGAGTGCAGTACTGCAGGCTACTTCTGCTGACTCCCAGCTGCCTGCAATTTGGCAGTTCAAACCTCACCAGGCTCAAGGTTGACTCAGACTTCCATCCTTCTGAGATTGTTAAAATGAGGACCCAAATTGTTGGGGGCAATATGCTGACTCTGTAAAACTGCTTAAAGAGGGCTGTAAAGCACTGTAAAGCAGTATATAAGTGTAAGTACTATTGCTATTGCATACTTGCAAGTAAGTATGGCAAATTTTGGTCAGTGAATAAGAACCTTTAGCAAAAGAAGTCAGGAGCAAAGTTTTCTTTATTAAAGTGTGGGTTGTAGAAGAGAGGAGGTTTCTCATGAAACAAACTAAAAGTGTAGATAAAAGGAAAAAAAGCAGATACCATCTATTAGAGAATATTTGTAATTTTTGAGGAAAGAAGTTATAGTGTCCACTAGAAATTGAAAAATAGAAGGTCCAGGAAGATCAAAGGAGAAATGAAAGGGAAATATTGTAATTAAACATATAACATCTTATGAAAATCATTCCTAAAGCCTTTACCTCATATATTACTAATGGCAACTGTTCATTTTCTCAAGTCATTTGGAAATAGCCAACAAGAGTTGAAAAATTGAAGAGAAGCTTCCGAAGTATATTCAAGGAACCAGAATTTTTTACCCCAATGGGCAAACTTTGATGAGTATCCTATAACAGGTTCTGATTTTTTTCAGAAGAAAATGCCTAAAGTATTTTAGCCTAAGGTAAGGAAATCTTTCAATAAATTTGAGTCTCAATTCATAAGAACCTGGGGAAAAAGGGCTAGAATGAACTTCCTAAAGAAGATGGCAGAATTGGTAGTATTACACTAGTTTTTATTAATGTTTACCTTGTGACTTGAAAGCAAAAGTTAAATATCTGGCCCAGAACACTATGTTCAAAGTGGTAGAAATAGCAGATCAATTAATTTGGAATACGAACAATAACCATATTTGGTTAATAAATCAGAAGCGAGGAAGTTATTTGATTATGTGGATTAGTCAGAGAAAGCAGTAATCTGTGAGAAAACATTTAACCCTGCTGGAAAGAAGAAAAGATTTAAGCAGTGGTTAAAGAGGAAGATTTAAAATCCTCGTATTCTGAAAAAAGGTTGTGTCAGGTCTGACTATTATTTAAGGAACAACTACTATGGAAACAAACAAATATGTCAACTCAACTGAAGAACAGTGATACTGATGGTGTGGGTTTCTTTATGATCAATGTTGAATACATTACTAATATCTTAACAGAAATGATGAAAATTAGTCAGAAAAATGTCAATTTTTATTTCAACAGATATATTTGTGTAAGAAGCTTGAAGTCAAATACTCATGGTAAAGTTATGTGTAGAAATGAAAGAGGCTTATAATATACAGGATTTTTAGGAGACTGCCTTGTATCTTTGTTGTGAGAAGAAATCTAATGACAGCTAAAATACAAATGTGCGCTTGAAATAATTTTTAAAAAGCTGAAAATTCAGAAAATGATATTCTCAATTGGTTCTGAAACTAGTATAATGCACGAGTGGTGGATGAAGAGAAGGGATAGTAAGTCAGATAACTCTACCTACAGTATCATATATACCTTTATAACAGTAACCAGACTAGTGGTGTGTACATCTAGGGATTTAAAAAAAGAATTCCCTAGAACAGATCAGCAGAGAACCATATTGAGAAATGACAGATGGCGTACTGATCGGATACAATTCATATTGTATATTTTATGGGACATGGTGACCCCAAAACATGAGGGTTGGAGCATTACAATTTGGTCATCACATTACAAAAAAGATGTTGAAACTTTGGAAAAAGTGGAAAGAAGAACAACTAAGGTGATTAAAGGTCTGGAGACAAAAACATATGAAGAAGAGTTGCAGGAATTGGGTATGGACAATCTAGATAAAAGAAGGTGTTGGCATGATAGCAATATTCCAGTATTTGAGAGGCTGCCACAAAGAAGGAGTCAACTTATTTTCCAAAGCACTAGAAGACAAGAAAAGAAACAATGGATGGAAATTAAACAAGGAGAGAAGCAACCTGGAATTAAGGAGAAAGTTCTTAACAGTGGGGACAATTAACCAGTGGAATAGCTTGCCTTCAGAAGTTATAGGGGCTTCATCCCTGAAGGTTTTTAAGAAAAGTCTGGACAGTCACCTATCTGAAATGGGTAGGTCTCCTGCTCAAGCAGAGGGTTGGACTAGAAGACCTTCAAGATCCCTTCCTGCTCTATTCTGATTGATAAACCAACTAAAATCAAAATTATCACTCACAACTAGCACAAGCTTGTACACATGGATGTATGGTAAGTATGTATGCACAGCGTTTTTTCTTTTCTATCAGTTGATTAGAAATGTCTATTATGCATGCATATAAAACAAGTAAATACAATAATCAAAGATGCTGCATGAGTATTCTTTAAGACACAGCTGCTTTCATTTTTTACTGAAAGCAGCATATTCTCTTTTGGTCTACAATGATTCGCATTCATATCACAACTTCTAAAAGAGGGGGTTTTACAGCTCCCTTCATCCAGGCATCCCTATCTCCTAGAAACATTTAACATCTCTATTAGTCAACTGGCAGATTCTACTTGCGACAACAGTCCAATAAATGAGCATACAGCCTCATTCCTTTGATAACTTTCTCTGAACTCCAGCTGAGGAAGATGAAAGTCACTACCTCCATCATCATTTTAGAATTTTCTTTCAACACTGAAACCCGGTTGGATGGATGCAAGCAATTTAACCATCAAAATATTCTGCAAGCTCATTGCAGCATGTATAACTCAGGTTGATATTAGTAAAGTATGCACATGACACTGTAGAATTCGGAACCACCATCCTAATAATTAAATATGTTCATAGGTCCCGTTATAGGATGATTTAAAGTTCTGGTCAATAAAGACAAGTAGTACTTTATGATTCTGCCACATTGCTGTTAAAGAAACAGGAACATCTGTTGTGGTTAGGAAGAAGCAACTTTCTCTCATTTCCAAACATTGGAAGCAAGCAAAAAAGTTCAACAAGGAATGCAAAAGGATCACAAAAATCTGATATTCTGTTAATACTCCTTCTGCATAAAGGCAAGTCAGAGATTCTGTAATGAGTGTCAAAAAAATAACCCCTGTTCCCCTAATACATACTTGCAATGTCTTTAACCAGCTTCCTTACACAAGTAGTCCTTGGCTTACAACAGTTCATTTAGTGACCATTCAAAGTTACAACAGCACTAAGAAAAGGGACATATAACCATTTTTCACACTTACAACCATTGCAGCATCTCCATGGTCACGTTATCAAAATTCATATGCTTTTGATAATTGACCCATATTTCGGACAGTTGCAGTGTTCCGGAGGCCCCTGATGCCCTTTTGTGACCTTCTGACAAGCAAAGTCAATGGGGAAGCTAACTCACTTAACAACCATGTTACTAATTTAACCACTGCAGTGATTCACTTAACAACTGTGACAAGAAAGGTCATAAAATGGGGCAAAATTCAGTCAGCAACTGTCTCACTCAGCAAGTGAAATTTTGGGCTCAGCTGTGGTCACAATTTGAGGACACCTGTAATTTATTTTTCCATTATAACTTATATTTAATTTTCATGGTAAAAATACAATTGGCTTAGAGGAGAAAGTGATACGGCTATGGGGCCTAGAACTGTAAAATCTCTTCCCAATAGTATAATTTGTTTGGCTTTGTTGGAAAGATGTGAGGGCTTCATTGGGGTGATAAGTCAAAATGGCAGGAAAAATGCATTCTCCATATCTCATTGCCTTTCCCTCTCTAATTCTTCTCTCATATTCAAATTATTATTGGTTATATAGTCAGTCAGATGTTTTGAGCAGATGGGGCATTTTTGTCGACTTATTGAGATAGGAGCAGAGGTGAAATCCAGCAGGTTCTGAAAGGTTCTGGAGAACCGGTAGCGGAAATTTTGAGTAATTCGGAGAACCAGAAAATACCACCTCTGGATGGCCCCAGAGTGGGGTGGGAATGGAGATTTTGCAATATCTTTCCCCCAGGAGTGGGGATGGAATGGGGATTTTGCAGTTTCCTTCTCCTGGAGTGGGTGGGAATGGAGATTTTGCAGTATCCTTCCTCTGCCACGCCCACCAAGCCATGCCCACCAAGCCACACCATGTCCACCAAGCCACACCCACAGAACTGGTAGTAAAAAAATTTGGATTTCACCACTGAATAAGAGGAGGTTATAAAAGAGCACACTTTATTATTAAATATTAATAATGTAAACTTTTCTAAATAAAGCTGCTTTTGCAGCTGGCTAATGGTGAACTTGTCAATGCTGATAATGTTCAAATGGTACTCCAGATGTTTTGCAATTGCACCCAAGGCTCCTATTACTATTGATTGGTATTATCTTTGCTTACTTTTGACACAATTATCCTACTTCTGTTGCAGGGCTTTATATTTTGTGATTTTCTTAAATTCTTTCTCTTCTATTATGCTGTCTTCAGGTAATTTTAATATCTCACTATACAGACATTTTTGTCTTCCTTTTCTATCATTGTTAAGTCTGGAGTGTGTGGCGGATGCCTGTCTGTTTGAATTCTAAAGTCTCAGAGCACTTTGACTTCGTCACTTTCTATAACTTTGTCTACTCTGTGGTTCCACCAGGAAGTGGTATATCTTGCAGATATTCCAGTGCACAATTGTTGCTATTATTATTCTACAAAAGCAATATAACCTACCTCAAATTCACTGATTCATTGGTATTGGGTATAAATCACAAAGACATCATACATTGTATAAATGATGCAAATTACATTTTTAAATCCCAACTTCACTTTCTTACAGCATCACTTGCCCACAGATCAGAGGTGGTATTCAGCTGGTTTGGACCAGTTCAGGTGAACCATCAGCGGAAATTTTAACTGGTTCACCGAACCGGCAAATGGTTGGCCCTGACCCCGCCCGCCCGCCCACTTGCCTCCCCCCACCTGCCTGCGTGCTGAAGAAACTTCAGTGCTGAAGAAACTTCTTGAAAGAGAAGTGAAATGTCTTCAAAGAAAAACCAGAAAGTCCAGTTGCTTCTTGAAAAAGCACCTTTGTAAATCAAAAGGGACTGAGAACAGATAAAAGTAAATGATGAGCTCACAAAGCTCACAAAGTTTTCTTTCTGTCCAATATAGTTTCCTATGATGGGGAAAACAAACCCACTTTTCATTAAACTCATTCTTTATATTCCTACATTAAGTGAAAGTCACTAATATTTCTAGATAAGTTGTTTAAAAGGATATGGAATATGCTGTAAACAGAATATAAAAGTCATTAAAATCATTTGGATTATAGCTGGTGCAATTGCTATATATAATATAACACCTTTAATTGAAATCTAATACTATGCATTACTCAGATTTCTAACAGGCAAAACTCCGTTGTTCCCAGTCTCATTCATAAAGTTTAGATAGAGAGGAAGCAAATGCTGATTTATTCTTCCATGCCTTGTACTGAGTTTTATTCACTCCTAAATTATGCTTTGCATTAATAAAATAGTGTGCTGCAAAGATTAATAGAGGCTAGTCTGTATGATGTAAACAGAACATTAGAAAGATATCCATTGCTGGAGCGAACAACTGTTCTCTCACATCTGCTCAGCCAAACAAATTGTGACCATATGAATTAAAATTGTACCAAATTATGTTGAGGTCAGTTGGTTTTCATGGATGTAGTTGTAATTGTTCCCTGATGTTCTAAAAGTTTAGGCGGAACTCCTAGACATCTCTTTGTTCATCTTTGAACCACATCAATTCTCCTCCTTATTGACATTTTTCAGCTGTCCAATTAGAGCAGTCTCATAACA
This sequence comes from Arizona elegans, assembly GCA_022577455.1. NCBI lineage: Eukaryota > Metazoa > Chordata > Lepidosauria > Squamata > Colubridae > Arizona > Arizona elegans. Next base: position 239,724,840 of record JAKOOJ010000001.1, read on the forward strand.
GCCTGCTGAGGCTTTAATTCCAAGAGTGAAGAGGCCGGCCTACTGAGTCATCAGCAGTGTGTATTGGATTACCCAGGCTTTCGTTTAAAGCTTCCCTATGGATTTCAACCAAATGTACAACAAACCCTTGGAACCTGGATATATGTAAATATTCCATGAGCACATAAAGAAACTATGAATCTGATTGTTTATAATTTTTTTTAAGAAATAATGCTTTAAATGCAATGGAAACTTTATTGTTGAAATGCCTGCCCAAGTTTAGTTCAAGTACTAAAAGGACAGACTTGTAAAGAAAAACCAAATCACAACTACCAAACATTATGGCAAAGGGAGTTCTTATATTTATCTGCGTAGCAAAGGGTTTCCATACACACATCACTCACAGATTTAAGAAGGAAAATTGAATGTCTTCACAATAGACAAAATACATTGTCTAAGTTTGCTTCATAAAAAAAGGATTTATACCCAAGGACAGATAAATAGGGATGTGGTGGCTCAGGGGTTAAGACCCTGAGATTGTCGATCGAAAGGTCGGCAGTTTGGCGGTTGGAATCCCTAGTGCTGCGTAACAGGGTGAGCTCCTGTTACTTGTCCAAGCTTCTGCCAATCTAGCAGTTCGAAAGGACATAAAAAATGCAAGTAGAAAAATAGGGACCACCTTTGGTGGGAAGGTAACAGCGTTCCGTGCACCTTTGGCATTTAGTTGTGCTGGCCACATGACTACGGAGACATCTTTGGACAGCGCTGGCTCTTCGGCTTTGAAACAGAGATGAGCACTGCCCCATAGAGTCGGGAACGACTATCACATATGTGCGAGGGGAACCTTTACCTTTACCTTATAGATAAATTAAAACATTACTCTATGAGATCGCATTCAAATTGGGCACAAATCCATGCCATTTTTTCACGTCCTTAAAAACTTTTGATGCAATAAAGCGAAACCAAAAGAAGTCAAGCTAAGAGTGACACAGATTAGATGGAAAGTACTCACAAAATTAAATTGTAGAGAAAGATGTTTATAGGTATAGAAACATATCCATATAGGCATCTTATGTGTTCAAAAAGCTGACTTGATTTCACTATTTGTTTCTCAAATTCTCCTTACTTTGGCTAGTTTTTGCTTGTTTGTTTTCACATGCTACGAATAATAAAGTTCTCTATTACTTTTTCCATGTCATTGTCATAATTCATTTTGTCTCTGTAATGAAGCTCATTGAATATTCTAAATCCCTCTTAAAATGTTGCTGTTTTATTTTAATTTCTCTCAGTTAATTTAAATGAAATTGCTTTCAGACACTTCTAATTCAGCCTATTTTTTCTCATCCTCCTTTTTAAAGGATGTTCTATAGAATGAAAAAAGATGAAAGAGGTGAAGGAAACATGTATGAGGGATTCATAAAAACCCTCACATACACAAGCGACGTTTAACAGCATATCATTTACCATTTGAGCCAGCTATGTATAATGATGGTTGGTAAAGAATATTTAACATAATAAAATAAAATAAAATATAAAATGTAGCAAGAACGATCCTTTCACATTTGCTCTTCTTCAGATATCAAGCTATGATTAAACACAAAAGATTTGAAATGGTAAAAATGTGCTTATTGTGCCAGGAAATTTCTTCCACAGTTTAACCAAACTAACTGCAAAACTTCAGATTTCTCTTTTACTTTCTCCCAGGAGACAAAAAACAAACAGAAGTTATAAAGAAAGACACTTTAGGATAACCAAACACTTTGGTCTTCAAATTTCAGCGCTCATAAAATAAACTTTTCATACAAAGTCTTATTTTAAAAGGGTTTTGAGAGATTTCCAGATTTATGGGAACATTTTTTTTTCCATTTCAAAATAAATTGTGGCTCCTGAACTGATTATGACAGCCATCCTGCAGCAAGCATTTTTAACTTGGTCAGTTAATAAATCCTGACAAGACCATTTTGTGGTTATTTTAAAAGTGTGATGATGTATGCTGAAACAATGTCAACAACATTTTGATAAGGAAAAATGAAACATTAATTAATTCTCTTTAAAGAATTAGCCTCTCAAACCTAATAAAAAGCCCTGTTTATTCTTTGAGACAGAAAAACTTTACTTTCCCTGGTCTCATGAATACAATTAAAGCTATTCTAGCCAATTATTTTTTTATTATTAGTGCATATTGTGGATAGCTTTTAAACAATATTGCTATTTTAGACTTAATTTTGATCATTTAATTCTGTCAAGATAGGAATGCAATAAAGCTGTTTATGGGGTTATTGAACTCAGAAATCATTAAGCCCAGCAGGAAGAAAAAAGCTACAGACTTTTCAAAAAGATAGCAAGCCTTGAAGTACTAAGGAATGGATTTTTTATTAGAATTTTCATAGAAACACAAGACCTCATGGGCTGCTCTAATAATAAGGCCTCTTGTGAGAGGATGAAATGGGAGGAATCAAAGATAAATAAACAGCCTGATAGTATTTGAAATATCTCACTCTCTCCCTGGAAAGTATCTTATAAAAATATACATCTAATAAAGAAAGGATACAGGTTTAGCTGAATCAGTAAAATATGTGGACACAATCCAACCAAAGATGAATGGTTTTAAATCCCTTGTTTCACTGGGAGGATTAAGGATGTAGTAAAGACTCTCTTATTAGAATATGAGTTTCCTGGAGTTGTGCAGCTTTCTACATTTTATAAAGAAAGAAAGAAATGCATGCAAATCTATGCTACACAGGGTTAATGAATGGAATTTACTCCCAGGTAAATCTGCATAAAAATGAGTGCACATATCTTGGGAGAGCATCAAATGAACTCTAACCTGGCCTATATATCCCAGCAGTTATATGAACTGCAGCTGAACTTCAGTGTGACACTTTTGTCATTAGTGGAAGTACAGCAGCATGGAAGTGTAGAGCTCTTCTCTGAAATTCAGTACATCTCCTGGACAATTTAATATCCTACCTAGGATTGAACTATACTTTCCCATCATTTCAAAAATCTTCAAGCTTCCATGCCTCTACTATCTCATAAGGTTGAAAAAAAAAATACTTGTATCTTAAGGATGAGATTTTGACCTCACTGAGGAAAAAGCCTAAACTCAGAACAAGACCAAAGCAATTTCAGGGTGATTTTTGTCAACCCATTCAAAATGAACAAGACATCTCTAATTTTTCGAATCTCGCCAGACTCAGCCTTCCGAGTTGGGTAAAATGAAGACACAGATTGTTGGGGGCAATATGCTGACTCTGTAAACGTCTTAGAGAGGGCTGTAAAGCACTGTGAAGCAGTATCTAAGTGCTATTGTCCCATCTTTCAAAATCCTGTGTAGAGGTGTATGTCTTTCTGTGTGTATTTATGATCAACATTGCATTCACATCTTTCTTTCAGGAGCTCAAGACAATATTGGACTCTATCTTCCCATTTTTACCGTGGAGAAAGATGACAGAGAGACAGAGACAAATTTCTCTCTTCATGCAGTCATATCTGATTGTCATCCTGTCATCCTATTTGAGTGATTCTGAATGTGATCTTCTGTAAGTGCCCAAACAATTTATTTTTTATTCCACTTCAGCTAATTTGTTCAATCAATTTTCCATTCCTCTCTTCCCTTTCCTCCTCACCCTTCTTTCCTGTCTCAGCATCTTATAATTCTGTTTTTTTTACTTGTTTAAGGACAGTAGTTTTTCTATTAAACTACTTTATAGATCAGCGGTTCTCAACCTGGGGGTCGTGACCCCTTTGGGGGTCAAATCACCATTTCACAGGGGTCACCAAAGCCCTCTCTCCCCCCCCACGCCTTCACTCACCCTCACTCTCTGCTCTGTTGGATCGCCGGCCGTTCGTTTACCCTGCCCACTCCCAATCTATTGCTGCCTCCGATGGCTAGAGGAAAAAAAAACTGTTTAAATTCTTGCCGCAGGCCTTCAAAGGGCCGCCCTAGAGCCAGTGGTGCAGCCGAACCGTGGCTTGCTGGCTTGCCCCACCCCTCCACCCCACTATTTATTGCCAATAAATAGTGGTGGGCGAGGGGCGGGGGAGCCAGCAATTTAACAAACGGTCCGGTGTTTTTTTATAATTTTATTGGCCCCCGGAGCTTCAGCATAGGCTAATTAGCCCTTGCTTAAATCGGCTCCTGACCCCCAGCTGATTTGCTCTCAGCTGTTTTGCTCAGAGCTCTGCTGGTTGCTTGGAAAGAGTGCAGATTTTTTCCCCCCTACCTATACTGAAAAACGAAAGAGAAAGTAGAGCAGGCTGTTGGCTTTGCACGTTGGAAAATTAGGCAGGCAGATTTCTTTTTCCTCACCAAAAAAGGTAGGTGCAAACAACGGGAAATTTAGGGAAAAAGAGGAGATTTTAAAACACAAAAGAAAAAAAGCTCTATTTAACTAGGGAATTGTAATAATTGAGATACTATTAATTGTATATTGTGTTGAAAGCAGAAATGGTTAAGTTGTGGTTTGGAGGAATATATGGGGGAAATTATTGGGCTGATTATTATTGGTAAATATAATTAATTGATTTGTAAGAAATTGGATTGCATGGAAATAATTGGAATATTCATGTTCATATTGATTAATATACAAAAAAGGTAGTTATATAACTAATTGATTTATATTAAAATGTTGAATTCATATTAAACAACTGTAATATTACATAATTAACCAATGTGAGGATAGATATAAAAATAGATGACAATGGGAAGGGGTATAATATAGAATAGAAGGGAATAATTGAATTTGATTAAGATAAGAGATGAGGATGAAGGGTAATATTGGTTTTTTACAAAAATAGATGAGGAATAAATATGGCAAAAAGGAAATATAGAAATTGTAAATTTAATTGAAATGACTAAACACTGTTTAAATTTATGAACCGGCCAAATACTCTGTTCAAAGAAAATACATTGTATGTTTGTATGTGTGTTTCTAATTATTGTTATTTATTCATTTTATTCTTTAAAGTTTAACAATTCATTCTTTATCTTAATATCTTTATATTTGTTTGGGGTTGGCTTTCTTCCCTTTCATCTTTTTTATTGTACAGCAATCTTTCTCCTCAAACCTACCACCTCTCTCTTTTCTTTCCTTCTTACTTTCTCTTCCCCCCCTCTTCTTCTCCTCCCTACTTCCTCTTCCTTTCTCCTTCTCCTCTCTTCCTCCCTCTCTTACCCTCACTCCTACTCTAATTTCCCTTCCCTTCCTTCATCCCTCTCTATTGCTGTATCCTTTTATGCATATGGACTACTCAGAGGGCTGAAAAAGTTATTTCTGACTGGTCCTCGCACTTTTGACCAGTCTTTGAACTTATGACTGTCCTCACATTTTACGTTTTTGCCCTATCTTGTCATCATGGTGAAGAGAAGCAGTTGTGAAATGAGTGACATGGTTGTTAAGAATGCTACAATGGGCATAAATGATGACCAGTCATAAGTGCGAAGACCGGTCAAAAGTGCGAGGACCTGTCAGAAATCACTTTTTTCAGCCCTCTGGGTACTCCTTTTGTGCATATGGACTACTCAGAGGGCTGAAAAAGTTATTTTTGACTGGTCCTCACACTTTTGACCAGTCCTCGAACTTACGACTGTCCTCACATTTTACGTTTTTGCCCTATCTTGTCACCATGGTGAAGAGAAGCAGTTGTGAAATGAGTGACATGGTTGTTAAGAATGCTGCACGGGCATAAATGTGAGGATGGTCATAAGTGTAAGGACCAGTCAAAAGTGCGAGGACCTGTCAGAAATGACTTTTTTCAGCCCTCTGAGTAGTCCCTATACACATAGCCATGGCCACCCGGTCACATGACCAGCTAGCCACACCCACCCAGTCACATGACCTCCAAGCCACGCCCACAAAATAAGCCACGCCCACAGAACTGGTAGTAAAAAAATTTAGAACCCTCCCCTGGTTGGGGGTCACCACAATATGAGGAACTGTATTAAAGGATCGCGGCATTAGGAAGGTTGAGAACCACTGTTATAGATAGTCCACTTCCCTCATTCCTTTCAAAAATGTATTCAATTCTATTTTCTATTGAGCAAAACTTTAAATAACAATGCAGTTGCTTTGCTTTTCCTTGTCTTTTGACCTTGTAGGCAGCATGTCTCTTGTGCCAATTTAATTTTATTCATAGGGCTGTGCATGTATCCACATGTTCCCACATTTGTTAATACATTAGACAATCTCATCAGAGACAGAAGATGGTACAGTGAAGAGAGGCTCAATCAATTACTCCAGGAATAGTGGGTAAGTGGAGAGAATACTATGGGAGTGGCTTGATTAAATAGTCACCGTGCTATATAGAAACTTCTGTATTAATTTCTATAACTTTTGGCTTACTTGATATCCTAATAATGTTCTAGCTTTCCCACAAATCACAGCCCATTCTGGTGAAATGGAAAGACTTTATTGGCAATTTAATCAACCACACTTCAATTTAAAGGAATGTAATTTAAAACATTTGACATTTCTTTATGTGAAATGTGGCATGTCTTAATTCTTTATAGTGCTCTAAATTGCCGGCAAAATTCATTCCTATCTGATGGAAAAGAAAAAAATATTATTTGCACTGTTACGTGTTTGTATTCTTCATATATTAGATAATGGGAGGGTGGAGCTCCATTTTTCTTGATTCATGCTCCAGAACAAGGAATGAATCAGGACAGGTTGCATATCATGCCAACATAAGATGGGCCTGGCCACATTTGAAGCTGAGGATCTGGCCACAAAGCAGGGTTGGCTGATTCACCTACTGCCTTAGCCAAGGAGTAAAAAAAGAGGATAAAAAGAATGGAAATATATCAGTTCCAGAGAAAGGTCAGAGACTTCCAAGAACATGAGAAGAAATAAACTAAGCTCAATATATTTGGAACACATATTTGGAATATATATATATATATATATATATATATATATATATATATATATATATATATATATATATATATATATATATTGGCAATTTTAAGTGCAAGTTCAGATTAAGAGTTAAAGTGTTACCACTCCAGCCTCACTGGTTATCAAGAAGTCAATATAAGAAAAAGAGAGATATTGAGCACAGTTTTAAAAAAAAATCAGAGATAGACCGCTTCTTCAGGACATGGAGACATAAACTCATAAAAGTCAATTGTTTCTTCATGGAGCCTATGGGAAGAATTAAAAAAATCAATAGTAACAGAAAGAGAACCAAATGAACTAATCTATTGACGACTGTGGATGCAAATTTGGATTTGCAAGTAGAATATTTCAATTTCAGTTGCATAAATATTCTAGGATTCCATCTCCAAACATATATTTTTGTAGAAGTTGAACAATAAAAGGTTTATAAAGGGGAAAAAAAGAGTTAAGGTGTTTATATTACTTTTTAGATCTAAAAACAATTTAATAAACATGACATACATACACTCACACCCACACACATGTACACATCCACACAACTGTGAAAATTATTATTCAAGAGTGTCCCTGAAGAATGATATTATACAACTGGAAGAACCTTAAAAATCATCTGCTCCAATCTCTTTATTCATAAAAGAAAGCCACTCTACAATATTCCTAACAAATAGTCAAATAGGCTTTGTTTAAAATCTCTAAGAAACTTGTTGAAAATGCATTGAGTTAAAAAGTTGTATCTAGAGATATTTTTTCATTTCATTTTTCATTTCATGATGTTTGAAAAAAAATGGAAGCCATTGTTCCAGTTTGTTTATTTCCCCCTAGCCTTGCCATCTGATTATCATTTCGAAGTCTATGTATCACATCTGTTCTTTTTATAAATTACATGCATTTTCCAGCAAGAGGAATCTTCAGCAAGTTTCATCTTCATAGTTACAACTAGTGAGCACATCACTGAGTGACAGAGATTCCAGCTCCAATTGTAGTTGAAAGTCAAAGGCAACCCATGTAGCACTGCTTCTAATTTAAAAGCAAAGTTTAAGGGGACATTTGCACATTTCCTTGCATTATCACCAGTATGGGTCACCAACACTGCCTGACTAGTCTGCTTCAAAACTGCTGTTTTCCTAGTTAAGCCAATTTAAGCATCTTGAAGCAGTAGAATAGATAGCAATGCTTCCTCCTGCCCAGTGACAGCTCCAGTGACTACAGTGACTGGCTGGTCCCCTGGCTTTCAGTGCTGCTCTATCCAGTCATTATGTTGCTGGGTTCCTAGGTTCTCTGTTGATCAGCAGCTGCCATTTTTTATTTTATATTGCAATGAGTGCAGTAATTAATAGACTTTCCTTGCCCTGTATTTTCCCATTCAAACTAGAAGCTTCTTTCAACCTTACATTCTGTAGTGGGCATCCTTTTGGATTCTGCCCAGACTAGGTGAAACATAACTTTACCTCCAGCACTATAGATCAAATACTCTATTTAGATTTTTTAGCATAAGATTCTGAGGACTAAAATTTGGCCCTCTTCCAACTCTTCTTTTTCCTCCAAGGAGTATACAAATCAGTTGCTTCTATAGGACATCTAAGGTCAACATACTCAGTTAATGTATCATGGTCCGACAATCTCTGTTTATGTAATGATGAGGCACTGAATTTTTACTAAGCAGACTAGGTTCAAGTTAGGTCTTAACATGAAACTTCACTGAGTGATCCTGGTTAGTTGTTATTTTTCAGTCCAGCATATTCCACAGGATTGGTATGGGAAGAAAAAAATAGAAAAAAGTGGGCTATGTATATTACCTTCTGGAGCTCTTAGAGAATAGACAGGATACAAATAAATAAAAATGCAGCAGCTGCAATTTATATAATTACAGAAGTTCAAAACCAGATTGCTACAATCATGAAAAATTGCAGCATTTTAGGCTAATCTTCATTATAGAGGTACTTCTTAATATAACCAGTACCTCCCACAATTCTGGTCAAGGTACCAAATCTGATCACAATTTCATACATCCTGGAAATTACTCAATGAGGAACAGGAAGAACATGAATTTAGAGTTGGAAAATGCTGTTAGGTCATCTCATCAATCAATCAATCAATCTCTCTTGCCCATTTCTATATAGCTTGTGTTTGTAGTTATTTGGGTATATTTCTAGAAACATCCTATATTTACAAAATCTTCCTGGCATCTATGAATTCTGCAAAGTCTTGTAAGGAACCTACCATAAAACACTCAGACGGTTCTCTTCTTTAAACGCTTTAGATCTCTATCCTCTAATTATACTTTCTTTGGATTAAATACGCCCAGCTCCTTCAGCTCTGCCTTACGCACCTTGCGATTTAGAGATCTCTCCCCTAATTTTTCTTCCATTAATCATTATGCTTCTTGACCTTCAGCATCTAGGTTTTAAATAAAGTAACATCATTATATTTGCAGTATTAAGTAGAATGACATTGGATAGAATCAAAGGCATATTCTCCTGTATATTGTTATTGAAATGTCAGATTTATAGATACTCTCACATTATTTGTTCTATACAACTATTATTGACTATAACAACTCTCTCCAGATGTTTTCTAAAATTGCCTTGGCTTGCTATTCGGCCAATCACAAACTGACAATTGTTGCAAGTAAAACACGCTTATCATCTACAATTTGGAAGGCAATATAATACATACATCTTCATTGTTGTAGATATCAGCTACCCATTACACCTTTTTTCCTTTTTTAAAAATCCAACCAAATAGATTTTTTTAAACAATAATAATTTGGACTTTTAGGGAAGTGTTCCTACTTCTAACCTCTGCTCATCCAAAAATCTCAAATTATGTAAAAACACACTAAAATTAATGTACATAACTGTGTTGGCAGGAGGTAATGGAGTTAAGTTGTGGTCCCATGCATTTGGAGGGTATTATATTGGGAAAAGTTGAATTAAACTCCATACAAAACTCTAGATTCTCCTCCCATGCTTCCTTTATGAAAATTAGAAAATCTGCATACAATTCATTCCCCTATAGATCTTTATATAAAAATTCCTGCAAGTAAATAGTTTCACATCTAATAATTTGGATATGAGGTGCAGGCTTGTTGTGACCGAGGCCCAAGTAGTGATTACCAGACACAATTCAGTCCTGAACAAACTTATTTTATTAAAACAGCTAAGAATTCTCAGCTTAGTCCAAAACAAATTCTTCATAACCAGTCCTTCAGCCTTATCACCAACATTTTTGATGTCTTTGGCAACCTGCCAAAGGCTTTTCTTGGCAAAACCCCACAAAGTTCAAGAGACGCTGACAAGAAGCACTGGAATCAATGACCCAATGGCTCATTGCTGCTCTTTTAAGCCTTATGTGAGTGGCCAATCATCTTCTGGCCTTACTTCTGAGTTGTCCTTTTTGTTTCAGATGCTCTTGCCTTCTGGCAGCTCTTCACATGTGTGCACTAGGAACAGGCTCCATCTGTTCCTCTGCTTCTCTGCTATCTGCCTCTGGAGGCTCTGGAGTCCGCAAATCGCTCCCAGATGGCCCTGGCCCCATCTCTGCCTCCGATGCAGAGCCCTCATCCGGGCCTTCCCCTGACTCCACTCCACTGCCAGATCCACAGGCTGATGGCGGACCTGGCCCACTCCACTGCCAGGTCCGCAGGCTGCTGGTGGACCACAACAAGGTTAAGATGTTGATAACATTCTGCATCCAGCACATATTCTCCATATCTAATCCTATTTATTTATAAATTATCAGCAGGACAATTACATTGAATGGATGTCCATTGCAGCGGCATCCATAAGTGTCCATTGCTAGATGCAGTGATAACAGATATGACAGTACAGTGACATCACAATAGAAATTGCATCCTTTTGAATTTGCATCCTGATGTTTCACATAAGTACTGCATGTACATATATCATAGGATGTGTGTTGTGACATTAAGATCATAGCTTGCTCATCATTCCCCCTGCATCCCTAAGGCAGCATTGCTCCTGTTCTATCTGTGATGGCCTTGGGACAGCATGTCTGAATATACAGCATGTTTTTGCAGAGAGCCATATAAAGAAGGCCATATAATTGCAGACGTCACTGGTCCAAAGTATCTATTTATTAAATTATCTTGACATCTAGCTCATAATAAGAGTTGAGACTCAACACGATGAAGACAATTTGTTCCTCTACCATGATGTGTATGTAGGGGAAATGATGACAAGTAGCTAAGATGTTAAATATTTTATTCATATTTGGCTACACTCAGTGTTACAATTTTGATTGATTAGGATTCCAATATTGGACTAAAGTGTGCAGCCCTCCTCTGGGGAAATACTGGAAGAGGTAATGAAAGCATTCAAGAAAACTGTTTGCTTCTTGGCACTGTTTTATGTTTGCCCTGTTCTCCGTCTGCTGTCTTGCCATTCATTTCTCCATGATGCAGTGATTTTAGTTTCTTGGTTCTCTGCATGCAAGTTGTTTACATTAAAAAAAATACAAGTTATGTCAGTAATGGAGAGCATTAATTTATGAACAATTCATTTATTGCAGATTTTCTATGTTCAACACTAACACAAAGGGTGCATATGATAATCCCATATTTTGGGGAAGTAAAATCTTTGGCATAGGAAGAGTTAGAACATTAAATTAAGTAAACGTTTAGCTAAAATTTGATTAGGAAGATGTCTGAAGAAATACAAGACAGTTGCAAATTTAAAGCCAGTGGTTAGGATTACTGGCAGTCTAAAACAGGCCTTTCCATTCCATCCATCATTCTGTTACTGTTACGGCCTTGCCAATTTTTTGCCCTTTCATATGCAACATGAACAAATAAATACAAAGCCTTGGAGGAAGCTACTGTATTTTCTTCTTTGGTACAACCATGATTATTCTCCTTGGGCATTAGATTAATTTTCCCCATGCTCTACTACAGTGTTTCTCTATATTGTATACTCTGCAGAAACATGGTCTAGCTTTCAAGAACCTGTTCTTTTATTTGAATCCATGGAGGTTCTCAACTGAGAACTGAAGAAGCTTCTTGGGTGAGATGTGAAATGTTTTCAAGGAAAAAAACTAAGTCCAGTTGCCTTTTGAAAAAACACCCCTTCGGGACAACTGTGACCTGGATGATTGAGAATCTCCATAGACATTTAACCGGTTAATTTATTTATTTATTTTTTATTTATTTATTTTTTAATTTGATTTATATGCTGCCCTTCTCCGGAGACTCAGGGCGGCTTACAATGCGTTAAGCAATAGCCTTCATTCTTTTGTATATTTTATACAAAGTCAGCTTATTGCCCCCACAAACTGGGTCCTCATTTCACCTACCTTAGAAAGGATGGAAGGCTGAGTCAACCTTGAGCCTTGGAGAGATTTGAACCAGCAGAAATTGCAGGCAGCTGTGTTAATAACAGGGTGCATTAAACCACTGTACCATCAAGGCTCTTTTATTGTTGTTCTATCAGGAAGACAGATAAGGAAAAAGATGAGGACACTTTTTAAAGAAAAGATGCAATGTTACTTCATATCATTCACTGGAAATAACACATCAAAAATGATTAGGTATTTCTAGTTTCAACAGTATGGGTGGCTTTGAGTAGGCACTGATATAGGCTTTTTTGTTATTGTTGATTAATACATTTTAATTAACAACAACCCCATAATGTTGAGCAATATATTAAATAAAAACACAAGGCAGAGTCCAATTAATTCAGGGAGAAATTAAATATTTAATACACCACAGAAGTTAAGTTTTCAAGTACTATTGAATGGATCCTATCTCTATTTGTAATTTATTTATATGTTCTAAAAATTAACATTGATATCTAATTTCTTTCTTATCACACTCTATGCAAACTTTGTCCTACACATACAAAACAATATTGTTAAAGCATTAATGGTATAATTAAAACTTCTGCAGCAGTAATAAATTCAGCATGAAAATCAGTTCAAAATAATGGAGCAACATACAATTGTTATTACTATACTGCTTGTTATTACTATTTGTCTCAATTCTTCAAATCTATTTTCTCAAAATTTCAGTTCATACATAAATACCTGGACTACATCTTTGTGGTAAAGAGTGATTCAGAAACCCAATCAGCTCCTCCACAATGACCTAGTCTTCCTTTAGCACCTTTTAAATTCTGGGATTAAACAAATTACTTTTCTCCCTGGCTATTTTAAATGTTTTACATATTTTTAAACTGTAGTGTTTTTAACAATGCAAACGTTAAATAACAATATAAATGCCTCTTTGTCTGCTTGCTCTTTGCATCTCTTACTGCCTTGTAGGATTTATTTTGGGTTTTCAAAACTTTCTGACAAAAACCCTGTTCAGAGGCTCCTGAGCCAATTAAGACCAACCACAGAGATGAACTTGGAGAAGGCATGTGGAGACTGTTAGCAAAACATGAATTAACCCCAGGAAGGGAAGAAGGCATTAGAAAGAAATTTAAACTGACTCCACCTTGATTAACTTTGATGTAAGAGAGAAAAGGGAAACCCTGTCAAGCTTTTGACTCTTTATTAATGCATACTACAGCTTGTTTCAAAAAGCATTGATTTATTAGAGCAATATTATCAAAGAAGATTTCTTGTGGAATCCTTTTCCTGGCCTAACCTCTCTTGAAGGGTTGACAGCCACCAATAGTATGGATAAGAACCAGAAGATGGACTGGTAGCTGGTTAAAGAACAAGATGGACTAAATTGAAAAATCTCATATAATGGAATCTTGTAAGAAGTGAGATCCTCAAGGATCTTACTTATGTTCATACATAATCTGGAGTTACAACTGAGTAGTGAAAGAACCAAGCTGGTCACAAACACGAACTGTTGGGATGCTAAAAGCAAAAAAGAATAACAAAGTTCACAAAAATTGCATCAGCCGTGGTGGCACAGTGGTTAGAATGTAGTACTGCAGGTTACTTCTGCTGATCACCGGCTGCCAGCAGATTGAATCTTACCAGCTCAAGGTTGACTTCCATCCTACCGAGGTCGGTAAAATGAGGACCCAGATTGTTGGGAGCAATATGTTGACTTTGTAAACCGCTTAGAGAGGACTGTAAAGCACTGTGAAGCAGTATATAAGTCTAAGAACTATTGCTATCATCCATACCTTGCTTGGATTGAACCACTGAGATGGTATTCCATAAATTCCAGACAAAATGGTCAATGATAAAGAATGTTATAATTGAGCAAAATCTGGAGAATCAAAAATCTGCCATCCCAACATTAATATAAAATGTAAACATGCTATCCATGGAATGTCCAGAAAACAAACTGTGAAATTGTTCATAGAAATTGACCGACACCATCTCATTATATCAAGACACTGTGTCTTATATCAACCTCCAATCCATTTTAGAGTGGCAATAAAGTTCTGCTATTAGCCTTCTGTATTCAATATGTTGGAGTTTATTATGAAGGATATTTTTTTTCTCCTGACTCTAAAATAAATTTAAAGAGTTTTTACTGAATGTACTTGTCAAATGAGGTGCAAATAAGAATTGCTAAGAAGGATTTAATAGAAATAGGGAGGGCGATTGAGCTAGAAAATCTACCATTTTCAGCACTGGGTCAAAACCCATTTTCCCTCAGTTTTTCAGTTTTACAAATGTGTTTTATTCATTTACATATCTTGTTTTTATTTTGGTTCAATGGAGTCTTCTTATGTTTGTTTTGCATTTTTTCATAATTTTTATGTTTTATTTTTCCGTATAATAACCCAGCGAACTAATTGTTGACATAAAAAGCTGCAAATAAATAACATGGATATACCACGGAATTCAGTCTGAAAATGTGTCATGCTTGCCATCAACTTAGTTTTGAAAAGGATTGGGTAATTTCATGGAGAATTAAGTAATGATATCAATAGCTCTCATCAATACATTACAAAGACATTATTCTTGAGTGAATGCATTCTAAATGCCATTCATTTGAACAGTAGTAGCAACAGAAGGATCTTAAACATTTATTCTACTAGTGGATTAATCATACAAATTTAATGAGTTGCTGGAAGAAATAGGCGTTTAGACACAAACAGCTGATTAGGCACAAGAAGTCAGTTATACCTTCATGTTTCTTACTTATTTCAGTAAAGCTTAAAACATAATTTCAGAATTCTGATAATTCTGATAAACTCAGAATTAGTGCCAGCACAATGTTGTTCTGATCTTCTGTTCGACTAGCAGAAGAATCAACTGTACATACCCAAACCCATTAAAATGCTTCTTAGGAATCATTCTTCAGTCTCCTTCCTGCTCTGTTCTGTTTGTTTTTAATATATCCATATCTATCTATTATCAAGGAATTAAGGACAGTATACATAACACACTTTTTATACAGTATTAGCTGGATGCCTGTGCTTCACTACGAAACTATATGATTGGGCATGATAAATTGACACTTAAAGCCTGAAACATAATGTAGAATATGTAATTCCATAGCATCAGAGCGTGTTAATATAAGGCAACTGGCAGTTGGAACATAGGGGGAATAGAATGTCCCAGCCTGCAGGCCGGATGAGTCATGTGCTGGCCACGCCCACACCAGAGGTGGGTTTCAGCAGGTTCTGACCAGTTGTCAGCGGAAATTTTGATTAGTTCGGAAAACCGCTAAATACCACCTATGACTGGCCCCACCCCCATCTATTCTCTGCCTCCTGAGTCTCAGCTGATCAGGAGGAAATGGGGATTTTGCAGTAAACTTCCCCTGGAGTGTGGAAGGAATGGAGATTTTACAGTATCCTTCCCCTGGAGTGGGGTGGGAATGGAGATTTTACACTATCCTTCCCCTGCCATGTCCACAAAGCCATGCCACACCCACAAAGCCACACCCACAGAACCAGTAGTAAAAAATTTTGAAACCCACCACTGGCCCACACCCAATTTAGCGAAGAGGTAGCATCAGAGTGTGTTAATATAAGACAACTGGCAGTTGGAACAGTGTTCCTTTCAGGTGGGAAAGGAGAGTAGAACGCCTAACTCTTTAGCATCAGAGCATGTGCATATAATACTGTATTTGAAATGCTAATGATCTGATGGTCATTTCAAAAAATCCTTTCTTAGGAAGCACTTAGAAGCCAAGAGGAACATACATGCCAAATTTCAAGTTTGTAGATTTTACCATTCTGGAGATTTCATGATGAATGAGTGCTATTTGGCTTTTATATATATAGATATGGATATAAGTTCATAAGGTAGATGGAAAGAGAATGGTTCATGACTATTAAGACAACTTTACAGATGAGGGGGACTGACCTTAGGTTTCCTTACTTCTAGTCTGAAAAATAACTAGGAGTTTACCCACCCCACTATGTTGACTGTTTAACTAAGGCTGTATCATCAGAACAACAGAACCATGCACAAAGTGTCAGGAGAACCAGAAAGGTTACTGGGGCTGTCTCATAAGTTGTTATTCTCTATTGCAATATATTTCATCATTACTGAATACTGGCATGCTATTTGTTGTACTTACTATATATGACAGGGCATAAGAGTTATTAAATAGATGTTCTTGCAATGTCTTGTCTCTTAAAAGTGCAGATGCATAAACTGTTTCTATGAGCAGAGACAGATGATCTGGAAAAATGCTAGTGTAATGATATTATGGGAATTGGAATGGAACAGATTGATGAGAAAATATTGTTGTGAGGCATTTGTGTCTAGAGTCAAAATAAGAGGCATAACACCTCACCTTTTTCCGTAATCTAATGGGAAATAAAACCCTCCCTTAACCATACCTTCACATTCTTACTTTTACACTGAAGACTTCATAACAAATGATGGTTCTGGACAGCATTGAGATTCTTACATAGTTGTCAGGATATGCTACTTTGAATGTCATTCAAGGTCAGCTAATCTTCTTTAACACTTTCTTTTCCTGTCCTGAGTTTTGCTCCTTTCAAGTTTATGTGTTGATTCTACCTGATTTTACCAAATATCTGCTTAGAAATCTAGAAGAGGTCAAGAAAATGAATATTTTCTTCTCTTAGTACTTTCCACTCAAGCTACACCTTCTTTAATAGATTAATAAATAAACTATATGTTTGGGATAGAAAAGCAAGGTATAAGAGAAGTATAAAAAAAACAAATCCAGCAAAACAAGTCATCTCTAAGAATCACAGCATTAAACATTCATAAATTGGTCTTTTAGATGATTTAGCCTCCTGGTCCCCAGGGTAGGAATCCACTAAGTTATCCTCAAGTAGTCATCCAGGTCTTATGTTAAAATGTCCATTAACTGTTCTATTGCTTACCAAGATACCTTTTCCAATGTTCAGTCTGAATTTGAACACTTTGGATAGTCCTCAACTTACAACAGTTCACTCAAGTGTCCATTCAAAGTTACAATGGCATTGAAAATGTGACTTATGACCATTTTTCAGTCTTATGACTGTTGCAGCATTCCCCATGGTCACATGATTTACATTCAGAGGCCTGACAACTGAATTCACATTTATAACCTTTTGCAAAGGGGATCACATGCAAAGTCAATAGGAAAACCAGATTCATCTAACAACTGGGTTACTAATTTAACCCTTTAATTTAATTTAATTTAACTGCAGTGATTCACTTAACAAATGTGGCAAGAGAAGTCATAAAATGGAGCAAAACTCACTTAACAAATTTCTCACTTAGCAATTTTGGACTTAATTGTGGTTGTAATTTGAGGACTACCTGTACTTCAACATACGGTTAATGTTCATCTGATCTAGATCTTTCTTACAGACACTGATGCTAAGAAAGATTTTCTATTACAATACCTATACATTTGATTTTTCCCTACCCAAATGCCAACTTTTATACTTGTCACTGTGGAAATCTTCCTTTTGAATTTGATTGAAAGTTAGAGCCAAGGTAGGTCATGCTGAACTGTTATTTTAACCTCCAAGGAATTTGTCAATTTTGGTTTTGTCTGGAAAGGAAATAGCATGCTTTCCATTCCCTCCACTAAGTCACCTACGAAGACATTATAAAGGATTGGGCCAAAGATGAAGCTTTGGGGAAGATCACTTTTCTCTGCAAAACACAGAACAATTTGCACACACTCTTTAGGTGCAGATGTTCTACCAGTATATAGCACAGAATGTAGAATACTTCAATTTTTTACACGCTGGTTTATACTTTAGATGAAATGAGTTCTAATAAATGGTAAACAATTACAACATTGGACCAAATATCTTTCAGCTACTTAAAAGTTATAACGCCAAGTGTTCCTACAGTTTTAGTCCACTGTGTTTATAATTTTTGTGACATATGTATATACGCACTAATATTTATCCCCCCCCTATGTTTTGTATTATCTTTCTTTTGTTGATTACTACATACAAATGCACTGCTACTATTAATACATATACTGTATTACAATTACCAGTAACAATAACAATATTGGAAGAAGATTATCATTTTTTAAATTTTTAATAATATATGTACATTTGTTTTTAAATTGGTAAACTGAAGTCAGCATTGTAGGACTTTGATTGATTCTATTACGACCAACATCATTCATAGATTTTGAAAATCCACTGAACTCAAATGTTGACAGAAATGTTTTAAGTTCTATCATTAATTTTATTGCAGAAATCAAATAGAGAAAGCTGAAGGAATATTTTAGTTCAGTTAGTAGCAAATACAAAATAAAAGCAGTTTGTTATTGCCTTCTGTTACCTAGAGGTAGGTGTATAATAACAGTAAGCAGACAGAAAATATAATATTTTAAAAGAAGGAAAAAAGAAAATTGATTCATAAACAGAGTTCTTAGACTGGTGTGTTTAAGAGACAATATTGCAACTAAATGTATAAAGGAAGACTTTCTAGAATAACACAGTTTGAAGGGACCTCGTAGGTCATCTAATACAACCCCCTACTCAGGCAGGAGACCCTACACCATTTCTGACAGATGGCTGTCCAGTCTCTTCTTGAAAGCTTCCAGTGTTGAAGCTCCCACAACTTCTGAAGACAAGCTGTTCCATTGCTCTCATTTTCCTTTGAGTTGAACAAAACATTTGATAAATATCTATGGAGGTTCTCAGTCATCCAGGCCATGATTGTCCTAAAGGTGCTTTTTTTTCAAAAGACAACTGGATTTACTTTGTTTTGCTTGAAGATGTTTCACTTTTCATCCTAGGAGCTTCTTCAGATGAGAAACAAAACGTCTTCAAGCAAAACAAAGAAAATCCAGTTGCCTTTTGAAAAAAGCACCTTTGGGACAAAACAAATAGCCATGCAGGCAACAATACAGAAAAAGTTCACCATTCCGTGCTCCCAGGATATTTTTTTTTCATTTTCCCAGTCTAGTTTATAGTCCTGGCCTCCCCTACAGTGTGATCCTATTTAGATTTTCAAGAACAATAAAGTTAACTACAATATTCCTAAAGAAAATGATGGTTTCCTTGACATCTGGTTAGTATTGTTGTATAGTGCTGTGCATCTTGGTGCAAACCTTTCCAAGCCCCTTTTGAAAGATAGGGATGTATAATGGGTAAAGTATTAGATAGGGTTTGGGGAAATGCATGTCCAAGACTCATCTCAATTGTACAGTTCATGTTCATAGGTTAAAAAATGATTTTGGTTTCATACTTGATACTCCTTTTTAAAGAAACTTTATAATTTTATATGACCTTGCCTAATGATAGTATTAATCCTTTAATCGTATGTGAAAATAAGCAAAGCTGGATTTGGTATCTTAACATCTTAACTCTCAAAGACACTGAGTATGGGAATTATATGTCAGTGAAACTGTACATCCTATTAGAGAAATGGTCTGGCCAACTGTAATTCGGAAATCCCAGAGTGAAACACTGAATTATTTCACAGAATTTTTTAAAAAAATAAATTGAGGGCATGTGATTTCCAAAGCATTTGTAACCAATAAATGGAAAAGAATAGAGGCTTGGTATAGAAAGATTAACCATTCATGTTGTTTAACATTTCTCTCAGCAAACAAAATGTCCCTTCATGTGGAAAAGAGTGTGATTTGTATCATGCATTTTGCTATTATACTTTAAAAATGAGGCATGAATGACATTTTAGGAATATTGAATACTTCCTTTATTCCATTCTTCCTGTCCTATTTTAATAATACCAGCCATTTTGTTCCCTATAATGCTTGCAAATCCTTTTGCGGATAAGGATGAATTGGAGTAAAGTATCTAAGCATCACTTTAAAAGTCTGCAAAAGTCCATAAAATGCTAATTAGGATTTCCAATATTGGTGGAAATCCTAACTGGCATTTTAAAGGCTTTTTGGTTTGCTAATAAAGATCAGAATCCAGCCAAGGAATTTATCAAATATGTTTATATACATTTTTCCTTGGTTCTTTATACCCCAGAAAAAATAGACAATATTTAAATATATTATTGAAAAAGCAATGCCCCTTTTTTAAAAAAATCCATAATCTTTTGGAAGGAAGATGATGGCAATATGATTCAGGATTAACAGAATAACAGTTGGAAGGGACCAGATATGTTCTCTTTGTGCCCTGATAGAGAAACATCTGTTGCTGGATTGAACTCTCAACCTCCTGAGGGGGAAGCAAGTGTCTTTACTTCTAAACCACTATGCCCTCCCGACAATGTTAGATATAATATCTTGAAAATATAAGTAACATGTTCAATTGTTATTTATTCTCATAGTAATATGAAGCAAAACAGTGTCAAACAGAGAATCTGTGGGAAAAATTGGAACTTGTTGATTTACTGTCAACGATATTGAAATATCCTGTCAAGAATAATGCATTTTAGAATAATTTTCACCTGAGTTTTCTACTTTTTAGTTATCCACATTTGGAGAAAAGATGATTACTTCAAAATAGGATTGTTCCAAATAATCTTGGTTTAATGGCTTACAGTGTCACTAAGGTTTACCTTAAAACATTTTACGTTGAAAACAATTTTTACCCAAGGCCTGGATCCAAAAAACAACAACAACCCACAAATATTCTGCAACAGAACTTGAAATGGAACACATTTCAACTGAAAAAAGTACTGTTCCCTCTTAAAAATGTTTTCAGTGATAAATAATCTTATGTTAAATATCATTCTTGTGCCAGGGCGAATATTTTCAAAAGCACCAAAGAAAGACATTAGAATTGAAGCAGGACACTTCAGAGCATAGACAGTGCTTGCTGTGAGGCTAATGTGCAAATAATAATTCACTTCTGATGTTAAACAATTACTTTTGCAACTTTCAAAGAGTTGGAGAATGTCATAATTAATTGGCAAACAGAAATGACTTTGCTCAAGCATTGATTGATGAGTGAAGAAGGAAACTTCAGATCTGTCATACTAAAACATGATTTCACACGTTTCCATGACTTAGAAATAAAGAGATTACATCTTGATCTACATTGTGTCATCAGAACTATAATCTGATAAAATTACATAGAAATGCAGCAATAATACTTCTAGTTATGATGGAAGAATAGGAACAATGAAGTTATCTCAGTGATCAGGAAATGTCCTTTTCCTGAGTTTTTTCTGAGCACAGTTTAATGCAATTGAAATATTGTGTTTGCTTTGATAGAGCTTTGTTATTGTGGTTTTATTTGCATTTTATGTTTCTGTGCATTCATCCAAATTTTGTTGAATTTAAATTTTGCCCACTTATTAGAAAGTCGTCAATCAATTTTCCTCATTGGGAACTGCAGTAGCAGTGAAGATGCTCTATGTAAGACCTAAATTGCTTACTGTTTTTTTCCCTTTCTGCCAGTGTCTCAAAAAAACAAAAACAAAACAAAAACACACACACACAAACAAAACACACACACACACACACCCAAAAAAATCCCAAAGGTATTCAGACAACACTCTAATAATCAAATATGCAGTTTCACTGAAAGTTCAAGAAAGTAGGTATTGCTCTTAGGAAATTTGTTAGTCACAATGAAAAAATTGTTTAAGCTTGTCACTGAATAATGTGTCTCTCCTTTAGAAATAAGAATTTCAAGGACCAAACATTTCATCATATTTGACTCTGTTGTTGCAAATTCTGTGTTCACCACTGTCCTTTTTGCTAACCAGAAATAATCACAGACTGAAAAAAGAAGGTTATAATCTGTGGCTGCTCTTCTAAAAACAATGAGGATATATTTCATAAAACAGGGTTTACTCAAAATAGTTAGTCAAATCTTTGGGAAACTGTTATTTCAAAACTGAACAATCTCCCAAACGATCCCACATCACTGTAAAAATGTGATAAAATCCTGCATTACTTAGGGCTTTCAGAACTTTTTATCAGTCTCAGTAAATATTTCCTATGGAGTAGACTTTCAACCACAATCACAGCTGTTGATACAGACAATATTCCCTCTGGAAGGTTGGTCTTTTTTTCTGGGGGAAAGGGGTATGCATGGAAGGCATCTTGCTAGTCTGACTTCCAGTTTGTGCTTTCCCAGCATACATATCTTAAAGCAATGAGATTCAAAAGTAAAGCACAATCATTTGGGATCCCACATTTCCATACAAATTGAACATGTTGCATCATGCTAGGCGAGGTTCATCCTAAGGGAAAATGATTCAGGTTTGCCTCCCTGACCCAGGCAGGCCATGCTTCAGAGCTGGCACCTGTGATCTTCTGATTAGCAAGTAGAAGCAGGCAGAGATGTGCCCAGGAAGACAAGCAGCAGCACATTTTCATGCGAATCAACTAAAATGATTTCACACTTTATTCCTTAGTCATGAGACCTACATGCCATGCCTAAAGTGTTCCCAGAGAAGATATTGAGGTTAGTTTTCATATAATGTAAATAATATACAGTACAGGTAGTCCTCAACATATGGTTGTTGTAGTCCTTAACTTACTTAATGACATACAATCATTAAGTAAGTAACACCGTTGTTAAATGAGTCTGGTTTACCCATTGACTTTGCTTGTCAGAAAGTCTCAAAAAATAATCACCTGTCCCTGGGATACTACAACCTTCATAAATATGAGTCAGTTGCTGAGCATCTGAATTTTGAACATGTGACCATAGGGATGCTACAACGGTTGTAAGTTGAAAACAGTCGTAAGGTGAGAAATGGCCATAAGTCCCTTTTTTTCCAGTCATGTTGTAACTTTAAAAGGTCACTAAATGAATTGTTGTAAGTCGAGGACTACCTGTATGTCTAACTACAGTAACACACTGACTTGCATCTTTTATTATTGTTATAATGATGATGATGGTGACGATGCAAAGAATAACTATAAGAAATACTGAACAGCCTCAGGAATGGGGGCATGAAATGCCATGAGAAGCTTACATATTTTTCTTTGTTGCCACCATCTGTTAAAAATGTCTCTCTGAAATCTATTTTGGCTTTTTTAGGGAGGTCTCCATTAGCTTCTCTATTTTGCCTCAAGAGAGAATGAGATGTTGTGAATTTTCTAATGCAAATATTAGACATCTTGAAGTGATCCTCTACCCTACCTCTTTGCTTTCACCATTCCATTTGAAAAGCTAGCATATTTATGTTTGGCATATCTCATTTTATACTAGAGAAATTATTTTCATATTATTTTCTACAAGAATACTCTGGGCTAAACCCAGCCCTGATCCATTGCTGTGTTTCCTGCCGATTTTGGTCACTATGAAAAAGAGCCATAAATGACATAATAACTATCATAGGAATGATATTACGGAGAAGATCTAATTACTGGGGAAGGAAGTATACATTGAATAGAACCAGAGATCTATGTGGTGGCACACACTGCAATTATATTAATGAATGGAGAAAACGTTGTGTAAAAATACTAAGGCAACTGATCTATCTGTTTCTATATTTCTGTACCCAGAATTCCATGTGTACAAAACATACTACAACAATAACGTAAAGACAATAAGGACCTAAAGTACTGATTTACAGATCTATTCAGTGCATGTACAAACCATATTGCCATGTTCAGCTCTAACTATAACTCAGGCAGCTGAAATGTAAAAAAAAAAAAAAATAACAAAGAGAAGTAAAACAAACTAAAAGCCATCAACATGTTTTATCTATTAAGCACAGTCTCACAAGAGAAATTGCAATAAAAAAGCTAGGAAAATTACACAGGAAAGTGACCAGGTCTAGTTATACATGTTTGCAGTCACGTTAATTTGTTTTAATAAAATAGCTAAAGCAATGATAACACTTTTATTGCTGCAATCCAAATGAGCTATGTGATAGATCTTTTCTTCAAGCTGAATATTATGCTAAACAAAATACAGCACCATGGAGCCTGAGAAGTATTATGCCAGCTCATCGTGTAATGTCAGAACACGTGGTCAAAGAGCTCTGAACACATTTTGCAGTCTTGTCCATTTTTAGGTTTACTTAGTTGCATAGCTAAAAACACACAGTGGGATCAATCAGCAATGAAACATCCTGAATTTAGTTTATATAGGTCTGACATACTGTCATCTTCTGTCTGTTTTCAATGCTGTCCAGAGGCAAATATGATGGCTTGCTGTTAAATAAATTATTATTATTCTCATTATTCAGATTTCCAGTCTACTCCTATACTTGCAGAGTTCAGGTATAATTTGTAGCAACCACCTCCAAATTTTTTTTGGATTGAAATGTTTACTGTTAACAAGCAAACATATTTTTTTTCAGGGGGAGGGGAGGCTGGATTGGAAACATTTGGCTGGAATTTTGGAAGAATATTCCACAAAAAGAAAAAGGTATGGATAGGGAACAGTATGTCAGCAGCAATTACTTGCTGAAGAAAATGTGGGATTCAAATTCCCTCAGCCTCAGAAGAAAAAAAAATCTATAGACCATCTGCCCAGCTCATTTGTGGATTAACTTTTAAGGAAAACTGAAAGGGCTACTGTATTTTTCGGAGTATAAGATGCACCTTCCCCCCCCCAAAAGGGGGTGAAAATTTAGGTGTGTCTTATACACAGAATGTAGCCCCGCCCATCCATTGGCCCCCACCCTTTGGCCTCTGCCTCACAGCAGTTACCTCCTTGCAAGCAAACAGCAAGACAAAACAGATCCTTTCAGCTTCAGCACAGCCTAATTAGCACAAGTCTCAGCCCCTCTGGAGTCGCCAGTGCTTCACTGGGCGCGAACAAACACACACGCACACACAAAAGGAGAGATCCGATCCAAAACCCGGTTTAATGAGAGTGACACAGTGACGTACAGTAGGCACTGAGCTGCTATGCAGAAACAAAGTCGGAGACGCCTGAGGTCTTCGCCTATTCGGTTTTATAGGGCATGGACACGGTTAACTATCATCAGGCAATCCCTCACAGCTGTTTAAGTCAAATCCGCAGCTTGTTTCATTCATTCGTTTGTCTTCGGTCGCAGGCTTTTGACGTCATTCTCTTTTGCTGCTTGCTGCAAAATGGTAAATTGCTGGAGCAGACTTTTTCCCCCTTGTGCTAATCAAGCTATGCTGAAAACGAAAATGAAAGTAAAGCAGGCTGTTTGCTGTTTGCTGCAAAGAGGCAAAATTGCTCAGAGGCAAAGGGAGAGGGAGATTTCTTTTTCTTCTTTTCCTCACCAAAAAAGGTAGGTGCGTTTTATACTCTGAAAAATACGGTAGTTAAGATTTTTGGGAATATTTTAAAGGATTTTTTGAAGTCAATTCGACTCATCTTTAATAATTTATATTAAGTATTTAAATAAATATTTTAAAGCATTGTTGAACTCAGTTTGATTCATTTTTAATTATTGAAATTGATAATTTACTTTTTTCTCTTCTTCCTCCATAGGAACTTTTATGACGAGAAAGTGGGAGAAATCTCTGCAATTTAAAAAAAGGGAAGTCTGTTGGTAATTATATGTTTATTCATAGATAATATATATATATATTGAAAATATACTTTTTCTTTAAATAAAGGGATAATAACAATAGTAATAATAATGCACAACATAGCTGCAGTTATAACTGAATATCTGGGAGGCAAAATCAACAAAGAAGAAAAAAAATCCAAAAGGTGCATCAGCAAAGTATAAAAATCGGATTTCTATGAGAGAGAGCTGGAAATGTACCAAGGAACCAGGAGGAAAAGCAAGGCAAAAAAGTAATGAAAATGGGAAAATTTATGTCACAGAGATGTTCCATTTTAAGAAAAAGGTTAATTTTGCTATCATTCCAAATACTCTGCCCACTGATGTAGAAATA
Organism: Arizona elegans; assembly: GCA_022577455.1. Taxonomy (NCBI): domain Eukaryota; kingdom Metazoa; phylum Chordata; class Lepidosauria; order Squamata; family Colubridae; genus Arizona; species Arizona elegans. The sequence goes on from JAKOOJ010000001.1 coordinate 239,750,805, forward strand.
AATCAGCTCAGAACTGAATACTTACTGCAGTGTGAGTTCCAATAGACGGGAACCTGAGTTTATTCTTATGCTTTGGTTCAGAGGTGGGATTCACTTACCTTCCCAACTGGTTCGGAAATGTGAGCATGCGTGTGTGGGGGCGCTTCTCTCACAGGCACGTCCTCTGTGTATATGCACGGTGTTCTGCACATGTGCATTGCTCGCACATTACATCCGACTGGGTGGCGGAGCCTCCCGCAGTCGCCAAATTGTTTATCTCATGTGTATGATATGTAGCTTGTTTGTTCAGGATTTTTTAGGGATGTGAAGTAACCATTATAGTTTAGTATTTTTATGGATGCATTAATTTTTTGTCACTTGACTTTTCCTTCCTTGACTTGACTTTTGTTACTGTTGGAAGAAATATCCATTTGGTTCAGTTCCAAGCTGGGAGAAAGACACTGGAAACATGGAGGCTGATTGGAAAAAGGTTTATTGATGAAGCAGAACCATATATGATTCTGGGCAGCTGATGAAATGGAGTTGTGTGTGTGTGTGTGGGGGGGGGGGTTAATACCTTCTTTGGGCTTTGTATTTGAGCTTCCTGTTCCTGTGCAAGAACATATCCTTTAATATTCTATTGGCTGTTGTCAGATTCCTATGGGAATCATATAGGGGTTATGTAGGGGTCATAGCTGGCTCTATAGGCAAAAGAGGAAATGCAAATCCTAGGTGTTTGTCTGAGCTAATCTGGTCAACTGGTCTACAATATAATAAAAGAAATGAAAAACAGACTAATTCAATAGAAGAAACTGCACATTTTCATCAAGCTTAGATAAAAGTCTAGAACTGATTAAATTCTAGAGATGGCCAGAGTCACTTGGTTGAGTTGAGTGGATATAGAAATTGAATAAAAATAAAATAAAGATGTAATTCTCCCTACCCTTAACAGACATATTTTTCCTGGAATTATATCTTAATCCAGTCTAATATAAATTGGATTAAGTTTTATAGGGACTGTATAAATAGATTCTATTGACGCTTTAGCTCACATTAGCAAATTTATCCAAACTAATTGAAGTTCACATTTCTTTTTTACTTGTGTTTATTTACCATATTTCATCTTATCAACCTCTTCATGAAGTTTCAGGTTGCTCAGCAACACCACAAATATTTATTACATGAAAATAATTTAATAAGTACTATTTCATTTTATCTTATTTATTAAATTTAATGGCTGCCCATTTTACCACAGGGCAAATCTGGGTGGATTACTTTACCTAATAGATCTATGAATAATAATAACAGTATGAACCATAATAATTACAAAATCACTATTAGCCAATTGCAGAAGGGAATTTTATTTGGAACACCTTATGTCCTCCAGCAATACCTTTAACACCCTTAAAAAAAAAACTTCTGCCTATCCCAGATCCTTGGGAAGGACTCAATAGATAGATAAAAATGCCAAATCCAAACTAAACATCTGGCTAACCACAATAAGACCAATCCCTTGGTCTTGATAGTCCCATCAATCCGTGAGGATTCATATTGACAACTTATGGGGGGTTCTGGTATAGATCAAGATTTAAAAATTTGCTCAGTTCTGCCTAAATAATTATTACTATGCTGAATTTTGGATGAAAAGCAGATACTAAATTCCAAAGGTTTTTGTTGGTTGATTTGGGGACTGGGGTTATATGAAAACTTTTCCTTCAGTGAATGAATATTTGTGGATTATAGGCCATTTCCAAAGTTTATTTTTAATGATCCACAAATACTTTGCTTGTGTGTGGGGGGAGACACAGATTTTTACACGTTTCATCTCTTTCCCCTTTTTCTATGAGAAAGTGCATACATGCATATCTTTATTTTGGTTACTAACTAGAATGCAGCAATCACCAGCAGATGGAAGAAAATAAAACAATTTATGATTAGTTGATTGATACAATAAGAATATTCCAGTTTTGCAGACAGTGTGACAAAATTTGGCCATGTTCAGAAAGAGAGGCTTTTACTGCTGTAATAACAACTGTATGTCGACAAAATAAATCAGAGCTGCCTGGAAATTTTATTAAATGGGGGATGATGAGATGGGCCCTTGTTCTATATTTTGTCAATTTAACTGCCAAAGGTAAATTCTAGAGCACTTTGCAAAATTAGGGTCTTTTCTTTAGTTGATTAGTTGATTTTAAGTGTTTCATTAAAACAATAATTGTCTATAAGGGGTATTCAGGGCTCATTTTACCTCAGTCAATGTTTGTGCCAGAAATCCTACCTTGTCTGCATATAATACAGTGGCAATATGCCTATAGGCTAATTTTGGGGTGGTGCTCTAATGTAGTTGCAGCATTGTGGCCTCAAGAGAAGATATAGATTAAACAACAAGCAGGCCAAAATACATTCTTGTCCCACTCCTGTTCAAGTTGTGGTTTCATTAATACAATCTCCTTGATTATGTTATGAGAAAGCAATAACAAGTAATAACACTTAGCATACCATTGGTAGCTACATACCTCTTACCTGAATAGGTGGGGTTAGGGTGGATTTATCTGTAGCCTTCCAAATGTTATTGAATTCCTACTGTTCCTAGATTGGTTAGGTTGCTTGGAATTATGGTTCAACATTTGGAGAACCACCTATTCTCTATAACTGGTTTACGTGGTTAAATCTTACTACAACTCCATAAAACACTGGCTATCACCACCCTCAAACAAAACAACTGAAAAGAGAGTCATAAACATTTTTTAATTGACTTTACTAAATATCCACAGAAGGTTTGAGCACAATCGATTTAGAAAGACTGTTTTCATAACCAACTGAAATCAGAGCATAGCATTCCTCTGCAGAATAAAATAACTCTGTATAGCTCATTGTTTACAAACAAATTTCTTTTCTAGCAATGGAAATGTTAAGACATAGCATGGTCTTTAATGTATCTACACTGGAGAATAAGAGCAAGCTCTACAAGCCACATTAAGCAAATGACACTTGCCAAAATGTTTCCATAAGCTTTCAGGGTAAAAGAGAGAAAGACCACATGTTCACACTTTTCAAATAAACACTGCTGACTGGAAGTTTATTTTACATAAAATTCCTGCATCTTACTTTTTTAAACCTAGAAATAATTCATTTACATTCTTGCATATGGCTTCCTGCTTTAGAATTGAAGCACTTTTACTTTTAAAAGATTTATATCTAGCTGGAGAAAACGAGTCACTATTTTATAGTGTCCCTAATATCCAATTCTTCATGTTACACATTGGAAATACCAAGAAAAGCACAAGAGTGCAGGGGAAGTGTGGGGAGACCTCCTAATATATTGCTTTGTTAAAAAGTTTTTTTCTTTGAATTTTCCCTCATTTCCTCCCCCCCCCTTTTTTTTGTTCTACACATACTACTTTCTGTATTATTTGGTGTTTCTCAGCCTTGGCAAGTTTAAAGATGGATAGATTTCAATTCCCAGAATTCCTCAACCAGCTTGTCCACACATCTTAACTTGCCTAGGCTGGGAAACACTGTTATACTTGGGATCTAGTGACTAATAGTATCAATCAGTTTCAGCTAAATCCAGTATTAAGTAACATGAGATTCCTTCAATCTCAATTCACAGATTGAATTCTGTGTGGATTTCACCACACAATTGAGAGATTCAGGTGCCAACAACAAAGTTGCAAAAATTAACATACTTTTCCCCCAAAATGCTCTATTTTTTTTTAAAAAAAACTTAACAGTGTGGGGAGAAAGGCATTTGTAGCTGTTAGCCCTAGCTTCCAGCTGCAGAATAGGTTTACTAAGACACATCTTTAGATTTCCAATCATACCCATTTTGAATAGGATGTAGAATGAATTTAACAGAAGCAATTCTTGGCAGGCTGGGATCATATATTGTATTAAACCATAAAGCATCACTTACCAGCTGTAATGGGCAGATTCAAACAATGGCTTAAGACAAAACCAAAAATAACATTCTGGCTTAGCATATTATGTGCTTTCCCTGCATTTTGAGATTCTCTCAGCCTCTTTCTCTCACACAGAGCAAAGCTTAGGACTTCCAAGAATATCTTGAGGGAATGCTAATATGAAGAACTTCCACATTTAGCTGGGGCTCTTGCTTACACAAGCATCTCAAAGCGGAAATGTGGAGTTCCATTGTGGCCTACCGTATTTTTTCTGGCTTTCAACACAAAAAAATCAGGACAAGACTTTTCTCCTACTTGCATGTATGGTTGCAGTTTCTTGGTCACTGTGCTTGTCAGGCTTGCTAGGGTAGACCAGACAGGAAACATGATCAGATAAACTAATTTTACTTTATTGTAAAGCTACATTGACAGAATCTTAGAAGTCTGAAAGTGCAATTTTCCTGCCTTCTCCTTTACAGCCTGAGAAACTAGGGAAGGTCCCTTATGAACCTCTTGCTTCACCCACTCTGCAGCTGCAGGCTATGCTGTCTCTTATCTGATCGCTTTTGAGCCAGTGTTTCTTGGCCCATTTTCCCAAGGTCTTTCCCACACACCATTACAATGCTGTTGTCAGGGCTTCCTCCAATCAATCCCTAGAAAAGAAAACCCTTGACTCCATAGATTCAGAGAAAAGGTAGTTTTACTAGGAAAGAACTGATTGCAGTGAAAATCAGGCAAGGTCTGAAGCAAAACATGTGCAAACAAACAAATTGAAACTAGCCCACCCCACAGTAGCCAGGCAATCAGAGTTCAGTCATGGCCAGGAAGATGTTTTGGGAATGTCTATGGTCCAGGTGCATCGCTCCTCCTTCATGCAAGCCTTCCCAGAATGGTTGGATGGTTGGCCTTGAAGATGTTAAACAACACAAGCTGATCTCTCTGAGTCCAGGCCTCCTCATTGCTTCTCAGAAATTCCAGTCTCACACCTCCTGCGTGCTTCTCCTCCCAAATTCCCATTTTTTCCCTCTCACACCATTTCCATGGCATCTGGCAGTAAGGTTGAAAGAAAGTGAAGATGCATGCTGACAGCTGTTGGCTTCTTTCCTTAATGCACAGCCTAACTAATAGCTAGTTTATGGTTCTTCTGTGTCATATACATTAAGGTGACCAGACGTCCCGCTTTTGGCGGGACAGTCCCGATTTTTAGCAATTTGTCCTGCGTCCCGCAGCGTTTCAAAAAAGTCCTGATTTTTCATTCTGCCTCCTGAGTCCCGCTGCCTCTTGAGCCCCAGCTGATGGCTCGAAGAAAAAAAAAAACTGTTTAAACTCTTGCCCGGGGCTTCAAAGGGCCGCCCTACAGGCAATCAGTGTAAAGAGTTCCTGAAGCAGTTTTTTTTTTCCCCCTAGCTAAGCTGCAGAAACGAAACCGAAACCAGGATCTTTGGTGGAACGTGACAAAATGAGGCAGAGAGAGATTTATTTTTATTTTTATTTTTCCTCCCCAAAAAAGGTAGGTGAAAAACTGCAAACAATGGGAAATTTAGGAGGAGAGTTCAAGATTTTAAAACACAAAAGAAAAAAAAGCTGTATTTAACTAGGGAATTGTAATAATTGAGATACTATTAATTGTATATTGTGTTGAAAGCAGAAATGGTTAAGTTGTGGTTCTGAGGAATATATGGGGGAAATTATTTGGTTTATTATTATTGGTAAATATAATTAATTGATTTGGAAGAAATTGGATTGCATGGAAATAATTGGAATATTCATGTTCATATTGATTAATATACAAAAAAGGTAGTTATATAACTAATTGATTTATATTAAAATGTTGAATTTGTATTAAACAACTGTATTACATAATTACATAATTAAACAATGTGGGGATGGATATAAAAATAGATGACAATGGGAAGGGGTATAATATAGAATAGAAGGGAAAAATTGAATTTGATTAAGATTAGAGATGAGGATGAAGGGTAATATTGGTTTTTTTTAAAAAATAGATGAGGAATAAATATGGCAAAAAGGAAATATAGAAATTGTAAATTTAATTGAAGTGACTAAACACTGTTTAAATTTGTGAACCGGCCAAATACTCTGTTCAAAGAAAATAAATTGTATGTTTGTATGTGTGTTTCTAATTACTGCTATTTATTCATATTTGTTCTCTTTTATTCTTTAAAGTTTAACCATTCATTCTTTATCTTAATATCTTTATATTTGTTTGGGGTTGGCTTTCTTCCCTTTCATCTTTTTTATTGTACAGCAATCTTTCTCCTCAAACCTACCACTTCTCTCTTTTCTTTCCTTCTTACTTTCTCTTCCCCCCCTCTTCTTCTCCTCCCTACTTCCTCTTCCTTTCTCCTTCTCCTCCTCTCTTCCTCCCTCTCTTACCCTCACTCCTACTCTAATTTCCCTTCCCTTCCTTCATCCCTCTCTATTGCTGTATCCTTTTATGCATATGGACTACTCAGAGGGCTGAAAAAGTTATTTTTGACTGGTCCTCGCACTTTTGACCAGTCCTCGAACTTACGACTGTCTTCACATTTTACGTTTTTTGCCCTATCTTATCACCATGGTGAAGAGAAGCAGTTGTGAAATGAGTGACATGGTTGTTAAGGATGCTACATGGGCATAAATGTGAGGATGGTCATAAGTGTGAGGACCAGTCAAAAGTGCGAGGACCTGTCAGAAATGACTTTTTTCAGCCCTCTGGTTAGTCCTTTTGTGCATATGGACTACTCAGAGGGCTGAAAAAGTTATTTTTGATTGGTCCTCGCACTTTTGTCCAGTCCTCAAACTTACGACTGTCCTCACATTTTACGTTTTTTGCCCTATCTTATCACCATGGTGAAGAGAAGCAGTTGTGAAATGAGTGACATGGTTGTTAAGGATGCTGCATGGGCATAAATGTGAGGATGGTCATAAGTGTGAGGACCAGTCAAAAGTGCGAGGACCTGTCAGAAATGACATATTTCAGCCCTCTGAGTAGTCCCTATACACATAGCCATGGCCACCCGGTCACATGACCAAGTAGCCACGGCCACCCAGTCACATGACCAGCTAGCCACGCCCACAAAATAAGCCACGCCCACAATGGTGTCCCTCTTTACCAATCTTAAAACCTGGTCACCTTAATATACATTTTCTGGGGGAAATTATTGAGAAGATAGCCAAGGTGCAATTTGTTTATTTTCTAATTTTCACATTTCTGCACAATTTCAGAGGGTCTGGATTATCTGGAACCTCTCCAGTCAGATTTCAGACTAAGCACAGTACTGTACTCTTTGATCATAGTTGTAAATTACCTGTGGCAGGACAGGGTGGTGTATCCATCCTGGGTTTCCTTGATTACTCAGCAGTATCAGTAGTTGTTATCATTTATCATGGTATTTTTCTGAACTCAGGAAGTTAGTCTCGGCCTCCCCTGGTCAGGAACACCTAGACCCAAGAAGCACACGGAGCTAGCTTCCCGGCTAGATTGCGGAACTCCTTGACATAGTCCTTGGCCGGACGGCCCCATTGTCGGAGATTGACTAACGCTCCCTCGATGACCTGTGTTCGGGTCTCGTCTTCGAAGCGGCTTCTTAACGCTTCAAGGAACAGTCCTAAATCTGTTAATTCGCGGGCGTGTTCGCTATGCAGGTCGGCCACCCAATCAGCCGCTTCTCCCGTAAGGACAGCCGCCACCGCCACCACCATTGACCATTGCGACGGGTACAGCCTCCCATATAGGTCCATGTGGCTGATTATCTGGCTCAGAAATAACGCCACCTTTTCTGATGATCCATCAAATGTGGCCTATACAAGGGGTAAACCCCAGGGGGTCTGAGGTGTCCATATCCCGGGTCCCCACATCGGCAACGGGTCCGGCTGCTGGGGTTGGGCTGGCCTTGGCCCTGCATCACCTTGACCACGCTGATCATCCGCTGATCAGAGACTATTCTGTCTCTGCTGGGTCGTGGAGGGACTCTAGCGGGCACACGAAGGCCCTCCCCTCCAGCGGATGGCATGGCACCTCTCCGCCCCGGGGGTTGGCGCTCATCGCTCGCTCGTCTCATGCGAGGTTCGAGTTCGAATTTAGGACTGGCGAGGCGGGGTCTGCCGGCCCCAGACCCACCACTCATGGCTCCACTTCCCTGCCACTTCTCGGAGGGATCTCCGCTGGGGGCCCACGGCTGCCAGGAGGGCGCGTCCCGAAAGCTGGCCTCCCCGAACCTATCTCGTAGGACATCCATGGTACTCACCCCTGGGCCAGTGGTATAGCTCCATTCCCCTTCTTCATCTTCAATCCACTGGCGCTCCCTCCAGCCCTGGAACTGAGCGCCTGTACGGGGCGGCGTTTGCACCCGCGTCCCTGTCAAAGCGGAGCTATGCCACCAATGCCCCGTACCCGTCTGGGTGGTCATGTCAAAGCCGTGTGCCTCCTGACCTGCCTTCCGTGAACCCGCATCGGTACCTTCCTTCCGCGGCTCCCGTTGCTTTGGCCGCACCACCAGCTGCTCGCTGGCCTCCAGCGTTTTGGAGGCAACAGCCCCTTCCACTGCTTCTTCTGTTTCTTCGTTTTCCTCCGTTAGTGTTTCATCAGGCAGCGCCTCTGCGCCTTCCGCCATGGCGCCCCGCTGTAGAAAGTCCGGTAAGGGAGGAGCCGCGTCTTCCTCTCGGCCTCCCCTGGTCAGGAACACCTAGACCCAAGAAGCACACGGAGCCAGGAATCGGGGTTTCTTGGTTTACTAGATGTCTACAGCACACGGTGGAAACCGGAATGTGATACAAACAGACGCGGCTGCTAAGGGCCAGCGCTCGGGTCATTTATAGGAAGAGCGTTGCGCTAAGCACTCTCAGCTGGGACAATTCAGCGATTCAAACTTCCCGCAGGTGTTGTTTCCGGTCGCGCATCAGTGACGTCAGCCGCCCCGGTCTTCGGTGGACGCTGCATTGCTTGTAGGCTCTCCCCACATCTACGCGACTCCGGTAAGCACCCGTGTATGAAAACGCCTAGCCGCAACCTAATCCCTCCACCAGCACCCAGTGCCCCATCTCCACCCATCGGCCACGCCATCCACGCCGCAACAGTCAGGGCCATGGTGTCGAGTGCGTTGTGCCGCTCGACAGTTAGGAGTAAATTGCCATCCAAATGTCTTAATATTAAAACAGTAACATATATGCTATTTATGTATTATTAATATATCTGTACCTTATTGTCAATACTACACAATATGGACACTATTCTGTGTTTGAAACACACAAATCATTTTGTTTATCAGTGGTGGGTAACTATGCATAGATTGGTTATATATATTTTGTAAGATTATACATATATAATAGACAATAATAATGGATTTAATTTCCTTCTTGGCTCCAGGTTTTTTGATATAATAAAGTTAATTATTACCAGTGACGATAGAATCATTGTGAGGGATGGGATAATCAGACTGATTAAAATCCTGTATATTATAAGATGCAATTTGGAGGTATGTTTGATGTATAATAGGCATCGGATAGATTAAACCTTGGTGTCTCAAAAACAATTTTATTCAGCAATGGTAAAATTTTATAAAAATTTTATAAAAATTTATAAAAATTTTGTAACACCTCTCCTGCGCAAGCTACACTGGCTCCCGGTGGTCTTCCAAGTGTGCTTCAAGGTCTTGGTTATCACCTTTAGAGCGCTCCATGGCTTAGGACCTGGTTATTTGCGGGACCACCTGCTACCACCAATAGCCTCCCACCGACCAGTACGCTCCCATAGAGAGGGGCTCCTCCGGGTGCCGTCGGCCAAACAATGTCGACTGGCGGCCCCCAAGGGGAGAGCCTTCTCTGTGGGGGCACCTACTCTCTGGAACGAGCTCCCCCGGAGATACGGAGGATCCCGGATCTGCGTACCTTCCGTCGCATGCTCAAGACGTTCTTATTTCATCAAGCTGGCCTGACCTAAGTTTCTCCCCTTTTTAAATGGAAATTTTAAATTTGATCTTAAATTATTGATGTTTTAAATTTTCAGCCAAATTATTTAATTCATTTTATTTTATTTTAAATTTTGTACTCATATGTTTTATTCTATGGCTGTTCACCGCACTGAGTCCTTCGGGAGTAGGGCAGTATACAAATTGAATAATAATAAAAAAAAATTAAAAAACTTTTAGGGTTACACAATTTACTTTGTGCAGGAATAGAACATGATTTTTAAAAAAAACCCTTTAATCTGGCACTGGAAATTCTAAAAAAAATTAAATATTTGGTTTTGTGGTCATAAGGGAGGAAAGCAGGAAAATGTGTAAATCACATCCTAGTGACCAACTGTTGATTCTGGGTCTGCCAAAGGCTTTTTCTTAATAGGCAGAACCAGCAGAGATCAGCTAAAGTTCATTCACTTACATGACCTAATTTGGTATATATATTTTTATGCTCACACCCAAAAGTGTATGTTGTGCCATGACCCATATCAGCTGGATTTGTATCAAAGGTGGTGCTTTTTTTGGATGCTTAAAAGCATCCAGAGAAGTTCTGAAAATACATTTTTAGCATCTCATTCCATTCCACTTTGCTGAAGTACATCCCAGACTGTAGCAAACCAAAGAAAAAATATTCCTGTACTCCTGAATACAAAAACTTGCAGTTTAGACTGGTTAATCTAAGTTCAACAATAATGATGATCACACTAAATGGTGCCTCTTGAAGGCTTTAGACCATAATGACAAAGAATCCGCAGCAGCGCTAAGACTCAATTCCACAGTGACATAAATTTCATATCAATATTTGGGGGATTTTGAGGGAAGGAGGTAAAAATCTGGATTACTCTTCCACTCTTGATTTTTAGAAGAGCTGATGCCTGTGATAATGTATTTGCTGCATTTATTCATTCTCTTGGATTCCCATATATTAGAAGCTCAGGCATGCATGTGCTTCAATTATGAATTTAGGTGAAGTGAATTTAAGGCTCAGATAAATGAGTTTTGGTCAGCTTTTAAATTACCTCTAAACTTTCCCCCCCTCTAATACTCTAATCCAAAAGTAATACAAGGCAAACCATTTCCAAGGAAAATTTCTACATATTTATATTAAGATAGATATAAATTTATTCAAAATGTTCTACGATATATTGTACTTCATCTCTGTCTCTCTTTTGGTCTCAAACAAAATCATTGAGAATTATTTGTTTTGTGCCACTTTGTAGCATATCATATGGAAAATTTCCTGACTCAAACAAAGAAGTACTTTAGAATATTCAAACAAGAAGTACTTTAGAACTAGGCATGGATTCTTAGGAAAGTAATTAAGTATGTAATAGTTATTACTATGCAAGAAAAATCAAGGTATATTGGCACTTAACCTTTGAAATGTTGTTATGGACATTCACACAAAATAGCTACCATTCAGTCGTGGGATTCAAAAATTTTTACTACTGGTTCTGTGACCGTGGCTTGGTAGGCGTGGCATGGCTTGGTGGCTGTAGCTTGGTGGCTGTGGCAGGGGGAGGATACTGTAAAATCTCCATTCCCAACCCACTCCAGGGAAAGGATACTGTAAAATCTCCATTCCTTCCCCACTCCAGGGGAAGGTTACTGCAAAATCCCCATTTCCTTCTAATCAGCTGGGATTCGGGGGGGCAGAGAATAGATGGGGCCGGAGCCAGTCAGAGGTGGTATTTACCGGTTCTCCGAACTACTCAAAATTTCCGCTACCAGTTCTCCAGAACTAGTCAGAGCCTGCTGAATACCACCTCTGCTGCCATTCACAAACTAGGTACTACACCAAAGTATGTATGTATGTATGTATGTCTGTCTGTCTGCCTGTCTGCCTGTCTTTGTTTGTATGTTTGTTTTTCATATTTATTAACCAACCATCTCTCTTGAATTGTTTCCCAAAGACACAAGTTAAAAAATGCAAGTTTATTAATTGCCTAAATCCAAGATGCCCCCAAAAGACAAATCTGTGCCAGCAGAGCAAGCCCCTGAAACAGACTAATGAAAGGAAGCTGAGATTCCCCTTCTTCAGTGTTTGGTACAGGGCTATGGTCCTCTGACTCTCCATATGTTATCTGACCAGGGAAGAATCCCTGAGAGTCAACAACATCTGATGAACCGTAGAACTTGCAATGGGCAAAAAATGTTATTCTGCTAATATCTCCTTAAGAGTGTGTGTGAATGTCCATAACAACATTTCAAATGTGCCTATTTTAAGAGGTATTGTATGAAACTGATCAGTATTGTTTGGCAGCAATTGATAATGTTCTGACTTAGAAATCCCAGCTAGTTTGATAACTGGAGATGAATATTTTGGTGCATCCCAAATAAAATGGAATCGTCACTTTTCTGTTATAGTATACTAATATTTATCATCTAAGACCAGTTGCTTTGCTAGCTCCAATTCTGCAGAAACATCAGGATTGAATAGCTCTAAATATACAGATACTGTACCTCTTAAGTAATAACGACATACCACTAATATAAAGAAGCTTTTTAAAAAGAAAATGGTTATTTTTAAATCCTCTAAATTGGTCTGCTGATTCTGTAACACGTTATAATAAATGGATGCTTTGTTTGGGGTACATGGAAGCCTATGAAGTATTTGCAATTGGTCATTTTAATAGTTAAGTCTTCATTATCCTGGGCTATTACTGTTTCACTGCTATTTGACTATTTTCATTTAAAAAAGGTTTTTTTGTATGTGTGTACACAAAATTATACAAAAGTGCTCTGTTCTGTTATTTCAAACATCATTTGCCCAAGAGGACAACAATGAGTGAATACAATCTATGTGATGGCAGGGATGAGCGTTCACAATCCCATGCTTCATGTATATCCAAATCTGGGGGTGTGTACTTATAAGAACATTTAAATAGACAAAGTGGGGGCACAATACAGCTTTGATGAGTACATCTCTAAATGATATTTTTCCTGTGCAAATAACCCCAATGAATAGGAGTTCTGTTTTTCCTAAGCACAAAATAACATGCGGTTCTTCAGCTTGATTGTCTAAATCAGGAGTAGGGAACTATGACCCTTTAATGACCTGTGGACTTCAACTCCCAGAATTCTCTCTAAGTGAACAGTTTAATGTCAAAACTGGATATTAGACTAAAACATTGTTAATCTGATCCCAGCCTAATTGCAGAAAGAAATAATATCAGGAATTTATCATTGCTTTAATTGGCTAGTCCCTTCATAGTGGCTTAAACTCAGCTATTTTTGCAGAATGCTGTTTTATTAAATTCCCCAAAAGCTATTATTTAAACCACATCTAAGGCACTTTCATTAGTCATGGAGCAATGCTGGGAAAGGTCCTGCTCCACCCATTACAAAATACCAGGCAAAACAGTGTCATGGATAAACGTTGCTTCCTTGTAACATTTTGAAACCATTCCTACTAATAAATTAGGATAGTTTGGCAGTCATTTGCATCTGGATGATATCTGGTATTCAAACATCAGTCTGCTGAGCCTGGTGGCTCAGCAGACTGATAGCACTGTGATTAACACCAGCTGCCTGCAATTACTGTAAGTTCGAGTCTCACCAGGCTCAAGGTTGACTCAGCCTTCCATCCTTTCTAAGGTAGGTAAATTGAGGACCCAGTTTGTGGGGGCAATAAGATGACTTTGTATAAATATACAAAAGTATGAAGGCTATTGCTTAACGCATTGCAAGCCACCTTGAGTCTCCGGAGAAGGGCGGCATATAAATCAATTTTTTTAAAAAAAATAACAGATATGAAATATGATAAATATGAGACCTCACCTGTCATTACTTGTACAATCACACTCATTCACTTAGAGTTTTTGTCCGTAAATGCAAGTGTCACACCAGTTTAATATTTAAATCAAGTCTTAAATTCCATTATAATTTATCCTGTCATCATCCTGAAATTATCCAGATAAGTGTAAACTGCTCTCAGTAGATATATATTTTATCTTAATTTGGGCATTATTCATTTAATACAGATTTCGAATAACACAGTGAATATAAACTGACTAGGATAAGAAGAGAGGACCAGGTAGAAAAAAAGGGAAGGTAAATTGTTGGCTGATATGAGAAAAATGATTTGAGTGCAGTCAAGAGGTTCAGTTTGGGTTGATATTTCATTCCATCATCATAAACATTTCAACATTTGATAAGACATGGCTCAGTAATCTATTGGTATTGCTTGACAAGTTATATTTTAGTAGCTGGTGAAAAAATATTATACAACCTTTTCCATCTACACATGCATTCTCAGTTCACAGTTTGGCAAAGCTGTGAACTTACATGATAAAATCTGTTTAAACAAGCAACAACAAGCTTTGGGCTTTTGAAAATACTGACTTGGAAAATTCCACTGTCATACTTCTCTATGACCTACCTTACAATTATACAGAGTAAAGAAAGATTGCCATAGCTTAATAGCCAGCCCATGGTTCGCCTACAACTCTAAGTAGAGTTGGGAATTATTCCTATCTGGAGTCTTGCTGAGCCATTGTTAGATGTTGTGAAATCAACGCTAATCGAGATCAATGTTCCTCAACCTTGGCAAGTTTAAAATGTGTGGACTTCAGATCCCAGAATTCCCGTCAGGATGTTTCTGGGGTACTTTGGAAGTTGAGGTCCATGCATCTTAAAGCTGCCAAGATTGGGAAACACCGATCTAGAGAGACCAATAATCGGCCTTGATATAATTCAGTGAATGGTTGCCTTTAGCCATGCATATCTTTTTAAAAATATTTTTACCCACCTTTTTAAAATTTTTATACCTAACTCAAGTCAGTGATCATATCTAATACTTCTTCTTCCTTCTATTTTCCCCACAACAACAACCACCCTGTAAGGTGAATTGGGCCAAGAAAAAGTAACTGACCCAAAGTCACCCAACCAGCTTTCATGCCTAAGGCTGAACTAGAATTCACAGTCTCCTGGCTTTTAGCCTGGAACCTTAACCACTAGTTCAAACTGACTCCAGTTTATACTGTCTTGTTTCTTCTCTTTTAATTTTAAATAGTTATTGCTGTTAGTATTTAGATTCATATTCTGTCATTCCTCCAATTGCTTCTAGTGCTTAAGATAGAGGTAAACTAGCACATGATTTTGGTGATTACCTTCACAAGTCTTTGTTGGGATTTTTGGCAGCAATGTGCATGTGGTTTGACTTTCCAGTTTAACCTGTCCATAGCTTTCAGATCTCTTGGTGGATGTTCTATCAAAATACTACTCATGTGCAATTCTAGGAATCACGTTTAAATAAAAGGAACTCCTCTAAACAGAAATGCAATGTATGGTAATATGTACTTTATTTTGGAGATATCTCAATTCAGAACTATTATGCTAAACTGGTTGTTTTGGTTTTTTTAAAAAAACACACCGCTCTACAAAGATGCCTGCAGAACATGTATGCAATTTGCACCATGAAATCCATGTTCAGTATTTTTTGCAAAATTTCTATGTATTCACAGTGATATTGTCTAATAAGAAGTGACACTTTGACCACTAGTCAGTTTATCAGATAGCAATTTCTGAGAATATCTGCTTAGTGAGATAGCTCTGAGTCCGTGTTTATAGTACTTTCCCTTCCCCTATTAGGCATAAGGATAATTTGGCATGTCTCAAAACTATGCTTAATTTTAAAAACGGGCTAAAGATCAAAGCATTCCAGAGATTATCTAGTGTGAACTAATTGTCCATCTCTTGACATCACCATCTTGGTGCCTGTTCAGTGGCAGTCAATACCATTCAAAGGAACTCTTTATTACTGATGATGATGATGGACTTTCAAAGGCCTCCCCATCCCAAATTGCATCTTGGCATCAAAAAAGAGACAGAAGGATAAAATTCTGAAATAAAATTGAGCATTGTTAAATAAATTGATTGTGATTCAGCAACGCTGGTACACTACAGTGAAGACTTAGAGTAAGCCAGCATTATTTTCAAATATCCATTACAATTAAGAACTGAAGCAAAAAGCAATAGATCCCAATTCTTGTCTTTGGCTTTCTTAACTTTTGACTCTGGTTCATGGCTGTTCTCCAGCACTAAAAAAACCTATTAGCCAAAATGCAGGTCTAAATTTAATGGCCAAAAAGTCTCTGAAATATCTAGTAAGTCTGGAAGCTATTACATTTGAAATGTAGATTTGAAATTTGAAATGTACATTTGAAAAAAGGTAGATTGGTCAACTAAAATATTAAAATTGTTTGTAGGGAACATATCAATAAAACAAGTGAACTTTTGGATGAAGTCTACATTGGATAATTATATTCTTTGAGCAGGAGGAGAAAATAAAAACATGAGAAAGTTAAAGAAAAATAATCACATATTTGAAGACTTCTGCAAAGCTCCCCTAATGCATAGGAATGAACAAACACATTGTATTCCTCATTTTTCAGCATTGCATGATGTGGCTTTTAAGATGCAAACTCTTTGCTTTCATATCAGAAAAGCTTCCACCTATTTCCTAAATTGACTGATCTGAAGAACATTATTGCAGTAACATCTGCATTTAAATGCTTAAATGATAAGGTTTGAATAGACAAGACCAAATTCAACACTGAAAGGATTATTGACAGAAGAGAATATTTGTAAATCAGGGTTGAACTGTGAGGTCCTTGGTGCTTTCTGAATTTAGTGATTTTCTTGCAGACATTTCTTTACCAAACTAGATAACATCAGCTGATACACTGACAATGTTACCTAGTTTGGTAATGAAACATCTACAAGACAACCATCAAGCTCAGAGAGCACCAAGGACCCCACTGAAAAGATTCACGGAATTTTTTCTGTGTCTATTGGATTTATTAGAGTAGCATGCCCTTGGCTTGAGCTCATCAAAGCATTCAACAGGATGCATAATTGTCTACAATGTTTTTTAAATGAGATTGGTTCTATCTTCTTTGAAAACCTAAATATTTTAAAATCAATAAACATTTAGCACAAAATTGGAGGTCTATTTATGTACCCATTTCTCCCAATATATTTACTTTATATATACCGGTATCTCATCTGATTTTCTTACCAACAAATAATTCTGTAGATTTTTTTTAAAAAAATGAAACATTGCAATGTAACTTAAAGAGAAATGTAGAAAACTGAAAGTTAATTATGCATTTTGGAGAGGGATTGCCTTTGAGTCAGGGTTAGCACCTGGCGACTGCCTGGACTAATCCTATAGTTTTCTTGCAAAGATTTCAGAAATGATTTGTCACTGCCCGCTTCCTAGGGCTGAGAGACAGTGACTGGCCCAAGGTTATCCAGCTGGTTTCTTTCAAGCATGAAACTCAAGAATGAAACTGATGGGTTTTCTGATTTCTAGCCTGATTCCTTAACCACTACACCAAACTGGCTCTCTCAGATGTGAGCCATTCTAAATATAATTGCCCAACAGGACAACATAAATTGGTTTACAGAGAGGATATGTACTGTATTTCCAAATTTACATTTAATTTCATCATCTACCTTTACTACTGAGTTTAGGAAATATATTTCTTGTAAAGCCTCACCCAGAATAAAATTTTCAATCATAGCTGACTGACATATAGCAAGTAAAGGGGAAAAGGTGGAGTCCACGTAAATTTTTAAATAAAAAGACTAGTTTGCATAAACACATCATCCACTTTCTGTAAGATTTAAAGGGCTACTGTACTGACTTGTCTTACTCTCAAACATTTATTTGATAGCCTTATATCCTGCTTTTCTTCCAGGAACTCAAAGCTTGTACCCAGCATTTCATTTTCATTATATCTTGTGTCATATCCAATTCTAAAATCAGAGACATAAATCTGTTGAGTCAGAAGGAAATCACTTCATCTTAAGTAAATAAAAAAATACATCTTAATTTTGTAGATCATGATTGTAGATATCAATCATATTGTATTATCCATTATCTTCAAAGGTTGAAGTCTGAAGTTGGGAAGTTTAAAGACAAAATTCTTTATCTGAAATTGAAATGAATAAATGTGCTACCAATGCCTCACAACTGACTTTTGGATTTCTTTACAGCTTTACATTCAGAAGAGTGTTGGAATCGGTTCCATTTTGCTGTTTTAACAATTCTATTTGGTTGAAATATAAATTGCACATTTCTTTTTCACAATAGAACAAGCTGTTCATACTGATGAAGATAAATTTTTGAATATGTGTGAAAGTTACTTTAAATCTCTATTCCTTTTATTTTGCCATGGGGATGAAATTACAGAATAATTGCCATCAAGAATGGCTTAAAGAGATGCAAGTTGGTACTTGAGAATTAATTAATTTGGAGGAGCAATGTCAAATTCTTCTTTGTGTTCTCAGCTAATGATGTAACTGAATAATGGTAGTACCAAAAATAGATAGCTGAAGTAAATTAAAGTTCTTTCCTTATGTCCCAAATATGGGCACTTGCTTTATATTAAGTGGAAAAGAGACAAAATTACCTGAATAGCATTATTCCAATTCACTATTATTAGAAGTTTATTAATTTATTATCCCAAGTTAAATATATATTTAAAAAACAGAGTAATAAAATACATATGTGGAAAATACAAAAAATCAACATTCAGATAAATACATCTCCTTTTTACACTTTACAGGATGCCCCAAACTGTTCAATATGACAGGTTCTTAGCCAAAGTACCTTAGCTACAATATAACATTTGCTCATAACACGTATATTAAAGCTAAGGATAATCTGGGATTCAGATCCCAGTGGGCTGTTCTTTAAATTAGGGATGTTAATTAACTAAATTGAAGAGGGACATAGAATTGACAGTCAAACAAAATACAAGCAATTTCTATTATGGCTGGGGCACCGCATATACACATCCTCTCATGATGTAGTTGATGGTGGAAGTCAGCGGTGAAATCCAGCCAGATCTATCCAGCTCACGTGATCTGGTAGGGCTGGCAGCAGGAGGCTCCGCCCACCCACCGGGATGTCACCACATCCTGTTTTTTTTTTAATAAAAAGTTTTTATTTTCTGATCAAACAAGTATACAATATAAACAATCATTCAAACTATCATCAAGAAAAAAAAAATCAATCCTTGGTAAACTCAATCTTCAACCCCCTCCTCACCACCCCCCACCCCCGACTTCCCAGAACAAAAACAGGGCATAGATTTCACCAAACATTCGCTAAAATAAACTAGCTAACTGTAAGATTTAATAACTCCCAAGACCCCTTAACTCTCCTTTTACAATTTTATCAACCTCCCTTTTTATAGACTCAAAGTAGCGTATAATCCGATAACTCTAAGAGTTTTAAAACCATTAACAAATATTAAACATTCAAACCTTAAAAATTCTCTTAATATATCAGTAAAGTATTCAATTGATTTGCAAAAACATTTTTCCCCCTCCTACTTTTCTCAAAGTTCAGATATTTTGAAATATCATAACAAAAAATAAACCTTAGGTATTCACTAGTTAAATTTCTACATTTTTTAAGTTTCTAAATTTCCCCCCTTCATTATTCCTCCCTCCAACTTTTAAAATTTTAAAAGATAATCATCAACATAATTAACCATTAATACATAAACTAGAAAACAAAAAAAAGATTAATCTTACATTCAACCATTAATGCATCATATTTAAAAATCAATATTTAACTTTAAACTTTTTCCCCCTCAGTAGTTATAACACCTAAAACATAATCATTTTTAACCATAAGTAGAACAACTGCAAAGCCAAAAGAAAAGGTTAATCTTCCATTCTTGCTTTCTTTTTATATTTTTTCCAGTCTTTCTGCATCCCTCCTACTTCTATTTTGAGGAGGTTTTTCATTTTAATTTGAGGTTGATGTAACTGCAAAGATTGTCCCCTTTTTGAGAAAATTTCCTCTGACTTAGAGCCCCCAAATCGCCTCTTCTTGCTTATATGAATCAGTTCATTCCTTCGTCTGTAGGACCAAAGTTTGTCAAGAGTTTGTGAAAAAAAGTTCAGTTGTTTCTTTTCTATTAAATGTATAAATGCCACTAGCAAATCTCCTTCATCTTCTGGAACTTCGAAAGTCTGGTCATTTACTACTTTTTTCCAAACCAAGTCATAATTTTGAAAGATTCTATCAATTTTTCCAAAAAGAGCAGAGAATAAGCTCGAAAATTCTTGAGAAGATTCTTCCACCTTCTCTGCTGCAATCAGAATATCTCCTGAATTGTCATCATGCTCCGTACTTGTTTTTGTCTCCTCAGTCATTTCTGTTGTTATCCCTTTAAGAATTGCTATTTGATTACTTATAGCTGCAGTATGATTATTCATGGCTTCTTTTATAAAGTCTGTAAATTCTGCATCAAAATCCTTATAACTCTGTAAATCAGACAACTGTTTCATTTCTGACACCTCCAAATAGCTTCCAGCACTTTCAAGATCTCCTTTCTTAGAAGCCATTTTATTTTAAAAAGATTTTCTTTCTTCCCACAACCATAAAATCATAAAGTCAGAGCCATCCTTTTGAGCAGCTTTCAGCAATTTCTTTATAAATCACCAAACGAAATAATCTTTTCCCAAACAGCTCTTCAAAATCTATTCCAGCAACTTAAAGCCAGTCTCTGAGCACGAGTCTATTAGCAAAAACTTTCCTTTCTAACTTTCACTTTTAAAATCGCAACAAAGAAACGCCATCTTTACTTCCAGCTCAGAAAATCCAATTAGAAACATTGTATCCCCGGAGTTAAGTATTATACTTGCAAAAAGCTTGTCCTCCTGCTTCTGTTCCGCCTGCTTTTTTGAAATCATTTAATCTTCTGTTTGACAGCAGAAATTGGACGCAACGCCTAGCTCTGTAAAAAAAACAGAGTCCCCCCGGATCCGGAGCTTCAGTGGGCTGAACGGGGAGCTCTCACCCTCCTAACCCCTGGAATTAATCCAGGGGTTTTCAGGGAGCTCTACCCTCACCCACCTGCTCTCCTCCCCTTCTTCTCCCGAAGGGGAGATTTTCAAGCCGTTTGACAGCTGATTAGCGCTGTCAGAACGGCTCAACGGGATCACAGGGGCGGCGGTCTAAAAAGACCGTCAATGGCGCTGCGGAGCCAACCTGGAAGTCCAGTCACTACATCCTGTTTTTGACCGTCTGTATGCACTCACATTTCTGATCCGGTTTCGAAAGTAAGTGCATTTTACCCCTGGTGGAAGTGCCCATGGAATCCAACAAGTCAAATCTTGCTCTAGAATAGGCCCTTTTTGAAAATTGTGTCAAACTCATTATTGACAGGTATTTTTCAGTTGAAAAATAGTTTTGTTCTTAGCCAACTAATTTAAAGATCTATTTTTTAAACCAATAACTTCATATCAATTTGGCCACTGATATCTAGTACTTTCTGTTTAACTGGGAGGCAGTTGAGAGTAAATACTGGATGGAAAACTCATGCTGTGAAATAATTTATCCAATTGGCTTACCCAATTGGAACTGGGCAGAACCATACTTATCTGCTCTGCTAAACATAATTTGTGTAGCCTGTCAGAGTCCATTGTATGGATCCTCTGCCAATATGTGAAAACTTTAATTATTTATTGGCTATGTACCAAATCATGAATACTTGAAAAGTCTTGGTTTTCTGGCCTGTATGGGAAGCCTTACGAATGATCTTTAACATGCACACTCAAAACTGAGAAAAAGAATTTAATCCTCTCATAAGAGACAATCAACTATCTCGGGGAGCCGCTTTTAATATCTCAAAATGGCAGCAAATAGTACTTTGGCATTTGAGGATGCATGCTTGCTCTGACAACATCACTTTTCCTTCACATGCATATGATGCTTTCCTTTGGATAAGGCTTGGTGTCTGCTTCCGTAGTCTTTCTCCCTCAATGCAGAGAAATTGACTTACTGTAATGCTGGAGGAAGATGAGTGATGGACAGAGCAGGAGAAAATGGCAATTATCATCCTTCATCCCCTGCCTTTATGTGTTCTTTATGGTAACTTTGTCCTAATAGCAAATCTGAAAATTTCCAAGTTATCTGAAAAGTTCAGGTACTCTGGATAACAAATTTCACTAGGAAAGTGTTCCGTGCATTATAATTTTCATTCCTTTGGATCCTGAATGTTTGTCCACAAATCTTGATCTCAGTAATGGTCATATAACATGTGCATAATATGATACATGTTTAAATTTAAAACTTTCAAATTTAAATCTAGTTCCTGGTTGTCTGAAAACAAGAGAGCAATCAAATGTTCTCATTGTCATTAGCGTATCACTGATAGTCTCTATAAGGTTTTCTAGAACAGGAGCAAAAGAAAACAAATCCAACCAATAAATAAATAAATAAATCAGAAAAAAAATGTGAAATAAATATCATTTTTGATTGTCACTGTAATAAGATTTAATGAACTAGGATCTTTTATTAGTATTTTATTATTATTTATTATTATTACTTTTATGATTATTATTCTGGAAAGTAGTGCACAGGACGTTAGGACACCTGCAGAATTTATTTCTTTAATTTGGAAACGGAGTGGTGGAAGCTTCTTTTCCGTGCTAAAAAGATGTTAGAATATCAGATGAAATGGGTGGATGTTGAGCTCATGTTCAGCAGTGCCTCTTCTGAAATAGGATATATATGGGGGTCAAACTAGAGCCAGACCAGGGTCAGTCCCTGCTGTTTTCTTGGTTTGGCAGCAGAGCTGATTTAATACTGGCAGCTAAAAACCACAGTCCTATTGCACTTTCCTGAATCTCTGGAGAATTTGTGAGCAGAGTAATATCCACTTTGCAGAAAGCATCCCTGTGCATTGTATAAATGAGCTGAAGCCTCTATCTATAAAATTGACTGCAGGATGCTCCTCTCTCTATGGTTACTTGTAGTGTATATACAGCTGATGTGGAAGAGTCTCATCAGCACATATCAGGAACAGCAATACTTAGAATAGCCCTACTGTTTGTAGCTTTTATCACTTTCCATAATAATTGTATACATACAATGAATGGATGAAGTCAGTTCAAACATCTCCAGTTTTCTTGTAATGATATACAACATCTGGAAGGCCATATATTTACTTCTCTTGAACTAAAGGTCAGTTGAATGACCCGAACGTTAAATGAAAAGCGAGCTCATCCTCAACTTAATCTGAAATTTTGCACATGAAACCTGGTGCAGTGGAATCTGCAAAGTAGATAATTAGTCCCATAGATATATCATAATCTCCAGAGTCTCATATTTCATTAATAAAAATAAAGAAAAGAACTGGCATTGAGATCTTCCAGAAAGATAAATATAAAGCAAAACATGTAGCCTCCTTTCTGCCCATTTTTGCTTTTCTTTTTTTATTTCTATTTATTTTTATTTCTATTAACACATGGGCAGTTTTGACAAGGGCTGGCATACATGCTGCCTGGAGGAGTTTGTTTTTGCTTCTAATATCCCCTATTAGGAAGCAATTACTGGAAATAAATAAATAAACAAATAAACAAAAGGATTATTCAAATTAGCATGTCTTCTAATATATTGTAAAGAAATCAGTATGAAGAAATTCACTCTCACTGTTATCTAGACAGAGGTCTCTGGGAATACAAATCTAGCTCCAGGCTGTATTTATTGACATTACATACTAATTGATTGATTGATTAGATTTATATCCCAACTTTCACTCTCAAGTACCAGTAGCAATTTATTGTTTTGTCATTTGATTAAGTAGGAACATCATTGTCTGATTCATGATGAAGCATCATAATTTTAGTTCGTCCAATTCATGATTGGATGATCTGTTTGAAGGCACTCTGAAACCCCAAGGAGCTGCCAGTTAGCGTAAACATTGGCAATACTTACTAGATGACACATGATCTGAGTCATTGTGAGGCAGCTTTCTATGTTCCTTATCTAAAATAAGAAAACCATTTTCTTAAAAAAAAATGTTCAAAGTTATCATATTTATTTAAAAGGTAGGATTGTCCCTCATTTCAATAGCATACATTCAAAAGAAATAAGGAGATGTGCTACAGTACACCACGCTTAGAATTTACTATTTCTTCCTACACTACAGCTTACTCTTTGCGCTACGAGGAAGTTGCATCTACCAATGGTTGAATCTGTTATATGGAGTAACAACCGGTCCCTTTGTAATTATGTTAAATGGCTTTTTGTTCTAGGTCAAGGTTGAATCCAGATTGAATTTAATGAATGCTGTTATTTTACTTCTTATAACACATCCTGAAAAACTGTTCTTGGACATCATGAGGTATGACAGATTTTAAAGAATAATGGCTCCAAAAAGGCTTTAAAGGGTATATTTAGAGAATCTTCTATTTCTCATACAGAGGCTTGTCAAAGAAGAACATGGGAAAATAGAAGACAATTATTTCATTATCATGTATAATTCTATTCACCTATTACAGTTAATTCTAAGAATTCAGGTGAAACCAACAATGCAGCATATACAGTATATTTTACATGAAACTCTTTGGAAAATTAATTTTTAAAAATATCATATCCTTTTATTCACTGCACTCTACTTATAATTCCATCATAACAACACTTTTGAGCATAGTTTAGATCTGCACATGATCTGATGTGGTATGAGCTTCCAAACCAGGGCTGTCAAACACACAACATCATGACAGCATCACATGACGTATTGGGACTTTCTCCCACCCCTTTGCTAAACTGGGCGGGGGCATGGCCATCACATGACGCATCAGGCCCTCAGGCCAGGAGTTTGACAGCCCTATTCCATACATACAACAGGGAAAACATTATTTCATTTTTGAAAGAAGCTTGCACTCAGCTTCTTAGATGTACTCTTGAATTCATAATACAGACAACACCTGGAAATGCCGCAACTAGCAATTATAGCTTATCATTAGTTTGTGTATTGGTTTGTGAATTCAAGAATGTCGTTTTAAGGTTCTTAAATAACATCAGAAAACTAAACTGATTCAAGCGATGGTGAGATGTTATTTTGATGTGAAACTTGCCACATATGAGACATCTTTATCTAGGATTACCAGGTGTGAGCTGTAAAGCTGTAGAGAATTATAAAATGGTAGCAATGAAATACATAAAACTCTGCTACCATTTTAATGTCTATCTAGATTTTTAAAGCCTAGATGTAGTCCAATTACTGTTTGCATCCCAAAGTGAAAAACAAAAGAAACCTTCACTTTAATAGGTTTGCCAAGTTTCTAACTTCATCTTAAAAAGTTCATCTCAAAAAGTATATTGTACTTGATGATATTATTATGCCTTGTGTTTTAGAATATTCATCATATATCAAGCACCAAAGAAAGAGTTTTCATACCTGTTAGATTTCCTTCATTTTCAATGAAAACATTTCATATTTTGCTGTAAATTCTAAATAATGCAACATCAAATGCTGATTAGTATAGGATGGGCATAGATGAACATGGAAAGAGAGACATAGCATGATACTACAGTCTGTGTTCTTATTTTTAACTTTTTATTTATTTAATTGTTAATCTTGATTTTAATATGTATGTGTGTGTGTGTGTGTGTTTGTACAATTTTAAGCCACCCAGAGTCACTTGAGACAGTAAGATTGGTGGTCTATAAATGTGATTGATGATAGATAGATAGATAGATAGATAGATAGATAGATAGATAGATAGATAGATTAGCACTAAAGATACAACAAGGGCCTGGTGGCTCAGCAGACTGATAGCATTGTGATTAATGCCAGCTGTCTGCAATTACTGTAAATTTGAATCTCACCAGGGTCAAGGTTGACTCAGCCTTCCATCCTTTCTAAGGTAGGTAAATTGAGGACCCAGTTTGTGGGGGCAATAAGCTGACTTTGTATAAATATACAAAAGTATGAAGGCTATTACTTAACACATTGTAAGCCGCCCTGAGTCTCCGGAGAAGGCCGGCATATAAATCAAAATTTAAATTTAAATAATAATAATAATAATAATAATAATAAAAAAAAAAAAACATAAGAATTACTTACAATACTGAAGTCCTCATATTATAGGTTTATGTCATCCTTTCAGTATACTTTTTATCCTTCCAGAAACTTCTGGTCTTCTGTTATTGAACTTCATAATTCACCAAAGCCAATAATCTAAACAAGAAGTCATAATTGTCTTCTATTATTTTCAAGAATAGGGTTTTTGAGAAATAGTACAAAACAATCAATAAAATATAACCTCTTAGCCAGTTTGTCTGCAACTAAAATGATGTGTAGTTAATTAAGCAGAAGAAACTGCTTCATAGAAAACAAAATATTCATGTTTTTAAAAAAACAATTTGCCATTTTCATTGCAAGCCTTCCAGTAAAATCCTTTGCAGAATATTCAGGACCATGCTTATACAATTTTAGGCATCTTGGGTTAATTTTGAAAGAACTTTAGACTAAGAAAAATAAAGCTCAAAATGGAAAGTTGGTTTTCCAGCTTGAACTATGGAAAGAAAAGGAATAGGAAAGATTACCAAGGTAAACAGTGAACCTTGGCTGTGAAGAAAATGCTTATTTTAAAAATAGTACCTCTGATCTCATTCAGTTTCTGGTAATAACCTCAAAGAGGTTATTATCTTAAAGAGGCTTTTGGTAGATTTTTAGTATAAGTTATTGTAAAACCCTTTGATAAATAAAATGTACTAAATCTATCGGTAACAGTTAAAAGTAAATCCTTGCATGTCAGTAAAAATTTACTTCCAGGAAAATTGGTATAGAATTGAAGTTTTAGTTATTGTAAACTCAGATCAGAAACTTTCCGATTCTTTATTTAGTACTTATTAAGGATGTTTGGGTTTGTTTTGATCTGTAGAAGCTGGTGTTTGTAATTTCAAACAGCAGATAAAAAACTGCCAGGGATAATTCTGTGAAGTAGTGAATAAATATGCAAATATATTGAGCTAAGTGGAACAAGATAGAATAACTTCCTAACATGAAATATACAGTACTGTGTTGTAGATATAGATACAGAAGACATACTGGGCAGCTTGCCCTTCGTTTAACTTTATGTTTCAAGGTTTCTACTCTTGTGGCTTTCTTCAGAACTAAATTAAATTTTGCTATGTGTATATTCTAGCCACCCTTAACCAATGATGTTTCATTTACCGATACACACTGGCAAGATTTCTGTCTACTGTTCTGCCTCTCCCTCGTTTGCTATTCAAACAAAGAGTTCAAACAGCATTTCTTCCTATTTTTTCCTTTCCAATAGCATCCATGTTGTTTTGCAAAATACCGGGGGCCCTTTTTAAAAAAGAGAGTCTGTTGGCCACTTTCAGTTTGATGATGTGGCATATACTCTGCTGACTTGCCTGGAGGACTTGCTGACAGAGCATCATAGTCAAACCACTTTGCAATTATTTTATGTTTTTCCCCCCAAAGATTAAATACAGAAAATGCATTTAACCAGAAATATTCAGTTTTGGAGTTTCAATTTCAATCATTTCTTACATTGTGCCTCTATACAACATTATGGGGAATCAATGCAGACATTTTTGTCCCTTATTATCTATCTATCTATCTATCTATCTATCTATCTATCTATCTATCTATCTATCTATCTATATTGTAGGGTCCTAGGTAACATCATCAGTGCTAGAAGGGAGTGGGGTTTGCTCTCTCTCTCTCTCTTTTTTTATCCCAGGGTTGATGGAAAAGTTCTTAATGCTTCCTTGATTAGCTGTTGTTTGTTAGCTTGTTTGTCTGCATTTGTAGTTCCTTATTGGAATAGTGTTTATTTCTTGATTGCTGACCTAGTGATTGCTGACCTAGTGTTACTCTTGCTGTTAATCTCTACTCATCTAGGTGTTCATTGCTGGCAGGAGGAATGTCAGGATAGCCAACTCACAGTCTTTCTGTGGCTCCTGTATCAATTTCAAATGTCTTCTGGTTAGGGCTGAGATATATGGGCTGAAAAAATCCAGATAAGGACTAGATGGCAGCAAGCAATGTTATAGTTTTCTATACTTCTTTACTGCTATTTGGTGGTATTCTGTATTTTTCTCTCTATATATGATAGCTGGTATCCCTACTAAGTCTAGTCCTAAAACATGGTTAATGACCTATAGGTTGAATCGTAGACATAAAAGCAACAGATAGATGTCATACACATTTCACTGTAATGTTGTCCCTTAAGCATATTTTGGAAAATAAAATCTTTGTCTTGTAGTTCTGCTTATGAACTTTTTCTCCTCTTCTTTAATGTTCTTTGGTATGTGCTTAGTAGCATAAACATATAATGCAAGTAAAGGACTTGAATCTTAATTTCCCCCCTCATTTCAGACACATTCATTGTGTGCTAATGTGAATTGCCTGTACATGATTAGTCATCAAAGAAGGTAAAGTGAATTAAAGCTGCCTCTTTCTTTCTTTCTTTCTTTCTCTCTCTCTCTCTCTCTCTTTCTCTCTCTCTCTCTCTCTCTCTCTCTTTCTTTCTTTCTTTCTTTCTTTCTTTCTTTCTTTCTTTCTTTCTTTCTTCTCTCTCCCGCTCTCCCTCTTTCTCTCCTCTCTTCTTTCCTTTTTCGGGCAGTATAATATAATAGACTTATTGGCCAAATATCCTAACTTGAATTGTCCCACCTACCTTGTTCTTTTGAAAAATGTTCTTGGGTTCAGAACTTCTTAAATATTCTAGGATTACATGCTCTGTTAGCACATTAAAATTCATACAAAATACTTATTTAATTTAGGATATTACAATTAGAATAATATAAAATTATATAAGGATAATAGAATCAGTGTAATCAAAATTGGAATCATAGAAGAATCATTTAAGTAAAAAAATATGGAATTATGGAATTAGAAAGCCAGTTTCTTCTGCTTCAATGGATCCAGGAAATGGTAGCCCACCAAGTCTCTGGGTAAAACTTTTCATTGCCAAATTGTTCTTACTGTTGGGAACAAAATTCTAACATTTGATCAAAACTAGCATTCCTGTAATCTAAATCCACTGTTCCATGTCCTTCACACTAGAATAACAAAGAGCAGAGTGATGTTGAAAGAGGCAGTTCTGAAAAATCCTATGTATGTTCTACTTCTGGATTTCTTGCACTGAACTAAAGGCAATGGGGAGGAGAAGCTGGATAAATAGAAATAGCAATAGTACTTAGACTTATATACCACTTCATAGTGCTTTTACAGCCATCTCTAAGTGATTTACAGAGTCAGCATATTTCCCCCAACAATCTGGTCCTCATTTTACCCACCTCAGAAGGATGGAAGGCTGACTCAACCTTGAGTAGGCGAGATTTGAACTGCCGAACTGCAGCTAGCACCCAGCTGAAGTAGCCTGCAGTGCTCCACTCTAAGCACTGTGCCACCTCGGCTAAATTATGAAACAGGCATCAATTTGTTATGACACAAGATCCAACTCTTTTGTTTGGGTACTGCAACATGTGTGTAGAAAATGAGTGACACTTGTGTCATATCATGATGTTTGTCATAGAATCATTTTGCTGATTAGAACACCTCTGAACACAGCAGTTGTCTTAAAAGCTTGATTTCCAAAATTTTGATTCCCAGAGGTTTAGCTTCTCTCCATGATGCAAATGCTATATGTGTGATTTTTCTCATTCAAACAATGGGTTATATAGATGCTCAGTTTTTGCTAAAATAATGGGACCAGTACATATAGTCAGTGACATAAGAGTTTGAATATTTGTCAGGATTAAGAGGTTTTATTCAGTTGGATTTTTAACATTATTAATTAATATATAAAAGCCAACTGGGAAACTAACATCAATCCGCCAATAACATTAGCTTCTAATTCTGCTTTGAAGAATTCCTTCTTGGGGGTGATGAGTACTTTCTGACCCTAGAAATCTGACGTTATTGGCATGTCTCTACTTTCCATAAATGTTGTCTATTGTATTCTAATATTTTAGGGTAATATTAAGACAGAAAGCAAGTAAAAATATATTTAAAAATAGTAAATAGTATTAGTTACTAGTTTTAGTTATTAAAAATAGTAAAAAGTGTTAAATAGTAAAGAAATACTAAAATATTCATTTACAGAACAATTCTGATCATAATTTGCAAGGATGGATCCTATATCATTAGTATGTAGTTTTCGCTACCAAAAATATTATTGCTTTGATTAAAAGTTCTTTCTAGAGTGTCATTCAAAGCATGAATAGACTGAGTCTATAATATTGCTGTACCAGAAGTAGGATAGTCTTAAATCCAAACACAATCTATGTTATATTTGTGTACAATATACATAGATTAACTATGACTTTAGTATAAGGATCTAAAAGGGTTTTGTAAGTTCATTCAATATACCCATGATGGAGAAACTTTAAAAAAACTGAGCTTGGTTATAGATCTTTTAGAAACAGGCATGGAAACATGGTATTTTCTTCCCAATTTAGTTGCATCTCAAGAAATGCAAATGGTATGTGCAGAGAAATGTATTAATGGAATAAAAATAGTAATAATGCTTGTCTTCTATTACAATTCAACAGAATGGGAACGTTGAAAAGGGTCCTTTCAGTATAACAGAAGAATGGTGTCTTGGCTGCATAGTGTCTTTCTCTGAAAGCAATTATGTGAGGCTTAATCAAAAAGAACATGTATATAATGAAAAACAGGGGACAGGGACAGTAACAATTATCTGTCATTGTTGGCTAGAATGGAGAGCGTGATTTTTGTTACTTGGAACTTGTGTGATTCTGAACTGGGGAACTGGTTCAATGCCATTATTTGCATTCTTCTACTGGTCAGTTGGATAAGGACATTAATCAATTCCTTCATGTTCTAAGCATTTAGACAATTTCAAAACAGTTTCAAATAGCTTTTTAGAGATTGGGGTCAAAAAGGTGTGAAAATAGGCATAGAGGAAAACATGCACATTGATATTATTAATGAATAAAACATTTCCTTCATGTTGAGAATGCTTCGAGGAAAATTAAATATTGAAAAGAACACATTCTTTTTCATGAAAATCCTTACACGATTACTCTTCTTGAGAAAAGATGATCTCCCTTGTAGTTTCTCTCTCAAAAGCTTTTCTACATTGTATGATGGAGTTATAGGAACAATATCCCTATTATTCCTTAAAATAGTGCCATAAGAATGCTAGTTGATGAAACAGAAGTAGAAACCTTAAGCCAAATGGTTCAGAATTTAGATTTCAGAAAGTTCTTTCCAGCTGGTCCTGATCTCCACAGCAACTATTGTCAGACGAAGAAGAAACTTCAAACCCAATTCAAACAACAGAAAGATAGCTGTTGTGCTATGTCAAGCAATTCAGTCCAATTTCTTTCAGGCAGGGGTGAGAATGGGAGAAATGTGTTAATAATTTGGGAGAGAGGATGAAATTGATTAAGGTTTACGTTATTGGATGATCAGGTAGCAAAGAATTTTTTTTGGGGGGAAAAAAATATTTCCAGCTGCTGGTGACAGAATCAATTTAATGGAAATATGTTACAAGAACAGCAAACCAATCTGAGATTCAGGAGTCTGTGAAGAGCGTCAGTGCCTAGCAGGTAATGAAATATTTTTAAGAATAAACAGGAGAATGCTCTTAACCAGCTTTCCCCTGCATTTATTTCTACCCGCTCAAAACTAGCAGATAATATTTTATAAACCAAAATTTAATGTACTTCAAATTTAATGCATTCCCCATGGTTTAAATGGAATCGGAGTTCAAAAATCAATCGATCAGCCAAGCTTGCTGGCCAAAATGTGAACAGAACTATTTTGTCACCCCTTCGGGAACTTGAGACTGTATTCACACAGCTGCTGTACCATAGTCCCATCCCATCCCAGAATTGACTGGAAATCATGATACGCTAATCTTAGTGCTCTCGCAGCCCACTCTAACCAGGTATATATGAAATAGGTTTGTGCTCTTCTGCTAGGCATACAACACGATGTGTGATATCTCATAATTGACATCTTCCTCAGCTGAAAATCCAGCCCTGCTGTGGCATATGGGTGTTAGGGGTCCAGCAGTGGTGGCTTTCAAATATTTTTACTACCGGTTATGTGGGTGTGGCTTGGTGGGCATGGCATGGGTTGGTGGGCGTGGCTTGGTGGGTGTGGCAGGGGAAGGATACTGTAAAATCTCCATTTCCTCCCGATAAGCTGGGACTTGGGAGGCAGAGAATAGATGGGGACGGGGCCAGTCAGAATTTTTACTACTGGTTCTCCAAACTACTCAAAATTTCCGCTACCGGTTCTCCAGAACTGGTCAGAACCTGCTGAAACCCACCTCTGGTCCAGCATGATTTTTGTTCTCCTGATGTGAGCCAGTTATTGCAGAGAGTAAAGGGAGAAAAAAAATCAATTCTGGCCTTGAAGGACAGATGCACTGTCACAAGGCCTGATGAGCTGATCTGGTTGTTAGCCACTGCTATTGTATCGAGATGTGAGATGGCAGTCCCATTGGTCCAGCCTGGTATATAGTTGTGGGCAACTAGAACTATAGAAAGGGGAGATACCCATTTCCTCAGTTACTGGGGGGCAATGTGCCCGCCGAACATTGAAAAATGTTCTCTCTAAAAATTGGAGAGAGAAGGAAAGGAAAAAGTCTGCACAGAATGAACAGTGACTGGAGAGAAAACTTGGAGAAAGAGGTTAAGTGTGCTGAGAAGTTCTTAGTTCCTGGCTGGTAAGGGGAAAGGACCAGCTGGCTTCCCTGGAAGAAGAGAAGTGGCAATCCAGAGGGATAAAAGGTCCATGACCCAAGAGGGGAAGGAGGAACGTGGCTGGATGCAGGTGGTGACTTCACCATGAAAATAAAACTTATATGTGACTGCATTAAATTGAATTATTTTGTGCATGAAATTCAATTTCTGAATTTTGCTGTATTAAAAAAGATGAGTTTTGACTGAGACAACTTTGAATTGGAAAGAAGGAAGAGGAGGAGGAGGAGGAGGAGGAGGAGGAGGAGGAGGAGGAGGAGGAGGAGGAGGAGGAGGAAACCCAGGGCCTGTAAATTGTGTGATACTATTGTTTTATTGCCATGAAAAAACAATAAAGTAAACATCCATCAGGAAATTATAATACAATGCAAACTGTATAAATGGCAACAGACCAGAAAAAATGTTTCTCATTCCCTTTTAATAATGAAAAGCAACATTCTTGGATCATTAATGTGTAAATACAATCAACTATTGGGATGAGTAACAATGAGTGTTTCTAATGAGTTGGCTTCCCTCATCAATCAGTAAACCTATATTCTCAAGCAGTATAAAAAAACAGTAAGGTTAGTATTTTTCCAACAGTGCAAACCCATTCAAAATTTGTTATGGAATGGAGAAGGACTCATCCATCTCCCATCCCCTATATGCCTCAGCACCAAAATGGCCTGCTTTCTCTTTGGTGAGCACATGCCCTCATGCTGAGGCCTCCATCTTAAGGCCAGGCTGCTTCTGAAGCAGGCTGGAAGTCAAACAAAGAGATGGGCAGGAAAATAATGGTTTTCCTGCTATTGGAAGACCATGGAGAAGAGGAGGTGTTCCTTCTCCTCTGTTGCCTGTCTTCCTCACCATTCTCCCCAGATATTGACTTTCTGTGCCACACCCCTTCACATCTTGCTACTCCCGGCCAACATAGACCTTCTCAAGGGCAGCTCTCTGGGACATCCACAGAGAGGAGAATCAAAAGCATCAAGATGATGGCCACAAGTATATGATTGAAGTGCTACCCCTTTTTAAAGTTTTTATTTATTAAACAAGGATTTTTAAAAAATCCTTCTGCTCTTCACACATGTCTCTGGCAGCAATTAGCTGCAGCTGCTCTTGTTGCTCTCTAGCAAATGTGAAGAATGCTTTTTGTTAGTACACACTTGTTGGACCGAGGTTTGTTTTGAGTCCTTAAGGCAGTTTGGTTAAGATGCTAGCTTAGGAACCAGGAGACTGTAAATTCTAGTCTCTCTTTAGGCATGAAAGCAAACTAGGTGATCTTGGACCAGTCACTCCCTCTCATCCCAAACCACATCACAGTGTTGTTGATTTTGGGGGAAATAGGAGGAGGGAGGAGTATTAGGTATGTTTGCCACCTTGAGTTATTTATAAGCAATAATAAAGGCAGGATAAAAATGAAATACATAAAATAAATAATACTCTTTGCAAGATTCCCACACTTCAGTTTGGAGCTGCAATGTTGGTTTGTTTTAAAACTGAGTCACCCTATCGCATTTGGATGAGACTTGGCTGCAAAAATGGATCATTTGTTTATTTTGAAATCTTGGGGCTTGGGAATAGTAAGGTTTTTTTGTTGCTCTTCTTTTGCCATATCTCCAGGATCTTGGGTGCAAAACTGGCTCTGTTCCATGTCCTAACAGAAGGAATCCAGGCAATCTAATCAGTAAACTCCATCTTACATCTGCTATTCAGTTTCACAATTCCTGTAAAAGTAACTGACAGTTTTGGTTTCCTTTGCTTACACATGTCTGTGGAGATTCTCAGTCATTCATAGTTGTCTCAAAGGTGCTTTTTCAAAAGACAACTGGACTGTTTCTTCCTTGAGGGAGAAGAAGATGTTTCACTTCTCATCCAAGGAGCTTCATCAGTTCTGACAGAATGGTGGGGGTTATGGAGAGATTTGTTCTGACAGGAATAGGGAGTGGGGGGTTGGAAGGATTTCTTTGCCATCATCTTACACAGTATAAGCAGTGCCTACTTCTGGGTGAACTTTACCTCACTCATTTCCTAATTGAACACCTGAGCTGAAGAAAATAATTATTCTGCTTCCCCAATAACTTCAGAATAAGCCTGAAGTTCTTATCTACACTACAGTTGGCAACCAGGGTTAGAGTTGGGAAAAAAGCCACCCAAACTGCCAGCATTTTGATAGTTATTGAATCCTCTCCCCCCTCCACTTCCAATTCAACTCTCTCCAGACACACAAATCTGAATGAGGAGTGCCAATGTTTTATGTTTATGGATTTAGACTTAGAATAACTTTATTGTCACTTTAAATATACACTAGTCGGCATCCATTAAAATGAAATTTCATTGCATAAAGCTCTCAAAGGGTCATGACCTCCAATATACACTACATAAACATGACAAAATAAATAAATAAAAATTATGCATATTCCCACATACCCACATATATTATATGATGCAGAAAAACAACACAATCTGGTTCAGAGGTGTACATGTACATGGCGAGAAAAAATCGCTTTCTTTAATGTGAGGTGAGGGCAACGGAGGGGAAGATATTGTATTATTATTATTATTATTTCCAAGAGCAATGAAGATGATTAGGGATTTGTGAGTGATGTGACTGGTGAACGTAGAGTGAAAACCATAGGTAGAAATATCTTTAGAATAATTGTAGAATAATTAAGAAGAGATTGGACAGCCATTTGATACAGATTCTCCTGTTTGAGGAGGGGGTTGGATTAGAAGACCTTCAAGGTCCTTTCCAACTCTGTTATTCTGTTATTCTATCCTGTTATTCTGTTAATTGTGAACAGTTCATGTCTGTAGTTATCAGTGGTGAAATCTAAAATTTGTTACTACCAGTTCTGTGGGCGTGGCTTGGTGGGGGGGATTTAATGTGACTGGGTGGGCATGGCCATTTTTTTTTTTTTACATTTAAAACCATTTTTTCTACAACCTCTTCGGCAAAGAGGTTGTTAAAAATGCTTTCAAAAGGCTCTGACGATCCCAACTGAGTTGCCTGATCATCAGAGGCATTTAAAAGAAAAAAAAAGCCTCTGCAGATCAGGCAACTCAGCTGGGATCGTCAGAGCCTTTTGAAAGCATTTTTTCTACAACCTCTGAAGAGGTTGTAGAAAAAATGCTTTTAAAAGCCTTTGACGATCCCAGCTGAGTTGCACGTTCATCAGAGGCTTTTTTTTTTTTACTTTTAAAAGCATTTTTTGGCCGAAGAGGTTGTAGAAAAAATGCTTTTAAAAGCCTTTGACGATCCCAGCTGAGTTGCACGTTCATCAGAGGCTTTTTTTTTTTACTTTTAAAAGCATTTTTTGGCCGAAGAGGTTGTAGAAAAAATGCTTTTAGAAGTAAAAAAAAAGCCTCTGATGATTGTGCAGCTCAGCTGGGCATGGGGGGGGGGGGCAGGGATTTTTGCTACCGGTTCTCTGAACCATCTGCCTCCATTGCTACCGGATCAGGTGATCCGGTCCGAACCGGGAGCATTTCATCCAATATAACATTATAATAAATGTATAAAAACTGGAATAGAAACAATCAAAAATACTTAAAATATTTCTTCCCCCTTCTTGCTTATTCAAGTAAGCATTTCTGTTCCTGTTTCTTCAATATCCTCAACAAAATAGATTCATTGCAAAAAAGAGAAATAGCTAAAGAACAGGGATAGTATTCTAAGCACTTGTTTATTTTCTTGCTTAAAAAAAAAATCAAATTAGCATTTGAATTCTTCAGTATCGCTCTTCAGTTATATGGCACAGCTCTGTAAAAGCAATGTTAAGGGTCCTTAGAAGTACATAGCAACTTTTTAAAAGCTGCATCAAGGAGCCAATTCAGAAAGAAAACCTCACATTCAGAACTGATTCAAGTTTTGTTTTCCTTTCTGGGAAAAAAACACAAAACAAATGTAAGCAGCATACTGTTTTGAATGTTACTTTACCGAAGACCCATGCACCAATATATTCCCATTTTTGTGCAGCTTTGTTGCACAAACACGTGCATTTGTTCCCTGCACTTCTAGAAATGTATTCTGCTACTCTGCTGCAGCAAAAGCCAAGAAGTCTTGTGGCATGACAGGAAACTTTCAACTTATTCACCTTGAAGATCATGCAAGACTATATTATCTCATCCGGAAGATATTCCCTTGAAGTATCAAGGTGCTTCTTTTGTTAATGAGAACCAGAGGTGGTATTCAGCAGGTTCTGACCAGTTCTGGAGAACCAGTAGTGGAACTTTTGAGTAGTTCGGAGAACTGGTAAATACCACCTCTGACTGGCCCAGCCCCCATCTGTTCTCTGCCTCACGAGTCCCAACTGATCGGGAGGAAATGGAGATTTTGCAGTAATCTTTCCCTGGAGTGGGGAGGTTATGGAGATTTTACAGTATCCTTCCCCTGCCATGCCCACCAAGCCACGCCCACAGAACCGGTAGTAAAAAAATTTGAATCCCACCACTGATGAGAATGTTTGAGGCCGTGATAGAGACCGAAACTAGCTGTGTATTCTCCATCACTGGAGGTTTTTAAGAAGAGATTTTATGGCCATTTGTCCAGAATGGTATATGGTTTCCTGCTTGAACAGGGGGTTGGACTAGAACACCTCCAAAGTCCTTTGCAACTATGTTATTCTGTATTCTGTAAAATGCCAGACTGAAAGCCTTTGACTATTTCAGCACTCACAAGGTTTTGGGTTTGTTATTGGGTTGTCTTTTTTTGTTTTTTTTTTAAAGTAACGTTGGCCTGTTTGAAGAGGTCCTGCATTGAAAGGGTTGTTCTGTTTTTCTTCCTGGCAGATTGAAGATGGGGTTGTAAAGGAATGCTTATTCTCTGAAAAAGATCAAATAAGTCCTCCCCTCCCTATTTTAGGAAGGAGAGAGAACAAGAGCAAGAGAGTGCAATTTACAATGAAAGAAAAAACACCAATCGGCCATTGAATTATCACCTAGGGGTGGCAAAGCAAGCAGAAACTCTTTGATCTGTGCTTTGCTTGCACATCTCTGCTAGGAAATTGAGACAGAGAGGTATGCTTAAAGACTCTGGCCCAGGGGTTTGACCAGCAGGATTAATGTTCCTCTGTTGCTAATAGAGAAATTATAATAGGGAGAGACTACCACCCGTCTTCCTCCTCCCCCAACTTTCCTCTCTCTCCCCTCACAAACATTACCATCTCTTTATGAAAGGTTGTGTGTGAAAAAGGGAGTGTGACAGGGGAATTATGCATGCCTATGAATGAGTGCCTTGGCTCCAACCACAGCTAACCGTGCATCTTATCTTTGAAGTTTCTGAAGAGTTTTTAACTCCACGGTTACTGCTTTTCCTTCAAAGGAATTGCCAGTGTGCCTGTAATCACCCTTTAATTGACAGATTTTCCTGCAAAGTCTCTTTTGTCGATTTGTAGAAAACAAATATAATAAAGGGATGTTAGCTTTCTAGCAAATTAGATTATCTCACCAGTAAAGGAAACTGTTCACATCTAGCATTGCTGTTCATTTTTCAGTGAGGGCATGGTGAGTAGGGAAACAATATACCGGTAATTATTTTTCTAATGTATAAATGTTCTTCTGGTGAGTGCTTTCCTTGTGCTGAACTGATATGACTGTGGCAACCTGTGCTTGGCTGGGAATAAAATATATTTGAAAAAGGTATTGATGTAAATATACAACAGATTCTCTCTGTAACCATAAGGCTAATGATATTTCCATCTGGTGGGGTTCTTATTTCAGGAGAAGTACAAAGAGTGGCTATACCCTCCTTTAGGGTTTCCTGCTTGATCGCACTTTGCACAGCTCACAAACTTTCCAGAAAAATGAACTACAACATAAAAATCTGACATGTTTAATCCCAAATTTATCAAGAGGAAATCTTTTTCAGATCCTTTTCTCACTTCTGAATTCTAGTATAAATTCTGAGGAAACGTTACTGTAACCAGAAACTTTTTAAATGTTCTCTGACCTTATCCTATAAACTAATTAATTAAAAAATAAAAAACTGTCATTCTTCACATACTTGACATCCAAAAGGTCCTAAAACCATATCCTGCTTATTAGATTAAGTTGATTAAATAGGAAATAGTATTATTTCCATTCTTTGAGCTAACATTGTCTGATGGAAACATTAAATATTCAATATCTTTATTTAGAATTGCATCAGTTCTAAAATCCAAAGTATTTATCTTCCACATAATTGGTTTCTTTTCCTTTTTTTTAGTTTTCCTTTTAATTCTATTGGCCAGAAAGACAATTCTGCAGTGATGTTCCAAGGAAGGTTATTTAATAGGGGAGTTCATGATAATGCTGAATATGGAGCAAATATTTACTTATATCTCTCCTTGTTATTTTTAATTTATTTAAACTATTTTATCCTGCTTTTCTCTTTTTATATCGCTGGCATATAGAACATACATGCTAATATATGAAGGAAAATGCGTACTTTAAAAAGGAAAGAAATCTTGTTTTACTTCTTATCTCCTGTGGAGATGTAATATATTTTAAGAAACATGAGTTCATAGGCTTTAGTCATATCCATCACTAATTCCTTTTTGATTAGGTATTATTAGAAGAGCTGTGGTGACATAGTGGTTAGAATGCAGTACTGCAGGGTAATTCTGCTGACTGGCAGTTCGAATGTCACCAGGCTCAAGGTTGACTCAGCCTTCCATCCTTCCGAGGTCGGTAAAATGAGAACCCTGATTGTGGGGGGTAACATGCTGACTGTGTAAACTGGTTAGAGAGGGTTATAAAGCACTGTAAAGCGATATATAAGTCTAAGTGCTATTGCTATTATTAGATATTATTAGAGTGAACCAGATTCTTTAATGGAAATTCAGCATTAAATATTTAAATGCCTTACTTAGTTATATTCCAAAAACTGGGCATTTATCTATGAAGAATTTTTGATATAATTGATATAATACAGTACAGTTGGACTGCAGCAAAAATGATGATAATATATGATGCAGGGGTGCTATTCAGCAGGTCCTGACAGGTTCTGGAGAATCGGTAGCGGAAATTTTGAGTAGTTCGGAGAACTGGCAAATACCACCTGTGGCTGGCCCCAGAGTGGGGTGGGAATGGAGATTTTGCAATATCCTTCCCCTGGAGTGCAGTGGGAATGGAGATTTTGCAGTATCCTTCCCCTGCCACGCCCACCAAGCCACGCCCACAGAACCAGTAGTAAAAAATTTGAATTCCACCACTGATACTATGTACTCCTAGAAAGACTTTACTTTCAAATTTAAGTATACTTTAAAATTTAGCTAAACAAAATTTGTCACCCTTTGAGTATATAATTTATTCAAGCCCCAGTTCAATTTGTCATTATTTATTTAAATAATAATTGTAATTATTTATTTTTGGTGCTTTAGAATAGTAGAGGCATTTTCTTCATTCATTTGTTCTGTTTGTATCCTGTTGTAACTGAAAGCAACTCTTGGATGCTTACAAAGGAACTTTAAAATATTCTAAAAAGTCTAAAAATCCAATAAAACAAAGAAAGGCAAATAGTATTATCATTCTGTAGGCATCAACCTACCTAGAGCCTAGAGCAGTGATGGCTAACTTTTTTGCCATCGCGTGCCAGGAGGGGGGGCGGGGGAGGTTCGTGCGCGTGCCCACACCCATAATTCTATGCGCCCCGCCCTGCGCATGTGCACACAAACCCCCCCTCCACCCTGGCTCCTGGCACACGATGGCCTGGTAGGCCCGTTTTTCTTTCTCACCTGGCTCCAGATCCTCTCTGTGCATCTGGGAAGGGCAAAAACAGCCTTTCCCACTCACTTGAAGGCCCTCCAGAGGCCTAAAACGGCCCATTTCCCAACTCCCGGTGGGACAGGAAGTGACTTTTTTGCTGTCCCCAGCCTTCAGAGCCTCTCTAGGAGTCTGGGGACAGCAAAATCAGTGCCCACTGATATGGCCACGTGTGCCATAGGTTCGCCATCACGAGCCTAGAGCCATAATCTTACCTATGCAGGTAATCCTTGACTCACAATAATTCATTTCATGATTGTTTGAAGTTAGAATGGCACTGAGTGACTTCAGACCCTTTTTCACACTTATGACACTTGCAGCATCCCCATGGTCACATGATTACAATTCAGACGCTTGATATTTGATGAGCCTTGGTGGCGCAGCAGACTAAAGTGCCGTTAAGTAACACCAGCTGCCTGCAATTACTGCAAGTTCAAATCTCACCAGGCTCAAGGTTGACTCAGCCTTCCATTCTTTCAAGGTAGGTAAAATGAGGACCCGGTTTGTGGGGACAATAAGATGACTTTGTATAAAAAAGAACACCGCTTTGGGGAGGGTGACGAAAGCCCTACCAAGCAGGTATATACAAAAGTATGAAGACTACTGCTTAATGCATTGTAAGCTGCCCTGAGTCTCTGGAGAAGGGCGGCATATAAATCAAACCAATAAAATAAAATAAAATAATAAAATAAAATAAAATAAAATAAAATAAAATAAAATAAAATAAAATAAAATAAAATAAAATAAAATAAATAAAATAAAATAAAATAAAATAAAATAAAATAAAATAAAATAAAATAAAATAAAATAAAATAAAATAAAATAAAATAAAATAAAATAAAATAAAATAAAATAAATAATAAAATAAAATAAAATAAAATAAAATAAAATAAAATAAAATAAAATAAAATAAAATAATAAAATAAAATAAAATAAAATAAAATAAAATAAAATAAAATAAAATAAAATAAAATAAAATAAAATAATAAAATAATAAAATAAAATAAAATAAAATAAAAAATAAAAATAATAATAAAATAAAATAAAATAAAAATAATAATAAAATAAAATAAAATAATAATAATAAAATAAAATAAAATAAAATAAAATAAAATAATAAAATAAAATAATAAAATAAAATAAAATAATAAAATAAAATAAAATAATAAAATAAAATAAAATAAAATAAAATAAAATAATAAAATTTGACTCATATTTATCACAGTTACACAGTGTCTTGGGGTCATGTGTTCACCTTTTACAATCTTCTGACAAGCAAAGTCAATGGGGAAGCTAGATTCACTTAACAACCATGTTACTAGTTTAGCAACTGCAGTGATTCATAAAAGGTCATAAAATGGAGCGGAACTCACTTAACAAATGTCTCACTTTGCAAAATAAATTTTAGGCTCAATTGGTCTTAAAGCGAGGACTACCTGTAATGGGACACTGAGCAGGAAGCAAGTACATTGAAGTCAGAGAAATACTCTTCCAAGTAATTGTTATTCTCTTGACTTTACAGTTCTCTGCCTTTCTCCTCCATAGAGGAGAAAGTTCTCTGCCTTTCTACTTTTACTAAATTCAGGACATCCTTAAAATATTCAATATAATTTACTTGACAGAGTTAGGCATTCAGAAGGGAGGAAAACCATCTATATTTAGCGAAATGAGTACCTAGAAATGACTGATGCTAGCAAATATAGACCCTTGCCTTTGAGCACATGCCGATGAATTATGTGTATATAATTTTCAGCATGGGGGCATAACAGCTATGCACTTTGGTATGTGTATGACAAGCCTCTACAAAGTTTATGCCTATTCTGGGAGAAGCCAATGACAGATTATGCTTCTGCAATACAGAAGAGCCAAGAATAAACATAAACACAAGAAGTGGGTCATTTTTAAGCTTCCAGAGTCAATAATGCATTTTAAAGAGCAAGAACTTTAAAATGTATTATACTGTCTTCTGTAAGAAAAGAATTTGCATGTAGTTTAAGAGCAATCTATCTGCAACAGTAAGAGCACCTTTGAAGAGGTGTTAAGTCTGAAGCCAAGATTATGTCTGTTGATTAATCATTCAATTTTACTTTAAACTCTGCTTCTCCAGACGGGATCCAGAATTCATACAATCCTTCAAAGCATTGGATTTATCTTCTCTTCCAATGTCAATTGCATTTGGTAACGTGAGAGAGAGAGAAAAATGACTAAAAACATAAGACGAAAACTTAGAGTCAAAAGACAATTTAGACCAGGGGTCCTCAAACTTGGCAGCTTTAAAACTTGTGGACTTCAACTCCCAGAATTCTCCAGCCAGCTATCCAGAAGGTCCTAAAACCATACTCTGTTTAATAGATTAAGTTGATAAAATAGGAAATAATACTATTTCCATTCCTTGAGCTAACATTGTCTGATGGAAACATTAGATATTCAATATCTTTATTTAGAATTGCATCAGTCAGTTCTAAAATCCAAAGTATTTATCTTCCACATAACTGGTTTCTTTTTTTCCCCAATTTTCCTTTTAATGCTATTGGCCAGAAAGACAATTCTGCAGTGATGTTCCAAGGAAGGTTATTTAATACGGGAGTTCATGATAATGCTGAATATGGAGCAAATATTTACTTATAAATCTCCTTTTTATTTTTAATTTATTTAAACTATTTTATCCTGCTTTTCTCTTTTTATATCATTATGCATGAACTGCTGGCGTAAGTTTGAAGACCTCTGATTTAGACCTTCAAGTCCAATACTCTGCTCAATGAAGGAATCTGTTGGGAAACCACAAGCAAAGTAGAACTCTTGTGGCAGCCTTTCCCACTGGATGATCAGCAGTAGAGTCAGGAAGTTCCTGTTATGTCTAGCCTAAACATGTTTCTTTGTGGTTTAACTTACTGGTTGTGGCCCTACCCTTGTAGGCAATATAAAATGAGTCCACTCCCTTCTCTTTATAGCAATCTACATCAAGATCTTTTAACAATTCCTCATATGATCTACTTTCCAGTCCCCTCACCATTTTTACTATCCCTCCTCTGAACTTGTTCTAATTTGCCACTGGTTTATTTATTATATTTATACCTGTCACAATCATGAACTCTCTCTCTCTCTCTTTTTAAACTGTGATGCCCAGAACTGGACACAATAGCTCAAAACAAGTAGAAAAAATGCTTTTAAAAGTTTTAAAAAAAAGCCTCTGATGATCGTGCGGCTCAGCTGGGCTTAGCGGGGGGGTGGGGGGGAATGCAGGGATTTTTGCTTCCGGTTCTCCGAACCACCCGCCACCATTGCTACCAGATCAGGCGATCCGGTCCGAACCGGGAGCATTTCATCCCTGGTCTGCAGGCATAAATAGAGGATCTTGTGCTCATTTTGCAAAGTTCATTTGACCACACTGCATATATGTTATTTTACCTTTAAAAAAAACAAAAGTACTTTCTTGAATGTAAGAAAAATATATGGCTAACCAAATGTCACCCAAAAGTGTGGAGGTTTTTGAGATCTCCAGAACATTAGCTTGTGTGATGAAGAAGAAAAGAGGGACAAAATAAACTGATCCTGAAACTATAGAATAGGATCTATTGAAAAAAGTGTGTATGCCTGTCTCAGATTGAGTTTAACACTACCTGGGACTAAAGAAAAATACGAAGGTTGGATTCCCATATGAAACTCAGTAGATATTCAGGTCAGACTCCATTTTTAGGGAAAATAATCAGGTTCCATGTTAGCTGAAAGACTTTAACCTGACTTGGCTTCTTTTTCGAAGATGTTTGCTCTGCATAGTTTGGAGTTCTCTAACACAGATTTACTAAGTGGCCTTGATATTATTATTTTAGTCTTCCAAACAGCAAATACTTTCTCAGGGTTTGGTGCCTTCTGTAGGCAATACTTATATATGGCAAAGCTATGCTTTGCACTTTTGTTCCCTCTAAGGATTTCTGTTGTGATTATCCACTCTTCACAATAACCTCCTATTTTCCAGTTGTGGCATAATTGTAGCATGATCATTTTGAATGCTGGGAACTTGATACTAGCTATTTTCTTTGGCTGCTCCAGTTCATTATATAATTATAAGAGTCAGTTGAGGTCAGAATTCTTGGTTTTACAGCACCCACTTCTACCAAA
Source organism: Arizona elegans (assembly GCA_022577455.1). Taxonomy (NCBI): domain Eukaryota; kingdom Metazoa; phylum Chordata; class Lepidosauria; order Squamata; family Colubridae; genus Arizona; species Arizona elegans. The sequence goes on from JAKOOJ010000001.1 coordinate 239,795,024, forward strand.
TTAATGGATTTAGCCCATTATCAAGCCACAGAATTCTAAAGCTTATTGTCGAAGTGTCTCCTTTACCTTCACATATCAGCAGTTTAGGACCCAGTGCTAATAAAACGTCATAACTCTTAGATTAAAAGAAAGGATTTACTTTCCCAGCAGGTTCACAGGAATCAAAGAACATTTCTTTCATATTGTTTTCAGTCAGATATTTTCCTGTGAGTCACACAGAGTGTTATATGTTGTTACATAAAAATTCCCCATCTTCTCAAAATAACGCCACCAATTCTTAATAAACAAAGTAAATTAATACAAAGTTCACTGGTAGCAAATCCATCCATATTGAATGAAAAATTAGGTTTGATTTTTCTAGCATTAAGCTTGATAATTTCTTCTCTGAAGGCATTGTGGGCAGGAAGTATTTTGATGTACAACAACATAAGATTTAATTGTGTCAGACATTCTGAAAAAAATTCATGAAAAGGTTCCTTTTTTCTTTTTATAGCTGAAACTTGGTTGCCAGATAATGGGAGAAACTAGAGAAACAGATCCCAGTAATGCATTTCAGACACATTTCTTCTGAGTCTCATTTTCTTTGGAATTGTTTCACATTAAAAAAGAACTTTTTTGTCACTTGATTCTCATACTAAATGCAAGCTTTTATTGACAATCACAAGTTTGCTTTTAACAGAATAAATTGGGATTAGTTTTTTAAAATTATATGTTTAACAGCTGTGGTAAATCAAAATATTTGTAGTTTAGATTCCTTAAAGGTTGGAAAAAGACTGTCTTTTTGAGTTGCCATTGTGCATTCTTGTTTGATAATATTGATTTTGGTTAATGAGTCGGACAAGAGATGATGTAAATTGGTATGTATAACTTCAATTCTTCCCTTGTACTGTTTTCAGTTCCCTAATAGCTAGTAACCAAGCATTTGACGTCGATTCTTTAATAAAATAATTATATGATTATAAATTACAAAATTCTTCTTCTTCCAGTACTGTGGCTTCCATCTTATTTATCATGCTTTTCATTCCATTTAAGATAGGTAATGTCTCCTTCAAGTCAAGTTCAACCTTTGGTGACGTCACAGATATGTGAACTTAGTTTTCTTGGCAGTTATAGGAAAATATTTTGTTGGCAGCTGTAGCAAAAAAAAAAAAGTCTTGTCACTGACTTTTTCTGAGTTTTTATATTTAATTTGTTTTGTTGTTTTTACTTCTCAGCTGGTATTTTCTGGTGATCTCCCATTCAAGTACAAAAAATTGAAAGTTGTTTTTAAACAAGACTAAATACTTGGAGTATCAATCCCAGTTCTTATGCAGGATATATAGACAAGATTAAGTATTCATTGTTGTTGCTGCTACCCTAAAAAGAAACCAGCATGTTCTGAGACAATTTATCATCACCGAATGAAAATTGATTCCAGCTTGGTAGAAGTGCTAAAAAGTTATCCTTTGCCACATACCCTATTTCAAATTATTCAGTGCTATAGGTCTGGCAATCTACCATCATGCTCAGAGACTTCACCTCCACCATCCCTGCTTCATTGCCCCATGATGAAAAATTAACATTATGGCAGAAAGGGGAACTTTACTGAGACAGAGTGCTAGTGTGTGATTAAAATAGTGTTTCCTTCCAAGAATTTCTGGAAGTATAAAAAGACTCCTAAAAACTCATGTCGTGTTGCAAATTCAGTGTTGAGAATGCAGGGGACACTGAAGGACTTTCAGATGGCTAAGTCACAACATGTGTTAATAGTCTGCATCTTTTACATGTATTTGTGAATTTATGTACTCGTAGAGAAGTTAGAGATGAACTCTTTTTCCTCTAGCCTAAGCACCTCCCTTGTGAACTAATAAGTCAGAATACTTCCACGTCCAAGGTATGTGTTTCTAAAAGAAAAGAAAAGGTGATGACCAATTGTTAACAATGCTGTGAGAAAATTCTGACGGCTGTTCTCAGGACAAATGCGCTACAGTGACAGGAAAGCAAACAGTATTCTGAACAGGAAGTCGAGGGATCTATGTATGGCTCTGGGGATGTGGGAAGCACAGCATGCTCTGTCAAGAGGATACACAGCTGTAAACAGGAAACTCTTAAAGCCCTTGGATGTGCTCAGGAGCTATTAAGATTTCGTTGAAGCAGGTGATGGGTGGCCGGAGCTATTCCTTTGCACAGATGTATTTTACTGCTTCTAAAACTGGCAATGGAGCTGAATTGTAGAAGTTGGCTATACGCCAAGATGTAGCAGTAGCACTATACATTGGGCGCTATGCTATGTGGTCTCTGGTCAAAGTGAAGGCACCTGTAACACTGCCAGCAATTTCTGGGAAATGCTGACATTCTCTGCTCCTGATCCTACTTAGGAAATCCAGCACGACTGTTATGAATGGATGCACATTTTGGCACAGTGTCTACACATCCTACTATCCAGAATGAGAGTACTTTTTAAACAGAAAAATGAAAGAGAAATATTTGAAATAAATAGAGAGCCATCCCGCCTACCACAGTTTTGATGCCTGATTCACAGATGCCCCAAGTTACTTCATACATATTCACACATGTAAACATGAAAGAGAATAACAAAATTACAAAATAGCAGAGTTTGAAGGAACTTTGGAGGTCTTCTAGTCTCAAGCAGGAAACCTTATACCATTTCAGACAAATGGTTGTCCAATCTCTTCTTTAAAAACCTTCATTGTTGAGCCCCCACAACTTCTGAAGGCAAGCTGTTCCACTAGTTAATAGTTGTCACTGTTAGGAAATTTCTCCTTAGTTCTAGGTTGGATCTCTCCTTGATTAGTTTTCATCCATCACTTCTTGTTCTGCCTTCAGGTGCTTTGGAGAATGTTCCATGTTATAGAAGCTAAACATTGATGAAGTATTTTCCTTTTTCCTTTTCTTCTCTGCTTGAATCCAGCTCAGTTCCTAGTGACTTGGATACCTCTATCTAGATGGGGGTTGTTGTTGTTGTTGTTGTTGGCAGCCTTAAAGCTCTGGTTTGCCACTGTCTTATTCTGGGATGTCTTTTTGGCCTGCCCTACAAGGCTTTTAAATATAATCCTTCTGGCTCACAGTCACAAGAACAATGAAAAGTGATAATTTGCAGAACAAAATCAGACAAATGGAAGTAATGGAGCCACAATAGGATCATGTCATACTAGTACAAATTTTCATTTTAATCTATTGTAAGCAGCCAAAAATTAATGAAATGGATTTAAAAAAGGAGACTTTTTGATGTTTTCTAGGGAGGAAAGGCCAGATGTTAATTGGAACTAATGACAGTTTATGCCTGATTGAGTTGATTTCAACCAATTGGTGAGAAATGAATCAGCAATCTCATGAACTATGGGGGAGCAAGAGAGGTCACTTCACGCCCTTTACAGTAGTATTAATGGAAAAGTCCTTGAAGGGAAGAAAAAGTAAAGAAACACAGAGAGAGGGGGGGGGGGGAGAGAGAGAGAGAGAGAGAGAGAGAGAGAGAGAGAGAGAGAGAGAGGGAGAGGGAGAGAGAGCTCTAACAAGCAGGCAAAGTCTTCATCATTGTTGCTAGGCATGTTGAAATAATCTGTTCTGTTTTTGCAAAATTATGTGATGTTGCACATCCAGACATCTGCACTAATTTATCAGTTGGCATTCTTTTTTCACAGATCTTTTGCAGCAATATGAGTCTTCAAATACTTAAATTAAAAGGTAAATTCTCCTTTAAGCTGAACTTGACTCCTGGCGATCTCTTCTTATCAGCAACATGGAAGCCTTTAACTTCTTCCAGTTGTTGTTTTTTTCAAATTCCCCACTTAGTCTACCACTCTGGGATACCCTGGGTCTGCCTCTAAGTATTAACCTGACTTGCCCCAGTTTAGCTTTAAGCCTGGACAGAGTAAACAGAGTTAGTAAACCTAACATGATGGTCTTCAAAATTTTAGGGAGTGCAATTTCTAAAATCCCCAGACAGCATGACCATTATTGGGAATTCTGAGAATTGTTATTTCAACATAACTGGAGGATGCCAAATTGGGAATTGCTGGCCTAAATGGTAATCCTATGTGTACTTGTTGGCAGCAAATCTTATAATAAATGGGCTTTGCTTTTCAAAAACACTTGGGATCAAACTGCAAGAAAGAAAAAAAAGAACCTTTAAGTCTGCCTGGACTAGAGGAACTGCACACTGATTTGGAATCAGATGCTCCTATCCAGAGTTATTATTTATTAATTGATATATTTGTTCATTTTAAAAAATTGTAACCACTTTTCAGAACAGAGATTTTCCAGAACTGTTTACAATTTGAAAAAAAAAAAAAAAAACAAACGAAAACAAGTGTTACAAATAAAATGTAGCCTTTAGAAATGCAAATTCAACTTATTTTTCATGGTATGATCATACATAAATAAATATGATCGTACATAAATAATCTAACATTTCTTCTCCAGATATTCTGTAAAGAAAGGATGGGCATCAATGCTGAACTCCAAGAAGAGAGAAGAAAGCATTAATTTGGCATGATTAATTTGGCATAAGAAATATGGATTTTTATATAAATTGTGGAATTTATAAGGATATGTTCCTTATAAGATAGGGATAAGGCTTCTTGATATCCTAGAAAAAACTGGTGTTCCAACTGCAAGATGCATTGTGTACACAGGAGATGGACCAGTTTGTATATGCTTTCTGATAAACAAAAGCTCTTTCCTGGATATTGAATGGAGACAGAAAGGTATATTGTAGAGCTATGATATAGTATGGAACTTGCCTGCTGTCCTTCTGGTTCTATTAGAGCATAGAATTGGCTTTGGTACACTTTGAAATGTGAACACAGCCACTGATATATGTAAATGTATGGTTTATTGATGACTTAGTGAGCCAGAGCCATTTAGCACAATGCCAGAATCAATCCATGTAAATCAATTTTCTATGTTCCAGTAACACATTGGCCAAGATCTCCCACCAATGGAAAGTGGATTTGAATCTGTTTCTTCTCAATCCTATATTATTCTAATTTTCCTGTATCATGCTTTCTCATGACGTTTTGTATGGTATGACGTACAAACAACAGCACTTTATGTTTCTGCAAATCAACACTTTGCATCACCACATTATTATTATTATTATTGCTGGGGACACTTGGGCTTTCTTACTATGTCCTTTAAATTTGTGTCATTACTGTTGGAAGGCTAAAGATTAGAGTAGCTGCTTACCTATAAACATAGATATTCTGATAATATAAGGTAAAGGTAAAGGTTCCCCTCGCACATATGTACTAGTCATTCCCGACTCTAGTGCTCATCTCAGTTTCAAAGCTGACAAGCCAGTGCTGTACGAAGATATCTCCATGGTCATGTGGCCGGCATGACTAAACACCAAAGGTGCATGGAATGCTGTTACCTTCCCACCAAAGGAGCTCACCCAGTTACGCGGCACGAGGGATTCACACCGCTGAACTGCAGACCTTTCAATTGACAAGCTCAGCATCTTAGCCACTGAGCCACGACATTACTTATTCTGATAATATAGGGGTACATTAATGTATTAGGTGTATTAGCTCATTAAAGAGAAATCCAACCTAGAAGTAAGGAGAAATTTTCTGACAATGAGAACAATTAATCTGGAATGGCTTTCCTCCAGTAGTGGTAGGTGCTCCATTCTTTCAAGCAGAGACTGGACAACTATTTGACCGGGATGGTATAAGGTCTCCTGTCTTGAGCAGGGGGTTGGACAAGAAGATTCCAAGATCACTTCCAGCTCTATGATTCTATGTCCTGTGTTATTCTGGCATGTAACAAATTATTTCTCACTGATAAGAATTTATTCCCGATCTGTTTGATATAGGCAATAGATTTGTGCAGCTACATTTCCAATATTTGTCCGCAACTTGGGTGTCCTCCTGGATTCTTGGCTGTCTTTAGATGACCATCTGACGGCCGTAACCAGGGGGGCCTTCGCACAGGTCCGTCTTGTGCGCCAGTTGCGCCCGTTCCTAGACCGGGATGCCCTCGCCACGGTCACTCACGCCCTTGTTACCTCTAGGTTGGACTACTGTAACACCCTCTACATGGGGCTGCCCTTGGGATGTGTCCGGAGGCTTCAGCTAGACCAAAATGCAGCCGCGCGGGTAGTTACGGGGGCGTCTAGATACTCCCGTGTAACACCTCTCCTGCGTGAGCTGCACTGGCTACCGGTGGCACTCCAGATACGTTTCAAGGTGCTGGTGCTCACCTATAAAGCCCTTCATGGCTTAGGCCCAGGGTACTTGCAGGACCATCTCCAGCCGTTCTCCCATCGTCCTGTGCGCTCTCACAGAGTCGGCCTCCTCAGGGTGCCGTCGGCCAAACAATGTCGGCTGACGACCCCCAGGGGGAGGGCGTTCTCTGTGGGAGCCCCGACCCTCTGGAATGGATTGCCCACTGAGCTCAGGACAGTCCCTGACCTTCTTTCCTTCTGTCGTGAGCTGAAGACGTGGCTCTTCCACCAATTAAACTGATCCATTTGGGGGTACACTGGTATAATTTTAAATCGTTTTTGAATTGGGTTACCGATTTTAATTTGGTATTGTATTGTGATTTGTATTGAAGTTGTCATTTTGTAAGCTGCCTTGAGTCCCTAGGGAGAAAGGCGGCATATAAATCGCAATAAATAAATAAAAATAAATAAATAAATCTTTCTTTTGGTATGCATTTTCATCTGACAATAGGATGAAGCCTTGATGGTACAGTGGTCTACGCATCCTGTTATTAACACAGCTGCCTGCAATTTACTGCTGGTTCGAATCTCTCCAAGGCTCAAGGTTGACTCAGCCTTCCATCCTTTCTGGTAGGTGAAATGAGGACCCAGTTTGTGGGGGCAATAAGCTGACTTTGTATAAATATACCAAAGTATGAAGGCTATTGCTTAATGCATTGTAAGCCGCCCTGAGTCTCCGGAGAAGGGCGGCATATAAATCAAATAAAAAAAAAAAAAATAGGACATTATTTACACAAAATAGGGATGAAAAGAGAAATCTGCTTTTTTTAAAAAAAAAAAAGTGGCAGGAAATAAATGAAACTAGGCAACAGTGTATTCAGAATTAAAACAATTGCTTGAACTATCATGTTAGTTTCCTTTCATTGTGATATTTACTTCCTGGCCGGGCATCTCATTTTATGGTCATTTCCAATAATTAAAATATTAATTTTGGAGGAACAGATCATCACATGACAATATGTATGTAGGGGATATCCACATTCTGACTACATACTGAGAGTCAGCAGCTGATCAGTTTCCCATAAGCATCCACTATTGTTATACACACAATTAGCCCATGAACAGGATTGGATGAGCAAGATGTGATATTGACTGCTGGGAAACTTGTTAAGCCTCACTCTTCCTTTGGGAATTCTTCATCCTAATGGTTTCATCAGGTGCAATATATGATGTTATTACTTTTAGTGTGAAAAGGAAAGAAGCAGGGGGGGGCGGGAATCAGCTGAGCATATACATTTCAAACTTTGGAATAAGCCCTGGAGATCTCAGCTGTTCTAGCCTTGCACTGTGTAGTTCAATCATTAGTTATAACGATTGATAAGGCAACTGCTTCATATAGTTTGCAGAACCTTAAAGGTGACATAAAGTATATGTAGCATAAGAATGGGTACCCACAATCATTTGTCACAAGATATTTGTGCAACAAGATGGGGAGAGAAAGGAAGAAACAAGATACAAGACCAAGCACATGGCATACCTTGCCATACATCCAGTGGTGGGATTCAGCCAGTTCACACCACTTCAGGAGAACCGGTTGTTAACTTTCTGAGCAGTTTGGCAAACTGGTTGTTGGAAGAAATCATTAGGGCAGAGAACCGGTTGTTAAATTACTTGAATCCCACCATTGCATACATCAAAAACATTTTGGAAGCTTCTGAGATCTGCAAATGGACATTGCATACTGCCCAGAAGCTACCATAGGAGGACAAATTATGCATTGCAAAGATCGCTTGGAGGTGGGAGATACTCAGGAGTGGGTTTCACTTACCTTTACCACTGGTTCATGCACATGCTGTCCGCGCATGCACCCGGCCTTCCATACATGGACTTTGCTCGCTCATGTGCCTTCTGCGCATGCGCCCGGCCTCAAAAATGTGCCTAAATAGCAACAACTTGGAGTCAGGGTGGGTAGACAGGCCCACCCGCGATTGCCGCTACCGATTCACCCGAACTAGTGCAAACCGGCTGAATACCACCTCTGGAAATACTTCCAATGTAATCTACTGAATCCTCTGCATGAATTATCCCTGGGACTATGTAGGACAGACAGGGAGGAAGCTAATCACCAGACTGCAAGAACACAAGCAAGCAGTCAGTCAAGGAGACCCACCACAGCAATGAACAAGGATACACATTCAATTTTGCAGCTACTAAGATTGTTGGATGAGCAGGCACAAAAACAGACAGGGAAGTGATTGAAGCCTGGGAAATGGGCCCCTCATTGGTCAACAGGAGTGCTGATTTACCACCAGCATATCAAATACTTAGAGGCCAGGGCTGGGCAGCATAAGCAAATGACAGTCAGTGATTTAAAAGCCAGCCATCAACACATCCCAATAAGCATCTAAAAAGCAACAGGCACCAGATAAATACCACACAGAGAAAAGCACACACTCTGCCAGAGAGAAGTTCCCCGAAGATGGCATATATATTAAACGTACTGTATGTGGTAAATATGGATTGGTTGGAATCTGGCTTAATGAGGTGTTGAATTGCAAAAGTGAGTCCTGTGGTATTCATATGATAAAGATCATGTCTTCTGGCAGCAGATTGCTCTCTTTGACGAAGGTCGAAGGCTGTGATGGCAAATCTAGGGCACCTAGGTGGCATGCAGAGCCCTCTCTATGGGCATGCGTGCCATCAGCAGCTGCTCTTCTGGTTTCCAGCATGCACATGCACGCTGGAAAGTTGGTCTTTGCAGATGATGGAGCACCGGAAAACAGCTGGAAAATGGCCAAAAATGGCCAAAAAACAGGCCATGTTTGGACCGTTTTTTGGAAAATGCTGAAAAATGCCCCGAAAAATGGCTTGAAAACGGTCTGAAAAAGGACCAAAAAATGGACCAAAAACCAGGCATATGTGCGCTGGCCAGCGGTCTTTGGGTTTTCAGTGATCCAGTGTGTGCACATGCACACACATGCACATGTGTCCGGATTTGGGCACTCGGTGCCGAAAAGGTTCGCCATCACTGGTCTAAGGTGAAGCCAATCTTCCTTGATCAGATGTGCTCCTTTTATCATGGAGGATTATGTATCTGTGCGTGTTCAGGTAGGCCCAAGGGCCCCTGTTATCAATCCATTCGGAGTGGTGTGGTCACCCTTTTCCATTGATCAGAAACAGGGCTTCAAAGAGGTGGTTCCAGCTGAAGTGCCAATAAACCAAGTCAGCCTTTCAAAGAGTTTCCCCAGTTCATGATCCTGTGCATTGTTTAAATGTCATTTCATAGCTACTTTCTTATTCTTACTCTTGTCTTCTACAGGTAGTCCTTGACTCCCAACAGTTCATTTAGTGACTGTTCAAAGTTACAACTTCACTGGAAAAAAGTGGCTTATGACTGTTTTCCATACCTATCACCATCATGTCATCAAAATTCAGGCCCTTGGCAACTGACTCATATTTAGTGACTCATAGACAGTTGCTGCATCCAGGGGCTCATGTGTTTTGCAACCTTCTGACAAGCAAAGTCAATGGGGAAACCAGTTTTACTTAACAACCATGTTATTAAGTTACCAACTGCAGTGATTCACTTAACAACTCTGGCAAGAATAGTCATAAAATGGGGTAAAACTCACTTGACAAATGTTTCACATAACAACAGAAATTCTGGGCTCAATTATGGCCATATGTTGAGGACTACCTGTATATCTTGTTCTCAACTGCCTTTGCCTTTCCTACCTGCCAGGCTCCACTTTACATCTAGGCCATCCATTTGAAAAATATGTAACAAGAGATACACCATAAAGAGCATGGCAATGGCAGGACAGACTCTTTTAAAAGCCCATTAGCTGGCCTCAAATGTAAATGTACAATCATATTTTATATAAGAATGCACCAAACAATGTTTGGTGCAAAATATACCAATATATATTTTCTTTGAGAGAGAGGCATACTTGTCATACTTCTGCCTGCTTGCTTCTGACAGGAAGTAGAAATGTCATTTATAAAAATAGCCTTCCTTAAGGTAATTCACATTTCCTGCTAAGAAGCAAAAATAAAGTTAATTGGAAATGATGCTTACTTTTTGCACAAACTTTGTGCTATAAATGAAACAGAATAACCACACAAGAGTTTCTGACATCATCTAAAAGTGAAAAATGAGACAAAATTGGCAGTATGATCCAAGAAATCTTCAGATCAAATTTCACTTTTAACCAGGTCAAATTTCACAAATCAATCCTCATAATCATGAGCCCAAACAAGGACCAATTCCTAGGTAATGTCCACAGAGGTATGTTTCCCATCAATAATCAAATTCAAAGGTTTCCAGGCAAGGATGTAATTGGCATAATACATTTTAGAATGTAACTTTCAGATTATTCTTGATAAGTGAGAGAAAGTAGTGGCTAGGAATTAATGTGTTTGGTTTGGATTTGAACATCAACTTACAAAGTTAACTTTTTCTGAAACTATACAAAAGATGAACACAATTCTGCTTTAATATATTCACTTTTTTGAATTTTACAAAAATGCACGTCAAGCACATGAAATAGAAAAAGGTATACACAAAATACTAAGTAAGTAAAATATATACCAAGGTGCATTTGATTAAAAGAACTATTCACAGAACTGCATACAGTACATTAAACTAAATAGAAACTATACATAGTTTGTGTGTGTGTGTGTGTGTGTGTATTTGTATATTAATATAACTATATATAACTATAACAACTATAACTATATATATATATATATATGCATATTCTTTCTAGCCAGGTTTTACCTACGTAAACTAAGTTGTTCTGCAGCTCTGGTTGTGTGAAATCTCATTCACAAGCTTCAGAGCTTTTTTTCTGTTGACAAACTGCAACTCTGTGTTGCTCTCTGGGAGACTCAGATAGCTATTTCTGCCTTATAAGGCTTCGTCAGTGAGCCACACCCACTTCTCAGATATTCCCCCTGTAAAGGTACAATGTGAAGCTTGTGAATGAGATTTCACACAACCAGAGCTGCAGAACAACTTAGTTTACGTAGGTAAAACCTGGCTAGAAAGAATATGCACATAAAAGCCTACGAAAAAGAAAAAGACATATATATATATATATATATATATATATATATATATATATATATATATATATACATACATACATACATACATACATACATACATACATACTATATATATATAACTATAACTACACACATACACACACATATGGAAACATTCTTAATGTTATGAAAAATATTTCTATAGCTTTTTTTAAAATTTACAAATTAATGTAGAAATTGGATAAAATGAACTTCAGTTTAGAATAAAGGACAAAGTGAGTAAATCAAAACTGATAAGAGTTATCCATCTCCACTGAAGAAAGTGTGAGTTAATAGCAGCCAGAAATCCATTCGTGAAAATGGAGTCCTCGTGCTGAGTGCAGTCCAGAGGTCACAAGATTATTAGCAGATAGACTGAAGATGTGGGTTCTTGAACTTGGAGAACAAATAAGAAACCAAACTATTTTTCAACACGGTCACTCTTGAAATCACATATATGGACGTCCTTACAGGGTAAAAAGTCAGGAAGGTGGTGAGACAACAATAAAAGAGAAGAAAGTTTTCTCTGCAGATGCCAACAGCTCTCCTCCTTCCTTCCTTCTTTCCCTCCCTACTACCCCCACCCCCTCACAAATACACACACTGAGGTTCAGGTTTTAGGGGAAGATAAAAACTAAGATTCCAAGTCAGAGGTGGGATTCACTTACCTTCCCTACCAATTCACCAAATGTGAGCACGCGTGCATACTCTTTGCTCGGGCATGCACATGGCCTTCTGCGCATGCTCTTTGCTCGTGCATTACATCTGGGTGGGTGGGTGGAGCCTCCCACAGTCGCCACTACAGGTTTACCCAAACTCGACAGAACCGGCTGAATACCACCTCTGTTACAAGTTTACCAAAAGGTATTGCCTGCAGTTGAAGAAACATTTTATGGATGAAGAATGCCTTGTAGAGGTTTACAAGAGAACCTGGCCTTCATTGTTGTGCTTTGCGCACGAAGAAGAGGCAGGAGTTGAACACAGCTGCTGCTTGATCAGTATTTGCCAGTAGTCATGGCACATACAGTCCTTTTTATAATAATCATTCCATGCCTACAGCAAAAGATAGGGTTCAACAGACACTTTAATAGAACTAATTTGTATTATTCTTGTTTCCAGAGCCAGAGGGAGCAAAAATCTGGCTAAAGCACGCAGCCCTTATTTTGTACAGTTTTTGTACTTAGCTATGCGCAGGTAGTCAGTAAAACACCTTTGGAGGATAAAAGGCTTAACATCTGGCAAAGCAGCACATTCAGATATATCTTTCAGCAATCAGTACATTTGCAAGCACAGGTGATGAGTTTCTTGATAAAGGCAAGATTTGTTGCTACTTTCCTTTCATGAAAGGGTTTGGGTTGTTGTTGGATTTTTTTATTATTTACTTATTTTGTAAAAGTTCTGCATTATATTTAAGACCCATCTTTTTTTTTTTTGGTTTTTTTTTTTTAATTTGATTTATATGCCGCCCTTCTCCGGAGACTCAGGGCGGCTTACAATGCGTTAAGCAATAGCCTTCATTCTTTTGTATATTTTATACAAAGTCAGCTTATTGCCCCCACAAACTGGGTCCTCATTTCACCTACCTTAGAAAGGATGGAAGGCTGAGTCAACCTTGAGCCTTGGAGAGATTTGAACCAGCAGAAATTGCAGGCAGCTGTGTTAATAACAGGGTGCATTAAACCACTGTACTATCAAGGCACTGTACTATCAATTGGAAAGAAGTTCAAACTTCTTTCCAATTTTACCACTCACGTCCAGATGAATTCTGCCATAAAATCCTGCTTATTTTCCACACACAAATATTTTAGATATTTATAGAGAAACAGTTGAACCAGGCATCAATGTTGAGCTACCTAGGCTACTGATGGAAATGGTGATATCAACAGCAGACTTTTTTCCCTCAGGAGTAACAGCCATTTTTTAAAATAAATGTAGTGAAATTGTAACATATTGCTTTGGTATGCATATTTTTAGTTCTTTGTTTCTTTGATACCCCAAAAGGCCCATAATCTAAAATGAAGTCCATCTCCTTTAATTTTATGTTTGCAACAACTTTTTTGAGGTAGATTAGACTGAGAAGGAGAGTCTGATTTAAAGTTACCCCAGAAGTTTTCATGACTGAGGGTAGACTCAAATCTGAACCTCTCGCCAGTTCTAATTCGTATCCACTAAATATATTGTCAATTTGTATACTAGATTCAAGGGTGAAATCTAGCAGGTTCTGACAGGTTCTGGAGAACCGGTAGCGGAAATTTTGAGCAGTTCAGAGAACCGGCAAATACCACCTCTGGCTGGCCCCAGAGTGAGATAGGAATGGAGATTTTGCAATATCCTTCTCCCTGGAGTGGGGAGGGAATGGAGATTTTGCAGTATCCTTCCCCTGCCACACCCACCAAGCCACGGCCACCAAGCCACACCGTACCCACCAAGCCACACCCACAGAACCGGTAGTAAAAAAAAACTTGGATTTCACCACTGGTCTGATTCAGATTTTCAGAATATACAGAGACTTACCAGTCTGCAATTTTTAAACCAAAAATCTTTCCTCCCCCCCACCAGCCCACAAATCCCACAGGAGCAGTCAACTCTGGAAGAAAACAAAGCCACTTTTAGCATTTGCAACTATGTCCTGCATGAGGGCTTTCCATGTGTGAAGTACCTTTTTTTGCTTTTGAAGATTCAAAGTGCTGCACATTCGTAATTGGTACATTTTTAGAGAGTTCAAATCTCAGATTCCTGTTGATGGCCATGAAGCTGCTGCAGGCCTTTGACCTTGGCCTTGGTCTTGGCCATACAGATAAGACTGATTGGTACTGAAATCAAACTTCCTGGAATCCCCTCCGTTCAGCCTAATTTAAGAGTTGCATTTCAGGATGGAATAGTGGACAGGACAAACATTGATGCTGTTTTCAGCCCTTAGAGAAAATGGGTTGATGGGCTCAATTGTTGTCATAAATCAAGGATTACCTGTATTTGATTTACCAATTAAAAGCACCAAGAACATGGAGGGCACATTTTTACATGTTGCTCAAATTGGGGATTATTTCCAGATCAGAGAGCATAGAAGCATTGTGCGATTTTGACCGTTCTGAAAATGTGGTTACAAGGGTTTTTCAGAAAATAATTCTTTCTTTGGAATAAGTTTTTTTTTTCCAGAAAGAGTCTGTGCCATTATGAAGTACAGGCTATGCCAGCCCACATTCTTACGAGAAGAATACATATCTTGACACAATAAATTCACACTTCCTCTCCCATCAAGATAATTTGGGGGCTTTTTACTTCAGAGCCTTTAATCCTTCTTTCCTGTAGATCTGGCAGAAGCATTTACTATCCAAGGAAAGGGAGAAAAATCAAACAGGCTGAAATATTTTGGCAGGTAGCATGTGATACCATTTGCAATTTTTTTTCTCCCAGCCAAATCTTCCAAACATTGTTTTCAGAAAAGACAATCCCATATGAAATATATGGTCAAAGTGACATTGTTCAAGTAAACACAGTAAGAAGGGCATGTATATATGGAATTGCATTTATTTGCCCTATTCTCATACTGTTAAACTTCTGCGTATATCTTTCTCCCTTGGCTGTTTCAAATCAACCTGAGACTGTTCTAGTTTGTTGATACATTTGCAATGTGATGATAACACTCAGATGCATCTTTCCATTTCACCTGTATCAGGAGAGGATATACAAGTGCTTAACAGTTGCCTGGAGACTATGGTAAACATGAGGAAGGCCAAAAAACAATGAAGCTGAATCCAGATAAGATTAAGGTATTTTGTGTAAGTGGTTGTGAAGCCCAGAAATGAAAAGGTGGCCTATAGTGAATGCTGTAGCACTCCTTATGAAGGAATATAGGCATAGTTTGAGGGCTCTAATTCTAATGTCACTAGAACAGCAGTTTATGGCTTGGTGACCTGGTGGGGGGGAGGGGGGAATTGGCCTGCTGTTTGTGCAAGTTGAGCTGCATGTGTGCTGGCCAGCTGGCCACTCGTATGGCCTGGGTTCTGACTAGGCCATGGCCCAATAGTAGGCTGCGGCCCAGGGGTTTGGGGATCCCTGTATTAGAGGTACAAGAGACACAGCTTTGGCTGATAGACCTGAAATAGCCATACTTGAAAATAGTGGCACCTCAATTATCAGTGTTCTAATAACCTCACTTGGATAATTATGATATACTTCATGTGGGACCATTCTTGAGAAAGGTCTAGAAGCTGCCTCTGGTGAAGAACCCAGTTAATTAGGTTGCCTAAATAGGGCTACTTAACATCAATGCTGAAAGCACCACATTGATTGCCTACGAGCTAGGGAGCCCAAGGTAAGGATCTGATGTTACACTAACTTAAAAATATTCTCTTCCCAAATACCATCCAACTCCTTCATTAAGAACAGCTGAAGAGGTCTAGCTTAGGGTCCCATTGTTGGATTTGTCTCACAGTCCAGTGATCAGAGATAGGGTCATAACCAACACCTTGAATTGGATCTGGAAGCAAATGCAGTACACACAATAGAAGTGTGACATGCTGCAAACCAGAAATGTTTGTGTAGCCATATTCTGAAACCGACTGAAGTTTCAGAATATTTTCAAGGGTACCCGCATGTAGACTGTTTTGCAGTAGTCCAAACAGCAGACGATCAGGGTGTGAGTGATCTAATAAAGGGCCTCCCTATTCAAGCAGGGCCATAATTGGTGCACAGCACAAAGTTGAGCAAATCCTTTTGTCATGGAAATCAGTAGTGGAAAGGCCAGATTCCCTTTCATTTTTTTTGAACGATGGCCACATTTTCTTAAAGCAATTGCCTATACAGGTAGTCCTCAACTTACATCCACAATGAAGCCCAACCTTTCTGTTGTTGGGAGTTTTGTCCTATCTTACAACCTTTCTTGCTACAATTGTTAAGTGAATCACTGCAGTTGTTAACTTAGCAACCCAATTGTTAGGTAAATCTGATTTCCCCATTGACTTTGCTGGTCAGAAGGTCACAAAATGTGACCACATGGCCTCGGAACACAGCAACAGTCATAAATATGAACCAGCCACTATGTAACTTTGAACGGCCACTAAATGAACTGTTGAAAGTTGAGGACTACTTGTACAGTACCATTTTTCCCAGGGATCACTTCATAGGGTTGTCACTGTGGGGGAAAAAAAATGGAGCAGTGTTATGTGAGTCACTTTACACTCATGGTGAGAAGACAGGCTAAGTAACCCATTATTATTAATCAAAATATTTATGCTGTGTGAGGGGAGCCATCTTCATTTAGCGAGGGGCTGAACGATACATGATGGATGCTAATGATTTCCAACGCTATAATATTGACGCTGTGAAGTCTCCAAGGCTTTTCCTGTAAATCTAATTAATCGTTAAGGATTATCAAAGTACTTCAGAACATTGTGCACCTTGCTATCCAACCCATGCAGATGTTTTTCCAATATAAATCCAAGATAACTGTGTCATGCATAAAATGGTATCAGTGTCAAGGTTTCGGTATCAGCAGAGCAAAGGATCCTCCCTGAGTATTCGGAATGGATTTTTTGCAATTAAAAACCAAATGTTGTGGCTAAAGGAGGGGGAATCATTCCTTCATCCTCTTTTGCTGACGGCCATAGTTGCCGCTGACCTTGTGCTAATTTCACTCTGCTATTGCTTGGAACTGCCAAAAAGCAAACAAATTGGCCTGCATTTATCTTTTCCTCAAGAACCTTGAAACCTTTCAGCATGTGTTCTTTGAACTGGCAAGTGCAACCCTAACACCTTGAAGCTATTGTCTATTTTGCAGGGCTAAGCAGCACCAACCAAAAATTAGAAACAGTTCAGCTCAGTTCATTTGGAGAAGTCATGCAAACCCCAGCAATATAACTAGTGGTGCTAGGTATTTGGTTTCCTCTTTTGGAGGATGAAACCCCAAAACAGGATGGGATTCATAAACTAATCCTTTTGCTTCTTTGTCTGAACTGCCTCAGCATGTACAAAGCTATCTGCAAGCCTTTTCTCTTTTGAAGTAAATTCATATCCTGATTCCTTGGATATATTAGGAAGCAAAGGCCCACTGCAGCTCATCTTCTTATCATCCACTACCGCTGCTCAGTTAAGCTAGCTGCCTAACATTTGCATGCCTTCAGCTTGCCTCATTTCCTATGCTTCCTTACTTGTGTTCTGAAGACATGCATTGCATCAATGGGTTGCTTTTTGCAACATGTGGAGTATCTGTTAAGTGGAATTCCAGCAGCTACTAGCAAGAGTCACCAAAAGTAAGCCCATAAAAACATAGTTATATTTTGCTCTTTGGGATATTTTGGACCATTCATGACAAAAACAAAGAAAAGTAAATTAGGGAAGCAACCTGAATTCTATCAAACAACATTTGCGTTCCTCCTCGTTGGTAACTACTGGCAGTGGTGCCATCAAGTTCCAGAATAGCAACTGGAGTGCAGGGGCACAGGTTTATGCTGAAAGACCTGTTCCTTTGTCCCTCTTCAAATTTCACCCAGCTAGCATTCCTGCAAGCTGTTTCCTGCTTTTTCGGTACATCTAATCATTTCTTAAAGATTATCAAAGTATTTATTATGCAAATAGTTTTCCAATGTAAATCCAAGATAGCTGCCTTTTACCCTTTTCAATTGTCCACAGGATGTGGTCGAAGAATCAGGATGACAACCATCATGGTCCACATGGAGAATGGAATGGAATGGAATGGAATGGAATGGCATATCAGAGTTGGAAGGGACCTTGGAAGTCTTCTAGTCCAATCCCCTGCTCAAGCAGGAGACCTTTTACCATTTCAGACAGGTTGCTCTCCAGTTTCCTTTTAAAAGCCTCCAGTGATGGAGTACCCAACAAGTTCTGAAGGCAAGAGTTTCAGTCATATCATTGCAGCCACCATTTTAACCTTTTTTAAATCATACCCTGAGGCAGCTGCTGGTAGTTTAAAAATTGTCCTAAACGAGTTTGTGTTTTTCTTGTTTCTTTTTCCATTCTCCTAGATTGTTTGCTGGCAAAGAAGGGTCTTTGAAATCTGTCTGGGAACCTTGCTAAAAGCAGGCAAAAAAAGCTTTAAAACAACAAATAACTGTAACAATAGCATGCTGGCCCATTGAAGATGGTGAATGTTAGTGAAAGTGACCACAATATGAGTTGCATGCATATTCATGTTTTAAGATAGGTACCCAAATTATATCACTATTCAATGAACTCAAGTTTATGATTTAAAGAGGGGAGATTTATTTTTCCTTTCCAGTTTTAATTCATCTGTACGATGCATAATTTTATAGATTTATAACCTGTCTTCTTTCTTTGTAGATGTCGGGCCATTTATAAAAAAAAACTATCTCCAAATGTCCTAATCGATTATCAAAGAAGATTTTGCTTTATCCCCTCATTTATTTGGATTCAGTTGCTACAATTTACTTCAAGAAAAGTATCCTGCTATATCTTTGCTTATTTCATGACTCTTAAATATTTTAAAGGGTTTGAATTTGATCTAAGAGTTTGGGTTTGTTGACTTAAATACAAACTGCTTACCCGAAATGTAGTTGAATCTGTGCCCTAGGTTGATATACTACATACTGTTTGCGTAAGGCCATAAAAGGTTTTTGTTTTTCCCCTGATAAACCAGCTCTCTGTAGAAACAAAGGTACAGGCTTATTACTGTTGGGGAGTTTAGCCTTCACTTTTCAGTTCCTATCTCTTCATACCATGTTATTTTGGCTTGGAAAAAGTGTGGAATTAGTGCAGAAAAAAAGGGAGAAGGGAGGAGAAAGCAGGGAGGATGAGTTTTAGATCTGCACATAGTCTCAGCTCTTGGCCTACAATATTGTGTAGTCCAAAGCAAGCAATGTGAGAGGAGCAGTAAAATGCAGTTTCTTTTCTTTATTTTTTTTTAAATAAATTTTTATTAGAGTATAAATATTAAAAAAACATAACATAACATACACACAACAAACATTTATACAACATATAAACAAAAGAAATTATGTTTCCTTCTTAAGCATTGTTTCAAAGTGACATTCTGCTTGTTATATATTCCTTCACCTCTCCTTAGTATAATAACATTTTCTATACCGGTAATATTTCCCCTCTAGGTTTTTTGTTTATTTATAATTTTTAACCAATTATACCATTTATTCCATATTTTATAGTAATCTGATTCTTCTCTTTCTTGTATTTCTTTGGTTAACCTATCCATTTCAGTGCATTCTAAAAAAATTTCTATTAAATCTGTTTCGTTTGGCGTTTTTTCTTGCTTCCAATTTTTTGCGTATGTTATTCTTGCAGCTGTTAGTATGTGAATTGTGAGATATTTAATATCTTTAGAGTATGATTTATTAAAGATTCTGAGTAAAAATGTTTCTGGTTCTTTATCTATCTGTGTTTCTGTTATTTGTTCCAACCATTTTTTGATGTTAGACCAAAATTTCTTTGCTGCCGGGCATGTCCACCATAAATGATAGAAGGTTCCTTGTGTCTTTTTACACTTCCAGCAGATCAGACTGTTTTTGGGCTGTATTTTTGCCAGTCTGGTTGGAGACATGTGCCACCTACAAATTTAATAAATAATAATAATAATAATAATAATAATAATAATAATAATAATAATAATAATACATTTTCAGTTGGTTTTCTTTGTACACCACTGCTCTTGTTAGTTTTATATTTACTTGCCAAAACTTTTCCCATTTTCCCAAATTTATTGTATGTTTGATGTTTTAAGCCCATTTAATCATCGTTTCCTTGACTGTCTCTTCTTCCATTTTATAGCGTAAAAGAAATTTGTAAATTCTGCTAATTAGTTTGTTTTCTGAATCTAGTATAATTTTATCTATTTCTTGTTTTTGTTTATGAATTTTATATATTTTTATGTGTTCTTAATATTTAGATTGTATTTGGGTATAAGTCCACCAATCTATTTCCCTATCTAAGTCTGTCTCCAATTGTTGTGTTGTCTTCAGTTTACCTTGATAATCAATTAAATCTTTATATCTAATTATTTTTGTCTTATCTGTTAGATTTGGGTGTCTAATTGATTCTACCAGTGATAACCAACTTGGTATTTTCATATAATGTTATTTTTTAATTTTAAGCCAAATTTGTAATAATGAGTTTCTTATTGTGTGTCTTTTAAAGTATGAATGTGTTTTGTACCTTTCATCCCACATAAAGGAGTGCCAGCCAATTTGAAGATTGTGTCCTTCAATTGTTAAAGTTCTAAGATTTTTTAGTTCTATCCAGTCTTTGACCCAAGACAGTACTGCTGCTTGATAATATGTCTCCCAATCTGGAAGTGCAACTCCTCCTCTATCTTTTGTGTCCTGAAGCAGCTTAAATTTTATTCATGGCTTTTTCCCTTGCCATATAAATTTAGATGTCATTTTATTCAAATTTTCAAAGAACGATTTGTCTATTTTTATTGGGGTAACCTGAAACAGGTATAAAAATTTAGGCAGTATAGTCATTTTAATGGCTGAAATTCTTCCTAGAAATGAGATGTGTAAGTTTTTCCATTTTTCTAAATCCTTCTTTGTTTGTTCTATTAGTTTGTCATAATTATTTTCTTTTATTGCTGAAGTTCTTGTGGACAGTCACAGTTTCATAAATCAAATTGGCTACCGTAGTTAAAAGTTTTGGTACTTTATTTTGGCCACTCAGAATGAGCCAATCCTATTCGGTATATCTCTCCTGATTGTACAGAGACAATGACCAGCTATATATGTCCCCAGTAGATCCCATTGAAATCTCTGAGCAATATGAATGCATCCACAGATGTCAAAAAGACTCTGAATTCAATGGTTTCCCCAGCTTGATCCCTGAAAGATTGGAAAAGTATAACATTTGAGGTGGCATTATTATTTCACCTAACTCAAATACTAATGTGAGCAATTTTTTTTTTCAAAAGTCAAAGATTCAGGATTTTAAACATGAAAATTTTTTGCACATACATATCATTGGGGAGTATAGAGCCTCATTTGCAGAGAGTAGAAAACTCTCTGTTCATAGAGGCAGAAAAATTAGTAATTTAAATCCATAACTTGTATGACAGCCTTAAATAGATATAAGGGCTTCATTTTCATTTTTGTTTCAGATGTAACCAGTGGAAAACAGTGGTGGGTTTCTACCGGTTCACCTTGATTCGGGCAAACTGGTAGCGGCGGCGGACAGAGGCTCCGCCCATCTGCCCAGAAGTCATCACGAATGCTCACAGTTCCGAACTGGTAGCAAAGGTAAGTGAATACCACTACTGGTGGAGAAGTCCAATGAATGTGGAACTTGAAGATTCCAAGGCTGTGTGGCTACTCAGAGATATGATGTCTCTTGAACCTACCTTTGTATTGGGTACTTTACTGTACTTGAGTATATTTGTTTTTAGATTAATTCATATGTTCCCCCCCCCCCCCCCAAATAAATGCTAGAGAGCTTATGCCCTTCGTTGTCCACTCATGCCTTTATGAAGTGAGCTGGGAAACAAATCCTTGAATCGGCCACTGTTCATGCTACTTGAACATGCCTCTAATCCTAACGATTAGAATGGTTGTGTTACCTTCTGGAAGAAAACTTGGCATGTTTTCCTGTACTTCTGGGTGAGAAGAACTTTCTTCTTTATGCTACTAATGCACTCCACATCTGGTTATAGGTTAAATCCAGCCCAGTGGGAGTTTAAATGCCTAGCAACAAAGGAGGTTCAGATTGAAACATCTGCACAATGTACCATAGTGTTTTCACTGATCATTGATAATGATGAAATCAAATCTGAGAGCTCTCCCCCAGAGAAAAAAAGAGGAAAGAGGGAGGGAAGAGGGAAGGATAAAGTGGGAGGGAAGATATGGGTATCTGAGGCAGGATTCAAAACGAAAAAGTACTGTTTTGTTTCTGAAATGTTTTGCTAATAAACAGGCTATAATATTGTTAATACAGCCAATAACTTTTTGCTTTTTTCAAGCCTTTGACATGCATGTTTCTGACAATAAGTCCATCCATATTAAAAATAAATAACCAGCCCAGAAATATTAGTGCTTCTGGTGGTAGGGTGAAGAAAGGAGTCCTTTATGAAGCTCACTCAAAGCATGGAGTGGCCAAAATACAGTATCAGACTCCCAAAATATTAATCTGAACCCGAGCCAACTTTCCCCTTCCCATTAGAATGGAGGAAGATGAAAACAATACAATATACAAATTCAGTGTTCTTTCTTACTGAGAAAGAAAACTATGAACAGCATGAGGAAAATGTTTCCAAGGGAAAAAGAAAAAAAAGAAACTCTGCAGACATAGTCAACCCACTGAAGATTAATAGACGTGTATAGTTTATTATTCATAAACATGTTCTTTAATTTTGGGAACTGAAGCCATTCTTTAGACGTAGCTGAATTGCAGCTGAATTGCTCAGCTAATAAAAAGATAATACAATCAATAATTACAACCATGCTTTTCCAAGCAAAGCGTGTGCTTTTAATTTGCTCTGATTCTTGTAGTTCTATTTTATCTGCTACATATTAACAGTTGGAGTCCTGTGAGGAATGTGTAAAAGAAATTTAATGAGTCCCAGATATATCACAAATTTTTAACCTACTTGATGAATTTGCCTTAAAGTCAAATAGTCATGCCTTATATTTCAACATTTTATTTTTTTATTGCTGTGGCAAAACGGATAGAGATCCAAGCTAGCCATTTTGTCAAAACAGTTGGCAGTATCACTTTATTCCACTAAAAAGAGTACGTGTTATTCTTTACATCTGAGGTGTGATCAGAGTATATTTATTTTCCTAATCTCAATTAATAGATTGGAGAAATAATATAAATCTGGATTTGTTTGTTTAGTTGAAAAAGATACATTAAATGTGGGACTCCAGGTTTTATTAATTTATTTTATTGGATATAAGAGTGGCATGGTGGCCTAAAGGTGAAGATGCTTGCCTCCCAGTCAGAAGGTTGACAGTTCAATCCTAGGCAGTGACAGATGTTTCTTTATCAGGGTGTAAAGAGAAAATATCTGGTGCGAACTTCATATAGGCATCAGGAAGGGCATCTGGCCAGTAAATGTTCAGCTCCATTCAATCGCCCAAACTCCATCCCGAATAAAAGGAATCAAAAAAAATCGTAAAAAAAATTGATATAAAGGACCCTGAACTCCCAAACAAGCATATGGATTTTACTTTATGAGTCAGATTTTTTGAGGCAGATAAAGTTGTCTATAGCTCTTTTGCTAGAGGTTAGTGGAGTTCCATAAAAAGAAAGGGGAAATCACTCCTCTCAATCTTCTGATCCATTCTACATATGGCAGAGAGAATTAAAGACTTTTTTTTATTTCAGGGTGGTGCAGCCAGTTTGATCTCAGCACAAGCTAATTTAAAAGACATTTTATTCATTTTGCAGTACACAAAAACAATGTGCAGATTTATAAGACACCAGCATCTGAGAATTATCAGACACATGCATTTTTTCAGACCACCTACGAGGAAAACTAGAGAGAAACTGTCAACAAGTTCCCAAACATATTCGAATGAACCAACCATCTTTTCCTTCTGCAAAAATGGTATTAAACAATACCTCTGAAAGTAGAGTTGTTTAAGGTCATCTGTTTATGGTCTGACTAACTCCCTAAATGAATGCAAGCTAGGAAGCCACTGGAATCTTTAATTTTGTGATCCAATAGTTAGCATTCCAAAGTTTGGGAGCTTAATGAAAATCATACCATTTTAATGTTAAGAGCATTTTTCTGATTGTTGGAAATTCTTTGCATTCATTATCTCAACCTTTAGAATAATGTTGCAGTTTAATATGATAGCACGTGTAGCCTTTCAAAACTAATTCCTCATTTTTATCTCTGTCAGCTCAAAGGCAACATTTTGGCAACATTTGCTATTCTCTTTCTTGGCTAATTAATGGGAGAGGCACAGGGAAAAGACTATTGATGTACAGGCATCCTGTCCGAACAGATATTAGAGTTTGTTAGTAAGACACGGAGTTAGCTCAGCTAATCTCAGTTCCAGGCTGCCTCCAGGTTTTGCTGAGCAAAATACGAATAAGATAAGATCACTTGTGGACTCCCTCTATCTAGTCATCATGTAGTAATGACCTTTTTCCAGTACTTTTTTGGTAAGAAAGGAAAGGATAATATACATGGGCAGGCTAGTATCCATATAGCATGTCACTATATCATCACTGCCTTAGCTGTATAAAATTTGCATAGATAACATTATCTCTATGCAAGCACCATGAACAGAGTCTTGGAGACTTGCTAAAACTTTCTAAATATCAGGATTTGAAAATGGATGGTTAGGGGAAGTAGTTGGCAAACATGTTCCATATTCTTCAAAGCATCTGATGACCTTCAGATCACTACATGTCCTCATTCAGCTCTCACATAAATGGGAAAGATGTCACAGACCCCTAACATCCTGGATATAAATTGTTTCAACTTCTACCCTCAAAACGATGCTACAGGGCTCCAGAACAACTAGATACAAGGACAGTTTTTTTTCCCGAATGCCATCACTCTGCTTAACAACTAATTCCCACAACACTGTCAAATTATTTACTAAGACTGTATTGCTGTTATTCTTCTCTTCCTTACTAGTATCTATCTCTTCCCACTTATTACTATAACCATGTTGCTTGTATCTTTCAATTATATTGTTTTTACTTGTTTCCTGGTACGATTTGATAGCTTATTAGTAACCTTGACTCTTACTAAATGTTGTATCTTTTTATTCTTGAAGAATATATTTTATTCTCCTTATGTACACTGAGAGCATATACCACCAAGGACAAATTCCTTGTGTTTCTAATCATACTTGGCCAATAAAGAATTCTATTCTATTCTATTCTATTCTATTCTATTCTATTCTATTCTATTCTATTCTATTCTATTCTATTCTATTCTATTCTATTCTATTTGATTCGATTCTGGCTCTCCACAGTTTTTAAACAGATAGCCTGTATGCAGAAACTGTACCCAGATCAACACAAAACAAGGTCTTCTAACTAAAGATTTGGCCTTCAGGGAAGACAGGGTAACATTTGTGGTCTAAAATCCAGGAAATGTTTAAATAGAGGGGTTTTTTTTTTCATCTAGTCTATACATTGAGTGTGCAAACATTACAATAGTCTCAGGTTTGTTTTTTCATTTGTTTTCTTAGGTGAAGCGCTGACCTCTAGGAGAGCAAACAGGATCTTTTTGTTTTGTTCCTAGTGGGAATTGCATCAACAAAGGAAATATTGTTGACTTCTTTGTAAAATAGGGCCTGGAAATGTAGTTCCAGAACAATTATGGGAAGCTGTTCTAAAGCTTGTCCTCTCTAGCACAGAGAATGGGAAATGCTTGTCATGTAATTTGAAGTTCAAAGATGGGCCATGGAGTTTATGAAATAAATTTCAGACTGACAAGCAGCATTACAGAAAGGACAAATGGTTTTTGGAGAACTGATCTTTGTCATCGTACATTTTTGACAGGCAAGAAAGTAGCCAGGGTAAGGGGACCTTGCAGGGGAATCTCTAGGAATTTGGCAAAGTAAAAAGGCTTCTGAAAAGCTACAAGTAGAAATGTGACTGAAACGGCAGCTGCAAGAAAAAGGTTCATATGCTTATTATCAACGAAAGGTTTATATGCTTACTATTGGAATTAAATTGTGTATTAGAGATGCAGTTATGAGAAGGTTCTTTCTCTTGTTTATTGGACTATCATCATGCATTATCTTTGTTTCACTGCCTTTTTGCAAAAGTAATGATATATCATTTCAATCTCAATCAGAATAGAGCTGGAAGGGATCTTGGAATTCTTCTAGTCCAATCCTCGGCTCTAGCAGGAGACCTTATGCCATTTCAGATATGTGGCTGTCAAGTATCTTCTTAGAAATCTCCAGTGATGAAGCACCTACAATTTCTGAAGGTAAGATGTTCCACTGGTTAATAGTCCACTGTTAGGAGATTTCTCCTTAATTCCAGGTTGCTTCTCTCCTTGATTAGTCTCCATCTATTGTTTCTTGTACTGCCCTGTGATGCTTTGGAAAATAAGTTGACCCCCTCTTCTTTGTGGTGGACCTTCAAATACTGGAATACCGCTATCATATCATCCCTAGTCCTTCTTTTCTCTAGACTGGCCATACCCAATTCCTGCAACTGTTTTTCATATGTTTTTGTCTCCAGGCTCTTTTATCCCCACAAATAAATATATCAAGAAAAAAAATCAACACAGGATATAAAAATACAATCATTTCTGTAAAGTAAGAAAGGAGAGAATCTTCCTTTCAAGGGTTGTCCCAAAGGTGCTTTTTCAAGAGACAACTGAACATTCTGGTTGTTCTTTGAAGATGTTTCGCTTCTCATCCAAGAGCTCTGGATGATGGGGAATGGAAGGATTTATATTCCTTGCAGACACTGGTATACTCCTTGCAAGGAGTATAAATCCTTCCATTCCCCATCATCCAGCCAGAGCTGAAGAAGCTTCTTGCAAGAGAAGTGAAATGTCTTCGAAGAAAAACTGGAAAGTCCATTTGCCTCTTGAGAAAGCACCTTTGGGATAACCCAAAGGTTAACCATGATCTAGATCCCTAAGAATCTCCATATACTTCCTTTCAAGGCTTTCCTTGATGTACCCTGTCACTCTGAAGCATTGAGAGGACCTTCTAAAGTCTTCTGGTTTTTATTTAATATATTTGATTTGTAGCTCATCTTTTTATTCTGGTGAGTAGTCGAGGCAATTTCGAGCTATGAAAGAGAGATTTAAAAAGAAAAAAAAAAGGAGGAAGAGGAATCAATACTGGAAACTGATATAGCCAGGATGTCCATACTGTTCAGAGGGGTCATACGCTTACAATTCTTTAACAATACAGATATCTCAGAATCAACCTAGATTTGACAATGGTCTTGTTCCCCTACTACGGTAGTTCTCAAGACAGAGGACCCTTTCATTCACTGGTAGACTTAGGTATGGATCCAGGACAGGGTAAAATGTTGCCCATAACTTCACTGAAGTTATGGAATTGTCTACATTTTCAGAAGCATCATCAGTACACCTGTTTTTCTGAACAGCTGTGGGATTGTACTTCCTATTAACTTCTATCTCTCATTTATGAGTGGTAAATGATATGACTGAGATGCACTTTCCACATCTAATATGCCTGTATTGTTTTTGTTTTTTTTTTCTATTTAGGTACATTATCAATCAATAATTTTCTTGAAGGCAAAGAAGTAAAGAAGGCAAAGAAGTCCATAGAGGGTGGCGGTCATGTCTAAAAAGGCAAGATGGCAGCCATGAAAGAATGATGGAAATACTGCCTCTTTTGTGAATTGCCATTTTTCAGTATATGAAATCCCCCTACCCATGAATTTTGATACAGCCAAAACAAGGACAATATCTCCTTGCTATGCCTCAAGGAATCGCTCCTTGAGTGATTCATGGTATAGGGTTTCCTGCCTGAGCAGGGGGTTGGACAAGAAGACCTCCACGGTCCCTTCTAACTCTTGTTATTCTGTTATATGTCCTTTCTCCCACCTGCCTTTAAACAAGCTTTAAAAACCTGAAGGCATTAGGTTTCTATGTGGTTCAACCACTTTATGTCAGGGAAGGGGGTGAGTCTTACTTGTGATGTGTTCTCTCTAAGAGATTATTGTTGTTGTTTTTCTTATATGATATAGCTTTATATCCGATTTTAATTGTGAAGTCATCCAGAGTTATTCTTGAAGTAGGCAAACTAAGCTTTAAAAAATGTATCTTCAATATATCTTATATCAAACTGTCTCTTCTGTCTCATGAAGACAAATAGGATTTGACCTTTTAACATTGCCCGTATCTTGGTTAACATCAGTGCACAGCAGCCAGACATTTCTAAAACTAAAACCTTGTCCCTTTTATAATTCAATAAATTTAGAAATTTTTTAAAAAGTAAAATTCTGATTTTTGTAAGGAACAGATTTATAGCTTAGGGAATTGATTTAATGTTGTGGTAATGGACAGGCATGCTTTTGTTATTCAACAAAAGGCAGAGTCACTTTTTTTCCTTGAATGGATTTATCAGTTACATATGCTGATTGTTCAGATTATACTATTATAACATATGGACCCACTTTCAGAAATGCCTTTGGCTGATGCATTTTTCTAGAATCAGTTTTTTGTTATCATGTAACATTATCTCTCAATTCAGAGTATGCTGGCTCTATCCTTTGATGCATAAATTGTTTTGGAATCTAAATCAGGACAAATGTGACATTTATGGTCCTTGCAAGAGGAGCTACATCACCAAGAGAAGTTCAATTGTTCAATTGTTCAAAAGTTCAATTGTTAACAGATTCTTCTCTAAATCTTTGGATTTACCTCAAGCCCTTCCGGTTTTCCTTTTGCATACACTTTTTTAAAAAAATAGTCTTGTTCAATATCATTTTCATAATGTGCATTTAATAGTGATTTTGTTGGCTATTTTTCTATTATTCATTTATTTTTATTTTTTATTTTATTTTTGTTTGATTAATTGTAATAATTGGAAGTTTTCTGATGACTTTGTATTTAGAATTGTATCTAATAAAGTTTTCAGGTCTACTGAAGTTTTCAAAGAGCACACACACATATACACAGCCTAAACTATATTACATGGAAACATGTCTTACTGATGTTAAGCAAAGAACTTCACTGATATATATGTAAGCTTGGGAAATGAGCAACAATGCTAGGCTGGATCTGGATTAATGTGGTCAAATATTTGTGTCATCTTTTATAGTTGAATTATGACCATATCCTAGTAATTCTTTCTCTCAGTTCACAAATAATTCATCTTTCTTTATGTTTATAATGACCATATCCTAGTAATTCTTTCTCTCAGTTCAAAAATAATTCATCTTTCTTTATGTTTATAATTCCAAACATAAATTTCTTGCTCAAGAATTTCCAGTTGTTCTAGAAATCCTAATAGGTCTAGATTGCACAACTTATTCTCACTCATAGTCAGTTTTGATGTGAGTTTGCTTCACTGATAGATTAACAAAACTCTCCCATATTCTCTCTAGCCAAATGGAAAACTGGATGTATTTTATGAACCTCTAACTTCCTTGCTTGGAATGGCAGAAGAAGACAAAAATCATAAAGTTCTCTGGATTTGTGTTGGAGTTAATATTTTGACATTTGCAAAAGCTGCTTTCAGGAAAAAAAAATTGGTGAACTCCCAAGAACTTAAAATTATTGCTAGGAACCATTTGACGTTAATGGATGTCTGCCAAGGGTTAACTGGGTTAATAGCTATGTAAATGATGAAGATTTAAAAGCATGAGGACAACAGTGAATGCACCAGGGGTACAATATTAGCTGATGTAATTTTATTCAGTCAATGAACCCGTGTAAAAAATGCAGATTTTTGCCAAGCAGGAAAATGACTGAGGCCCAGTTTTAACATGCCTTAGTAAAAGACAGTGTGGTCACATTTCAAAGAGACTTTTCATATGAAGGAATCATTTTAAATGTACAAACAATGTACATGTCAAAACAATGAAACTTGTTTTATTGCCTTCACTCAGGCCTTAGAATCAGGTTAAAGTCAGGTTATAGAGGCACATAATGCACAATTCATCCTTGCCTTTGTGCCTTTTCCTTACATATGTCACAATATTGGTAGCTGTGGCAATGTACTACAAAATCCAAACCCCCACCCATCTTCCTTGCAAAAAGTGTGCATGCATATTTGTTTCGATCAGTTCAGAAAATCAGTTTGATTTGAGCAGTCAACTTGATATAAAAACAGATTCAATCCACTTCAGGCATCCAAATAGATCAAATATTTGATTGGGATTGAATTCATTTGAGGTAATTAACAGTCAACTGAATGCACAGAAAGCATCGAAAAATGATTGAATAGATATGAATTGATTCATAATTAGTTCAATGTTGTCTTGATTGATTCGGAGCATCAAATATTTACACGATGTTAGATTTTAATTGTTTGTTTCTCTTTTTGCCCAAGATGAGAGAAAGGATTTAGGAACCACTGGAAGTTTTTGATATATAGAATACACTTGGTGACTTGCAAGATTGAATTACTGAATTTGGCTTGGCTGGTATTCTCAGAGTTCAGTTATTGGCTATTTTGGGATGAACAAGTGTCTCTGCAAACTAAAATGTAGATCAGTGGACCAATCATAGGTTGGATTTAATCTATGCTGGGAATGATTTGCAAATGGAATGGGTGGTAAAATGGCAAATCTCATATTTAAACTGGTATGTTTTTATGTACAAATGCACTTATCTGAGGGATTGTAGAATATTTCCAAAACATTCCAAGATCAAAAACTATAATTCTGTGGATTTCTCAAAGATACACAATGACTTTGGATCAAAAAAATGTTAAATTTTAAAAGACAGAACTATGTAATCTGTATATGGATTCTTTGTTTCTTTGCTCTAAAGTTACTTCTAAGGAAAAAATGATGAACTTAAGGTGGCACCACTGAGAGAAGAACCAATGACCGTGGCAGAATGAGGACCTGGTGAATGGATTGGCCTCTTGGAATTTCTCTTTGGACAAGGAGAGTTCTTAGGATTGCCCACAATACTCCAGACAGTAGCTCACTGTGAGGAGACTGTAAAACAGCAATTTCCAATGGGTTCAGAGGTCTGGGAGCCAAGGAATTGCCATCTTTGCCCAAGCTGCAGATAGCCCTTTTATGGACACAGGATTTGCATACTTCTTCTCTTGATCACTTCTGAAAATTGCTTGTAAACTGTTGTTTGAATATGGTAACTTTAAGAGTGGCAAGTTTCTTTACACTGCATGAATCACCTTCCCCTCTAGTGAAAGATGTTTTATGCAAGTTTAAAGATTTAATAAATTTAATAAATCTACTTTGGAATAAACAGCAGAAGTATATTAGAATGTTGCTTTAGAAAAGTTATAAATGGAGTAAGGGATCAGATGGATTTGAAATTAGATTCTGAAAAAAACAATACAAATATCCTTCCTATGGCAATTCTATAAAAATATGAAGATTTCGTAATTAAGCATAAGAAACATTCCCATGGGAAAATGCTGGTGACTAGAAAAAGAACATGAGAAGAAGTATATTTAAAGATTGGACACAAGAGGGAATCAGAAAGAATTAAAGATTGTAATTAAAGGCAAGAGCCCCATTAATTTAAAATGGAGCAAAATACTCCAGCTTTGGATGAATTCAAGGATATTTGGGAACAATGCATTCTGAAATTGCTCATAAGCTTGTCTGTGATTATAAAACAGGATTTAAAAGAGGTTATAGAAAAAGAAAGTTTTACTATTCAGTGCTGAAGCTGATTCAAATCTGGATTTAAAAATGACAGGCTAAAAGAATGATACGGAAAAAGATATTACACTGGATATACAAATGAAACTGACTGGTGTCTTAATAATTAAAAGAGATATACAAATAACAAGCCAGAAGAGTGACTTCTTAAATAATTTTCTTATTCCGAATTTACAAAAGAGACAGGTGAAAGCTTTTCTGAGAAGAGACAAAGAAAAAATGAAAATAAGTTCTGGGACATTTTTAAAGGGATTAAAAATTAAGACTATTAAATGCAAACGGAAGGAATATAAGGCTAATTTATTTGATCACAGCTATATATATATTGTTGTGTACCTCTTACTGGACCTCTAATTGAATGATGAGTTTCTAAGAATTTGTTTACAGATAAGAGATGAGATGTGTGGTGATGAAGTTGTGGTATCAGAGATGCTGAAATTCTTTGTACTTGTCATGATGAAGGGGAAAGTCATTTTAATACATCTTCTTTCTATAGTATTTTTTTCACTTTATTTTTTATATTTTTGTAGTTTCGTTAATTTTTATCTTTGTAATTGTAAAGGAGGGAGAGAGACAGAAAGAGAGAGATGCTCTGGAGTGGAATAGGAATGAAGCAGTAGTGGGATTCAGCCGGTGTAACAATGGGTTCACTGAGCATGTGCACAGTCCATTAGAAAGCACCATTAAAAGCAATGTTAAAAGCACTAAAAACAGCTGAGGCGCAGCAGAGCGAATATCAGCTGGGCTTCAAATGAACGAAAACAAGGTAGGCATAGTGCAGGGGCGGGCGGGCGGGCCCAGCTGATGGTCGGAGCGAACCTGTTCGCTCTCAGCTGATCATCAGAGCAACCGGCTCGCCTGAACCGGACTGAATAGGCTGAATCCCACCCCTGGAATGAAGTCAAAGTACCATCAAACTCAGAAAAGATACAAACAACATTTCCTTTTAAATCTCTGCAGACAAGAGCTATGGGTAAAAAATAGCCATAAATAAAATGAATACAGCTTCTTACTCAACTCAAATTGCTTCCTAGGTAAGAATAGGCAATCCAGGGCTTAAAACTTAAACACAGACCCTATTCCTGTTTCAGTAGTATTGGAGCTTCCCCAAATTTTTGAAATTCAATGGCAAATGCCTTTATTCCACAGCTTTGAAGAAACAGGAATTAAAAAACAAATCTCTCTCTCTCTCTCTCTCTCTCTCTCTCCCCCTCCCTCCCTCCCTCCCTCCCTCCCTCCCTCCTCTCTTAGTGTGTGGGCATGTGGGTGTGCTATTTTTTTTAAAGGGTGTTATGCCTCCACTAGATATACCCTATATCAACCTTTTTTTGTAGTTTTTGTTACAGCTTCCAAAACACATAGGCAAACCTTATAAATGTACAATGAACATAATTTAATGGTTTTATTGTGTGGACTCGGGTGGTGGTGGAGGAGAAATCCTTCTCTTGTTAACAGGGCCACAATATTCTCCTTTCCTTCCCATCCACAAAAGCGAGGCCGATTTTAATCTGTGGTTCCAGTTGCTACTATTCTAGCAGTCAATGGTTTGGTGACAAGTTTTTCATATTCTCCCATATCTCATAATGGTATCAAGTAAGCTGTACTGTATTCCCAAAAATTGATACTGTGACTTCACTGTGTGTAAGTGGCTCTGGAACAAGTAGCATCTCTGGACACATCACAACCATGTGGCCCTTGGAGGCTGCCTTTGAAGTAAAGAACAAGGCAGCAAGAGCATTCCGAGGCTGGCTTCTGGGATTCTTTCCAACCCCTTTATCAGCAATGGCCCTAGGAGGTATAACAAAGTAACATCTTGTGTCTGTGCATGTGTTTCTGCTTTGCCCTTGTGTTGCATCTGTGTGTGTTTGCCTGTGAGTGTGCACTGGGAAGTGAGGGGTGGACTCTGGGTTACATAATCAGGAGGGGGGGGTTCAAATGGAGTCATTGGCTAATCTGGACCGCAACCTGTCTGATTATCCCATGGAGATGCATTGAGAGAATTTTTTTCTGCAATGTTTTCCTCCACAACCCACAGTTAAATCAATTTGGCTCCTTCCTTCCTCCCTTCCTTCCTTCTTTCCTCCCCGCTCCCATTAACCACAGTATATCTAGGATTTTTTAAAATCTCCTGTATTTCAAGCATCTGTTTATGCTGCCCAATGAATACTTTAACATGCAGATGAAAAACAGGCTGTTGTCAAGATGCTTTGGCAAAAGTAGGATCATATTAGTGACAATACTGTCCCTGATGGAAAACTTCTTTGTTCCTCTAATTCTAGTCAAGCTAAGAAAGTAAAGCTAGGAGCCCTGAAATAGGAAGTTTCGAAACATAATTGTGAACGCAACTCTTTCACCTACTGTAATCAATCAAACATTTTTAGAAAGAAAAAAAGTACATTTTTTCCACTGCAGTTTTTGCTGGGATTCAGGTTTTTTCCATTCTAAACACTGAGACATTATGAAATTAGAAATTTTTTCCGTCAGTGGATGGAATGTCCACGTCCAATACATCCATGACGTCCAATGAAGATAGGTTTCTGTACCTTTAAAATTTATAAACTAAGATCAAGATTAATACAACAAGTTATCACTGCCATCTTCCATCTTTCTTGGGTCAACAATTTCCAAAATTCCCAGCTAAACAGAGTGGTCTGAAGAATACCAGGGAGAGGTTGGCTGACCCTTTTATTCTAGCCATTGCTTCATAAGAGTGTCTCTTTGCGTTTTCCTGTTGAATAAATTTTCATCTGTTCTTTTTCTTTTTACGTATGTCATTTCTCACTTTTCCTTGGGCCTGACAGTTTCATTTATCCTTACAATTTTAAACACTAAGTGTGGGAAGAATGATCTTAGTAAAAATAGTTTTATGCATTTGTTCATGATGAATTAAGCCTCATTCTTCTCTTTCATGCTTTTAAGATTTCTGTACTTCCCTGTACTTTTAGCCCACTGGCATTTGTCTCACATTTAAGACGATAAAATATTGGTTACTGAAACAAAGACAGTGTTCTGCCTCCTCTGTTTTATGTAACCGGTGCTCCAAAAATCCTCTGTTAGATGAATAAATGCATATTACAATACTATCAGTTAGATAATCATTATTGTCCTTGATCATTCACCCTCTCCTGTATTATATATTATACTTTTATATACAAGTATTATAGAACTTATTAGACTTTAGAATTATATAGATAAAAGGATAGAAAAAGGATCCTCTGTAATAATCTTCATAGCATGTCCCCAAAAAGTTAAATAGAAAAGATCAACATGGAGGCTGCCTCCCAGGTTATAGCCGAGGTGGTGAAGTGGTTAGAGTGCAGTACCGCAGCTACTTAAGCTGACTGCTAGTTCAGCAGATCAGTGGATCAAATCTCACCGGCTCAAAGTTGACTCAGCCTTCCATCCTTCCAAGGTGGGTAAAATGAGGACCCAGATTGTTGGGGGCAATATGCTATGGGGGCAATATGCTATTTAGTATACTATCTTTGGTGTAAGCCGCCCAGAGTCCTTGGAGAGTGGGCGGCATAGAAATATGACAAATAAATAAATAAATAAATAAATGAATGAATGAATGAATGAATGAATGAATAAATAAATAATAATAAGTATAGTCTACTTTCTACAGTAAATCCAATATGTGCAAGCATCATTTATACTTCCACAACAGATTGTATCTAGGTGTTCTTTTTAAAAATGATTTAGAAGTTTCTTATTAGTCCAAAGCCCAGTGAGCAGATTGTTCTTCAGGACAATTTACTGCCAAAACATCCTTTAAATTTTTAAGAGATCTATACTAGCATCATTTTATTTCCAAGTTTAATATCACTATTTTAATATGGAACTCAGGTATTCTAGGGGATTATTATTATTTGCCATATCAAATGTCCCAATGAGATCATGCAGGTGGTAGGAAATAAAGAAAAGACTATTTCCATGCTCATTCTTTTGATAAAATGTTCCCATCTTACTGTTCAGCTGCCATATTTGATTATTATTAAGGTTTTCTTTTTCTATTCATCCAGACATCTGAAATAATTTGGGTTTTAAGAACAAAAACGTTATATTTTAAACACGGAATTAAATTGCTTTTATTTCACTCAGTTGTTTAATTTTTTTTTTTTTACTTTTTAACTTATGTTTATCTTACTGATTTGACATTGTTATTATGGTCTCTCTTGTTCTCATAATCAGGTGTGACGACTGAGACTTATCTAGCCAAAATGACATCACCCACATAAGGGAATTGGCTAAATCCCAAGGTTTCCAGAAATGAGAATAAGAAATAAGAGGCCAATAAGAATTACAAATGCTTGTCATGTGCAGCATGATATTACTATTCCTGCTGGAAGTTCATAGAATATTGTTGTTTAGGAGAATGTTATAGTGTAATCCAAAACTGAAACATTAGACAGGACATTCTCGATCCTGAAAATGTTTTTCTCTTAAACAGTGATTCTATTTTTTTACTAGGCCATATCCACTTTTGCACTGGCCCCATTGCTAGTACCAGCCACCTACAATTTCTTGGGTGCCGGAATGAGTGACATTGCTTTCTACCCACTTCCAGACTGTTGTAAATGTACTGTTCTGCCATTGTTTTGAAGTTACGCTTCAAAGATACAAGTTTTCATTCTGGGCCATTTTAAATCCCTTTGAGCAATTGGCCTATTGTGCTTCATTCCAGTCTAATGACAAATTTAGCTCCAGTTGGCCATTGGAAGTATGCATGTAGGTATATGTAAACATCTACAAAAGCAAATGAAAAGAATGGAAACTGGTAAGAAAGAAATTAATCTTATAAAAAGGCAGAAACTAGAAAATCCACTTACCTAAGAGCCAGCCAGTGAGACTTTCCTTTCCTAGAAGGATGGAAGGAGAAAAACCAGGTGAATGACCAGACAGGTTCTGTGGTAGCCACAGTCTGGATAGAGCACCAATCTGGCCCTATTTTGAAATCGCTCCAATTTGGACTGAATTTTTTTTAAGTTTCAGAAATAGCAGAGAGCTATTCAGAAGCTGAGGCTGCCATTCAGAAATGCCCTGGGCCTTCAACAAACAAGTCACAGCTCTGTACATATTTGTTTGAGAATAAGTCCTACTCAAGGAAACTTTTTCTAAATCGTCATTGACATCTAGTTGACATATAGTCGTTGGGGAAGATTGCACAATTAGTCATTGTACTAAATGGGCACTTCTCAGATTGAGTTTGAAAGGGATTAGTGTGAAAAATTTAATAACAAACTGTGTTTGTTTGTTTGTTTGTTAGACCTAGATTTAATTTTTATTTACTGGTAGATCAATTTTTTGCCAATATTCTCTTACCAAAATTTTATTTTCCAAAAATTATTTTTCCAATCTCCTAACTAATCCTTTCTTGGAATGGAAGACATATATATTTCTATGTAGTCAGATTGCTTTAATTCTGTTTGGCTGTT
The DNA here is from genome assembly GCA_022577455.1 of Arizona elegans. NCBI lineage: Eukaryota > Metazoa > Chordata > Lepidosauria > Squamata > Colubridae > Arizona > Arizona elegans. The sequence goes on from JAKOOJ010000001.1 coordinate 239,831,963, forward strand.
TTTAATCATTGAAATATGCGCATATGTATTAAATATATTTAATTTTTTTGTGTGTGCTTAAGTTTCTGAAAAAATAGTTTTAAAAATATTTAATAGATTTACTTTGAAAGGAAAATAAGTGCCTGTTAAAAAACCATTTATGATATTTATTTCCTGGAAAATGAAACATTCCAGCCTTTTATTATAATTGCAAAATTTCTTATTTTTCTCCTCTTCCTTCACTCTTGTTTTTGACAGTCAAATGACCTGTATTATCATGGCTGACTATTAACACGCATAAAGGATGGAAAATGCATAAATGCTGAATTTCATAATTAGAAAATAGAAAATAGAATCAAGGTTTCATCCATTACCATCTACACTCCATTGGGAACCAAACCCCACTTACTATGCTTTTAATGGCTTATTGTTTCAAATATTATAAGCCTGAATTTTTTAACCTTTGTCTTCATGTATCAATCTTTAAAAAGAGCATTTATCCAAATAAATTAAATGGGACTGACTTCAGAATAAATCAGTGTGATTCCTTTCTAAGCAAATACGAATAGCTAGAATGTCTAGCTTTGCTAATATACACCACAAGAGAACATCTAAGTAAACTTTCTATACTCTTACATTTCAAAACTTTTAATGTTTGTCCTTTCAGCTTACGATGCTTTTTGGCTAACTCATGGCTTTGGACCCACTGGAGTTACTTGTCTGTAAATCCAAGGATGTACTGGATTGCAGGGTACCTGAACCTTTTATTTCTGAATGGGTCTATAACAGAGAGTGTTATAGACTATAATTCATGGCATTTCTCCACTCAGGCCCCCTAAAATGACTGACAGAGAGGAACTTCAAATCAAATCTTAAAATCCTAAGTAGTCCTATCCTTTAGAAAGCCTAATTTCTAAAGCATCAGAAAGAAAGAAAAATGTTGTTTTGTTTACCAAAGGAAGTCTTTACTTTTATTTTTTTTTCCTGGGTATTACAAAATTGTTTATAGGACTATTTACTATTTTCATTGGGATCTGCTCTCCTTTCACTAACAACTGTCTGCTGACCTAATCATCTTTCACTGTTATTAGACCACTGTTATTATTGTAAAGGACAAGGACTGCTTTATTGTTTTATGCTGGAATTCCTTGGCACAATTTTGCTCATTAAATAAGGGTATAGGCTAGGTTTAGAAATAGCTTTCTAGAGCACTGCTTTAATCTCTATCCAGAATATAAACAGTCACCCATCAGGAAGATCTTTTTCTACCTCTTTCTATGTCTAATTCCTTTATATGCTGCAAATGAAAATGTATATAACTCCTTTATTTTCTCTAAAGGTAGGAAGCTTTGTATTCAACAATACTGAAGAAAAAGAGCCTGGTAGCTGAGCATGAATTGGTAAGTATAGAAGGTTTCAGAAAACTAGGAAATAGCTTCAGCAGTGTATTTCATTTAAACCCATTCATCCTCCAGCATCTCTCAGTGGTATTTAATGCCATCAACCATGGTGCATGTTTGGAGACCTTCAAGGAGCTGGAGCTGGAGAGCATTTTTTTGCAATGATTCTCCTCCTTCCTCTGGGGCAGGTTCTAATCAGTGCTTGGTGGAGGGAGGAGAGGTTTAATCTTAGGCCCTGCAATGTGGGGTACACATTGATATACGCAAGGAGTGGATCTTTCACTCCTCTTATTTAATATCTAAACAAGATTGTAGGGAGAACTCATCCGATATCTTGGGATGAGGTGTTGTTAGCATACTGATGATATTCAGCAATACATGTCCACCTCTGGCCCACCAAATGATCTTATCATAATATTGGAGCAGTGCCTGGAGGCTATAAAGGTTTAGAGAGTGAGGAAATCACTATCTAACTCAAGTCTAGCAAAATTAAGTGGCCCTTGGATTTTTATCCCGCTGGATCCAACCATTGCTATGATTATATTTCCTCAGAGCTGATATAGAATTTGGAAGTTCTCTTCAAGGAGCAGCATGACTGAGGAAAGGGAGGCTTTGCACAGATTTACCTTGTATACCAGATATTCTTTCCTGGACAGGAATGTCTTTCTCATGGTCACTTATGCCCAAAACACTTTCCAGATTATTGCAATATATTCTACATGGAGCTGCACTTCAGTACCATCCGGATATTGCTACAGTTACACCACAGCATTGGCTGCCATTTTCTTTCCGGGTGCAATTCAGTATGTTGATTATCACATTTAAAACCCTGAATGGCACTGGACCAAGTTATTTGCAGGATGCCTCAGCTGAGGGTTTCTGCTGATTCTACTGGGTCATATAGCATGGGTGGACTCCAAGTTCCTTCTCTTAAATTATCTATCAGGACCTTCTAAGGAGTGTCCTTCTTGCCCTTTTAGTCTTCCAGAAAGCCTTGAAGACCTGGCTTTCCCTAGAGGGGTTGGGGTAGAATGAGGCTGGAGCTCAATAAAGTTGTTTATTAATGTTGTGGGAGTGAAGACTTGGAAAAGTTTCTGGGTAAACTTTGCTTCCATGAAATTAGAGGAAAGGTCTTCCTTTTGGTCAAAAATTAAGAATAGAATATAGAATAGAATATAGAATAGAATATGGAATGGAATGGAATGGAATAGAATAGAATAATAGAATAGAAAATAGAATAGACTAGAGTAGAGTAGACTAGAGTAGAGTAGAGTAGAATAGTTCATGTTTATGAATGATCTGGAATTTTGGGGTGAGTGGTGTAGTGGCCAAATTTGCTGATATTATAAACATAATTTTATTATAAACAAAAGAGAGAAACAGATAATGGCACTAAAATGCTGTTTAATGTAAACTAGTATAAGATGATGCACTTTAGGGCAAAATATTCTGCTTATCATCTATGAAGATTATAAATTCCATGTTAAGGTTAGGAATGTAATCCACTGTAACATTCTTTCAAAACAAAGTGGCCTGATCTGTGAATATGGATTCTGTCATAGCACTGATGACAGAAGTTGCATCTGTCTTTGGTGCAAACCGTTCATGAAAACAGCATACGTTTGAGAAAGAAGTATTCAGAAAAAAGTGCATACGTATAGGGAAAATGTATGTGCAGAAGAAAGCTTTTATATTAGGGCAATGAAAGAGGAGAATAAATTAGAGTGAAACATCCTTGAAATGCCAACTTTTCTTTGTTGCCACTTTGGTGTACTGTTTCCTAGATACGCTGCCATAGCTTCAGCACTATGTTTAGGTCCTAGATGCTGATTAAATACCTACTGAATGTTTCATGTTCATGGGCTATAATATCTTAGAAAGATTGCCAACAGAAACACTTCACAACATTAACTATGTGGGCAATGGGGTATAAAATTATATAAATATGCATATATGTGAACTAATCCTCAGAGTACTACGTCTTCCAGCTTTGATTAGGGAAAAATGCATTGCTCCATAAAATTCTCAGTACGATTCCATGATTCTTAATCTGATGATTTTGGAATCCCTGTGTAAATCAGGATGGAGAGCGCCTACTGCTATCAGTCTAAAGATATTATTCAGCCATTCCATTTCCCTCCTTTATGAATTTAGTAATAAGAAATTAATAGTATGGGTTACAAATAGATGACTTGAGATGCCTTGCCTTGCAACAAGACATTCAATATGAGCCCTGTTTAAGAGTTTTCTTCAAAATTTATAGTTCCAAATTTAAAGGACATCTAAACAAGTTACACATAAATGAATTACATTGAATGGTTATATTTATTAAAGAAACAGAAAGACTGTCATATACCCACGTGTCCATCACATTGAATTATGGCTTTGGGTGTTTCCTACGTTCTCAAAATGAATAACCATATCCTTCCCTACCTTCTCTTCCCTTCCCTTCGCTTCCCTTCACTTCCCTTTTCCAGATTTGTTTCTTAAAACATATAGTTAATTCCATTTACTTTCTATCTATTCCATATAGTCTACTGCCATAGCTAAAATGTTGGAGCCATAAAATTTGACAGGATATTTATTGATTACACTTCCAATACAGTTTTGTGGGCCTGCTCAATTTTATTTTATTTGCTTCTTGGATTCCTCTCATCCATTTTATGATCCTTTTTCAATTTTTATTCTTTTTGGGGAAAATGTCAAGTGGAAATTATAACAAACAAGCTAATAACTGAATGAGCTAATGTTTTGCAATTCAGTTCATTCACTGGAATGTTCTGCTTCTTTTTCTTTAAAGGTGAGCCAAAAAAATAAAAAAAAATGACAGAGAGATAGTATGAGAAAGACGTAAAAATAGAGTGTGCCGAGAATCAGTTCTGGACTGAAAATGGAGTGCTAAATCAGATTTGTCTTTCTTCATTCAAAGACATTGCTCCTTCTCATTTGTTGAAGTTAGAATCTATCCAGGTATTCTTCTTCAGCAGCAGTAATGCCCTCCCCTGCCCCATGGCATTAATTAACAGACAACCGTATTGGCCAACCAAATGTTCCTCTACGTAATTTGTGGATAGATAGAAATGTTGTTAGTAAAACAAAAAAAATTCATGTTATCAATGCACTGTGTGATATGGTGTGTAGCAATGGTGAAATTATTTTTTTTTTACTACCGGTTCTGTGAACGTGGCTTGGTGGGCGTGGTGTGGCTTGGTGGGTATGGCTTGGTGGGCATGGCAGGGGAAGGATACTGCAAAATCCCAATTCCCACCCCACTCTGGGACCAGCCAGAGGTGGTATTTGCTGGTTCTCCAAACTACTCAAAATTTCCGTCAGAACCTGCTGGATTTCACCCCTGGTGTGTAGATCCCATCATTGTTTAGGTTTTTTTCTTTTTACAGTGAAATAAAATTACAATCATGAGATTGAATAAGTTCAAAAAACAATTTTTATGCACACTCTGTAATTATATATTGCAGTGCTCACATAATTCATTAAAAACCCAGCAGGAAAAATCCACCAACTTTTCTGAACTGAATAAATATATATTTACCCTTGGAATCCTAGAAAAAAATATCACTTTTCCCTTTCAATAAAGTTAAAATGGGAAATCAAACCTTATGAAGCTAATTTGTCTGCTTCAGTTTGATATGGTATGTTGCTATTATTACTTCCTGAACATTCCAAAGCAATATTTTTTTTCCAAAATTACCGTTTCCCAAGAACAAATTGCACCTCTGTTTTGAATCTAGGAGGAAGGGAGGAAAACCAAATAAGTTAATACAAAGCTACAGAAACATTTAATGGATTGCCAAAGGGGAAAGAAACATTTTGAAAAGAAAAATGGTACAAATTCTAGAATATATATGGTACAAAACCAGGCAAGAAACAAAAGGCTAATACAATTTAAATATGTACTGTACTCAGAGTTAAAGCAGTATCCTTGTCAGTCTTGAGTCTCCTCACCATTAGTTTGAATGTATAGTTCTGCAAGAAAGGAAGTCGAGGAAGTCTTTGTTTAGCAACTGCCTCATTTAACGACCATTCAGTTATGATGGTGATAAAAAAAGTAGTTTTTATGACTGCTCCTTGCATTTACAACTTTCTCACCTCTGTAAAAACAAGGAAAGTTGAAGTAAGATCATAAGCATAGTCACGTTTTCATTTAGCAATGAAGTTTAATGACCAAGTTACCAGTCTCAATTGTGGTCACTAAATGAGGACTAACAGTAAAATAGCTACATCCAGACATCTAAACCGTGTCTGATTTTATATATCTCTACCATGTCAACCTTCCTTCACTGCAAGGTAATAACCTGAAATCCCTATATGGCAGTAGCCCTCTAATAATTTTGATTACCCTTTTAGCATCTCTCCCAGGTCTGTGATGACAAACATTTGAGATTACACAACCACGAGGAAAATCATAAAGAATCAGAATCAGGTATGAAGTTATCTACATATCAGCATTAAAAAACAAAGAATGAAACATTTCTGTAGCTGATTCTGTTCTGTAACATGAATTCCTTTTCAACACATGTAGCTCATGTGTGTTAATAGTAAAACTGTGATGCGTTGAGATCATGTTTCCTACTTTATTCTCAAGCTCAGCATGATTTCTTATAGCTCTTGTTTTGAAAATGTATGAACTAAGAACTAACCTTTTGTATTTATGTTATCCATACACCAAATATGATGAGGATCTCATGCCACATACTAGGGAGATTGCCAAAAAGGGAAATTATATTTGTTTTGAAACCAGAAGAAAGCACCACTCAAAACATTTTGTCAAAACATTTCAGGTCAGCTGTGCTCTTACTGATCATTGAAAACAATGAAATTCTGAAGAAATCTGCTCTGCATTTTTCACTCAAGTCTATACCTGCTGCTCAATTTGCAAGGAAAACACTTAACATAAAAATTACAATTTTTTAAAATCCTTCTGGAAAATAATATCTAAACCAGTAAGTTTTGTTTTGACGTTGAAACGAAAGTTGTGGGACTCATGCTTTTGCTTTATCTTTGAATTTGGAAACAAACGTGGCCATTTTGAGAACAAAATATATTTCAGCCTCCTACCTTTAGTTTATCTTATCAGGGACAACCAAGGAAATCTCATCTGGGATGGGAGGAGGGTCCTCATCACCGCTGTAACTATCAAAAAATGCACTGCTTTGAAGATGCCCCTAGAGCAGTACATCAAGGCACCTGGCCCAAGTAGCTACTTCTTCCAGAGAGTTATATGCTTCAGACATAACAAATCTTCTGCTCCAGATAGGGAAAGCAGTCAGAAAAGCAATGGATGAGAACTTGATTCCAATTCATCACCCATCTAATCCACTATTTGAAGTGGCTGTTTGGTCCAGTGGTGGGTTGCTACAGGTTCACCCCAGTTCAGGTGAACTAGTAGCAGCGGTGGTGGGAGGCTCCGCCCATCTACTTGGATGTCATCAAATATGATCTGCGCATGTGCAGAAGTGGTGGTTGTGCGAGCAAACCGGTAGCAAAGGTAAGTGAAACCCACCACTGGGTTGGTCCTATTCCTTGGTGGTGGTGGTGGGAGGGGTCCAGCAGAATTAAACAATACCTACTTCTTTCCAAAAGATGACATTGGAGGATGTCCTGAAATGCATTTTTTTTTTTGCAATTTTTTTTTAAAAAAAAAAACACACACAGACAAACATACATCTTTTCAGAACAGAGCATTGATCCGGTCATAAATTTGTTCAGCTTTTTGTTCCATCTTTAACACAATTTTATATATTCTATTTTTGCCATAACATTTATTTCTTAATCTTAGCTCACATATCTCAACTATTACCATCTTATAGTAAGCTTACTCATATTAACTTAATCAAAACGGTTACCCTTCTATTAATCCACCTTAAATCTTAATTCAAATAATACCTCATAATACATTTCACAATTCTTACCCTAAATTCTCACTATTAACAATACAGTTCAAACATGTTTATATTTCTGAATCTTATTTCAATTTCTAAACCCTCCCTACATTTTGTTATTACTTCATATAATATTCATTAAATTTTTATTTAATTATTACTTCATCAAATTTAAATCTTATCTCTAATCTTAAAAATATATCAATTTAACAATTCAACAGAGTTCTTAATTCAAATAATGCAACATAATACAATTCCCAATTTTTTCCCTAAATTCTGTCTATTTAACAATACCATTTATATAAAAGCCAATTAAATAAGTCTTATTTAATTAAATCATAATCCTATATCGTTTCAATTTGCTTTTCTTTTTTGCTTAGAGTCCTGAGATGCAATTTAAGGCTCCATTAAAAAAAAAAAATAGTTCCAATGGAACAGAGAACAATGGCTTTTCCCAAATTATGGAACACTTGCTGAGGAAAATGCTACTTTCTTCAAAAGTACATCATATGGTTTTGATAAGCACAAGATTAAACTTTTCCCCCAAAGGCCAAAAGGTTTATAACGTATGGCAGTGACCCCCAACCTTTTGGGCACCAGGGACCAGTTCCATGGAGAGGTTGTTCCGTGTACCAGAGGTTTTGCATGCTGCCTGTATCCCGCAAATGGGGCTGAACCGGTTTGGTAATATCATATCGTCACCGCTACCAGCTCGGCGGAACTGGGCTGAACCGAGAGGAACCCACCACTGGCATGGATGCTATGGACACTCTATGCAGCAGGGTCCTGACTGCTTTGTGGACTTTAAAAGCCCTTGTGGGATCACAGATATGGGCATTATTCTTACATACTTCTTTCTTTGCAGTTACTTAAAGGCCTGAAAGAAAGAAGTGCCTATTAAAGGAACAATTGTTGCTGAACTAAGCAGACTTCCCAGATCCAGGGTAAGGAAGGTTCAAGGAAGTCAAACTGAAAGTCACTTGATCTAATACTAAGGTCTCAATTTTAGCTGACTTGAACCTGTTGTGGGAAGAAAGAACACACATGCTTCATATTAATGTAGAAGAATTTCTCTGCTTTGTCCCAATTGGCTGGAGAATGTTAGTACTTCTTCAAAATTAGAATGTTTTCTTCTGCATTATTGATGAATGAGGAAAAAATACAACCAGGTTTCACACTTCCTTCAGCCTATCCATTTTCCCTACTCCATCACTCCCAGAAGCTATAAATTATTTCCCTTTCCTGATGCTTCTGGGAGTCTGCCCCAAACACACACCCTTCTGCAATATTTATACTTTTTTAGCGGATCTGTCTTGTCAGGAACCAATAGATTTCAATTAGCATTAAAAGATGGGAAAACAATGTAAATATAAACTTATAACCACAACAAAATCTAGATTAATATACTATAGAGGGAAGATGGAATGGCCTTGAAGAGCAGGAGGAAGAGCCACTGATAAGCAATGGTCAAATATGAAGGACCTGAGTCTGGGCCAAGAATATGGCATGAATAAACATCTCGGAGAAGACCTGAGTTCACACTAAGATAAAGGGAGGGAGTGGGGAAGCACACATTCAAACTTGCAAGATTCTGTTATTCTAGCTGTTACAATAAAAGTAATGCTGACCTACAAATCATTAGTTTCCTAGTGTGATCTACCCTGAAGAGCTGACATTTACATATAAGACCACTAAAGAAAAATCTTAAGAATGAAGAAAAACATCCAAACGCTATTTTATTTGGCCTGGATGACAATGACAAGTCTGATGATATCACAAAGGTTCACAACATTGTAAGAAACTCCAATAAACCAAACATCCCCCCTGATGACATCATCGAAATTTCAAGAGATGGCCCTGAGTTCAAATACAACAATGGCTCGGTAGCTCCACAATTTTGCAGAGTTATTTGCAAAAATGAGTCCATCAAATGCATATACATACATACAATAAATTCAATCATCAAAACCAACATCAGCCATAACAAACTTCGCTTACGTCCAGACTTATCCATATTGCAAAGAATCCGCTCCCGTGAACTCCAATCAGAACTTAAAAGGCGTCAAGGACAAGGACATACTGACTTATACATCAACTACCGTGCCGACTGTATCAAAAGAAAGTCCCACAACCCACATCCTAACACCCTCCTCCATCCAACTCCCCATCATCCAAAACTAGGCACGCATGCCCCAAACTTCCTCTATAAAAACTACTACCAACCTTAAATGCAAGCTACTTAATGCAAGAAGCCTTGTAAATAAAATACCTGAATTCCTCCTCTTACTAAATACGGCTATATTCAACATTATATTTGTCTGTGAAATTTAGTTAAATATATCCCTCCCTGACTCCATTACTACAGTAAGAGAAGATCATGTTTACTGGTCAGATCAGGAAATCCATAGAGGAGGTAGTGTTGCTAACTTCTACAAAAAGTCCCTACATCTAAAAAATATTCAAGTTACACGCGAACTTGCTCTTCCTGAGACCATCGTCTGTGACCTGTCCTTAAATACCACATTTCGATTCTTACTTTGTTACAGAGCCCCAGATTACGACATCGAACATGCGAACAAGTTAACTTTACTACTAACCTGGGCAGCCTCCTGCCCACACCCAATAATCTTTCTTGGTGACCTTAATTTATCACTTATTAATTGGAACCTAAATGAATGTACAACTGAACCTATACACGCAACCTGTACAATACTGTAACTAATCTGGGACTTGATCAACTAGTAACTAACAACACTCAACAACTGCCTTGATCTCATCTTCTGCAACAGTTTAAATTCTATTTATGGACTACAAATAAAAGAACCATTCTCCAACAGCGACCACAGCATGATTGACTTTTGTCTCAACTTACACCCTCTCAAAAATCATAATGATGGGATTCCCAGTTATAACTTTAAAAAAGCCAGTTATGATCTCATAAACAATGAACTCTCATATCTTGATTGGCAAAATCTATTCTCTGGCTGTAATACTGCTGACGACCATTACAACATTTTCTTGCGCGAACTCAAAAGAATCATTAAACTTTACGTACCACTAATAACCCACAAAACCAGAAAAAATAAACTACCAATAACAATAAGGAAATTACAATCCAGAAAAAAATCTCTTTTGCGAAAAAACAAAACAAACTACGTAGCTAAATTCAAAAACCGCTATAAAAACGTATGCCAACAAATAAAGATTGAATGCACTAATTATCACATCAAGCAAAAAGAAAACTTTCTAAGCACAAAATCCACCCATGCCTTCTATAATTTTGTAAACAACAAACTTAAAAATTCAAGATCCATCCCACCCCTAAAAGGATCAAACAATGAAGATTGTATTGATGAAACCGTTAAAGCCAATCTCTTTAACACGTTCTTCGGCTCAGTCTTTGTAAACAGCAACAACACATACCCAATATTTCCCAGTCATACTACAGACAATTACAACGATTATGGTGATCTTATACATATTGATTTTACAGAAGACAATGTTGAAAAGGCACTACACAATCTAAAACCATCTCTATCTAAAAAGCTTTCCATTGCAATTGCAGAACCTCTAAGCATAATTTTTGAAAAATCTTTCAGTACCAGCACCTTGCCCTACCAATGGTCACAAGCCAGGGTCATCCCTATCTTCAAAAAGGGAGACCTTAGCCTAGTTGAAAATTACAGACCAATCTCTTTATGTTGCATCACCTGCAAAGTCATGGAATCAATCATTAACTAATCTATTACCCTACACCTAGAGACAAACAACCTACTTTCTAACAAACAATTTGGTTTCAGAAAAAAATTATCCTGTAATCTACAACTACTACATTGCAAAAACATATGGACTACACATCTCGATCAGGGCAAAGCAATAGACACAGTTTACATAGACTTCTGTAAAGCTTTTGATTCAGTGGTACACAACAAATTACTTCTAAAACTAAAATCCTATGGCATTTCTGGACTCCTACATAAATGGGTAGCTGCCTTCCTGTCAAACAAACAACAAGCGGTCAAAATAGGAAGTGCTCTATCAAATCCTGTACATGTTAATAGTGGTGTTCCCCAAGGCAGTGTCTTAGGTCCAACACTCTTCATACTTTACATAGATGACCTTTGTGATCATATTAAAAGCAACTGTGCTCTCTTCACTGATGATGATAAACTATTCAATAGCACTGACAATGCAACTACCCTTCAAAAAGACCTTGACTATGTGTCAGATTGGTCTAACAAGTAGCAACTTCAAATATCAACCAACAAATGCTCTGTCTTGCACACTGGCAAAAAAAAAAAATAAATCAAAACATAAAATATAAATTAGATGAACATGACCTTTTAGCACGCATTTATGGACAAAGAGTATTAAGAGTATTAAGACAAGGAGAGAAGGAAGATTTGAACCCAACTTCCCTTGCCATGAGAAATAAGTTGTTAGTCATTTATAAAATCAAAATCTGAATTGCATAAAAGCTAGAAATAGTGAGATGTCTCATGCCAAAAGTAATGTGATTGCTTCTAAATCACACAATTCTCTATTGTTTTGCTACCTCTCTGGAAAGAGATAAATCGTAAAAGCCCAGATATGAATAAATGACTTTAATGTTTTGGAACATTGCTAAAATGAAGGTTCCATTATTATAATGAAATGAGAACGTAGACAAAACTTGGATAACTTCTAGGTTAAACAGCTACTTTTTATCTGCAGCGTTATAAGAAGCTTTACATCAGCTGGCTAAACTGGGGAAACAGATTGTTGCCCAGTTTTCATTGCAGGTTCCATGAAGTCTGTTAACTTTATGGGAGTGCAAACAACAAGCTCTGTAGGCAAGAGATGTTTTTGCATGTGATTTATCAGCATTTCAACTACTAGTAGCACAAAGTTTTCAATACAAAATAATATAACTTTGCATAATGGAAAAATAAAGTCAGTTAAGAAGGCAAAGTCCATAGAATCAGAAGGACAGGTCAGGAAGAAAAAATATTATGTTACATTAGAACAAGAATAAAATGATTTGGATGAGTATAATATATCTGGTCCTACAATTTTACTAGGGGTTCTTAGGCCTGCAAATACTGAAGATTTTTAACTGACCAGGTTATGGTAAGAGGGCTTGGGGGTTTAGGGATAAAAGAAGGTGATTCCTGGAAAAACTAAAATGACAAGTTGGGTTCTTTGGCAAAAGATCTAAGTAGGAAGAAGAAAGTTGAAATCTCAGCTGTCAATGTAGCACTTGCAGGTTTCTTTTTATCTGTTCCATATTGTCCATTGATGAGAACTTGGGATTTTGCTTTGATGAAAAACAGATGTTAGAGGCAGATGTTTGAAGCTCAAGAGAATGAAACACACACTTATGAAAGACTTCCCTTTTAGGCAGCCATGGCAACACACACAAGAGCCAGTTGGATGCAGTTTCAAATGCAACTGAGGTGTCAGTGTGATACAGTCAACTGAACTCAATACCATACAGAAGGAGGGGGATGAACAGACCAACTAAGGCATTATTTGAATTACAAGTTGATACACTAAAAGTAAAGACTCCTGTAGATAGAGGTTTCTATCCCCCATTTCCTCAGTCTACCTTCAGACTATTTGTAACATTAGGACATTCTGGAGTTCATCAGATTTCATCTGAGGAATTCTAAACTTGATATGTGCCATCAGCATTTACAAATATACAATGGCCTGCAAGCTGAATTGAAAGTTTCTGGCTGTTTCATCCAGCCAAGAAAAAAAAAATCAGTTCAGTGAAAATTATAGTTGGTTTTGAATTCTGAATACCATTTAAGGATTACATTTCTCATTACAGTGAGGAGCTCATGAATGTGGAAATATCAAAAAACTCAAGGGATGCTATAGTGCCAGTCAAGAAAATATATCCCAGTTACTCCACCATCTCTGGAGTCACTTGATTTACAGGAGAAGCAAATACATCTCCTCCTTCTCCTTCTCCTTCTCCTTCTCCTTCTCCTTCTCCTTCTCCTTCTCCTTCTCCTTCTCCTTCTCCTTCTCCTGAAAGGTTTATTACCTTTCTTGAAGCAAAAAAAGTGGGAGCAGAGTACAACTCTCCCAAGAAGAGGCTTCCATAACTTTGGAGAAATATAGAAAGTGTTGTGGCCCGCCAGCAGCCAGCAGAGCTGACAGCAGATTCAGACAGTGAGGAGGTTGGGGAGGAACGTGGGATAGTCCTGGAGTCTGGGGAAGGCTCAGACGATGGCTCAGAGTCAGAGGCAGAGAGGGGGCCAAGGCCATCTGGTAGTTCTTTGCTGCCTCCGGAGTCTCCAGAGTCTGACATCAGTGAGGCAGAAGAACAGTATGAGCCTGTTCCAGTGTGCGCATGCGCAGAGCTGCCAGGAGACAGGAACAATTAAGAAAAGAGGATCGACTTGGGAGTAAGGCTTGGAGATTACTGGCTCCTCCCATAAGACATAAAAGAGAAGCGAATAGGATGTGAGCTTTTGCAGGAAGCAATTAGTTCATCTGGCCTATTCAAGATTTGAAAATTCTGTTTGTGACTCTGTACCAAGTTTGGCCTTGCCCTGCATCTTGCAATTAGCTCTTTGGCAGCGTTCGACATAAGAAAGGTGGGTGTTGATAACCTTCCTCTGAAAGACTGTTTATCAAGCCTTGCAGACTGCAAATGAAATAATTTACAGTCATATAAATAAAAGAGGTTTTGCAGGACTAAGTTTGTGCTTTATACTTTCTAAGGAAGCCTAGGTCAGAACAGAAAACCATCACACACAAGAAAGTCTTCCATCACCTTCATTCCAACAGGCTCTAGCACAGAGTACATGTACTATTTGCTTTAGTTAACAGTAAAGGGAAAAGATAAATAGTAGTAAGTAAAATTTCAATCAGGTTCATCTTTGTGTAATTTTCTTGCCGGTGAAGGAATGTGGTTTAGCATTGTCTTCTTTTGGAAAACTTTTTCAATTCAAAGACAGTCCTGGAATTTCCTAGTGGTCTTTCATCTACGTACTTACCAGCCCACCTAGCTGTCCAAGTTTGGCTAAGGTTGATTGGCAGAATATGCATCAACTATAAGCACTAATTTGCTACTTCTACATTTATAAATACAGACATAATTTCTGATTATCAACTTGAAGTTTAATAGGAAAGACTGATGAGAATTCATCTGGAGGTCCACCAGTTAGGGTTCAAAGAATCCTAATCTTCTGTATGTTTTTTTCTAAAGTTGTATTGTTATATTTTAAACATTTCCATTTTGGCAGGTTTCAGTTAGTTTTTCAGAGTTTCATAAAGTATGTTTATTAATTTCAGTGATCTATGGAATTCTTGGGAATATGATTCTTCCCTAAGGAAGTCCTACACTTTTATTTGTGATAGAATCCAGAGTACCACAGGAAATGTTGCAGGGTTGATGAGTCCTATTTAACAATAATACATAGGAAGAGTTGATGGTCTGCCACTGTATAACTATATTGTAAATAAATACAGGTAGTCCATGAAGTAAGATCACAATAGAGGCCAAAATTTCTATTGTTAAATGACATAGTTGTTAAGTGAATATTGCCCCATTTTACGACCTTTCTTGACACAATTGTTAAGTGAATTACTACAATTGTTAAAGTGGTAATACAGCTGTTAAGTGAATCTGGCTTCCCCATTGACTTTGCTTGTCAGAAAGTTGCAGAAAGTAATCACATGACCCCAGGACACTACAACCATCATAAATATGAACCAGTTGCCAAGCATCTGAATTCTGATCACATGACCATAGGGGTGCGGGAATGGTCGTAAGAGTGAAAAACAGTCATAAATCACTTTTTTTCAGTGCCATTGTAACTTTGAATGGCTGTACTTGGCTAGATTTTTTGCATGAAACTGAAAGAAATGAAATTTTAATTTTTCTTAATTTATTTATTTTTTTATTTATATGCCACCCTTCTCCAGAGACTCAGGGCGGCTTACAAGGCGTTAAGCAAATTTGGGATTCAATGACTAGATCTATTTATGATTATAGAAGTACTCTGTGCTATATTTTATTCTAATTCAATGGGTTGTTATATTTCATTGTTTATCTATTTATTTTATTAATTAGGTTTTTATCCCACTTTTATTACTTTATAAGTAACTCAAGGTGACGAACGTTCATAATACTCCTTCCTCCTCCTATTTTCTCCACAACAACAACTCTGTAAGAAGAATTGGGCTGAGACAATGTGACTGGCCCAAAGTCATGTAGTTGGCTTTCATTTCTAAGGCAGGACTAGAACTCACAGTCTCCTGGTTTCTAGGCCAGCACCTTTACCACGACAGCAAATGGAATGTATATTTCATGTTTGCGTCTGTATCAGACAAAGTCAGAAGTTGCGTTTTTCTAGACATTTTCCCCTTTTTATCTACACCCCTTAGCATTACCCTGCTTCCCCCCACTTACCCTTTTTATTTTGTTCTTTGTATTTTATATTTTCTGAAATTCAGTAAAGTTCTGACAGCAAAAATAAATACCTGGCTAGTAGCTTTGTCTGATGTGCCTTAGAAATTCTACTAGAACTATGATCATTCTGCTGGAAAATTATGTATAAAAAGGTTAGGCGATTATAATCTCTAACTTTCTCTAGGACTCATTTGTGTATCATAATTCACTATATAAAGTCCATAGTTTCTTGTCTTTTAGAACTGGCTTGAGATCTTTAGAGAGAGGATGAATATAAGCATCAATTTCTTTAGAAAACCATTTTCTGAAGATTTATAATTACAACATAAAAAGCTATCCTTTGGTCTTTGTTATCTCTATTCACATTTTGTACAGAACAAACAGAAAACAGAGGCAAAGATAAAGCTCCTTAAATCCAATGGAAAGCAAAGCAAATAATTTAAATTTCCTATGGTCCCACCAATTTAATCCATCCAACATTGCTCCAGCCAGTATCTTAATTCCCAAGAAAGACATTTTGGGGATTGGAAAGTACAGGTTTCACAACCCTTCCTTTAAAGGGGCTACCAAGGGCTCCTTTCTGCTTACCATGGATGGGGTGAGGAATAAAGTATTACTCGGAGACATTTCATAGGTTATCACTGGTATATGTAGGAATCGCTGCCAGAGAGACATCAAGTCATATGTTTCTTCCTAGAGATAGTACTTGGCATCAAAAATTCTGTGTCACAAGCCATGCTGAGAATTTGACCAGAAACCAGAGTGACAGGGGTAAGTGACAAAAACACACATGAAACACGACTGTCTGTGCCATTGCCAAGATAAGGGCTGTCATTTTTCAAACATCAGTTCAAAGAGACAGCAGCAGCTTACTAGAACTGACTGAAAATAGAAGCTGACAATTACAGACTTCTGTAAAGTCGAGTCTTCCTAGCCACAGAAACTACATTTGGAAAAAAAAATGAGTTGATTTTCCCTGCCTGCATCTCTGGCTAGGCTACAAACATAATTATGACCTTAACTGTCAATTTCTAACACAGCAATGTGGCTCAAAGATCCAGCTCAGGAAAATAACGCAGAACTGATATGGATTACAATTTTAAACACAGTTAAATTGGACAAAGTAAAATCATCACTTGGAAACTGTAAATAAGAGGAAAAGGCAATTAAAGAGGCCTGGAGGGATGGACAGAGAACAAAATATGGGCTAGTGCTCAGAGGACAAGTCGGGGAATATCCAGTACAAGATAAACATTGTGATTGAAAGTCAAAAGAAATAGGAGAGGTGTGGCTCCACTTTCTTTGACTTTAAATTCCCAACTTCTAATACAAAAATCTGCCCGCTAGTGCTTGTTTCCTATAAACTACTTTCTCTTCCTTCTCCTTTTCTTTAGTATTAACTCTTATGCAAGTATATTGCTAATTGGTTGCTCATCATGTTTTGATATCAGCATTTAGTTGATCTTGGCTTTTTTGTGCGTGTTGTTTCCTTCCACTCAATTGTGTCCAATTCTTGGAGATTGCCCAGAGAGTTTCTTGGCAGAGCTTTTCAGAAGTGGTTTACCATTGCTTCCTTCAGAGACACTTGAGAGAAAGTGACTGGCCCAAGATCATCTGGTTAGCTTCATGTCCAAGGTGGGACTGGATACAGTATAATGTAATATTAATGCAGTATCAGGGGTTTTCAATTCAATTGAATAGAATGTGAAAGATGCAAGAGTGGGATCCAGTCGGTTTGGACAAGTTTGGGCATACCGGTAGTTCTGACGATCAGCTGGGAGCGAACCAGTTCGCTCTGACAATCAGGTGGGCCCGCTACCCACCCCTGCGTGCTTTACTTACCTTTATCCTCTCAGCTGATTCACACGGCAGAGCAGATTAACATGCCTCAGCTGTGTTAGTCCCCAGAAGTAACACAGAAGTTTAGTTTTGTTAAAACTGTGCACGGACGTGCAGTTTTGCGAAACACACAATCACCGAACCAGTTGTTAAACCGGCAGTATCCCACCACTGGAAGGTTGTGCATTTTTGTTTTATTTCTATAGTTTTCTTTTGTATGATGTACACTGAAGATGGCATTCAATTTCGTTGTACGAAGTGCAATGACAATAAAATAAACTCACAGTCTTCCAGTTTCTTTTCTTGATGCCTAAACCACTGTGCCAAACTGGCTCTCTGGCTGATTTTCTAGAAGAACCCTGGATTAAGCCAGCCTTTCAAAGAGAGTTGGCTCCATATAAGCAAGTGGTTAAAAAATGAATACGAGTTCTTCATGCTTCTGATAATAATTCTTCCCCCCCAAAAGAAGCATATGTGTTTCTGTGCTAAAGAATTTCATAAACTCTAAGCTTTTGCTGCTCACATATCTCACCGCAAGGAAGTTAATCAACTTCTTTTTGGCAGTTGCATAGAAAATGTGAAAAGCAAATGTTTCATTCTAATGCTTGAAACCACATTGAGTTGGAGTCAGGCAGAATTATAGTACTTCAGCAGCTGAATATTAGAACCAGCTCAAAATGCCCCACGTGGAGAATTCAGAGGCAAAGATTCTACTCTGAGTCATGATAGTTTATACGAAATGGCAAAATAAAATTCCTCTCCCCTGGGATAAATCAATTGAAATCATGGACACTTAAACTTGATAGTATTTCTGGAATTTGCTGCAATGTATGAAGCGAAGTATGAAGGCTATTGCTTAATGCATTGTAAGCCACCCTGAGTCTCCAGAGAAGGGCGGCATATAAATCAAATTTAAAAAAAAATGTGAATATTGTGAAAGTTTGGACATGTAATTTCTAATAGACTGGGTGAGTAAGAAAGAGAAATGGTGGGAGAAATGGTATGAATGGTTAGAGGAGAGGGAAAAAAGGCAAGGAAAGAGTAAATGAGGAAGATATAGGAGTAGAAATGCAGTAACAAACAAGAGGAAACAGAACAGATGTAGATCGTAGGAACAAAATTGTGTACACTGTTATCTATATGTATATATGTAAATAAACCAATATTAGAATTATATGTATAAAGGATAAATTGAAATAAGGGAGAAAAATGGATATGTAAGAAATGTTTACCGATGCGAAATTGTTGAAAAGAAGAAAATTGTAATTGTAAAATTGTAAGATTCTTTTTTGTTTTTTTTAAAAAAAACCCAAAACTGTTTAATAAAAATTATTCTTTTTTAAAAAGAGTGTGGCAGAAGACTGCTTTGCTTTTTCGTAAATTAAGCATCAAACGGGTGGTGTGTGTGAGAGATTTCCTGTACTTTTTAGAAGTCCAATAAGGATGATAATGCCAATCTAATTCTCCTTTTAGGTTCCTCGGGTTTTATCTGTACACAGGACATCTGCACACACATTCCCTTTCTTTGTTCTTTATGGCGAAAAGAAAAAATGATACAATTGAAATAGCTTTGGAAAAATCACAGGCAACTACAAGAAATGAATATTTTATGAAGATTGCTACGAAACACTGTCTTCCACATGGTCAACATTAACAGATGGTTCTTACTTTTCCAGATACAGTTTTGACTGTGTTTGAAGGAAAGTCAAGAGTAGATAGAGTTTGATGGTGATTGTGACATAGAAACAATCCTCCCTCCCTCCCTCCCTCCTTCCCTCCCTCCCTCCATTCCTTCCTTCCTTCATTCTTGGAGAAACAACAATTTTGCATCATCTGATTATGAG
The DNA here is from genome assembly GCA_022577455.1 of Arizona elegans. Lineage (NCBI taxonomy): Eukaryota > Metazoa > Chordata > Lepidosauria > Squamata > Colubridae > Arizona > Arizona elegans. The sequence continues at coordinate 239,851,335 of JAKOOJ010000001.1, forward strand.
ATTAGATTACTCAAGACATTGATCATGATGTATATTGTCATCGTATTGCTACATTTTTTTTACAATTTCATTTGTTGCTATGTTGACAATCTTATTTCAGTTTACATCTTTTCAGTCACAGTTAGAATGCAATGAATGCTCCTCTCCAAATATTGATGTTAAATAATACTTGTCTTCTTGCAAGCCCTAATATAGGGCTACATAATTTTCATAGTGATTTCTTTTGATTTTACAATGCCAACCTTTAATAGACCATATAGAGCGGTCCAGTCCAGGTACAACATTTTTTGCATTTTTTGCCAGTCCAGGTACAACATGTACATGTTTGTACATATAGACACAATCAGTCTAAGTTAAGGGGACAGCAATGATCAGTGAATATTGCTTCTTACATTTTCCCCCCCAAAGGCTGGATTGCCACCCTCATTGATGGCCTGCCTGAAACAATTAAATATAGAATTGTTCCAGAGTATAAGTGAATAATCATATTTATGGTTATTAATGTTTTTAATGGCTTCCATTCATGTATTTGCTATTTTGTTATATAAACCACTGTGAGTCATTTTTAAATCCAGCAGGATTTAACAATCATAGTTAAATGTTAATTAATTAACCAATCCATGTGTTCCATGTGTTTGCTTAACAATATAAAGGTAATGGATTTTACTCTGCTAGTTGTTGCTGGTTATAGAGGTTGGTGCTCATCTCTGTTTCAAGACCATTGAGCCACTGCTGTCGAAAGACATTTCCATGGTCATGTGACCAGCATGACCTCAAAGGAGTGCTGTTACCTTCCCAACAAAGTGGTACCTATTTATCTACTCTATTTGTATACTTTTGAACTGCTAAATTGGCAAAAGCTGAGTCAAGGACGGGACCCATCATGTGAAGCTCTGGTCTCAAACTTGCCAGCTTTCCATCTGACAAGCTCAGCGTCTTAATCTCTGTGCCATCCTCTTAACAAGATCTTGCAGCAAATAACTGACCTATGCTGAAACTGAGCATAACTAGACTTAATTTAAATGGATTCTTTATTCCCCAACTACATCCCATAGCAGAACATGATACTCCTTGGTTTAACACAATCATTTTTGTGGGGGAGCATTTTTGTTAGCAGGCATTCCACATCCCCCAAACAACACTATCTATATCCTTTGTGTCCTATTTCTCCTCACCATAATTTCCTTCTGCATCATTCCATCTTTGCCCTTTTCTGCCAAAGGGCTCCTAACATCTCTGACATACCAAAGAACATTCCCTTGTAATCACTACCAAAAAACACCAAACAACAGGCTGACCAGTGTCCTGAAAGCTTCAGTGCACGTGATCTGTCCCCGTACCCACACACACACAAACACAGCCAGCCGAGGGTTAAGGAAACACTTTGGAACGCACCCAGGTCTTATCTCCCACTTGGCAGTGATAGACACACCGTCTGCCAAATGCCTTTATTTTCACAAACAAAAAGATAACGTACTTAGCGTACAAAAAGTCCAAGCAGAAATAATATTTCCCTCCGCAGTTCCGGACGAGGCTTTAGTGACTATCCAAGGTTTACTTTTGTTCGTCACAAGGATCCCTGACCACTACCCTCTATTATATAGTCTCTGGGGTGTGGTCCAGTGACTCAGTTCTAATCCCTAGCATGCCTCCTAAACTGCTGCAATCGTTTATCACGCCTTCGGAGGCGTGCGTCCAGGAATGATGTTTCTTCGTCACTCTGATCCGAACCAGCGGTCTCCCTGCTAATCTCCTCTCCCTCGGCCGGCACCTGAGACAATGCCAGAGGGGAGGGGCCTGGAGAGGGAGGCCTGGCTGACTCCTCTTCCTCATGCTCGGAGCTTTCTTCCTCCGATGGGACAGGCTCAGAGGGCGGGGCCACAACAGCACGTTGGAGAGGAAGGTGAGGGAGCATTTGTTAGCCATGTGGATGAAGTGGCCAAAGAGAAACAGCTGCAATTAGGTAGTGGCATAGTGGTGGTGGCAGGAGGCAGGCAGCAACAGCTGGGAAGCTGTAGTACAGGGGTTATTCTGACCTAGGCTTCCCAAAAGCACGAAGCCAACTCCTCATCCTGATAAAATCCCTTTTATTTAGTTTAAAGTGAATTCTTCTCCAGCGAAGTCCTGGCCAAAAGTCTTTCAAGAGATTTCACAACTACAGACCTTTATCATGCTTGGAGAGCTGCCAGGCCAATATCTTCCAAATGCCACTCTGTAGCTACTTCGTAGCGATACCCGAGTTAGATCAACCACCGACAACGTCGCCAATGCCCCATGAGTGGGCCGATAAGATGAATACGGTATGGCCCCAGGTCAGAGAGGCATTAGATAAGGCAACCCTCGCATATAAAAGCCAGGTGAATAAGAAACGAGCACCGTTTCAACCATTCAAGGTAGGGGACATGGTATTTCTCTCTACCAAATACATCAAATTAAGGCTTCCTAGTAGGAAACTGGGACTGAAATATCTGGGCCCATTTCCGGTGATACAAATAATAAATCCTGTGACTGTAGTACTAAAGTTACCTCCGTTATTGGGGAAGATCCACCCCGTATTTCATAGTAGTCTTCTCAAACCCGCCAAACATATCCAAGTATTCGACCGTCCTGGTCCGGTCACGGAGGGCCATTACGAGATTGATGAAGTCCTAGATTCTAGATGGACAAGGGGGGTCCTCTCTTACCTTGTTAAATGGAAGGGTTATCCAGTAGAAGAGGCTTCTTGGGTACCGCATAGTAATGTAAAAGCAAACCGACTGATTCGACGGTTTCATAGAATGTATCCTCACAAACCACGGTTATCTACTAATATGTGTAACTTATCTCTTACAGAAGGACACGTGGTGAAAGGGGAGCTGCCTGTCGAGCCTAGCAACCTGCTCGACATCGCTAACACGTGCTGAAAGCATCAAGGGACATATACATACTTGGTGGTGGTGGCACTGGGTGAAGGCGGCCGTAGGCAGGGTGTGGGGTGGTGGTATCGGGTGCGATGGGATTAGGGCCATTCCGGAGGACACAGCGGCAGCACCTTCCAGAACACGCTGAAGACCAATTACGCCCCTAAAAGAGGGGTGTGGTAATAAACAAGGGCACGGTCTACACCCCTAAAAGAGGGGTGTGGTAACAAACAAGGGCACAGTCCTAATGAGTTAATGGAAAGATGGGCTATATAAACGCCCCATTCTTGGTGTAACGTAGCGCCGATTTCAATTGTGTTTACGAATCACAGTGTGTAGTCGGATGCGGATGCGAATAAACCAGTGTGCCAAAAGAGCTGAATAAGACTGTAGCTGTGTTTTGATTGCATCTTGCACGGCATTCCTGAGACAGACAATACTTGGCAAGGAGTCAGGAACAGATATTCATTCTAATGAATTGAACTAATTGCCTCCTGCAAACTCCCCTCCCCTTTCACTCCTCTTTATTCCCTATAGGAGAGGCCATTCACTGTCCACCTGTGGCTTTACTCCCGAGTCGACCCTTGCTCCTTAGCTGTTCTCTTCTCCTGGCAGCTCTGCACATGCACACACTGGGAACAGGCTCCAGCTGTTATTCTGCCCCACTGATGTCCGACTCCGAAGGCAGCTAACAACTGTCAGATGGCCCTGGCCCCATCTCTGCCTCCAACACAGAGCACTCATCAGAGCCTTCCCCAGACTCCAGGATTGGCCCGTGTTCCTCCCCAACTTCGTCACTGTCTGAATCTGCTGCCAGATCCGCTGGTGGGCCAAAACAGGGGTGTCAAACTCAAGGCCTATGGGCCAGATCCAGCCTGTGGGGTGCTTAGATCTGGCCCATAGGGCCACCCCGGAAACAGTGAAGGACCGGCCCATGGTGTTTCTGCCAGCAAAAATAGAGCTTGGGAGGGTCACATGTGGCCCTCCCAAGTCAGTTTTCACTGGCAGACCGTCACAGCCTAAAATGGAGCTCGGGAGCTCATTTTTGCTGGCAGAGTGCTCACGCGCCCCCAACACAAGTGGCATTGACCTGGCCATGCCCAACCTGGTCATGCCCACCCTGGCACAACGAAGTGAAACACAACCCTGATGCGGCCCTCAATCGACACCCCTGGGCTAGTGGCTCTACTTGATGGCTGTTTCTTCTATTTGTCCCTAGGTGAATTAAAATCTCCTTAACTATAGCCCAGTTATTCATGTTGTGACAAAGCTGAACTACAGACCTGGCATATTACCAGGTCAAGTGCAAAGTTTGTGACTATATTTCACACCCTTTGTCTTAAGCACAATTTCAAGAGAAATCCATGCTCTTACAATACACAAGACTGCTATGCCTTAACATGTTATGCAAATATTGACTTAGATTTCTCAATCACCTATTGGACTTTGCATACTGAAGAATTGTTTCCTTTACAGGGAATACCACCAATGAGCATTTCCTGTCCCTTTTTTAAAAATACAGAAACATTATCTCTTGCTTAAACTTTCAGCATGTCTAAAATACTTTTACAAAACCTCTTACATTCTGAAATTGTGGGGACTAGACCTAATTAAGACACTGTTCTCCTATACAGTCCTAAGGAATATAATTCCGTTTATCTAGTGCAATTTTTTTGTCTCCTTCCCCACTCCCTCCCTCTGCCTCCCCTCTCACCTCAGTGCTTAAAGCTATTAGAATTCACGCTTAGGAAAATCTTTTGATCTCCCCTGTAAGTATTTTGGTGGTTTCTCCCACATCACCCCAGGTGGTCTAAGAGCCCCGTCTGCTTTATCCCAGAAATTAATTTTTGCTAATTGTGCTAATAACAATGGCTGGGCCACAGCATGGGCATAGAAAAAGCGGACAAATTGCACTGTCAATGTAGGATATCGGAACAGAATGCTATGATATAGTAAAAGTTAGGGAATGGTTATCATTATCATTGGCATTGTTTTGCTCAAGCAACGGTAATATTCCTTGGATTCATGGAGTTGCAGATGCTTGACATCCCAGGATTGCCCTTGCCTGCTCTTCCTAGAGATGAGAGAGATGAGGGTCACACAGCTGGCTTCATGCCCTAAGGTGGGATTTGCACTCACAATATCCCAGTTCATACTTGTAGTCTTTAACCATTACACCAGACTGATAGGAGCAGAATACATTTATTTATTTCTCTGAAATTTAAGCACTACCTCCATTCTAGAAATGTTCCTTGTGCATATTTTATGACTATTATATATTATGTGCTGCCCCTGGGAATTGCCCTTTTTCACTCACCCCTTTTGAATGGCCTTGCTTGTACAAACTGAATAGCTACAAAAGGGGTAGATTGTGGAAAAGTGAGAGTTGAAGAGCAGAAGAATCCATTTGCACTATATCATGCTGTATGACTTTTGAGTTTTCACCAGATTGAACCATATTCCTTTGGACCTGAAATCTCTTCTTATTCCTTTCTTTTCTCCCATCCTTGGGGGAAAGGTTGTCTCCATCCCAAAATCAAGTAGCACAGTGGTGAAATTAAAAAAATTCCCCTACCAGTTCTGTGGGCATGGCTTGTTGGGGGGAGGTCATGTGACTGGGTGGCCGTGGCCAACTCGACATCACTCACATCAAGGGGCTACTCACCGGCCCCTCCCCTCCCAGTCACTCCTTGTTGCAAATGACAAGAAAATGGGGGAGGGGAATATTCCTGCCTACCATCCTTCCCTCAGTCTGTGCTGAGATTGAGGAATGGATGACAGGCAGGAAAATCCCCTTCCCCATTTTCCTGTCTTTCCCAAAAATGGCTCATTCCAGCTGCTCCCCCCTCCCCGTCCCCCTCCCTCCTGGGGACTACCTTAAAAGGGACAGGCTGCAGCAGCTCCTTTGTGAATGGAGGGAGAAAAGTTAGGATTTTCTCTGCTGCATTTAACATTGAATTCTGTGGCAGAGAGAATGCTAACTTTTCTCCCTCCGTTCAGAACGGAGCTGCTGCTCCCTTTATGGTTCCCCCCATCCCCCTCCCTCCTGGGGACTACCTTAAAGGGACAAGCTCCAGCAGCTCTGATGCCAATAATCCCTAGCGGTTCACCCGAACCAGTCTGAACCGGTAGGATTTCACTCCTGAAGTAGCACCAAAAGCTTCTCTCTATACACAATGTATTCTGCTCCTATCAGTCTGGTGTAATGGTTAAAGGCTACATTATGAAGTGATAGACTGCTTATAATGAACAATATTTAGATTCATATCAACTATATAATCTAATCTCTGCATGTATTACTATGGTTTTTATACTGTATCCCAAAGTCAGGATCACTGATGACTTCATGTCATCCATCTGCATGGATTCTGAAATGGAATGTGGTAATCAATTATTTTGCTTCCCAATATTTATTACTTTCAGTTTTTATATTTATTATTTTCAGTTTTGTGACTGATCACTCCTCAGTAATTTCCAGACTTCTGAGATGACAACCTGTTTCTTAATTAAAAATATATTTTTGGATTATTTATTTATTTATTTATTAGTCCAATTTATATGCCATCCTTCTCCGTAGACTCAGGGCGGCTTACAATGCATTATAGCAATAGCCTGCATACTTTTATGTATATACCTGCTTATTAGGGCTTTCGGCCCCCCCTAAGCGGTGTTGTTCTATACAAAGCTGGTTTATTGCCCCCACAATCCGGGTCCTCAATTTATCTACCTCGAAAGGATGGAAGGCTGAGTCAACCTTGAGCCTCGTGAGATTTGAACTTGCACTAATTGCAGGCAGCTGGCAGCTAAGTGCTAGCACTTAACAGCACTTAGTCCGCTGCACCACCGAGGCTCTAGGTTCATGAGACAATCTATCTAAGCTTTTATCAGCCATTGAACTGCCACACTGAACATGGAGGGAAAACACACAAGCAAAGGAAAGAAAGAAAGAAAAAACCAAAGCACTATTTCAACTCTTCAGTAAAGAAGAGTTGTGACTCAAATACAGTATCATGATTCTTTCTTACTTTCTAAAATTGTTTTAATGACTGGAGGTTTGTTTATCTGTCTTCACTTACAGAAATCTAAGTTACTCACTGCAGGGTAAATTCCATTCTTTCATTCACCATGACGACCAAATGATGCAAAAGCACTTCCTCCCACAGGACAAAACCATTTACAGGTATGTTATGCAGGAGAGGCTTAAAAAGCAGAACATAGAACATGCCCCCCTATTTCAAGAAATGATGAAATGATGTCTTAGCATGACACATTACAGTGGGTGCTGCTTGTGACATTTCTTTGATTTTATGCCAAATATAGGCTTAGGACTGACTATTATTACCACAGTCATAACTTTTACTGCAGTGCAGAAATACAGCCAACTCTGATCACGTCTGCTAAAACATGAGCTCCCAAAGAATATTGCCCTAAGCATCATAAGGGTAGAAAGAGAGAATGTAGAACCAGTCTCCCTAGGTTTTCCAAAGGCCCTTGGAATTAGCAGGTGGCAACACCTGGAAAATCCTGCCTGGACTTGAAAGATAAGCAGAGTTGGACTTGGCTGGTGCTTGGATGAGAAACCCAGGCCATTCCAAGATTATAGATAACCGTGAGGGCTGAAAAACAATTCTGGAAGAAGGTATTGGCTAATTATATTGTGACCAAGAAAACTGCACAATTGTATCCATTTAGAGAAGCTCAACGTTAAGGCCTCTTTACCATCAATTTATTCTTTAGCTGAATTTCTAGTTAGGAAGAAAGTGAGATAGAGGGGTATAAAAGACTTTGAATTTATGGAAATTATTACAAATTATGATACATCAGGCCAGTGGTGAAATGTAAAATTTGTTTCTGTGGGTTCTGGTTCTGTGGGTGTGGCTTGGTGGTGGGGAGGGTAATGTGACTGGGTGGGCGTGGCAAACGAAAGCATTGTTCTTGAAGCATTAAAGTAGTTGCATCCTCCAGAAGACTCAGTGTAGCTCCTTCAGGGCTTTATCAGTTGGTCTGCTACACTTCATTAGTAGTCCCAGTGGAAGTATCATTTAGACATAAAACTACACACACAGACAAAAGGGGAAAGTCTTCAAAAGGATATGTTGGCTTTAACCCTTCCAGGCAAAATCCTTCTCTTATACCACATACCTTGTGAATACTTTGCATAGCCTAATTTCCTCCATATTGTCTAGATCTGCAGTTGCCCAAATTCTGAAAACTGGGTACCAATAAATCTGAAGGGGAAAGCAGATGCTCAGAGAGTTGAACACCCCTCCCTCAACAGAGGGAGGAATAAGACACCACCTATCTCCAGTTTACAATTCAGCCCTTGCAGCAATTCCAAGAAGATTCCACAACCAATTGCACTCTGATTCAGGTGACCCCGAGGGCACAGAAAAAACTCCAAGTAGCCTCAACAGCCCTCAGACAGAGTGCTAATGACCAGATGACTGCAAAGAAGTACAATCCTTCCATTCCCTCCTCCGCCATCCTATTAAAACCCATCCTTCCATCCCCCCACCATCCAGTCTCAACTGTTGGTACCAAACCTTCCATCTCCCCACCATCAGAACTGATGAAGCTTCTTGGATGAGAAGTGAAATGTTTTCTCCTTCTTCCTCAAAGAAAAAAACAGTCCAGTTGCCTTTTGAAGAAAAAAGGAGCTTTGAGACAAGGATTTTATGGTTTCTGTCTTAAAGAAATGAATTCAGTGGGTGATTGAAATCTGTATTTGGCTTTAATCATATTGATATATTGTTATAAAGTAATTATTTTATGATTCAGTAACTCAGCAATTCAATTATTTTATTATTACTTTTTATCTTCATTTGTACATTCAAAAATGTTTTGGCATTTTGACATATTCACAGATAGCATCTTGGTTCTCTGTTTTAAGCAAACACATTCAGAAAAAAAAGGCATCAAATTAAGCAACTGAGGGACTTTCCTAAATCTATTAAGATAAAGTCTTGTGTCATCTTTGAAAGATAGTGTCTCCTCCATATGTGCCACAGTCATTTCTAAATAACAAACTGGACGTGCTATTAGTCGCATCAACCCTTGATTTTTTTTTTTAAAAAAAAGATAGTTATCTTGGGCACTTAAGGAAATCGAAGCCATACATAATTGTTGACTGTCATAGAAGAACCACCCTTCCAACCTTTGATGATTTCATCCATTAAACTGCAAAGGAGCAAAGCAAAAAAACCTCAGACAATTAAGTCCATCAGTTTAAACTTGCTCATTTGGCACATTGCTGAGACGGACATCTGACATGAAGTGGTTTGCACAGACCTGTCAGGGTTTAATAATAAAATCATGAAAATAGGATCAACCTTAATTGCCACCACTAACAATCCCCCCCACCCCAAGTAGGATACATGATACAATGTAGTTAGTAGGTGATGTAACTGCCAAAATCTCACCAGACCTTGAGAAGTTTGGTCATACCTTTAAAATCTTTCAAAGCAGTTTCACCCAGTCGGCATGCTGTCATTGCAGAGATAAGTAAAGTCATCTTGTCTTCTCCTGGGCATCATCAAGCTAGCATAAATGAAAGCCTTCTTGGCCACCTCTAACACCTGAGCCCATTCAGTTTAGTTCAAGACTGTAAAACTGGCCATTTTGGAGAATACACCTGTCTGTTTTTCAGAGGATGCATGATATTTTGAGAAACAAGCAGCAATGTCTGTTTTTCACTACTCAAAAGTTAGTAGTGTGTGCCCTCTCCTCCATCTTGATCCGGTTAGAATGTAGGGATCTAATAATCCATTGTCATACAGTATGGACAAGATCAGAATACATTGCGTTGTATTTTTCAGAATGTTTCACAGATTCTCCTGGATCCCGTACCAAACTCTTTGTTCTAATTCTTAATCACCTGTTTGATTGGTTGAAGGAAAGAGATCAACCTGTTGACTGCTGAATCCACAAAAGTACTCAGTTTAACCCCCCTTTCTGATTCAGTTGCAGTTGTATGCAATTGCTCTTTGTGAGTGAAAGTTCTCCAACCTAACCCAAAGACAAATGGTTACTCTTTGTCTAGTTTTCAGACTAACAAACTGATTTAAGAAGCAAAAGTAAGTTTCATGCACAACTTACTCATTTATTAATTTCCTTCTTTCTCAGTTTCTGACAATAACAATAACTCTGCAACCGCAATAGCTACAATAGCTACAATACAATAGCTACATATATAATACAATAATACAGTACAATAGCTACAATAACTCTGCAACCAAACAAGACAGACACAGAATTCAACGGATAGTTAGAACTGTAGAAAAAAACAATTGCTACCAACCTGCCTTCCATTGAGGACCTGTATACTGCATGAGTCAAGAAGAGGGCTGTGAAAATATCTACAGACCCCTCACATCCTGGACATAAACTGTTTCAACTTCTACCCTCGAAATGACGCTATAGGGCTCTGCACACCAGAACAACAAGATACAAGGACAGTTTTTTCCCAAATGCCATCACTCTGCTAAACAACTAATTCCCATGGCACTGTCAAGACTGTGTTACTATTCTTCTTCTCATCCTTACTAGTATCTATCTCTTCCCACTTATGGCTATATCCATGGTTGCTTGTATCTTTACAATTTATATTGTTTTTATTGTTTCCTAGTATGATTTGATTGCTTATTAGTATCCTATGACTATCACTAAGTGTTGTACCTTATGATTCTTGACGAATATATTTTATTTTTTCTTTATCTATACTGAGAGCATATGCACTAAAACAAATTCCTTGTGTCCAATCATACTTGGCCAATAAAATAATTCTATCTATAAAGATCCAATACAAATTGACTCCAATAACTTTGAAATGTACAGCAACACATTTCCAAGTTCTTAGACACTAATCCTAACAAGTTATCCAGTACTGTTATTAAACAAATTATTTAATCCTGGATAAGAGATGTCCAGTTCACAGAACTGACATAAATTATGGGAATGAAATCCGAAGGATTAAAGAGTGCAATTTCCCATGCTCTAAAACTCAGGAGAGTATCAAAAAAAATTGAAAAGGGAGTGGGGTGTGGATGCTAAAGTCATTTGGTATGAAATCCAAAAAGGAATGCTTACTGCCCAAATTTACTGGATGATCAGTGGAAATCTAAGAGCAAATATGTCTGTTGGACTGACACTTTTTATCAAATTATTTCAGCTGCTATACCTAAAGAGGCTTTTCTAACATCTGTTCCAAGCAGATCTGGATTAAGGACCTTGGACACAGGGGAACAGCAGAACAAATTGGGTTGGGCTGTATCTGTGGGAGGATTACTGTGCACCTGGAATTGCCCTTATCTGTCCAAGGAATGCCAGTGAATATCCTTGAACCATTGTGCTGGAGCAAAGAGACTAGTTGCTCACCAGTAGCTCCAGTGAAATAAATATGCAATGTCTGTCTGCTCTGTCCCTCCCTCCCCCCACCCATCAAAAGAGATATACATAATCAAATTAATATCTTGTTTTTAAAATGTCAAGGTTTTTCTTTCTTAGGAATAGATTTTTTTTTAACATGACAGAAATTGTGAAACTGGTCAGATTTCAGTTAGCTTGCCAAAACTTTCCACTAACTATGTTATTATGGCTGGTCACACTGTCACCCAGATGTTTAGACTCGATTTGGCATTTCTATCCACCTACATGTCTTACCAAGGGCTTGGAATTCTCAGATATTGTTGTTTGATGGTGTTAAAGGTATCGTCGCAGCATGTAAGCTATTCCAAGTAAAACTCCCTTTTGCAATTAATTGATGGGGATTTTGTCAATACTGGTGTTTAGGTAGCGTTCCAGATGTTTTGGGATTATACCCAGAACTATTGGCACTACCTTTGTTTTCTTTTGTCACAGTTGCTTTACTGCTATTTGCAGATATTTGTATTATGTTGATTTTCTTCAGTTCTCTCTCTATTCTTAAGGCTTAGTCTTGGTCTTGTACAGCCAGAATTAGCTCCTCTGTCTCTTTATTTAACTTTCCTGCTCTTACCTATTGGTAAGTGTGTTGTTATTTGCTTTGCTGCTAGTTTCATTGTTGTTATTTTAATATAGAAAAGGAGGGAAGAGAACATGTAAAAAAAAAGAGAGCATCAAGGATTCACAGTTCAAACCTAGCCAGGTACAGTATATTGTCTTCTACTGATTTCCTTTCCAGTGTTATTAGTCTAAAAAGCAGGAAAAACATAGCTATGATTTTCCCTCACAATTTTAAACATTCTCCTAAACCTCATTTAAAGACCCACATCAAACATGCTTGAAACATACTTCTGAGCGGACTGCTCCTTTTTCTTCTCTTTTACACTTTCAAATGCCCCTGCATTTGTGCCAAAGGACCATAGTGGTTAAATTTTAGAGAAATTGTCAGTATTTTTTTTCTTGGTTTTCAACAGCTTTTCATATGAAACTTTGTTTAATATTTCAAGCAAGGTTGAGATATACAGATTAATAGTCGAAATATTTGGATCCACAGAAAACTTAAAATGATTTAATAGCGACACAGAACAAGCATCAAGATGTTTAATTAGTATATGATCTATGAAATGGCGGATGGGGGTTGGGGGAGGAAGCCATAGGAATCCTACACAATGAATTCCTTCCTAAAATGTACTATTTCGGATCTCGTATGTGAGAATCAATATCTGAATGTTTTCCCCCACTTAAAATAAATTGCCATCAGAAGTAAACAAGAGGATGGATTCACAGTAGTAATGTTTGGCAAGGTAGACATTACAAGGAATTTCTGATTGTCTGTTTTGACTCATAAGGTTTCAGCCACATGTATTTTCATGCCCAAGCTTGGTTACCCTTAGCAAGCTTATACTGATGATGAAGTGTCACAGGCAGGATTACTGAGGCTACTTATACCAACTATTTGGCATGTCTCCCTCTGATTTACAGTCCTGAAAAACAACCCAGCACATTGATGTTCCCTTTCTGCAGGCAAACCAAAAGTAGCATTGTTTGAAAATGTTCCCTACTGGACTTGACCATTGGCTGAAAAACATAAGGCAGCAAACAAGTATTAGAATTTACGGGGCCTCTTTTATCTGAGCGTGATATTTATTAGCAACCTGAAATTGTTTTGTTATTTTATAAGAATTATTTTTCATATTTTAAGAAAATAATTATTATTTTCTGATTTTATAAGAAACTAATCAAGGAGAGATCCAACCTAGAACTAAGGAGAAGTTTTTTTTAAGTTTTTTTTTATTTTTATAAACAAACATACAATGCATAATCAATCAATCAGTGTATCATCTGAGTACATCTTTTGTGTCTTCTCCCTACTCCTCAATTATTTCACATATCTTAATATTTATCATTTCCTTTATTATGCAATTTTTCCCATCTTTCTTTACACTATTACTCTCTCTATATATCTCTTCTCCAACCAATAATAAAATTGCCCCCATTACTTGAAATATTCCGATTCCTCTCTCTCTTTAAGTGTCAAAGTCAATCTATTCATTTCTGCACAATTCAATATTTTCTTAATTATTTCTCCCTCCATAGGGATTTTAAGGAGAAATTTTCTGACAGAACAATTAATCGGTGGAACTATTTGATTAGGTTGAACTGACTACACCTACTGCAAAAAAAAACCAAGTGCCCTCAATCAATTGATCCAACGGTTAATCAATATTGTTGCTATATGTTGTCAAAAAGAACCGGTGCCTATTTTGAAGTTGAAAATATGCAATACTGATATAGATTCAAATCTGAAGATACTTATACTGACAATGTAACACTCCTTTGTATTGCAAGAATCTTTTATTCTTGCAATACAAAGAGAGAATTTTTATTCTCACACATTTTGCATAACACAGCTGCAAGATAAATACTGTCGGTATTGCTCATTCCTGTGTGCCACGGATCACGTAGACGGAGGAAGTAATGATGAGTCTACTTAGATGTACAGTCATAGATTTTTAAAACTGGGGAACTGGGGAAAGAAAGGGGGATAAGGATACTTATGGGATGTAGAATAAACAATTATGCAAAACCCATAAATAGTAGAAACAAGTGTTCAATTTATGAATGCTTTTCAAGTGCCTTTTTATATAATAATAATAATAATAATAATAATAATAATAATAATAATAATAATAAATGCAGCATGGTCATCTCGTTTGCTGTGCATACTGTCATCATCATCATCATCATCATCATCATCATCATATCAAGAAGTTGCAGCTTCCTGCAGTAACACCAGCGGAACTGCAAAAAACTGTGCTACTCGGAACATTGTACATTTTAAGAAGGTACTTGGTTGATACCTAGGACGCTGGCAGCAACCCATATCAGCCATTAGCAGTCAATGATATTTGTGATGCATTTTTGAATGTTCAGTTGACTGAGTTTCATGTTTAATGAATAAAGTTAGTGGTGGGATTCAGCCGGTTCGCACCACTTTGGGAGAACTGGTTGTTAACTTTCTGAGCATTTTGGTGAACTGGTTGTTGGAAGAAATTATTAGGGCAGAGAACCGGTTGTTAAATTATTTGAATCCCACCACTGAATAAAGTATATAATAATAGTAATCGAAATGACACAATTATGGATGAAACTTGTAACAATGATACCCATTGTCATTGGGGCACTTGGTACCATGTCCAAGAATTTTGCAAAATACATCAAGAAGTTGCAGCTTCCTGCTGTAGCGCCAGTGGAGATACAAAAGACTGAGCTACTCAGAACATCGTACATTTTAAGAAGATACTTGGTTGATACTAAGGATGCTGGCAGCAACCTGTATCAACCATCAGCACCAGTCAATGGTATTTGTGATACATTTTCAAATGTTCAGTTGACTGAGTTTCATGTTTAATGAATAAAAGAGATAATAATAATCCTGCCTTCACCATGAAAGCCAGAAGGGTGACTTTGGGCCAGACACACTCTCTCTCAGTCCAGCCCACAGGGTTAGTGTGAGGAAAACAGGAGGGGGAATGTATGTTGGACATATTCACTGCCTGGAGTTATTTGTAAAAAGGGGCATACAAATGGATGAATAAATAAATAAATAAATAAATAAATCATAGTTTATAAATCATGTAAAATCATAACTATTGGGAGACAATCATTTACACCGGTGATGTTACCCAGTTGTCTGAAAGCAAACAACCAAGCTCAGAGAGCATCAAGGACTCTGTATTTGTGACAGACTCACAAAAAAACCCTCTCTAAGGGTATTTATTTAGCAAGAGCCTAATGAAATTGTACAGAAGATGGAGAAATGATAACCTTCCCCCACAAATCACAATAACATCTAGAATCTCTGTGAAGGGAATTTAACTGATATCAGAGTCAATGCAGGTCATACATTACCTGTGCACTGGATTCCACTGATGGGAAGAAAATGTATAACCGCAGCTAGAACATTACACAATATTCTACCAAAGTTGGCTGACCCTAATTTTCCATTTAAGTACTGATAATAGCTCTATATGGTGTTAACTGTATAGCTTCCATTGGTGTCAGGATGACCACCCAGGCTTAAAATAGCTTTTCCTCCCACTAAAGAAAAGTAACTAAAATTTTGAAGAGATCATCAAATCTTGTACATTTTCAGTAACCTTGCATGAAATCTGGTACAATTTCAGCATTCTCACATGAGGTCTCATAAGATTTTAGCGTAACACTAGACAATATGTGGCACAATTGGATCATCATTTCAGAGATATCTGCTTACCTTAACAGAGAAACACAATGACTATGAGCGGGGAAAAAACAGTGGGATCAAGGAGTGATTTCCAACTTCCTGCTACTTTCCTATTGACCTTCTTTGCTGGCAGTGAATGTTGGAAATGATCACATGACCACAGCTGACCATAACAATGTAGCTGTGTAGCAGCAATTGCATCACTGAAGTGACCACAACTTTGCCAAGTTTCAAACCCACGTGTCCTGGATTTTCAATGCATTCCTTATGTTAGCCTGTTTGAGGAATGGTGATTCAAAAATTGTTGCCTTACGATGCACTATTTCACCCAATTGGAGGTTACAATCAAACAGACACAAGATGAATATATAGACAGATGTTTGAAATTCAGATTTGAGAGGGTCTCATAACACTATAGTCATTTTAAAGATTTGCATATTTATTTATAGCACCCATAGCACCATATGAGATCACACATAAAATGAGGTCCTGAGGTGGTTGTTAACCCTAGTATTATACACGGATATGCTCACCTGAAAACTTTGAACATTTTGGTGTATGAAATCACAAGAACAATGTATATCATTTTGTTTTTCTGATCAAATATTAATTTAAAAATATTTTCCAAAATATAATTGGGCTTAATAATGAAAATTATTTCAAGTAAATTCTTGAGAAACATAAATAATGGATGTAAAAAATGAAAAAAGATATTTTAAGTTTTGAGCAACAAAAAGCAAACATCAAATTCATTTGGAAAATAACTCCTACAAATCTTTTCATATAACAGAATCCTAAGCAAAACAATCATGTACATTCATAAATTTTTGATTTTCCTTTATTTTGTCCATTTCTGGTTCATGCCTGAAACTTGAAGCATCCGAGTTCTTGCTGCTGATCTTCCTCTTCTCAATTTCCCCTGATTTGAATGATGCCGAGTCAAACATGATCCAACTTGATAGCCATAAAGAAATGTGCCAGCTTCCTTGTGGCTTTTGTCCCATTTACTTGTTTACACGAGAAAAAAGAATAGATATCAAGTCCCATTATTTTCTCCAAATTTCTTTTCAAACCAGAAATAATCAGTTCCTAGCAAAGGGATAATACATTCAAGCTGAAGAATCACAATTGTGTGCTTCTACTTCTTAACCTTTATTTGGAATAAACGAGGCATATATTAATGAAATGCTTGTAAAGACTGCACTCCATTTTCATTCATCAGTCAAGCATATTTTCAAAGGAGAAAAAAAACAAACCCCAGAACTACATTGGTGCAAGGGGAAGTATATTGCAATTGGTATACATGTTGCTGGATTCATTTATTATTTTCATTCTTTTTACTCAGCCTTTTCCAATCTGGAGCTTTCCAGATGTGATAGACAATTCTAACTGGAGGATTATGGGAACTGAAGCCTAGTACATCTGGAGCACACTAGGCTGAGGAAAGAGTTCTTCACTCTTAGCATACTTGCAACATATAATTAATGCTTGGATGATGGGAAGAACTTCGTGTCAGAGCATCTGCTTTTCGTGCAGAAGGTCCTAGCAACAGCCATTTTTCCATTTAGAAAATATCACATCACGGGTAAAATGAAAGTCCAGTTTTTAAGGCTAAGGAAAGGAATTGCCGGTTACTGTACTGGACTAGACACACCAGTGGTTTAATCCAAAATACAGTGAACAACTAACAAAACAGACCAGTAGATTGTTGAAGATATCAAGCCAGAGTTCTCACATGAGTCACTAATGACCAGGTTCAAATTATCCTACTTCAGACACGTTACACAAAGTCTTAGCTTTCTGGAGAAGGTTCTAATGCTGGGAAAAGTGGAAGGAAAGGGAAGGAGAGGAGGAGCAGGAGCCAGGTGCATAGACTCAGAGGGGTGATGAATGCAATGTTGGAAGACCTGATCAGGGATACATCATCATAAAGAAAAAAATATCTATGTTCACTATGCTCAAGGTTGACTCAGCCTTCCATCCTTCTGAGGTGGGTAAAATGAGGGCCCAAATTGTTGGGGGCAATAGGCTGACTCTGTAAAATGCTTAGAGAGGGCTGTAAAGCACTGTGAAGCGGTATATAAGTCTACGAGCCATTGCCATATGTGGTCAATTTATTTATTTATTTGTAAAATTTATTAGCCACCCATCTCACCACATGGTAACTCTCGGGGGCTTACAATATGAAAAGTTAAAACTATAAAATCCTAATAATATAAATACAATATTATAAAAAAAAATTAACCTAGCTAAAAAGATTAGGAGTCGATAACGACTTGATGGCACATAATCAAGCAAAATTCACCTTGCATGACTTCCCTTCCTACTAGCAAAGGTTCAAAATATTTGATTCGCTGCAAATCAATAATAACCTCAACCATAGATATCTGTCTTTTAGTTGTGTTTTTGTGTATTGGAAAGGAAGGCTAAAATGAAGCTGCGCTTTTTCATTGATGACATTGTTTACATTCATTTGAATTTCTTTCTTTCTTTCTTTCCCTCTCTCCATTGGCCTTCTTCGAATGATTTAGGTGCTTCAAGAACTCAAACTCTTTCTCGCAATCAGTGCATTTCAGATATGTGCATTAGAATATGGCCCATCGCTGAGAACAAGTAGTCCTCTATTTATAAGAGTTCAGTTAGTGACTGTTCAAAGTTACAACAGACTTATGACCATTTTTCACACTTATGAACATTGCAGAATCCCCATGGTCACATGATAAAAATTCAGACGCTTAGCAACTGACTCATATTTATGATGGTTGCAGAATCCCAGGGTCATGTGGTCACCATTTGTGACCTTCTGACAGGTAAAGTCAATGAGGAAGACAGATTCACTTAAAACCATGTGACTAACTTAGCAATTGTGGTGATACACCTAACAACTGTGGCAAGAAAGAGGAGCCCTGGTAGTGCAGCAGAGTAAAGCAGACTAAAGCACTGTTATTAACATCAGCTGCCTGTAATTACTGCAAGTTCAAATCTCACCAGGCTCAAGGTTGACTCATCCTTCCATCCTTTCTAAGGTAGGTAAAATGAGGACCCAGACTGTGGGGGCAATAAGCTGACTTTATACAAAATATACAAAAGTATGAAGGCTATTGCTTAACCCATTGTAAGCCGCCCTGAGTCTCCGGAGTCTCCGGATAAGGGCGGCATATAAATCAAATTTTAAAAAAAAGGTCATAAAATAGGGCAAAACTCTCTTAACAACTGTCTCACTTAGCGACAGAAATTTTGGGCTTAATTGCGGCTGTAAGTCAAGAACTATCTGCAGTGCCTTTGCAACCCCCAGACCTCCTTCTAAAGATGCTGCTGAAAATTGACAGTATATATATATATTTATCATAGTGAGTGGGAAACAGATGAAAATGGCAATATAAGCTCCCTAGTAGACATATTCACACAAGCACTCACAATCACACAATCACTTTGTCTTACACACAAATGCACACTCTGAAAGAAATATCAGCCCCTCCCTCTGTGCGTTTTTAGTTCCACCTCTACTCCCCCCCAAAATGCTAAGTTTGGCCTTGATCTTCCCCCCAAAAAATGTTACGTATTTCTAGATTCATATTGTTAAGATAGAAATTGACAGAGGCCAGGGCAAAATAATGCAGGCTATATGATTTAATTTAACAGCTATCCCGGTGCCTTTAAACATCAGCTACTCTGTTCTCACAATAGATTTTGAACAGAACTCTTTCAAGTGCAGATTGATGTTTTTAAAGAACTGACTCTGTTTGCCTCTCCTCTCCTAACTTCAAGGGAAAGAAAAACAGTATCACTCAAGCTTTTTTTTTTTTCCTCCCTGAGTCACAATGCAGGTAACCTCAGTCTGGGGAAAAAAACAACTCCTGTCTATGGGAGTTACATATTACATATTTGGAAGGGACCTTCTCATTTACCTTTCTGGAAAAGGTATTCCCTTGCTGTCCCAAGTTAGGAGAATTCAGTACCATGTTAAGGCTTCTTGGTTTCTCATTTCCCCTTTGTTGTTGGCACAGCTGGCAGCTCTTATAGGCTAGGAGATTTAATTCTAATCTTTTGGGAGATTATTCATGGCCATTTGCTGGAGGAAGGTGATGCTCCTCACAACCATCCAGGTTCAGGGAATATGAAGAAGTGTGAGAGACTCATACTCTGCTCAAGCTACTGGGATCACATTAGGATGATCAGACCTTGGGCTGATGAAGAACTGGGAGCTAAACTGAAGGGCTCATGGTAGACACCTTTGAAAGCAGAAGCCTGCCTGATAGTTATTCTGTGGTGAATTTGTTTATGTCCATTTATCCCACTCTTGTCTTGCCTTCACTTTTTTCCTTGGAAAGCGATCTCTCTCCCGCCTTCCCCCTCCTTCTTTAATCATGACCCTGAGCAGGTGCCCATGTGTGACTATGGCTTACTGGCATTACTTTAGTCTAAATAAGTTAATTCACAAATGACCCTTAAGACGATAAATGTTATATCTAATGCAAATGGTATGAATTTCAAGAGGAATTACATGCCCTGTAATGTGATAGTTTAAGGATTTTATTGCCTTGCTCAGCTTGGTTTTTATGACCAGATATAGTTTGAGAGGACACTCCTCATGCTATGCATACCTAAACTAAAGTTGTCTTATGCAAGATCTACACTATTGAAATTTAATCTCTGCTCTAAATATGATGGCATATTCTTTAGGGCCATGAGAACAGAATCTTGGAATCTAGGGTTCCATTCAGCAAAATGCTTACAATGGTGCCCAGTTATATCAGGGCTAGCTTCCTACTATTTGAAATGGAAATGGACATATTGTTATCCAGAAGGAAAGATCCCTGTAGGATCACAGTATATAGTATTAATTGAACAAAAATCTTTGGTATATCCTAGACCAGGGGTCGGCAAACTTAAACACTCAAAGAGCCACTTGGACCCGTTTCCCACAGAAAAAAAAAAACAAAAAACAACACACCGGAGACACTGGGTGGGCATGGCCAACTCGATGTCACTCACTCACCCAGTCACATGACCCCCCCCAGCCACACCTAATGCAAAACCATTCTGTCTCTCTCCCCCTCTTCCTATCTCCCCCTCTCTCCCCCATGTCTCTCTCCCTCTGTATCTCTCCCTCTCTTCCCCTCTCTCACCCCTCTCTATGTATCACTCTGTATGTGTCTCTATGTCTCTCTCTCCCCCCTCCATCTCTCTCTCTCTGTGTGTCTCTCCCCCTCCCTTCGGGTGACTGTCCTCCTCCTTCCCCTTCTCTTGTGATGTCTTGGACAGCTGTGACTGAGCCAGGAGTGTATGCATGGGCAGGGAGACCCTCCCCAAACGAGCACCAAAGCACGGCAAAGGCACCCGCGGGGTGAGCGGCTGCTCGATTAGGAGGGTCTTAACAGGATGGGGCTTCTTTCCTGCACTAATGCTCTGGCCATCGCCTTGCTGTTTCATCCCCCACCCTCAGCAGCTCTTTGGCTGAGTGCAAAGGGTGCAAACTCCAGCCTGAAGTGGCAGGAAGCAAAGGCTGCCTTACGTGCAAATGTGGCACGAAGGTAGGTACAGGGCAGCTTCTTTCCTGCACTCTCCTCCTCCTCCCACTCTTGTGATGCCCTGGCCGGGAGCATACACACATGTGGGGAGACCCTCCTTAAGCAAGCCGCTGCCCACCCTGCGCGCACCTTGCCTTAGCTTCAGCGCTTGCTTGAGGAGGGTCTCCCTGCGTGTGTGCACGCTCTCGGCTCAGCCACAGCTGGCCAGGGCATCATGAGTGTGGAAGAGCCACACTCAAGGGGCCAAAGAGCTGCATGTGGCTCATGAGCCGTGGTTTGCCGACCACTGTCCTAGACCAGTGTCTTTCGAACTTGATGAAAACTTTGAGATGTGTGGACTTTAATCCCCAGCATATTGGCTGGGGGATTCTGGGAGTTGAAGTCCACACATCTTAGCATTACCAAGTAATTCTAAGATCTAAAAGTCATTAAAGCCATTCACTCAAGAAACTGGACGTGCAGATCTTGAAACCACAAGGAAGGGTCAAATATTTGGTCCTGTAGTTTTTGAGATACTGTATTTTTTAGAAATTTGGGAAGATCCTCTGCCGATAAGCTAGAAATTGAATCTCCTTTGTTTTGAAAACTGTGTAACTGGCTCACTTTTAATTTAAATATGTTACCACAGAAAATTGCTTGATGAGTATTAGACAACTCAGAGTCATAAGGGTTGACTGTAATTGCCTCACTACTAAAAATTGAAAAATGCTGGGGGGTTTTAATGGATATCTTGTGCAAAACTCAATTTTTACATGAAACAAATCAACTCAGATATATCAAGTATAGGAAGGAAAGGAAACTGGAATGAATGAATCCAGAGGAAAGTGGGGGGGAGGGCAAAGAGGCAGTACCAATAATGGTGAGATGGAGAAGCATACAGGTAGTCCACAATGGATTGCTCAAAACCTGGAATTTATTTATTTATTTATTTATTTATTTTATTCGATTTTTATACCACCCTTCTCCTGCTGGACTCAGGGCGGTGCACAGCCAAAGATAAAAACAGTGCATACAAAATTTAAAATTTTAAAAGAATTAAACTAGTATTGGCCTAATAAAATTTAAAATATCCCAACTAAAACCAATTTAACAATTAAAAATATCTAAAGGGTGGAGGGGGGGGGTCAAGCCAGCCCAGCTTGATGAAATAAAAAAGTTTTAAGGGCACAGTGAAAAGCACGAAGATCTGGGATCCTACGTATCTCCGGGGGCAGGTTGTTCCAAAGGACCAGTGCTGCCACAGAGAAGGCCCTCCCCCTGTGGGGTCGCCAGCCGACAGTCTGGCCAACGGCACCCTGAGGAGTCCCTCTCTGTGGGAGCGTACTGGCCGGTGGGAGGCTACCGGTGGCAGAAGGCGGTCCCGTAAGTACCTAGGCCCTAAGCCATGGACCGCTTTAAAGGTGGTAACCAATACCTTGAAGCACACCCGGAAGACCACCGGGAGCCAATGCAGCTTGCGCAGGAGAGGTGTCACATGGGAGTGCCTCATCGCTCCCATAATCCCCCGCGTGGCCGCATTCTGCACCAGTTGGAGCCTCCAGGTGCTCCTCAAGAGAAGCCCCATGTAGAGAGCATTACAGTAGTCCAGACGAGACTTAATTTGGATAGAATAATTGGAATTATCTTTCCTAAATTTTGACAAAAATAGGAAGAAGACTCATTGTGTCTAGAATTCTTACATCACCATATTTTTAAAGAAGAAAATTCTGATTAAATATGGGTTTTTGTTCTTCTTTTTTTGTTCGGTTTCTAAAATCATCTCAGAGTGGAGGAAGTGGGAAGAAATGATCCCCTTGAAATCTTGCTTGCTTGTGGGAGAAATTTTAAGAATGTGAAAAACTAAAGGGGTCAGTGAAACATCAAGGGCACCTGTAATGCTCTGTTTCTTTATGAAGGCTGCTCATCTACTATTTTCAAAGAAAACATTCCATCTTTTGTTTTCTTTTTAAAGATCTTATCCTATTTAAAAATCCCTCTGCTAAACTCCAGTTATTTGTTACTTTTAGCTTCTCAAGGGCACAGTTGAGAACAAGTACTATTTTCTTCACCAGCAGCTAAAAGGTATATCCATGGGGGAAATATAAATAAGGGTTGATAATCTACAAATCTAATAAGAAATTTAGCAGGGCAAAAATAGAGGTTGGTGGTTTTTTTAAAAAACTATATATTGTCAACAAGGCAATACAATCAACTTCCCCATTGTTGGTCCTCATTGTTTTATTTCACTTCTTCTGATGCAGGGGTGTCCAAGCTCAGCAACTTTAAACCTGTGGACTTAAACTCCCAGAATTCCCACCAATCACCTGGCTGGGGAATTCTGGGAATTGAAATCCACAAGTCTGAAATTTTCCAAGATTGGACGTCCTTGTTCTAATGGAACTGAGTTGCAATCCTTTGTACATTCACATTATTTGAAAATAAATCTCATTAACTTCAGCTGGATTTCAAAATCAACACACGTTGGAGCTGGCTGCATATCTTGTAATATGAGTCTGATTAGGGAGGTGTAATTTTGTGAAATCTTTAAGCCACAAGGAAAAGTTATTTTTCATTTCCTGTTTGGAAAAGGTATAATTGGAGACAACAAAAATGCAATCATAGACAGACATATGCAAACATTTTTGCATCATTCAACAAATCCCTCTGAGTAGTTTACAAAAGTTATGACTCAGTCAATAGAAATATGCAGCCAAATAGAAACATGTAATAAATGCAGCTTTATTATTTTATTACCAAATACAAATTCCATTTAAAAACAACAACCAAAAACAGAAATGGGAAATGGATCCATAATTTGTGCCATTTGTGGAAAAAATATACTAAGATGTTATAATGGGGCAGAAGGAATAACCTTGAGGAACATGAGGAAGAGCCATTACCAAGACAAATGGCCAGATATAAAAAAACTTGAGTCCAGGACAGAACTATAATTTCAGAAAATAAATCTCAGACAAGATCCTTCCTAGTTTTCACAAAGATAAAGGGAGGGGGGAAAGTGCAGAGTGGGTATTCAGCAGGTTCTGACCAGTTCAGGAGAACCAGTAGCGGAAATTTTGAGTAGTTCGGATAACTGGTAAATACCATCTCTGACTGGCCCCGCCCCCATCTATTCTCTGCCTCCCGAGCCCCACCTGATTGGGAAGAAATGGGAGTTTTGCAGTAACTTTCCCCTGGAGTGGGGAGGGAATGGAGATTTTATAGTATCCTTCCCCTGCCACTCCCACCAAGCTATGCCATGCCCACCAAGCCATGCCATGCCCACAGAATCGGTAGTAAAAATTTTTGAATCCCACCACTGAGGAAGTACATTCAGACTTGCAAGCTCTGTTACTACCTTCTTACAATAAAAATAGTACTGGCCTGCACAAAAGAGCCAATTTGTATAATGGTTAAGGCATCAGGCTAGAAATTGGAAGACCGTATTCTAATCCTGTTTTAGGCACAATTCCAGTTCGCTTTCTCTCAGCCTCAACCCTGACAAGGAGGCAATGACAAGCCACTTCTGAAAAATCTCACCAAGAAAGCAGCAGTGGTTTGTTCAGGTAGCAACCAAGGGTTAAAAAAAAACTGAATTGAAGGACCAACCTCCTCCCCTTATCCCCCACCCCCTCAAAAAACCTTGGCCTGCAGAATTTTGGTTTCCTAGTCTAGTCTGCCTTGTAAAGTTGGCATCAGTAGAAACCAGGTAAATTTCTTTAGAAAGGTTTTTTGAAGTGAGCACACCATGGAATGCTCCCTTCCCAAGTAACCCCACGGCATTGATGAAAAGGCCTTCTGAATCAAAACATTTTGATGGTCAGTATACAGTGCTTATGATTCCACGTGTGTATTAGGCTTCAAACAGCAAAAAGCCTGATAGATGAGCTCTCTGCAGAATTTGAATTTAGAAGTCAGAGGTTCCTCCTTTTTCAAGGAAAAGACAGCTCTGAATATTTATGTAGGTCCCTGATGGACCTAAAGATAAATCAACAATCTTCACGGAATAGTTTCTAGTTTAAGAAGGGATGACAAATCTAGAACAAGCATCCATAATAGATCAAATCTGCATGGGCTTCTGCAAATCTCAATGTTATGAGTAGGACAGTGGTGAAATCCATTTTTTTTTACTACCGTTTCTGTGGGCATGGCTTGATAGGCGTGGTGTGGCTTGGTGGGTGTGGCTTGCTGGGCATGGCAGGGGAAGGAAACTGCAAAATCCCCATTCCCTCCCCACTCCTGGGGGAAAGATACTGCAAAATCCCCATTCCCACCCCACTCTAGGGGAAGGATATTGCAAAATCCCTATTCCCTCCCCACTCTGGGGCCAGCCAGAGGTGGTATTGGCGGTTCCCCAAACTACTCAAAATTTCCACTACTGGTTCTCCAAACTGCTCAAAATTTCCACTACCGGTTCTCCGAACTGCTCAAAATTTCTGCTACTGGTTCTCCAGAACCTGTCAGAACCTGCTGGATTTCACCCCTGGAGTAGGAGCTATATAAAAGAATGAATTGTGTATGCACACACACATATGGACACATTAGCTTCATATGTCAGAGATCTTTTAAATTAATTAAAACAAGAGAGTAAAGAAGAGAGAATGGAGTTTTTTGTCCTATCTGTGTATTATTAGATGAAGTAAGAAGCCTCCAGGCATATAGATTAGGTTTTACCCTTATTTGCAGAAAGGCTCTTTTAAAGAAACAAAGAAACAATTATAAACTCCCTCTCCCTCTCCCTCCCTCCCTCCCCCCCCTCTCTCTGTGTTTTGTGAAAATATAAACACACTATGTTCAAATCATCTAAATTTATTTGATAAGTCACTATTACCCTCTGGCATGGTATTAATTCTTCTAAATTAGAAGTAGAGAATCAGTGGCCTCCAGAGGTCTATGAACAAAACTCCAAAGTGTTTTGTACAACCTAGCCAAGAGTGAGGGATCTTGGGAGCTTTTTACAAGGATCACAGACTCCTAGCCTTATGTTAAATAATAATTATTCTCAAGACACGCCCCTCCTTTCCCAAAACTGCCTACCGGATAAGACACTTTGGTGAATATCAACATGAATCAAGGCACAAATAAAATTAACTCCCTTTGTACTGTAAGTTATTGTGCTGCATTTTGAATGCAATCCCTTTTTTTGAGAATTCTGCATTTTGCACATTTGATTTCTAGTGAGATTGAGCCATTGTCTTCCTTTAATCTGCATTACATTCTCCCTTCTGCCAAATTAGGGGATGAAATGTGCCATAACCAAGCGGAAACAATGCACCTCACTGCTATCCTTTGATATGCAATTCTTAGCACAGTTTGAAGACCTTCCCTTTATCACTGCCCTGCTGAGAGTGCTTAAAAAGCAAAATAGTCAGTGGGGCACAATAAAAATGCCTAAATACCCAGGAGAATTACAGCTCTTCTTAAATTTCACTTATGCACCATTTTCATTGGCTTTTCCTGTATTGAACATGCCATTCCTAATTAGCTGACACAAAGGGTAGTAAAACATGAAGGAGAGAGGGAGGATAGGGGAAAGAGATGTTTGAGAGCCAGTCTATTGTCTCTTTGAAAATCTCAATTTCATATTCTAAAATCATTCTTTTACTGAATAATGATACTGTTACTTGAAGTCATTTTCCTTGGACTTTCCATATTTGCCCAAACAGGTATGGGCTGTTTTGATTTGTTTTTTTAAACAGCCATTACTTCTTTCGGCTGTCAGGAAACAGGATGTGTGGTGTGGCCAGAGCTTTTAATTATTTATGATATAAAAGAGCAGCAAATTTCCCACAACAAAAAATTACTTAATTAGAAGTCTTGAAACTTTTGGGGATGAAAGAACCAATCTGTAGCATCAGCTGCCCTCATTTAATTATGTCAAATAACCCCTGTTGTCTTTAGCAAAGTATCAATTGTTTTGTTCCAATTTCTTCCATTTTAGATAGCAGCAAACAGAAACTGCATAGGATAGGACAGCTGTTAAGTGTGTGAGAGGTTGGGGATTGCTTTATCAATCCATGTGCATGAGATTTAGATTGCAACCAGGAAAGGTGAATGTTCTCATTCGGATGAAAGACCTTTGGTAACTTCTTTACATATCACTGTTCACCATCCACAATCCCAAATGATTGGATTGTATGCTTGCTGCATAGAAATGACTAGACAGCATAACTGGCCACTTGCTTTTCAGCTGTGATTATCTTCTAGGTATACTCTTCTATGTTTAATAAAATTGCTATATTTCATTTCATATGAATAAATGGTTTACACATAAATGAGCTATCGTCCATTTTCAGGATGCCAAGATTCCATCCAATAATTGATAAGATTGGGATCATGATTATTTGGTGTTGATTTTATTGTAAATTATTTGATTACTTCATTGGATCAACATTTGTTAATTGCATAAAATACTTTATAATCATTGAACAAGCTCACAGATTATTCACTCACTTTATTATTTATTTATTTTTTTGGCAATTTCTTTCTATCTGTGTATATGCAGTACACAGATCTTGAATGAATTGCTCTTTCTGTAAGGCCACTGAATAAATTATTTTATTTGGTAGTTAGAATGCAATGTGGATATTCTGTAGGATGTCCACTTATTGTGAGAGGTCCTTTAGGAAAGTGCTTACTCAGGACTCTTTTTTGAACTAAATAATGGAGGCATAATTTCAATCAATTTAGAGATACGAGATTGATTTTTTTTTTTAATTTGCCATCTCTGGCTGGGTAATTCTCAATGAAACTTTCACAGTGTCCCTTAAGACATACTTTATACCAGTAGTGGGATTCACTTACCTTTGCTACCAGTTCACAAATGTGAGTGCACGCACCACATCTGCGCATGCACAGAACTTTCTGCTCATACACAGAGCGTCCGTGATGATGTCTGGGCAGGTGGGCGGAGCCTCCCACCGCTGCCACTACCAGTTTGCTCAAACCGCGTAGAACCAGTAGAAACCCCACCACCTCACTAAACATCAATTAACAGATAGCAAAAAGAAGCAAAAGGAAATAGCAATAGCACTTAAACTTATATACTGCCCCAGAGTGCTTTACAGCACTCTCTAGGCAGTTAACAAAGTCAACATATTGTCCCTAACAATCTGGGTCCTCATTTTACCAACCTCAGAAGGATGGAAGGCTGAGTCAAACCTGATCTGGTCAGGCTCGAAATGCTGACTGTGGGCAAAGTTTGCCTGCAGTACTGCATTATAAACACTGCACCACCAGGTCCCCTATGGAAAGGAAGTTGAATGAATACATTTTCTGAAGACGGAACACAACTTCCTATTGTTAGATAAGACCAGCTTTTTAGACCTAAATGTATAAAAGACCACAGAGCAACTACCATTATAAATTATGAGTTTTTATCTTTGGAAGGGAGTATAAACTGAGCTAGAGAATAATCCATTATCAAACCTGACTTCAGTGTAACCAAACAGCAGCATTTTTTTTTGATTCAGTGGCAAATGATTCTCTACTGTACATTTCATTTCTTTTGGGACAATTAGACCTGGAGATGAAAAAAAAAAAATCCAGGCAATGCTATAGATCAGGGATGGCTAACCTTTTTGCCATCACGTGCCAGGAGAGGGCGGGGGCAGGGGAGGTTCACACACACGCGTGCCCACACCCTTAATTCTATGTGTCCTGCCCTGCGCATGCATGCACAACCCCTCTCCCCCCCCCACTCCTGGCACGCGATGGTCTGGTAGGCCACTTTTTCTTTCTTAACTGGCTCCAGATCCTCTCTGTCCATGTGGGAAGGGCAAAAACAGCCTTTCCCACTCTCTCGGAGGCCCTCCAAAGGCCTGAAACGGCCCATTTCCCAACTCCTGGTAGGACAGGAAGTGATTTTTTTGCTATCCCCAGCCTCCAGACCCTCTCTAGGAGTCTCTGGAGGCTGGGGACAGCAAAAAACGTCACTTCCTGTCCCACCGGGAGTTGGGAAATGGGCCCTTGGAGGCCTCTGAGGGAGTGGGAAAGGCTGTTTTCACCCTTCCCTGATGCACAGAGAGGATCTGGAGCCAGGTGAGAAAGAAAAACGGACCTCCCCCCCCCCCCCGCGCCCAGGCCCTCTGGAGGCAGGAAACAGCCTGTTTCCCTACTTCTGGTGGGCCCAAAAGGCCTGAAAATCAGCTGGACGGCACGCACATGTGCGCCAGAGCTGAGCTGGCATGCCATAGGTTCGCCATCACGGCTATAGATGGTTTGGGACCACACTACTTGAGAGAGGGTGTCTCCCCATTGTTTCTACCTGTCCAATCTAGGTAAGATTTTATTTATTTATTTAATTTATTGACCACCCATCTAACCACAACTCTGGGTGGCTTACAATATTAAATGATGAGCATGTGTCAGTCCTGTCACTAAATAAGGTCTATTGCTGGGCCTTGAAGACCTGCCTTTTCTGCCATTATCCACTTTATGAAGCAGTCTCCAGTTAGAGATCAAGATGGCCTTCACCCTAATCACTTTTCATAAGTCCTTAAAGATCTGGTTCTGTGCCCAGCCATTGGGCCCTAAGTATGTGCAGGGATCCATTTCTTGGATGTGTTGGTGATTATGGTGTAGGGCTTTTTCTTGGCTGTCATGTATTTTAATTCTTGTATTATTGTCATGGTCATGGTCATTGTTTTTATTTTATTTTTAATGTTATTCACTGCCCAGAGTCACTTGTTGAGTTGGGTGGCCATATACATTAAATCAATCAATCAACTGCAGTAATGAATTATTTTTTTGTTTAAGTAGCTAACAGTAGTAGATGGCAATAAAAATAGGGTTTTGCAGCTCAGATATTTATAGAAAGTTGATAAATCCGTATCTATTTCTATAAAACTGCAGTCCTTTTGTTAAGGATGTGCCATCCTGCTCTGCCTCAGGTATTTTTCATGGTAAACAATTTATTATCAACAAGTAGTAAAATTACACAGAAATTGTCTCGTTGCTTCAGAAATAAGGGTCATGTTGTCATGTTTGTGGTTTTCTTTACTGCTTCAGAGCTAGCATCTTTCAGTTTTGTGCTCCATTTCATTCCATCTTATTTGTACTTAGGGTCAACTAACTTTATATGACTAATGTAAGAGTTAAATATTTGGGAGTCCAAAGTCCATATCTGATCTGGCCTGTTAAGAATTTTTGAGAAGTCATATTCCCAAAAGTAAGTGTAAATCATAAACAGAAAGGTGAGGTAAGACTTTCATAAACAAACAATATATTAATTAAAAGTTTCCCTGGAGATATGTCATTTTCTTGAAAACACCAGGGGAGTAATTTGTCATAGTCTTTTTAAAGATAGTTTTTTGACTTCTAAGCCTAGCCCAAAGACATGAGATTTCTTGATGGGCTCTCTCACACAATTAGTTACTAGATCTGACAAGTCTTTTTGAGATCAGCCGAAGTCAATTAGATGCTGCCATCTTCTGTGCATTAATTAAATATACAATTATGTAATCAATATATATTAATTATATGAGTTCTTCCCATGTATTTAATAATGTTGCCTTTCTGGTTCAGATTAACATTTCTGATTTGATAGAAACCTCTCAAAGGGCTAGAGGGCCATGGTTTAGGCATCAAAGGATTAGAGCAGGGATGTCAAACTTGATTTTATTGAGGGCCACATCAGGATTGTGTTTGACCTCGGGGGGGGGGAGGCTGGAGTGTGTGTGGCCAGAGTGGGCATGTCCAGCTGGACATCACTCATATCGGGGGTGCCTGTGGTGGCCCGAGCACTCTGCCAGCAGGCTCCCGAGCTCTGTTTTCGCCTCCTGCAACCCTCTGCCAGTGAAAATGGAGCTTGGGAGCTCCATTTTCGCTGGCAGAGGCACCACATGCTGATCCTTCGCTGTTTCCAGGGTGGCTCTGCTGGCCAGATCTAAGCACCCGAGGGCCTTGAGTTTGACACCCCTGGGTTAGAGGCATCCCTTTGCGTTCAGATTTTGCATTTTTATTATTTGCATAGAATCCTGGATTGAAATGGGCTTTTTAGGACTCTGAGTCTCTCAGATTATTGGGTTCTACTATTGAAATTCTCTGTTTTCTTTTTCCTAAATTACATTTGGAATCTACCTGGATGTAGCTTAAATTAATTTTTAGGTATCTTCCTTGGGATGGTAGGAAAAAAGGACTTCCTCTGGGCAACATCTTTTCAGAACCTCTTCTCAGTATTAAATACTCTCACTTCTTTTAATTTCTCTTGGTTTTTGAATCTGTTCCAGCTTGTCTTCATCCTTCCCCAATGTGGAACACATTGAGTCTGAACAACTCAGAATAAAATGGAACTATTACTTCCTCTTATTTGTAAACTACTTCTCTTGATGCAACCTAAAATTGTACTTCCCTCTTTGCAGTCACATTGTATTGCTGACTCATATGCCAAGTGGAATCAATTACTATTCCAAGGTGATTTTCATGCAGTATATACTATTACCTAGCCAGGTATTCCCTGTCTAATATTGGAGCATTTGATTTCTGTCTCGGAAACCATTTCACAAACTTATGAGGGTTGTGCGGGCTTTTATTTCCAACTGCTGGGATATAAGCTATCCTACACATTTATGTTATCTGCAGATGTGATTAATGTTTCTTCCATTTCTTCATCCAAGTCATTAATAAAAACAATGAAAGGTACAGAGCCCAGGACTAAACCCTGCAGTGCTGTAGTTGATATCCTCACTCCAGATTGAGGAGGAACTTGGGTGGAGCATCACTGAATGTAATTTCAGAGACATACTCTGTTTTTTTAATGAGGCATTCTTTAATACCTATTCCAAGAAAACTAGTAGGAAAAAGCTGAGGATTGCTTTGTTTGAAAACATTATCGTCCACATTCTTCTAATAGAAAAAGAGGAGTTATGTTCCTTGTTTCCAAAATCCTACTGCACTAGCTTTGAGCTCAACTTCATATTTGCCAGTCACAATACAAAATTGTTTCAGTTCAATGTGCCATGTTCTTATGACACTGGCTTCATTTCATCTCCTGGTCATAGAAGAGGCAATTCAATCATCTCTCATAGAGTTATCCCCACTTCTCCTGGGACAATTTATTGTCATAGATCAAACTGGCAGCCTATGGGCCAAATGCCACGACCACCCAGGTCTGCAAAGGGGAAAAACATCATGATACGTCACATGATGGCAACGTGATGCCGCGAGTTTGACACATGTATTATAGATACAATCATTGATGTAATTGCTTGCAGAGTTGGGATCCACCCAGGAAAAACTGGCCGTGGCAGGCTGCTGTGAATAAGGACCTCTAGGCACTGTCCTCCAAGGCCAGTGTGGCTGGAGAAGAGCTCAGACACATGACTTCTGCAAAGGTATTAGCCCACATGATGCAGACCTTCATTTTTGAAGGATTTGTCAAGTATTACATGGGCTCATTATTAACAAGGGTTAACACTGTTTTGAAAAAACATTAGATCTATTTTTAACACATGTTTAATGTGTCAACTCACTGACCTGCTTCCGAGTTGCCATAGGCAGGGGAATGCACCAAGGAATTCACACCTCAGTCAAAACAAGACGCAGCCTAGCCAGCCAAAGTCAAGCCCATCTCCACGGAGACCCACAACAGCTGGAGGGAGTGACTTCTATGACCCGCGAAATTGCTTTGTTGGGGAATATGACTGGTGGCACACTCTGGGGGCAGGGGGAAACAGGTTCAGAGACAAGGCATGAATTGGGCAAAGCTAGAGCTAGCTTCACCTAGGTAGTGCCAACATGGCGCGCCTAATAAACAATTGGATTTTTTTTTTTTGCTGAATGGCTTGAGATTCTTAATTTTATTAGGGCATTGGTTGGAACCCTGACATAATGCTTTCTTACTAGCCCCCTGCTGCACAAAAATTGGATTAAGCTGGGAAATAAAACAAGGTTCTGCCAACTATATGTTACTAGTTCTGTCACCAATGGATTCATTAAATATTTTCTTCTGTTGCTGTCAATAGGGAGCTTCATGAGGCCATGTATTTTATTAATTTTTCCTACTTTGGAGGATACATTTTGCATACTCCATTCTGGTTTTTCAATGTTGGCAGCAACAAGGATAGAATTAGGCTCAAAAGCTGTGCAGTCTTAGCTAAGGATTGTGCTCAACCATTATTAATTGCTTTCCCCAATTCATCCTTTGCCCTTTTTCCAGGGCACATGTTTCCCAATCTACATTTGGACCCAGATCTAGTCTCTTTCAGAAAAATGTAAGACCTGTATAGTCTGATTGATAAAAGAACTGTGCAATTCTGCAGTTTTGTTAGGCAATTTGACAGTAAATTGAATATGCCATTCAAAACACTAGTCTATACCAACCCTATCTTGGTCTACCCCAGGGGTGAAATCTACATACCTTCCTTACAGGTTTGGAAGTAGGCAAGCATGTCATGTGTGCGTGCATACCTTCTGTGCATGTGCAAAACGTTCTGTGCATGCGCAGAAGGTAAAAAAAAAATTACTTCCTGGTTAAAACCAGGAAGTAATGACACCTGGGCGGCAATCACTACCCGATCGCCGAACCACAGGGAAAAATTGCTACTGGATCGGGCGATCTGGTCTGATCCAGGAGCATTTCACCTCTGTCTACCCCATGTTTAAAGGAGGTTCTTTCCCCACTGATAGATAATATTTGATGAGAGGGGAAATGCAACTGGGAGAATCTGAATGTCACTTTCCTTGCCTTTTCCCACTTCAGAACAGGGCAATGCTAGACTTCAGCTCTGTTATTATGGCAAAATACGGCTCCACAATCAGGACAACATTATTATCTGCTGACTCAAGGACTGATGGATAGTCCTTTAATGCAGCCATCCAGCTGTGTTTTTTGATACCCACTTAGAATGAAATGCCTGGTTCTAATGTAACAGGGATCAACCATTGTTCTGATGCAAAGAGGTTGCCGAAATATCAAAAAGTCACCATACTAAACAGGAAGATAAACATTTAGCTGAAAATGTTATTTAGATATGTATTTGGACATCATATAATTTTCTTTTGTGCAATGGAAAAATATGTACATAAATTACAATTAAATAGAATTTTAAATACATAGCAGATTAACCCAGAAACCTGAAAACTGATGCAATATTGAGAACATCTTCCCTAAGGAAGACCGAAATATTTGATGGGTCATTATCAGCTCATTCCAACAGACTGAAAAAGTTGTTCCACTATTTGGAAATACATGAAAAACTGGAAAAGGGAGTATGAAATTATGCTATCGCTGATCCTTATTTTTTTTTTTTTATTAAATACTTGTAGATAAATCTCATCCAAAGAGAAAATGAACATTGTTTTAACAGTGCCATATTGTTTTTGCAGTGCAAAACAGAAATCACTAAAACAAGCCTCTGACCTGTTTCCAAAGCACACCGAGTCACAAGGGGAGGGGGGCTAATAAATCATATGAACACTCTTTCCTCTACTTAATTAACCTTAGCTATTAACCCAGATTATTTTCAATATAAAACATGTGTTTGGGTTGTTTCCTTTGTTCTTTCTCTGTTTGTTTTTGTGCTTTCTCTCTCTCTATCTCCTCTTCTTCCTCCCCACCCCCGTATATCAAAACAATAACAACTCAAAAATAGTCCAAAACAGCCCTAGGAGTTTTTAGTGCCACATTAATTCCCCCTTGTCAGTTTATGTTGCATGTGGGGGTTCCCAGAAAGAAACAAAATACTGAAGGACCTCAAACATGTGGCCTCCTCTAAGAACTCTGCTATCTTATTTATTTTTTATTTATTCATTTATTTATTTGTCAAGGAAGGAAGGAAACAAGTAACAGTATAGACACAGACATGGGAACATGAAAAAAATTGGCACAAATAAAAGGATATAAATAGGCAAAACATAGCCATAAACACATAGAATGATTACATATAAATGGGGACAGTAGGACAGGGACGGTAGGCATACTGGTGCGCTTATGCATGCCCCCTTAGGGACCTCTTAAGAAACATGAAAGGTCCACGGTAGACAGTTTAAGGTAAAAGGTATGGGGATTAGAGAGACTAACAACAGGATCAGGTAGGGGGTTGCAGACATTTACTACTCTATTGTAGAAGTCATATTTCCTACAATCAAGATTAGAGCGAATTTAAATTGAGTTTGACTCTATTGATAGCCCTTGTGTTATTATGATTGAAGTTAAAGTACTCATTTACAGGTAGGACTTTTTGGTAAATAATCTTATGAACTAAGCATAGGTTGGAACTTTGCTATCTTATTCCATTGATTTCCCCCCTCTCTTTATCTCAAGGTAAAAAGGAGATAGAAAGGTGTGGGGGTAAAATAAGTCTCTTCCACCTCAGTGGTGATGACTTGACTCTGTCACTGCAGATTTTTTTCTCTTCTCTTCCCCTCCTTCTCCTTCTAGTTCCTGAGAAAATATAAAGAAATAGCAGGGAGTGGCAGCTTCCCAGACTCTGTCACATTAGCTGGAAGGACTGACTGAGTGATCCACAATTGTGTGCTGTCAGCAGAGAAGGATAAGTCATTTGCCCAAAGGAGCGGATTGTTTGGTCACTCATGTCAAAACACAGCTTCATAGCACTCAAACGTATACTAATGCACGTACCTGTAATGCAGATTGTAATTGAGAATAAGTGATGATTTTCTAAAGAATGAGATTTTGATTGTCTCAAAGGTGCGTTTTGAAAAGGCAACTGGATTTTGTTTTTTTTTTCCTTGAGGAAGACGTTTCGCTTCTCAACCAAGAAGCGTCTGAGCACTGAAAAGAAATGTCAGAACTGAAGAAGCTCTTGGATAAGAAGCAAAACATCTTCCTCAAAGGGAGAAAAAAAAACAGAAAGAAAGTCCAGTTGCATTTGAAAAAGCACCTTTGAGATAACCATGACCTGGATGATTGAGAATCTCCAGAGAGATTTTTATTGGCTATGTTCGCATAATATGTAAACTTAATTCACCCCTCTGAGTTTTAATAGAAGGTGAAACCAGAAACTAAATAGACAAACTAGGTTCACAAAACATGATAAACTACAAGAAAACCTAAACTAGGATAAGTGTAAGCTAAGGTTCACATGTTATGCAAAAGGATCTGCTAGGTTTTGACCTGAACTAGTTAGCTGAACACAGTCATTGGCTGCCCAAAACCTATTCTGCTATAACACCTTGCATGCATAAGAGTCAAGTCTAGTTTAAGATAAAATAAATGCAATGCTTTCTTTTAAAATGTCCCAAACCTTTCTTGAGGAAATTGAGGGTGGCAAATTTTCCTAGACTGACCTGTACTTTATGTGTGAACTTCATAACCAAATGGTTTAACAAGGCTCCTGCATGTCTTGTACTCTTGCTAATATGTGCAGGCTGTCAGAATATCAAAAAAGAAAGGCAAAAAGATGGCCAGCAATGAAAATCACAAAAAGGATACAAGATACCAAAATCTCAAATGAGGCAAAAATTATTTTACTTAAATATTTAAGATCGGCACATTTCAAAAGGTCTTTGTCAAAAGCATCAGCTGAAATGAGTTGTCCTCTTCTCTAAATACCGGTAAACATCATGTCCTTCACTGAAGAATTTTCAAAATGTTTTGCACTTCCAGACAATTACCTATTTTGAGTGGCATTTAAAATCTCAAAGCTATACGCATAGCACAAGAGAAGCGAGCACTCTGTAAAGCCAGAGCTGCAAATGCTGCAACAATGATGTCCACACGTCTGCTCAACATGTGACAGAACATTCTGTGCCTGTATAGGCCTTACCAGCCACCTGTAGACACACCATGGACAGCCCCCACAACCTGTTAGATGTCAAGGTCCTCTTTGAACACGATGGACGGACATTAAAATCTCAAAAACAAAACAAGTTCAGTGCAATTCTCCAATTACACTGAATTTCAGGTTGGTTTTTCATTCAAGTCAGCCAGACAACAGGTTTACTGAAATAGAAATGTGTGCTTAGAAGGGCAGATCAAGTTGATTCGTACTAAATACATTTTTCAAATATATCTGTTGATCTGGATCCATAACTTCACACGTAGAGAACCACAACATTATCATAGGATGTCTGGAATAATAGGCAAGGTGTCCAGCATTGTCTGTGATTGCCCTAGGATCACCACTTTCACCTTGTGCATACATTCAGTGCATAGGCATGAGTTAATATATGGGTCACAACCATAAGCAGTCTATCAGGAAATTGTACCAACTGTATATGATATGTTGAAATTATGGGGGGGAAAAACCCTGGTGCATATGGTGAAGACTTGAATCTAAGCTGATCTTTAATATGGGGAGAAGGGAGAAATAAAGAAGGAACATAAATTTGTTGAAAGTAGTCATCATAGCCAAAGAGTCTCTCTGAACTATTATGCCAGCTCAAGAGATGCTCCTAAATCCAGAACTGAACTGCTTTGAACTGCTTTTTGCTTTGAACCAGGGAGCAGGTCACACGTCTTTAATCTGACTTTTTCAATTATCAATTGGGCTTTTTTAATTGTCTTAAAGACCAATTCTACCTGTTCTTCCATCAAGTTTCACAGTTCAAGCCTCCACAATATGTGGAATCCTTGCTAATTTCCTGCTGCAAGAGAGGAAGGTTGCTGGTTTTTTCCCCCTTTCCTTCTTGCCTTTCTCTGGTCTTGAACTGAAATCTCTCATGCTTAAACCAATGAGAAAGGATTAACCTAAACTGGATCCCAAACTGGGCTGTATTAACAATCATTAGGTAGCATGACTATGAGGCAGTGTAAATGTGGATCTAATGGCTCCTTTGGCACCCCTATCAACATATGTTCTTTTGCCCTTTCAGACACCAACTTCCATCACCAAAGAAGCAGCAACAGAGGTTCTCATAAGACAGGACTGTCAAACTCGTGGCCCGCAGGCCTGATGCGTCATGTGCTGGCCACACCCACACCCAGTTTATTGAAAGGAAAAAAGTCCCATTACGTCAGGTGATGTCGCCGTGACAACATGAGTTTGACACCCCTGTCATAAAAGGACAACAAGATTTTCTGAGACTAAATTCTTCAGTCCAAGATTACAACTATTTCTTGGAGATAGAAATTGGCAAAATCCATTAAATTTGCACCTTACGCTAAAGGACTGCAAGCTAAATGTTGTCTTAGTATATTTTTTTTCTGCTTTGATGATTTTATCTGGCATGCAATACCACATGTTGGCATCTAGAGAAAGGACTTGTATTAAATGTAAGCAATAATAACACTAATGGCACCTACAGCTACAATGGAACTGAATCCAGTTTCTTTATGCATTGCATTCTGTGCCAAACTATGCACTTGAACCTACTCTGTATGATGTGTGTGCAATAGAAGGGTGGATTAGAAATCTTTATATAAATAAATAAACTATATAAGATATAAGATGAAAATGAGGGTGGAGACCTTAATTATGATGAAATACATGACATAATGCTCCAGACAGAAAAGAAATAGTATGTTATCAAGAACTGCTTGGTTAACACACCCAATATAATACATGAGCAAAATTATATCAAGATAAAATAAATCTGGGAATCTTCTGACATTTGTCAGTAAAGACAGATCATATATTTCTGAACTGCTACATCTTGAAAATCTAGTTAATTTTACCATGTGCGTGTAACTAAGTACATATGCAATATGACTCATCAACTTTACATGCGGGAGTTGCTTGGTTTGGTTAAAGCAATGTGCAATTAAAACAGCTGAACCCAACTCTACTTATTTTAATCTGTACTTCACCCTTCAAATATATTATTAGAAAGGCTTTCAATAAAAGATTAAAACACCATCACATATTTAACATGTTAAAATAAATTAATGCCACGATTTAAAAGGTGTACTACTCAATACTGTTTCTCTGTGCATTAGACAACAGAAAAACTTGGATAAGGATATCAAGGTCTCAAAATACCTGCATGGGGATGAAGGTTGAAGAGTTATTTATTTATTTATTGGTTCGATTTATATGCCGCCCTTCTCTGGAGACTCAGGGCGGCTTACAATGCGTTAAGCAATAGCCTTCATACTTTTGTATATAGCTGCTTAGTAGGGCTTTCGGCCCCCAAGCGGTGTTCTTTTTTATACAAAGTCAGCTTATTGCCCCCACAATCCGGGTCCTCATTTTACCTACCTCAAAAAGATGGAAGGCTGAGTCAACCTTGAGGCTGGTGAGATTTGAACTTGCAGTAACTGCAGGCAGCTGGTGTTACTTAACAGTGCTTTAGTCTGCTGCGCCACAAAGGCTCTTCTAATTTATCAATTCAATCTTCTAAGTTATCAAGTTTAGATCAGTATTAGGTCTAAACATGGATTAGAAGCCACTGTTTGGGGGAAATTATCAAGTCTATATGCACATAGATTCTGTTTCCAATTAGCAGTCTAGCAAATGTCTACTTACTTAGCTGCATTTGCAGAAAGGTTTTCAAAGGTGGCTCCCAGTATAACCATCCCATCGATTTAACCTAGTAGTAAACCAACTTAACCAACTGTGGGTGATCTTGGAAAGGTAAACAAGGTTTCATGTAGATCATACTTGGACAGGAGACCATTAGGAATACTAAGGCAGAAGTTCAAAACAATGGGCTATAAGACAGTGGCAAAATACTTATTTACTGTTGCCAACCAAACTACATAGCATATCCATGATATTATCAGGAGCTGAGCTTCAATGAATGAGAATTTGTCTTTGCTGGGGTTCCAGAGATCAGGCTTTCCATGTTCATTTATGGGTGCCATTAGTAAATCAACAGAAGATGCTAAGAAGCCTATCCTATAACTGAGATACTCTCATTAGTGAAACCAAGGAACTTAATTTCTCCTACAATTCAAAGTTGCCAATACTAGAAGGTTCTACAGTACAGCCTTATTTCTTTTGACATCAAAATGAAGTTTCCATATTTAAAAGCAGTTTTATCGTTCACTCATCCACCAGTAACATTTAACACAGTCGAAGTGTTTGGTGGTATGTATGTATGTAGACATATGTATGTATAGATACACCTTGACTTACTATCACAATTGAGCCTAAAATTTCTGTTGTTAAGTGAGTCATTTGTTAAGTGAGTTTTGCCCCATTTTACAACCTTTCTTGTAAGGTTGTTAAGGGAATCACTTCAGTTGATAAGTTAGTAGCCTAGTTGTTAAGTGAATCTGCCTTTCCCATTGACTTTGCTTGTCAGAAAGTTGCAAAAGGTGATCATATGACCTTGGGAATGGAGCAACGGTCATAAATATGAATCCGTTCCCAAGCATCTGAATCTTGATCACATGATTTACTGGGTGCTGCAAAGGTTGCAACTGTGGAAAACTGTCATGTGTCACATGTTTCAACGCTGTTATAACTTTTAGCGGTCACTAAATGAACTGTTGTAAATCAAGGACTACCTGTATACCTATAGAAGCAAATCCATTCACTGGAAAAGACATTTGAACTTTTCCTTCTTAATCAACAACAATTGCGCTGTGACGATTAGCTGCTGATAGTTCTATCTTGCCCCATACTGAAGTGAGAGAGGGCAGAATTAGCTAAGGACTCAAAAAAGGGAAGAGAAACTGCCCACTAACAACCGCACCATGAAAGCAAATAAATCATCACTTATTATGTCATCATAATTGTTAAAGTTATCTTTGAGAGGGTGGGAGAGGAAGACATTGGGAAGAGAACAGACATTCTGTGGGTAAATAAGGCAATGCTGGAATGTTTCATTAGTTCACGGCAACCAATGATTAAGTAAGATTTTTAATTAAACTTTAAATTAGGGCACAGCTTATTAGTTTCATTTGCTGCTTGAAGATTATTGCTGTATTTATCCAGCGCATTGAGCTGTTTGAACAACATATACACATATGTGGTTGCATGCATGTAAGTGTGTTCACATTATAATTCAGAACAAAAAATAAATTGTTTGATAGTGCAATCAGGGCAGGAGACATTGGCATCCAGCAAGAGACAAGGGAGGATTGGGGGATGTGGGGAGAGAGAGACAGAATTTCAGCATTTGGAATAGCTCCATTTGTGCTATAAATGGTCTTTGAATCCTGCTCTGTTGAGAGGTCCAAATGAATAACATCAGGATCCCTAGATCTGGTCCATGGATCCCTAGGGGGCCACAATATCATCACAGGGGGTCCATGAATGCTTGAAGAAATGTTATGATATATATCTGGAGTTAAGACTTGGGGGTCCATGGTCATGGTCTGTGGCCTCAAAAGAAGAAAATTTAAAGGTATTTAAAGAAGAAAATGTTGCCCTAGACAGTTACCTAACAATTAATCCTGAGTATATTAAGAATAATAGCAATAGGCATTTAGATTTATATACCGCTTCGCGGTGCTTTACAGCCTTCTCTAAGCAGTTTACAGAGTCAGCGTATTGCCCCCAACAATCTGGGTTCTCATTTTACTGACCTCGGAAGGATGGAAGGCTGAGTCAACCTTGAGAATTCGATGAGAATCGAACTGTTGGCAGCTGGCAGTCAGCAGAAGTAGCCTGCAGTACTGCATTCTAACCAGTTTGCCACCACGTCTCTTACTAATAATAGAAAGGATAATTTGTTAAATTCAGAAGATGGAGCTTCAGTACAGGTAGTCCTCAACTTACAACAGTTTGTTTAGTGACCGTTCAAAGTTACAACGGCACTGAAAAAAAGTGACTTATGACCGTTTTTCACACAACCATTGCAGCATCTCCATGGTCATGTGACCAAAATTCAAATGCTTGGCAACTGATTTATGATAGTTGCAGTGTCCCGGGGTTATGCCTTTTCTGACCTCCTGATAAGCAAAGTCGATGGGCAAGCCAGATTCACTTAATTACCCTGTCACTAACTTAACATCTGCAACATCTGATTCATTTAACAACCGTGGAAAGCAAGGTCGTAAAATGGGGCAAAACTCACTTACCAAATGTGTCACTTAGCAAGAGAAATTAGGGCCTCAATCATGGTTGTAAATCAAGGACTACCCTCACTTAGAACACATGACTGGACAAGCCATAAAGGATTCAGAGGTTGTATCTTTAACTGACCTGGTGAAGCTTTCCCTGTGAAAGTGGTTTCTGAATCATAAACTAACCACAAGGTCTGGCTTCAAGTTCATACCAAGCTAAGTCAGTGAATTTGTGGTTTAGTTTACCTTGCAAATGCCCGCCTGTTTCTTGCACAGGTGCACTGGTCCTGCAGGTTCTCAGCAATACTTGCCTTTGATTCCATGTGTATTGGGAGAGTGACTCATGGTGGATGTGCTTTCCCACCCAAGGCCTGTCCCAGCATCGACCAATGACCTGCTCCCAAGGTGTTCCCGTTTTTCCCTCACCTTTCCCTTACCTGGATTCTTAGGACTGCCTTTGGTCATTGAAGCAATTCATTCTCATTCATTAGGATCCCCTCAAACAAGGAGCAGTGACAGAACTGCTCCTGCTGCAAAAATGGATTGAAATGAAGTTTAGTCTAGGGGTTAAAGCATTAAGGAAGCCTCAGTTCTAACCCTGCTCTAGGCATGGAAGCCACCTGGGTAACTGGGTCACA
Organism: Arizona elegans; assembly: GCA_022577455.1. Lineage (NCBI taxonomy): Eukaryota > Metazoa > Chordata > Lepidosauria > Squamata > Colubridae > Arizona > Arizona elegans. The sequence continues at coordinate 239,893,901 of JAKOOJ010000001.1, forward strand.
TGCTCAGCCTGAGGAAGGAGGCAATGGCAAACCACTTTTAAAAATGTTACAGAAAATTGTTGCTGGGACATCATTTTTCAGATACCACCAGTGGTGAAATCCATTTTACTACAGGTTCTGTGGGTGTGGCGTGGCGGGCATGGCGTGGCTTGGTGGGCGTGGTTTGGTGGGCATAGCAGAGGAAGGATACTGCAAAATCTCCATTCCCACCCCACTCCAGGGGAAGGATACTGCAAAATCCCCATTCCCAACCCACTCTGGGGCCAGCCAGAGGTGGTATTTGCCTGTTCTCCGAACTACTCAAAATTTCCACTGCCGGTTCTCCAGAACCTGTCAGAACCTGCTGGATTTCACCCCTGGACACCACTTCTATGAATGATTAATCCCGGCCTCTGATAAATGCAGACTTCTTTATCACACCAGACCTATGTTCAGTGCAGAAAGAGAGAGCAAGATTTTATATATGCAACATCTGATACATTACTCCAAAAAGTCATCTTCAATTATGAACTGTGAGCCTTCAACTTGAAATAGTGTCATTATGTTTAATTGTAGGCTATGAAGGTCTTCCACAGGAAGATTTACCATAGAGTTCCTCCACCAAACAATGTAGAGAAGTTTTGACAAATGAGGAATTGTTATTGTTGGATCCTGTTTGCTGGGTGTGTTTCAGTTCAATTAGAATATTTCTTCCTTAGTTGTAAATGAGGCATCTCCAAAGCAAAGGACACAATAAATTAAGATGCTCAATTTGACGCTGCCTCCTTCCTTATAACCTCATGTGACACCACAAGATGCCTGCTTTCCAAACAAAACTCAGCTCTGGGTTTGCTGCCTTTTGCTAATTGCCTTTGGGCAAGTGTTAGCACCCATCCTCACTTTTCTCTATCTGAATGTAAAATGGTTACACTAAAACGCCTTTGACTGGAAGCATTTGATTTTCTCTCAGTAAACAAAATAAAACTACTGTGAATTTCACTGCTGTATCAAATATATATTTAGGTTGCTTAGGATCATTCAATGAAGAATAGAGTGCTACATGAAAAGAAGGATGTCAGATGTTCAAGCTGACTTTAGAAAAGGCTGAGGAACATGAATATCATTGCTGATGTAAGCCAAAGAATAAAAAAAAAGTCAGTATCGTATGTGCTTTATCAATTATACAAAGGCCTTTGATTGCGTCAATCACATCAAGTTGTCGAAGGTGTCAAAAGATGGAAATCTCAGAACATCTCATTGTCCTCATAGGAAACTCATATATAGGTCAGTATGAACAGAACATAGTGAAACAGATTGGCTCCTGATTGTCAAAGGAGTGAGATAAGGCTGCATACTCTCTCCTTATTTATTCAATCTATATGATGAATATATATTAAAGGAAAGCTAGATTGGAAGAAGATTAGCAAAGCAATTGTGGGAAGAAATATCCATTTGATTCAGTTCCAAGTCAGAAGAAAGACACTGGAAACATGGAGGTTGATTGGAAAGATGGTTTAATGATGAACTAGAACCACATGTGATTCTGGACAGCTGACAAAATTGAGTTGAGTGCAGGTGGCTTTTATACCTTCTTTTGGGCTTTGTATTTGAGCTTCCTGTTCCTGTGCAAGAACATGTCCTTTAATATTCTATTGGCTGTTGTCAGATTCCTATGGGGTCATGTAGGGGTTATATAGGGGTCATAGCTGGCTCTATAGGCAAAAGAGGAAATGCAAATCCTAGGTGTTTGTCTGAGCTAAGTTTGGTTGAAGTTTGGATGATGTATGTCTGAAATACCCTTAGGAGATTGTGTAATGTAGTGAGCTCTGTGCCTTCTGCTAAATGGTAGTGAGTTAATCCTATTATATCTTGAAGGGTCATGTCCTATTTTTAATCCCATCATCCTGAATCTGAAGGTCTTCTGTTTTGTAAATAGGCTGGCCCAGTCTTTCTTAATGGGCACAAAATATCTGCTGGGGAGGGGGGCTATTAAGAAAGAATGAGTCTGTTTCCTGCCTCTAAAAAAACATGTTTCTCCATTTTCTCATTTAGGGAGATATAATATTCTGCCTTTTTTTAATATTCCTCAAAATATTTCATTCTTCGGGGGGGGGGGGGGGCACATCCCACACTTTAAAATTGGAGGAAGAAATATCAATAAGCTGCACGCTATGCTAATCACATTACTCTGATAGCCAAAAATACAAAGCATCCATACGCCCCAGTACTAAAAAATCAAACTACACCGTGAAAAAAATGGGACTAAACTTAAATTGGTTAAATTTAATTTATGAAACTAATGACAACAGGTGGAACAACAAACCTGAATGAAGCTGCTGGTGGATAGCTTCTGCCTTTTAAGATCAACCATCAACAGTAAAGGAATAACCAGCCACAAACTAGCACTAGGTAGAACAGCCATGAACACCTTGGAAAAGGTATTCCGATGTTGTGATGTGCCTCTACCTACAAAATTCAAAATAGTGCAAGCTTTGGCATTGCCTGTAACACTCTATGCAAGTGAAAGTTGGATTTTTAAAAAAGCAAGATCAGAAAAATATCCACACCTTTGAATTTTAGTGTTGGAGAAGACTCCTGAGAGTACCATGAACAGCAAAGAAAACAAACAATGGATCATTGAACAAATCAACCCAGAATTCTCATTCAAGGCACAAATGATCGGGTTTAAATTATCCCATTTTGGATACATTATGCAAAGACCCAGCTCTCTGGAAAAGGCTCTGGTGCTAGGAAAGGTAAAAGAGAGAGAGAGAGAAAGAGAGAGAGAGGGAGGGAGGGAGGGAGGGAGGGAGAGAGAGAGACAATTGGCAGCAAGATGGATGAGCTCAATTACAGTGGTGATGAGTGCACCATTAGGAGACTTCAAACAGCAGATTAGGACTAGATTTTCATGGAGAAAATCTATTTATGTGGTCATTCAGAATTGAAAATGACTTAATAGCACATAACCATTATATCAATTATATAAGACAGCCAGTTTGGTCTAATGGTTAAGGCACCAGGCTAGAAAGCAGGAAATTGTGAGTTCAAGTCCCTCTTTCACCATGAAATCTAGCTGAATGACATTGGGTCAGTCGCTCTCTCTGATTCCAACCCATCTCAACAACATTTGTTGTGGGGACAATAGGAGGAGGAAAGCGTGTTGGATATGTTTGTTTGCCTTGAGTTATTTGTAAATATAATAGAGGTGGGAAATGATAAGTAAATAAATATAAAGTAAAAGAGCACATCTTATGAAGGGATGATACTTTTGAATGAAATATAGAAAATATTAACATTCCCAAAAAGCAAAGCCTTTTTTTCCTTTTAATCCTGATCTCTTGTGACCAGCACATAATATCTTGCAAACTGTGGTTTAGAAATGAAGTACCAGGATTGCGCTGTTCATGTTCGAGATGCTACTCCAATCATAGTCAAGGACCTAGAAAAAGTGGGAGACTAAATAGAATAGAATAGAATAGAATAGAATAGAATAGAATAGAATAGAATAGAATAGAATAGAACAGAACAGAATAGAACAGAACAGAATAGAATAGAATAGAATAGAATTCTTTATTGGCCAAGTGTGATTGGACACACAAGGAATTTGTCTTTGGTGCATATGCTCTCAGTGTACATAAAGAAAAAATAAATATATATTCACCAAGAATTATAAGATACAACACTTAGTGATCATCATAGGATACTAATAAGCCATCAAATCATTCTAGGAAACAATAAAACAATATTAATTGTAAAGATACAAGCAACATGGTTATAGCTATGTTGCTTGTATCTTTACAATAACACTTGTAAATAACACATGTTGTTTGTATTTTACAATAACAGCCCAGTTCTGCACAGTCAGTGCCCAATTCCCAATACAATATGCTGGTTACTGCATATCGTTGGGCAGAGAATTATCCTGTTTCCCCCAAAATAAGACATCCCCTGATAATAAGCCCAATCGGGCTTTTGAGTGCATGGCAATAAGGCCAAGCGCTTATTTCAGGGTTCAAAAAAATGTAAGACAGGGTCTTATTTTCAGGGAAACACGGTAGAAAGAGTGGTTTCATTTAAAACTTTAGAGAACATATTACTATCAATTAATGGGTTTGCAAGCCTGTTCAAATCAAATGAATGGAAGTTATATCCAAGTAAACATATTTTCATGTCATCTTACAGTATACTGATTGTCTGGCTGAATTTAAACCCCTCAGCAAACAATGCATTTTCCATGTCTTCATAATCTAGAGCAAACTAGGTTATCTACATTCCATTAAAACATGTTGCTAATAATGTTGTGCTTTGCGTGTCTTTTATTATATTTTTGAAAATTATTATATTATAAGAAAATTTGAAATACAAACGCTGAAACATTTCCCTGTATTTTCCTTTCTTTTACATTTCCAAGATGAAATTAATCTTTCCGGAGTTGAGCATTTTTATAACTTGAAGTTGCTATAAAATCTTTATTTTATTACATACTACACAAGAAGCATACATAAAAACTGTACAACACACATTTTAAAATATCTTACTCTTCCTCATTATGGAAGCCATTAAGTGCATATGAAATCCAACAGGAATAAACTGGCAAAATTTTCAAAATATAGGCCATGAAAATGTAAGAAAACTTCTACAAATTTATTAAAGTTTGAAAAATCAAAACAAAATAAAATAGTATACACTGAGAGCTTAATTGAGTGCATTACTTTTTCCAAATTAATTTTATATTAAGACTTAGTAGACAATACAAGTTACTGCAAAAAGCTGTGGTGGCACAATATTTAGAACGCAGTATTGGAGGCTAACTCTTCATTCCCATTGCTAGGAGTTTGATTCTGACAGGCTCAAGATTGACTCAGCCTTCCATCCTTCTGAGGTCAGTAAAATGAGAACCCAGATTGTTGGGGGCAATATACTGACTCTGTAAATTGCTTAGAGAGGGCTTGTAAAGCATTATGAAGTGGTATTGTATATAAATGTTAGTGTTATTGCTATTACTAATTATATTGATAAGTATGAGCAATAACTATAATAACTTTCTTAGTGTCTTCTTAGCCTTTTCTGCAGGGGTGAAATCCAGCAGGTTCTAACAGGTTCTGGAGAACCGGTAGTGGAAATTTTGAGTAGTTTGGAGAACCAGCAAATACCACCTCTGGCTGGCCCCAGAGTGGGCTGGGAATGGAGATTTTGCAATATCCTTCCCACAGGAGGGGAGGGAATGGAGATTTTGCAGTATCCTTCTCCTAGAGCAGTGGTGGGTTTCAAAAAATTTTACTACTGGTTCTGTGGGTGTGGCTTGATGGGCGTGTCATGGCTTGGTGGGCATGGCTTGGTGGGTGTGGCAGTGGAAGGATACTGTAAAATCTCCATTCCCACCCCACTCCAGGGGAAGGTTACTGTAAAATCTCCATTCCCTCCCCAATCCAGGGGAAGGTTACTGCAAAATCCCCATTTCCTCCCAATCAGCTGGGACTTGGAAGGCAGAGAATAGATGCGGGGGGGCAGTCAGAATTTTTACTACTGTTTCTCCAAATTACTCAAAATTTCTGCTACCAGTTCTCCATAACTGGTCCAAACCTGCTGAAACCCACCTGCCGTGGAGTGGGATGGGAATGGAGATTTTGCAATATCCTTCCCCTGCCACACCTACCAAGTCATGCCCACAAGGAAAAATTTTGAATTTCACCCCTGCTTTACTATCTTAATAATGCTAACAATGAATGACTGGTCCATTATATTGCTATTGATGCTCTTTCCGTATAGTATTGATTTTTAAAATATTTATAAATTTTGGCAATAAAACAGTGCTTCTTCCAAAATGAATATGAATTGTGCAGCTGATTTTCTTTCTAGGTGCCCTTTTTTATTGATTCCCCTGTTTGGGTTAATGCTGAGACACATTAGAGAAGAATGGTGGAGATTTCAGTATGTAACAAAACACAAATCTTTGCAACTATTACTCACTTTCAAAAATTTGCTCAAAATTGAGGTAATTTTATCAAACCAGGCAGTCTGGTGGTGTTATTCATGGGGGAGGGGTGTGTCAGCAGTCTGATGATTTTATTCATGGGGAATGGGGATGTCACGTATTCCATTTTTCTGCAATCAGTGCCAATAGTAGTCATTCAAAACATCCCCAGAGTGATTGCAGCCCCAGATGTGAAATAATCACCGTCTACTTTCTAATCTGTCTGATGTTCTTGAATAATCGCAATGACAAAGTTCTTGAGTACAGTAATCTGAATAACAATGCATACCCATGGTCAAAAGTTCAAGCAGCATCATTCTGTGGTATTTGGAAAGATTTAGAAGGAATTTAAAGATAGAAATGGGAACTGTTTGCACCACAGATACCTCCCGGTTTCATTTCTAGTTTTAATTCCTACCTAGAAAAGGCCAATTAAAAGAATCGATAAACCATACAGTGGGTTTATCGAGGTAGGACCTGTATTGAAAAAAAAAGTTTGCTAAGGTCTGCACAAAACAAAAACAAGTGATTTATTCCACATACAGGAGATGCTTATTGTGGAATTATTTTGAATTATTTCAGGTAGGGCAATTCAGCAGAATCAAAACTGGAGGAGGGGGTGTGGCAGTCTGGAATTTCAGAGGAAACAAATTGGAGGTCTTGGGGTGGCGGGGGGACAAGTATGTCTTGCCTGCCCATTTTCAACTGACTTCCATGCACAGGCTTTTCAGCTGCTTCTTTCCAACTATCCAGATGCGGTTAAGGGCAGACATGTTTTGCAGCTGAGTCCAAAGTTGTGTGTCTCGGGTTAGATAAATCGCATGAATTTCAGTCCATCCACATGCATGGCTTACAATACAGTCCACAGAATATTTTGCGCACCTGCACTAGGACCCCAATTATTAGCATGCCTCTGTTGTTTTGAGCTTTTCTGGCTTTAACCAAGCGGTCCAGATTTTTTAAAGTTTGATCAGATTTTCTATTAGACCAGGGGTGTCAAACTCAAGGCTCAGGGGCCGGCTCCAGCCCACGGGGTGGTTAGATCTGGCCCGCAAGACTGCCCTGGAAACAATGAAGGACCAGTTGCAGTGCCTCTGCCAGAGAAAACATTTTCGCTGGCAGAGGGTTGCAGGAGGCCATCACAGATGAAAATAGAGCTTGCAAGGGCCATGGGCGGCACTCCCAAGCTCTGTTTTCGCTGACAGAGGGTTGCAGGAGGCTGTCACAGCCAAAAACAGAGCTCAGGAGCCTGTTTTAACTGGCAGAGCACTTGGGCCACCATAGGCACCCCCGACCGAAGTGACGTTGAGCTGGCCATGCTGATCCTGGCCACACTCACCCCGGCTCCCCAAGGTCAAACACAATTCTGATGTGTCCCTCAATGAAATCAAGTTTGACAGCCCTGCATTAGACATTTCAGCAGGTTTTAAAATATGGGCCTTTGTATCCTTCTGGACCATGGTTAGGGTTGGGAACACTGTTCTGCAGTGATTCTGTTGCTTCTTTAGCAGGTGGCTTTCAGCTGGTGTTTATACAAGAGGAAGGCAGCTCACAGGATTGGGGTGAAGTCTTATCCCAGCTATGGAAGTTGTAAAGGCCTAGATAAAACAAAACAGGATGAAGCTGAACCCAAGGAAATGTGAGCTGCTCTTTATTCATTGTGATTGTTGATTAGCTTTGATTGGAAAAGGAAAGACACAACTCTTGAGGACCACAACTTGGCAGAGATCTCCTGGACTTCTGGTTACTGCTGAATGAACCGGTGGAGACTGGCCACAAGGTCCTTTGCCTAACTTTAGCTGACATATGAATTGTGATCCCATCTGAAGCATGTTGATCTAGTAACAGTGACTCATGCTTTCATCATAGTTTAAATTACTTCTTTATTCTCCACAGGAGGCTGCCTTTGAATATCACACAAAACTATAACTGGGGCAAAATAGAACAACCTTGTTGGTCAATTTTGGCCACCAGAAACAAGTAACAGCAATTTCATGGGTTCTACACTGGCCACCAATATTTTTCTGGGTGTAACTCAATCCACCCACCCCAAAAAAATTAAGCTCTGCCCTCTGTTACTTCAAAGGCAACACACTAAATATTGATCTTAAATTACAGCAGGGCATATTACAGACAAATGTTACAAAGTATATCCTAACAGTAAGAACAGTTCAATTGCGGAACTAATTATCAAGGGAAGTTGTAAGCTCTTTTTTTATAAAATGCATTTAAGCAAGTATCATATACATTAATTTGGACTCCTGCACTGAATTGGGAATTGGATTCAATAGTTTCTCACACTCTTGCAATTTGTGGAGTTCTTCTTCTTGTCTTATAATGCAAAAGTTTTTTTTTTATTTTTATAATCAAACATACAAACAATACATAATCAATCATTGAATATATCATCTAATACATCTTTTATATCTTCTTCTTCTTACTTCTCTATTAATACATTTGCCTTTCTTTTTATTTTATTAAAAATCATAAAACAATTTTATCCCCAGCACCCCTTAAGAGAGTTCTTAATGCTCTCTAATCTTGGTGATTTGCTTGCAGATGTTTCCTTACCCAATTAGATGACATTGTCAGAGCAAGCAAATGTAGCATTGCTGCCTATTAATACATAATAGCTTGCCCTATCAATTTTGATGCAGAATGGATTGATTATTGATCCTTGATTATTGTTTTCTGCCTGATTGTTTGCCTGGTGTTGATCCCTACTTCTCTGAGTATTCTAGTTTTTTTGTTTCCATCTAGTTTTTTTTTTATTGTCACTTTTGAATACTGTGTACGTGTGGCTTATCTCTATGATGATTGATTTTCCTGAATGCAATTCTTCCAGGAATTCCCTAAAATTTTGGCTTTGACTTGATATAAGATGCTAATTGTTTTCTAGTTGAAACTATGGTTGAATCTGTTCATGTGTGGTGAGTTTAAGGAGTTTTCATCATGTCTTCTGACTACTAGTTGGCATTCATGGATGTGTTTTGCTAGTCTTCTACTTATCTGTCCTCCTTAGTGATTGTTACAATCCTTTGAGATGACCCCTGCTTTTTCTTCTTGGGCTACTGGGTCATTTGGTTGTCTTAAGATGCTCTGGGTGACTTTAGTTCATTAAGTTATTGTGTTGTTGTAATATTTTGGAGAATGGTGAGTGCAGAGTTCCGCCCATGTGCATAAATTGGATCTGGCCTGACCCATTTATCTAACCCTGCTTGTAAAGGATAGTTTTGTTTCCTTCACATTCAGAGCCAATGCTCTCTTGCCCATCTTTTTTCTTCCTTGATTTCTTCTTTTTGATTACTGTATTTTTTGGAGTATAAGACGCACCGGAGTATAAGATGCTGCTTAGTTTTTTGGGAGGAAATAGAAAAAAAAAATCTGCCTAACAGGTATTCATCTGGCTTGCATCCTTAGTCTGGTCAGTTTCAGCACATTAGTTTGCTTGTTTTTTATCCCCTGCTTGGGGATAAAAACAGCTTCTAAGGCACAGCTGAGAGGAAGGAGCAATGAGAAAAGCAGGCAAGGTGGGGGACAGATCACTTCACTCGGCACTAAGTTAGGGCTGAAAAAAAGCTTCTAAAGAACAGCTGAGAGTCAGAGCAAAGCATGGAGATCACTTCACTCACTAGAGTCTCGTTAAAGCACAGTGGAGAGTCGGAGCAGGCAAAGCTGGGAAGATCGCTCACTCGTGCCTCATTAGTGCCTCATTAGGGCTGAAGGAAAGCTTCAAAAAAGCTACATTCAGAGTATAAGACGCACCCAAATTTTCAGCCTCTTTTGGGGGGGAAGGTACATCTTATACTCCAAAAAATATGGTATTTTTGCAGAATTCCCAGGTAGCATGGCCAGTTCTAATTCCAAACCATCTTGAGATATCAGTTGGACTATCTAGATCACTCAGACTAAAGTTGTGATTGGTTCATATCAATTTACAGGCAGCTACATGCATAACGTTCTTGCAACAAGGTCACCAATGCATGTCATCACAAGTAGCCTTGAAGAACATGTTAAGTAACACTGCCCATTCTTTCAAGTTCCCAAACAATTTTCAGTATAAATCATAGTCAGTGATGCCTATGAACACCATACTTTAATTTGATTAAGTTGTGCTCATATTTCACAATATATGAGCTTGCTTCCTTGGGAATTGTCCTTGTATTGCTATTCAATGTTTGCTTGCCAACTACCTGCTCTAGATCATGTATGCCAGTTTAGAAATATTTTTCTGAGCACAAGCTATAAAGAAAAATGGCAATATTTTGGAGCAATCATGCAGCAAAGAGAAAGGTTTGTGTTTGTTTCATGAGTTTCCAAGACACCCAAAGAAGCTGGAGAAAGATATACCACAATATACTGTTTTCAGATTTTTTCAGCGTGAGGGAACAATTTACAAGTATCAGGAGTTTCTTTATTAACTGATGACTTTGTATTGCCTAGTATTTCAACTTGAGTTTTGAATAAAATTCTTCTGCCTGTATGAAGTGGATGTTCTCTTCTAAATGAAAATACTAAGCAACTGAGCAGCCAAGAGGTAATCTTAAATAAAGCCCAACCATATTGCAGACAGCTCAAAGAAAACAATATTCTCATACTTGGCTGGGCGTATAAACTTCTCGGCTTTTACGTGCCTATTTCTCTGACTCCACAGTAAGAGTGGGAAACAAAGTACAAATAACAAGAAATTGTATTTCATCATGAGATTCATCCTCTTCAATGGGACTTTTTCAGTTTAATATCATGTCACAACAAATGTATCAGCTGTCATAGATGGTATTTTCTCTGTGACATTAAATATACAAAACCTGACTTCCATCCTTGAATTCAACATGGAAAGTCCACCATTTAGAATTATTTTTCCTTTGTTATTTCCATGAAAATATTACAAGATTGTCATTATTTCCCATTCGGGAAACATGAAATATATCAACTGTGGTGTTTTGTTGGAGTGATAGCAATATTACTTAGACTTATATATCACTTCATAGCAGTGGTGGGTTTCAAAAATTTTTACTACCGGTTCTGTGGGTGTGGCTTGGTGGATGTGGCATGGCTTGGTGGGCGTGGCTTGGTGGGCATGGCAGGGAAAGGATACTGCAAAATCCCCATTTCCTCCTGATCAGCTGGGACTTGGGAGGCAGAGAATAGATGGGGGTGGGGCCAGTCAGAATTTTTACTACTGGTTCTCCGAACTACTCAAAATTTCTGACCAGTTCTCCAGAACTGGTCAGAACCTAAGCAGTCTTCAGAGTCAGCATATTGCCCCCAACAATCTGGGTCGCCATTTTATTGACCTTGGTCAGGACTGAACTGCCTGCAATACTGCATTCTATCAACTGCGCCACCACAACTCTATGATGCTAGGTTTTATTAATAGATAAAAGAATAAGAAAATGGAAAACCTTTAGGTACAAAACCAGCTGAGTGACTTTGAGCTAGTCATTCTCTCAACCCTCATAACCTCTTCCCAAAATCTTGCCCAAGAAAACTGCAGAGATTAAACCAGGCAATCTTCAGGAATTATGACTGACTTGAAAGCATTTTTTTTCTACAGATAGAAATTGCTCATTCTATAACAACTTTCCTTCAGATGTCTTGAATCATGATATAGCATAATAGTGCTATCTGGGGATAATGAGAGTTGTAGTCCAAAACATCTCACCGTGAAGGGTTGATCTATAGGAGATGAGCTGTTGGGAGAATCTGCTTCAAAGAAGTTGAACCTTTGCTTCCAACCCAGAATATTAAATTCTTTCAGTATGGCCCACTCAACATATCCATGGACAACTTTTTAAAAGTAATACCCAGTCCTTACCAACACACACACCACAATTCATAGGATTTGCAAACTTTCCCAATCCCCACGACCTCTTTCTTATGGCAGCAAGCCTGGACATTTTTGTCTCTGATCCATCATAAACATTCTGCTTTCCAGCTACCCACATTCTCTGTCTCTTTGAAGGCCAGTGGGTACTTTTTGGCAAAATGCCTACTTGAATTCTCCTGCCAAAATGTAGGCACACAGAGAGTATTATCTATTGGGGTGTTATTCTTAATTAACCACAATGAAGAGAAACATATTGTTTATTTTTGTCCCAAACTTACTTACTTACTTTCTTTCTTTCTTTCTTTCTTTCTTTCTTTCTTTCTTTCTTTCTTTCTTTCTTTCTTTCTTTCTTTCTCTATATCTGTCTATCTATCTATCTATCTATCTATCTATCTATCTATCTATCTATCATCTTTATCCACCTTTGAATTAAACTTGTCTTCTATTACTCGCCTGTTGCAATTCCTTACTCCTTCCTCAGTTGTTTCATCTACATCATGACCTTAGTGATGCCATTCCCTTTTCTATTTAAATAGGAATTTAGCAATAGATATTTAAGAGAGCATCTTTCTGCATCTATCATGGAGCTACAAAATAACAGGAAGGAAATTAGTAATATTCCTGCTAGGTTTTTTTTAAAAAAAACAGTAATTTGTTATTTAAATATGCACCCTGTCCTTATATGAACAGGATATCTTAGAATGATAGATTAACATTCTTGAACTTAGACAGAGAAAATAATTTAAAGCATAAATCGCTATTACCAAGTAGACCTGCTCATGAGTTTTCACGGGACAACTTCTTATAAAGTCCTCTTTGGAGGGAAAATACTGGAGCAACCAATTCTTCCAGTGTTATGTACATGACAAGCTAAGAGACTGAATGCTACAATGACTATGAAACCATGCAGTTAATTCTGTCCTAAAATCATCTTATTCACTTTGCCTAAATGATAGAAAATAGCAGTGTTAAGCATATCTACCATGAGTTTAACTTGGTAGATATTGCTACTCTCTGCTATTCTTCATTCACATTAGGAAGTCCATATTCCACTAAATCCATATTCAACAAAGTCTGAATGGAGGAAAAATTGGAAGTATTGAATGGGATTCCACAGTGGATACAAAATGTTTACACATCCCTATTAAAATGCTAGGGCTTTTTTAATATAAAAAATCTGACCAAGATAAATTACTTCAGGTTTTTATTTCACCTTTAATGTAACATATAAGCCAGTGCTGACAAACTCCTGGCCTGTAGGCCGGATGCGTCACATGCTGGCCATGCCCACACTCAGTTTAGCGAAGGGGGGAAAGTTCCAATACATCACGTGACACCACTGTGACAATGTGAGTTTGACACCCCTGATATAAGTTGTACAATTCAGTTGAAAAATCTTGAAATCTTTTAGTTAATAAGATAGTGTCAAATCAAAATATTCGGGGGGGGGGGAGCCTGGATATCATTTTCATCACCACCACCACAACCATGTCAACTAATGCTTTTTGAAAGATACTTATATATAACAACAGCTGAAAACCTGCAGGTAAAAAAAGAAAATCACAGTGATATTCTACCTGTTTTTTACTAAATGACCTTACGCAATGCTGTAATACTGGATTTAAATATACAGCAATTGTATCATAGAATAAGAATCCAGTAAAATAACACCTTAAGCTTCCATTCATTAGGTTACACTTACTTATGTCCTAAATGGCTATCCTAAACCATTAATCTGAAAAATGGTTGCGTATTGTTTTCATAGCATTATTTACCTGGATCAGAAATAAATTTATTTTAACTCCATGTAAATAAGCTTTACACTGGGGAATTGTGTTGACTGGCCAGATTTTGTATTACTGTAGCAATGATTTCAGGACAGAAACAATGAACAGTTTGTTTAGCTAAATAATTGCTTGAGGAACACTTTCATGTTTAGCCACAAGCCTATTATAATGGAGGCAATAGAATCACTTTTTGTTTTGCTTTAATGCGCCCAGTATATTACCTATTAGGAAAATTTCACAATTTCCCATTTTTCTGCCCCTAAAAAGACATGTTATCACATGTTTTCTTCTCAGTCCTTCTTTGACCTTACAAGATAAGGGATGCTGTGGCTCAGTGGCTAAGATGCACTTGTCGATTGAAAGGTCGGCAGTTCAGTGGTTCGAATCCCTAGTGCTGTGTAATGGGGTGAGCTCCCATTACTTGTCCCAGCTTCTGCCAACCTAGCAGTTCGAAAGCATGTAAAAAATGCAAGTAGAAAAATAGGGACCACCTTTGGTGGGAAGGTAACAGTGTTCTGTGCACCTTTGGCATTTAGTCATGCTGGCCACATGACCACGGAATTGTCTTCGGACAGCGCTGGCTCTTCGGCTTTGAAACTGAGATGATCACTGCCCCCTAGAGTCGGGAATGACTAGCACATATATGTGAGAGGAACCTTACAAGATAGACAGTGCCTCTGTGATTCTCTGTTCTTACAGTCTTCTCCTTTCCTGTTGTCAGCATTCTTGTATGTTCTTTATCAGGCATTAAGAATTAGCTCAGAGCCGGTGGATATGATTCCTTCATCCTGAGCAAAGCCTCAGTATGGGTGGCAGCTTTGCACAATGGTGGGCCATCATCAGTGGATAAGTGGTATCTTCACCATAGCAAAGGCACCCAATGGGTGGCCAGCACTGTATAATTATTTTGCTTTCTCTGGATCATTTATTATTTCTGAGGACCTTTTTGGAGGTGGAGGGAGAGAGAGATGCATCTTTCAAATAGACAAATAGCCTGCTTGTTTCTCAGAGAAACTGTTGGCATTGTCACTTTGGAGGGAATGACAATACGCAAGTCAATCAGCTATCCCCCTTCTGACATTTTCAGGTATTACCCAGAAATGTCCTTCTGTTGGGACCAAGATATTTATCTGGATTTTGAAAAGACCCAGACCTAGAATCTTGGATGCATTTTCAGTATACATTCATTTAACGGACTCCAGTACATAAATTAGACAAGAAAATAGAAGAAAATCTCTTCTGTCTTTTCCTTTCCCTCTGAAAGAATAAAGTCAGAGATCTCAGGATGAAAACAATGATAATTACCAGCCAACAGGATAAAAGTCAATGTAGAATCTCCACTATCATCTCATTCCCTGGTATTTAAGCATGTTACAGGAACAGAGAATCATCTGTTAGTTTTTGTACTTTAGGTAGTAATTAGGAGTAAGTGATCATTTAATGCTATTTTCAGACATCACAGTTCTATATATAATTTTCTGTACTAGCTCAATAGACACACCTTGTTCAGAACTGCATCTCTGGCATGGGGGAAAAATATCCCTGTTTTTTCCCTCTGTTTGACATTTGTTTACTGATGTGTTTTCTTTCTGACTTCTACAGATCTGAGAACGGCTGCTTCATTTCTGTTGCATCTGCAAGAGCTGTCCATGTGCATTTGCTGGGTAGAACTATGTGTGTCCCTGCCATCACACAGCATGTATACATTAGGTACAAAGGGAAGGTTACAAAGTGTTGTATTATTCCATTACTAGGAGGTAAACTTTGGAAGCCAGAAAAAAAAATGTACTTCATTTGTACACTTTCTGTAATTATAACTCCATTTGCTCTGGTCCTTACAAGATCCCTCAAAGCCTACCTGCCAATATTATAATTAGTTTATTAAATATACGTGCCCATCCATCTCACTATTCAAAATGTTTCTAGGCTTTGGACATCTGTCATTGATTTAGAGATTCAAACATATCAATTAGGAGTTATCAGAAGTTTTTGTCTTGAAGGCCTCTGGGAACTAGTATATTTCATGATATTCAACGGCCCTTCTCTACAGAATTTTCTGCAAAGAAAAAACATCTCTTGCTAGTTTAAGATTAAAATAACAAAGTGATTGCATTAAGAAAAAATTACACAGGCTGTGAAAGAAGTACTGTGAAAGAAGAGCTTTGCTTCCATAATCCTTATATGAGCCAAAACATGGCTGATAAATGCCCAAGATGAATTTTAATATATTTCTGTCCCAACATTCAACAGGAACTTGGGCTTGTAAAAATTTGCCAGGACTGTGATGAATTTCAAATCAATACTGCTACTTAGGAATTATTTTATTACAAAATAATAAAGGTGCTGTCTAAAGGCAAAAACATTATTCTCAGTCCAAATCACCTTTCTTCCCATGTTTCCACTAACCAAAGTACGGAGACGTCTCATTCATCTTTGTCAAGGGATATATTTTCATATTGTTGCTTTTGTCAAATCTCCTGCATGCAGAAAGTCTAAATTTGCCTTCAGCTACTCTGCTAAAACATTTTTTCCTTCTTCCTATCTACTGTAGGGTTGCTCTACAAATTACTAGAGATATCTCATGAATAATGTTGCTGAAAATATAGTCAGGGCTACAATCTTCCCACCAGCTATTACTCACCCAAGACTGCTGTTGCAACAACCTCACTCCTACCCTTATCCCCCAGACTCTAAGTATTCTCTCCACCCCACTTGGCTTTTTTGGCTTGGGCTTCTGGATCCCTGCCTTCCAGCACAGCATCTGCATTTTTCATTTCAAGGACACAATTACACCAAAAAAGGGGGAAGAAATAGTGTTTCTTAAAACCAGTTGGGACTCAGTCCTGCCCTGCATATACCAAACAGCACAACCAAGTAGCTGGCATTGGGTACATGAACATCTGCACAGAATATCAGCTAGACTTTCCTAAATCCAGATGGGAGATCCCACAGAAGGTCATGGAGAATAAGAAAACTAAGTTCCTGTTGGGACTTCCAGATCCAGATAGACAAATAGGTACTAACCAGTCAACCAAATATCGTGGTGGTAGATAAGGATCAAACAAACAGCAGTGGTGATAGATGTAGCAGTGCCCAGCAACATCAGGAAGAAGGAATGAAAAGCACCTGGACCTGAAAGAGGAACTGGGGAAGATGTGGAAAGTAAAGACCAAAGTAGTACCAGAGATGGTAGGAGTACTTGGGGCTGTGACTCAAGCTTGAAGAGTGGCTCCTAGAGACCCCAGGAACAACATTAGACTCTCTATCCAGAAGAGTGTGGTTCTAGGAACAGCTAAGATCTTGCACAGAACCCTCAAACCCTCAGGCCTCTGTTAGAGGACCTGAGATTGAGGAAGACAAATACCACCCATAAGGGCAACACATGATTTTTATAAATTCAATTACATTAATATAATTTGGAATTTGGAGCAAAGATTTTCACCTGCAGCAAAAGATACATTCAGTTACTTCATTGGCGCTTGGGGGAGCATTGTGATGGATATGTGAATGTAGTAATCACTGCTTTTTTCTTTCCACATCATGAGATCCTTCTGGCTGAAAAGAAAGACCTTGTTTAGTTTTTGCCTCCAATTCCTGCCAGCTAGTAATCTTTTGAGGCCATAATCATTGTGTTCCCCCCAATGCTGTTTCCCAAGGCCGGTATTTATGCTTATCAAGACCTTCCTGTTTAGTTCCTATAAATTAAACACTTGTTGGAATTTACAGTTAAGCTTAAAGAAACCCCAACACAGATTAATACATGCTTTCTGAAAGTCAAACTTGGGAGGTCCAAAATAAATAGTGTGGAGTTATAAAGGATTTTACTAAATCAGTAAAATGTGAAATGCTGTGGAATTAAGGATAATGACTCAAATAAGAGTTTGTGTTTTCCAGTTTCAGTGTAATTGGCACTTTCACAAAATTAATTATATAGTTCAATCAGAGCCCATCAGTTTTGCTTCCCAACTCATATTTTAATGGATTTATCACATGGAGAAATTCTGACTGCAGTTTTTAAATACTTAGAACTACACTAGATATGAGATTCATCTGAGCAAACTTCAAACTTGATCAGGTTCTGGGAACCAGCTTCTCCAAGAAAAATCTAGAGTCCACTTTTTGCAAAGTTACTTATGTCTGGGTTATTTTTCCATTAATGCACAGTAGTGTCTTGAGAAAAAGAAATTAGGAAATGTGATTTTTATGCCACTAACTAGAACATTGGCCTGGAACTGGAACATGGAGCTGGACTCTTTTGAGGTCTGGGCTATATGATATGAGCTCTTTTCATCTGATTTCATACCTAGGTTTGAAAACATCTAGTAGATGTTCAATATTTTGCCTCCCCATGATGCCTCCCAAATGTGTTAGGATTATAACAACTAAAATTCCCAGCCTGTTTACTATGAAAGCTTGTCATTGTCATTGAAATACATCTAGAGAATAGTAGGTTGGAGAAAGCTAATCTACATCATGACAGAGAGTGTTGTTTTTGTGTTTTGTTTTGTTTTGTTTTGTTTTGTTTTTAAAAAAAACCTTCCTGGACTTCTCAGAGACATTTAGTATTGTTAATCATTCACCCTCTCTGGACTGAAAGTGTAGACACCATTTTGCAGTGATTCTTTCTGGAGGGAAGATTCTAAAGACAGTGCTAAGCCAGCTTGTTTTCCCAATGGAACTTTCCTTCCAAAATTCCTCAAGATTCAGTTCTCCCTGTCTCTCTTTCTGCATAGCATTACCAACATATCATCGGAGAAGATTTTCCATGAGGTTGGTATCAAATATGTCTTGGCCTAGAAAGTTCTGGCAAAGCTGCTAACAATCCAAAGTCATAAATTGACCATCGTTCCAATACAGTCTACATTAAAGTTTTTTTCAACTAACAAAAGCCTGGCCAAGTTCAGAGGGCAAAACAGAAAATGTTTGTCAAGTCCAGCTGCAAGATCAATTTTTCCAGGAACAAAACACTGAGTACAAGAAATTGAAAATTATGCCACGCCATACTACATTCAGAGCCTTAAATGCAAGAAATCCTTAGCGCTTTGCCAAGCAAAGCTGAAGCTAGTCAGTTCTGTTTATCAAAGCTTAGCTTAACTGAAGCCGAGCATCCTGCCCATGGCACCAAATTTTCCTTCAACTCTGTCCTCTACATGGAGTGGCACATTTCATGGCCCAAATGGTGGCAACTAAGCAGAGTCAGAAACAGCAGGCAATATTATACTTTACCAGCAGTGCTAGAGTCTGAATTAATAAGACTCATCTGATCTAGCATGACTAGTCACATGTTTTTTTTCTTCATTTGAAGACAATTTGTAAACATGGCAAAGTATGTGTTTCCCTTCAGTGATGTATATGAATATAGTTGGCTAGATTAGATAGAGCTGTGACAGCTGTAGGGGAACATTTGTTGTTGATGAGATCAGAGTCTCTGAAGAGGACCAAGTTTCTGGATTGTTCAAGAATACTCTTACTGGTTTCAATACTTCATTTCTTAGGAACTAAACAGCATCTTTCCTATGAAGCCCTATAGAGTTTATCTTCCTATCCTTTGCGTAATATTGTATACCCCAGTTGTACATGATTCACCCATTAAAAACAGTTTGAAAACTTAAAACTGCACACCAAGTGCCATATTTGATCACAGATAATTGAAAATGACTTTCTCGTCACCTGTTATAATAAATTCATTTTCCCTGGGTAAAGAGATGTTCCTCTTCTTGTAGAACAGGGGTGTCAAACTCACATCATCACGGCAGCATCACATGACATATCATGACTTTTTTCCCCTTCGCTAAACAGGGCGTGGGCATGGCCAGTGTATGATGCATCTAGCTCGCAGGCTGGGAGTTTGACAGTCCTGTTGTAGAATAAAATGGACAACTTTTTTTTTTCTCAGTCTTTGAGTAACATGCCAGAGGTGGCTCCCCTAAAGGTGGACAGGGCTCACTAGTAATGGATGGATCTGGAGGTGGGATGGGGGGAATACTCAGAATTTAAATTACCTAAGCACCCTGGAACACATCCGATTTCTTTAACTATTTTCCCTTTGTATCATATTTAAAATTCTATTCTGTATGTTTTGTTCAATTGCAGCTACCACTATATAGGCTTTTCTATCCCAATACAATCTTACTTAGCAGAGTAATGTTAAAGATCAGCTATCTGGATAGAAACAAAATGGGGTTATTGAAGGCATAATAAAAGCAGACATTTAACACAATTATTTATGTAACAGACTTGCTCAACTAACACTCACTGCCCCCACCTCAAAAAAACCAACCCTCTTCTACATACACATAACATACAGAAAACAGACCCTTTGCCTTTGGTCTTTTTGATTTAAATTGTATGATATTATTGTTGATTTTACAAAGTCTGGTTTAATAGTATTTTTTTAAGAAAAGGTTTTTCCTTTTTTTAAAAAACATCTCTAAAAAAATAGCAGGAGTAATCATGCTAATTTAAAACACAATGCTAAAACAAACTTGTCTAATCTGGCAGACAGAAATATCTGCCATATAAATCCTATACCTCCCAGCTAGCATCTCATCAGGTTGTCTAAAAGCTGCCATGCAGGTTAGTGAGAATGTTTTGTCTAAAGCTCAAAAAGAAGCTGACAAAGACCAAAAAATGTGACGCCCATTATATGCTTTAATCCAAACAAAACAGGCTGATAACTACAATCTGTTGAATTATACCATAGGTCTATCCAATGGAGTAATGGCCATAGTTAGTCAGATACTTTTAGAAAGTTCACAAAAAGGTAGCAGGACAACACACGTTTTATTTATTTGTTTCTATTGTCTGGTATTCAGCAATATTTCATGTCTCATAAAGCGCCTGGATGAGATTTAATTAAAGCAGGTGCGCAGACAATATTTCAAACTGTTACTTGGCCACTGATAACCCATCAGGTTAAGAAGGCAGGAACAGGTCAAAATAGGTAAGAAATTGGTAAAAGAACATCTATCTACATACAATCCAACATATGGATCAGGAATGTAGATGACACTTCTATCATAATAAAAAAGGACCAATTAGAGAACACTCACAAAACCATCAACATCTTCAAGGGAATCCAATTCACAAAGGAAGAAGATAACAACAACACCATTCATGGATACCTTTATCAGCAAAGACTACGATAGCAAACTAAAAACACACGTTTACCAAAAAAAAAAAAAAAAAAACCCACTCACATTAACCTAGTGCTCTACAGAATAGAATAGAATAGAATAGAATAGAATAGAATAGAATAGAATAGAATAGAATAGAATAGAATAGAATAGAACAGAACAGAACAGAACAGAACAGAACAGAACAGAACAGAATAGAATTCTTTATTGGCCAAGTGTGATTGGACACACAAGGAATTTGTTTTTGGTGCATATGCTCTCAGTGTACATAAAAAGTCAAGATACACTCATCAAGAATCATAAGGTACAACACTTAATGATAGTCATAGGGTACAAATAAGCAATCAGGAAACAATCAATATCAATATAAATTGTAAGGATGTAACAAATTGTAACAAAGTTACAGTCATGCCGTCATAAGTGGGAGGAGATGGGTGATAGGAACAGTGAGAAAACTAATAGTAATAGTAATGCAGCCTTAGTGAATAGTTTGACAGTTTGGGGGAATTATTTGTTTAGCAGAGTAATGGCATTCAGGAAAAACTGTTCTTTTGTCTAGTTGTCTTGGTGTGCAGTGCTCCATAGCATCATTTTGAGGATAGGGTTAGGGTTGGGTAATAAAAAAAATGCCAAGGTAATAACCCAACCTCCCACAAGCGAAGCTGTATAAGAACAGTATTTCGATGAGCACAAACTGCAGCAACCCTGGACAGCAGAAAATAGAAACAGATCATCTGTATAACATATTCCAACAAAATGAATATTCAGACAACTTCATCAAAAAATGCCTGATCACTCAATTCAATACAGCACAACCAACCCAATCTATAAAAGAATAACACTGCCATACATCAAAAACATCTCAGAAACCACCAACAAAGTATTAAACCATGTGGCACCACTGTAGCATACAAACCAACTACAGCCTTCCAAAACCTTCCAAGTAAACCAAAAGACCCAACAGCCCCAGAAGAAAAAACAGGAGTCATTTACAAGAGACAATGTAAAGACTGCAACAGCCACTACGTAAGACAAACAGGCAGACGACTAGCAGAATGCATTCATGAACACCAACTAGCATTCAGAAGACATGATGAAAAATACTATATGCTGAAGAGATATTCAAGGAAACTTGATTGGCTGAAGATGAGCATAATTTTAAAATGCACTGTGTTGAATATGCTATTCTGCAAGCTGACAATAGAAATGATTTGCAAGCCCTAGTAATGTAAGTCCAGGAGAGCAGTGAAAATATGAGACTAAAATTAAAAAGAAAAAGAAAACCAAATTATGGATATATGTACAGAGCCAGCCTTAGACAATGAAGATACTGAAGTATTGGGTAGTTTCTGGTTTTTAACAACAACTATCTACACTAAACAAACCAGCTGTCAAACAAAATGCCAAAAAACCCACTTTGGTGTTGAAGGAGATGTTGGTGAAGACTATGGATAGCCAAAAAAAAAAAAAAAAAAAAGCAATGTATCATCAGACAAATAAACCTAAAATTTTCACTCAAGCCACAAATGACAACACTAAGATGATCCTACTTTGGACACATTATGCAAGGATCTAGCTCTCTAAAAAATGCTGAGATAGGTAGAAGGAAGGAAAAGAGATAACTAGCTGAAGGATTGATAGATTCAATTACATCAGCAATGAGTGTACCATTGGCTGAGCTAAAGGACCAGGTTGGGCACAGATCATCCTGGAGAAAAACTATCCATATGGTTGCTAAGAGTTGACATTGATTTGATGGCACACAATGAATCAATCAGGAATATAAGAATATGTTTTATATATTTTTATATTTTATGTGTTTATGGCTATGTTTTGCTTATTTATATCCATTTATTTGCATCATTTTTCATGTGTCCATGTTTACGTCTATACCTATACTGTTTCCTTGTACTTGTTGACAAATTAATTAAATAAATAAATATTTGATGTTAAGGCCATCAATGCAATATATTGTACATTGCATATGTGCAAGTTGGATGTTGTAAAGCATATTAAATCAGCACAGCTTGACCTTGTATGTGCATGATATCCTTGATAAGGCTATTTGTATCAAGAGAAAATCTTTCTTATTGAAAATAAGAAAATGTATTTGCAAAACTTAGTTTCAGAAACATAAATTAAGCAGAAGTTAACGTCTTTTTCTTCCCTTTTCAAATACTTTGGATTGCAATGTTATGTTCCCTGGATTCAAGTTTCATATTGTAGTTCTTAAAGTTCCAGTTAAATGTTTACTCAGAAGTAAATGTTACTGTTACAGTAACAGTGTAAACATTTAACTGGAACTTTAAGAACTGCAATATTAATTTTATTTAGGAATCAGTCCCTTTGAATTCAAAGAAAATTATTTCCAGTTCAATATGCAGAGGATCTACCTGCCAATGAATTATATTAAAATATTTTAAAATGTGGAATTTGTATTAGTTGTTTCATGCAACTCAGTCAAGTCTATGACTACAACTTCACAATGTTACGGGAATCTAGAAGTTCATGAATTTTTTAATCTTTATGAATATCCCCAATATGTGTTTGTACTTTTAGATGAGTAGAAGAAATAGTACTTTTATATTATATTTTATATTCTTTATGATGATTTCTAGGTATACAATTGAAAGAAAATAGCCCTAATTCGATTAGGTAAACAGCTCTTTGATAGATAGGTAAAGGTAAAGGTTCCCCTCACACATGTGTGCTAGTCGTTCCCGATTCTAGGGGGCGGTGTTCATCTCCATTTCAAAGCCAAAGAGTCAACGCTGTCTGAAGATGTCTCCGTGGTCATGTGGCCGGCATGACTAAATGCCAAAGGCGCACGGAATGCTGCTACCTTCCCACCAAAGTTGGTTCCTATTT
Organism: Arizona elegans; assembly: GCA_022577455.1. Classification (NCBI taxonomy): domain Eukaryota; kingdom Metazoa; phylum Chordata; class Lepidosauria; order Squamata; family Colubridae; genus Arizona; species Arizona elegans. The sequence goes on from JAKOOJ010000001.1 coordinate 239,917,478, forward strand.
TTTCTACTTGCATTTTTTTACATACTTTTGAACTGCTAGGTTGGCAGAAGCTGGGATAAGAAACGGGAGCTCACCCTATTACGCGGCACTAGGGATTCGAACCACTGAACTGCCGACCTTTCAATCGACAAGCTCAGCTTCTTGCAAACTGCAAAAGTTTGGAAGTTTCAAAATGACAAGATATAATAATTGCTGGTTCTTCCTTTTTGTTGTTATTGTTAAAAAATGGAAAGGAATACCTTTTGAGGTACCGTAAATGTGTTGAGTGTTTGAAATCTTATGGAGAAATTAAATCTAGGGGGAACTCAGTTGCCATCCCATCATCATGTAGGAAGAAAAATCCATTCTGGTTCCATACTGGGAGAAAGACACTGGAAATAAAATGGAGGCTGGCTGGTTGGAAAGAGGTCTCAGTTTTTTTCTGATTTCCAGAAACTTCAGTGACAGTAGAATATTTCTGGGGTAGCTGACAAAATGTCTGAATGAATGGATGGATTTTTATAGGGTTCTGGGGTTTGGTGGTTGAGATGCTCCAGGGGGTTGTGCAATGTAGTGAGTCTTGTGTCTTTTAATATTTCAATGGTGGTGGGTTAATCCTATTATATCCTAACGGTCATGTCTTGTCCTTAGAATTTGTGGAGGGGGATGTAAATTCTTAACTCCATCAGCTCCAGCATGGGGGAGCTGGGCTGAAGGTGTTTTGTTATGAATAGGCCAGCCTGAATTTATTAATGGGCAACAAAATATCCATCCCTAAGAACTTCACAGTTGAACATGAAGCAGCTTGAGTTTTCCTATAACATACGAGTGTCAAACTCGTGGCATCAAGTTGCAGTCATGTTATATATAGCAACATTTTTTCTTTGCCTTTGTGGAGCTGGGGTGGCCTGTGTGTGATGCATCCAGCCTGTGGGCCACCAGTTTGTCAGCCCTGCTAGGAAGACTGGGACTGATGTCTGCCTTTTGGAGCATGTTTCTCCATTTATCCTTTGGGGAAATATAATATTCTGCCTATTTTAATATTCCCTGAAATATTTCATTCTCGGGGGGGGGGGGGGGTGTTCCCACAATAATTTATTATTTTGAAGTTTTCCAAGGCCAGATATTCCTGAATTTGAAAGAGGAAGACCAGACCGCACCAAACAAACAGGGAGGCAGAGAGAGGAGCTGAATCAGTGGTGGGTTCACCCCGGAACGGGGGAACCAGTAGCAGTGGCGGCGAGAGGCTCCATCCAGACGCTTCTGCGCATGTGCAGAAGCATCACATGCATGTGTGCGCGCCCACAAGCAAACCGGTAGCAACAGGTTTTAAAACCTGCCCCTGAGCTAAGGTCAACTGTTACTATTCTAATACTGTTTTTAATTGTTTTTTTTAAAGTCGTGCAGCAACTTTATCAGGACCCACATAATTAGTACAAAGTCATCAGGGCACTACAAGATCAGATTTGTGTGATATGACAGAGAATCAAGACAGAGTTAAAAGCAGTGATGTGAACAAAGCAACAGCCTTACTAACAGCTGGTGTTTATACTTTCATGCAATCTTGACAATGCAGTTCTGATTGGTTTATAAGGCCATGAGTTGAAATGATGAACATTTGGTTCTGATCCCAGCTTTCAATATCAGGCCACTGAATTACATAACCAGAACTTGGGAGAACAATAAAGTGGTTGCCCTCCGGTTAAAAGAGTAAGAATAAATGTGAACCGGGTTTTCATGTAATTAGAGGACCTAATGATGAAGAGATACAATTGTTCCTTTATCTCAAAAGTGAAATATTTCAGATCCAGAATTGAGCACTGAATGCTTAATGTGTGATTAAATTTAAATCATATAAATATTTTATGGGATGAAATCTATCTTTTTCTAGTTTACTATTATGTTTTTAAGACCAAGAACAAGGTTTGGGGAAACCAAGCATGAGAATGATTGCTTTCTCCAGTGTTTATACCCCACACATGGAGTGATGCCTTGTGGAGGCAGACTATTAAATCTCATGGGACCTGGCCAATAACAGACTCATCTTTATGAATAGGTTATTTTTTTTTAAAAAAAAAATCCATCTAAATACTGGTTTCTCTTAATAATAATGACAACAATTACTTCCACAACATCATACATTTATGATTGGCCAATTGAAAATTCATGCTGTTACAAAAGCTGATTTCTCTGTGCTTTAAAATAAAGAATGTGGACCTTTTGTTACATTAAAGTCTATGATTCAATTAATGAAATCAGCTAAAGGAAATGATCATGAAATTTTAACAAGATGGCTAAATATGTGTGCTTAAAACTCTAAGGGTTTTGAAGTTTTCCTGTTTTCAAATAAAACACAAGGTGGGAATTAAATATATGTGTATATGCTTGTATGCCCATGTGTGTGCAGAAACACACATACACACACAAAGCTCTCCTCAGAGAGTGGGGAGATAATTTATCAGTAGATGTATGCTAGCAAAACCCAGTGTTGCTCCATCCACATCTGTTCACCAAATGTAAATATGGCATGTTTTACAGCACCTTGATCATACAAATATCTAAAAATGAATCTGCAGCTGATTTATTTCTAAGTAGTTCATTTCCTGCTGACATTTAAAGATCCTCTACAAAAGCCCATGTAAAAATTCAAAGTTTATCATTCCAGCCTTTTAGTTTATCACACAACCAGACAGACTGCAGAACTTGGGTGACTTGTAAAAACTTAAAGGAATACTCAGAAAGGGAAACATTCTGTATCTATGTACATATAGATGTTGGTATGTGTCAGCACATGCATAGTGCCATTGGAAATATTAAGATCAGAAAAATATGTGATTTCATAACAATTAACAGATGCACTGAATTCCTTTTCTCCCAGCCTCCTCCAAAACTTCTCCACAACCACTATTTGCTGTTCTCAAAACATGCAAAATCCTACCCAGATGAGAAATTTTACAGGCTGCTTTTACAAGAGACTTTGGTTTCCTCCTTGCATTTCCAGGGAGTCTGCAAGGTTACTGTATTAACAAATATAATCCATATGCATTTCTATCTTGTACACACTTTTATCATAAAGAAAACAATAGGAGGAAGGATGATCAGTATCAGATAAACTATAAAAGCCAAGTACATTAGTTGGGTATCATAATGGGCCTCATGGTCATTAGGTTTTCCCTACTAAGGTTTGTCCTTTTAACTGATAACAGTCCTTCCCCATTATTCTGTGTGTTTAACTATAAAATCCAAATATATCTTCATGTTAAAAAGTATGAATTTTAAAGTTATACAAACGTGAAATCAAGTCTGGAAAGGCACAAGCCCCTCAGAGGAAGGAGCAAAAATAAAATGGTGAATAGCTAAAAGACTAGAGTGATATCACCAGCATATGGAAGCTGGCAATCCTTTTCATGGTAACTTACAAATGCAATAATATCACTGGATGAATTAGAACTTATTTTCAAATTCCAGTACATAGGAATGGGCTGAATTTTCTCATGCCTGTTTTTCAGACCCATGAGATTAAATAAAACAAAGTGTTCCTTGAGTTAAGCTTAACTGCTAACTTCTGTTAATTATACAGAAACATCCATATAATTTTCTTGGCAGTGATATAAACATGGTTTCCACTGCCTTCTTCCAGAATTTTATTTTACAGTATTGTTTTACTTTTCTGTCCCGTCTGCAGTTCTGGAATTTCCTGGTGATTTCTCATCTAAGAATTAATTAAGTCCAACCCTGCCTACATTGTTTAAGATCTGTCAGCTTCAGCAAGGTGTTGCCACCTCTGTGGCATTAATGCTATGGGGGATTAAAAGAGATCAATACAAGACTGCTGGTTTCTGAGGATTATAAAGCCCCGGATAGAAGTTTCCCAACCAAAAGGAAGAAGCTGATGATTCTGTCTTCCTTGGAAGATAACAAACGTCAAACGTGGGGGCGAAAATAGTGGAAATCACTTCTGCTCTACTGTTGCAAGAAAAGCTAAGATTACTCTGGAGTTAACTATTTGCATATTAAGTAAAGCTTCACATTTATTTTGCCCATAAATTGCTATTCCCAACCTGAATTTGCTGATGTGTGGACATCAAGCCTCTCAACTATCATACAATGTCATCAGCAAGGATTTCTTATCCAGGGAACAGTTAATTAAGCAAAGATAATTTAAACTACAGTAGTAGCTAAGGAATAAAATAAGCAAATGCATCCTACAACATACTTCAGAGGTAGGCAACATTAATATATAGGGACATAGTGGCTCAGTGGCTAAGACGCTGAGCTTGTCGATCAGAAGGTCAGGAGTTCAGCAGTTCGAATCCCTAGCGCCACATAATGGAGTGAGCTCCCATTATTTGTCCCAGCTTCTGCCAACCTAGCAGCTCAAAAGCACATAAAAAATGCAAGTAGAAAAATAGGGACCACTTTGGTGGGAATGTAACAGCACTCCATGTGCCTCCGCCATTTAGTCATGTCGGCCACATGACCACGGAGATGTCTTCAGACAGCGCTTGCTCTTTGGCTTAGAAATGGAGATGAGCACCGCCCCTAGAACAGGAAACGACTAGCACGCATCTGCAGGAGAACCTTTACATTTACCTTACTTAACCAAAACTAACTTAACACATATTAATTGATCTGAGCCAAAGAAGTGGGAGAGGTTATTTAAAAAGGAAATTGCACTGCAGCTGCAGAGGACTCTGGAAGAAGCAGATTATTTGTCCCCTTTCAATCCCAGGTCAGACCACGATAAGGAAATAGCATTGATTGCAATGACCTTTGATGGCACGGAAAGGTGGATGGAGCATCTACCCTTGCTCTTCTTGATCTTTGAATGGTTTTCAATCTCATCAATCATGCTATCCTTCTATCTGTGAATTTAGGTTGTACTTATTCTCTTCCTTTCTTCAGGGTCAGTTCCAATCAGGGTTAATGGAAGGAGAAATCCAGTAGTGAAATCCAATTTTTTTTACTACCAGTTCTGTGGGCATGGCTTGGTGTGTGTGGTGGGGCTTGGTGGGAGTAGCAAGGAAAGGATATTGCAAAATCTCCATTCCCACCCCACTCTGGGGCCAGCCAGAGGTGGTATTTGCCAGTTCTCCGAATTACTCAAAATTTCCGCTACCAGTTCTCCAGAACCTGTCAGAACCTGCTGGTTTTCACCCCTGGAGAAATCTAATCCATGTCCCCTACTTAGTGAGGTGCTGCATGGCTCAGTCCTTTCTCCTCCCTTGTTTAACATCTACATAAAGCCACTGGATCTGTTAGTTTGGGGTGAGGTGTTACCCAGCTTTATATCTCCATCCCAGGTCATCTGATTGATGCCACGGAAGTCTTTCTCAGTGCCTGGACGCTGTGTGGGTTTAAATGGGACACAATGTGCTTCAACTCAGTCCTAGCATAATCTATTCATTTCCAAAATAGAATTCTAACAGTAAAATCAGATGTGTTCTCCTTCCAACAGTTCACTTCAACCCCATAAAGAAATATCCATGTCTTCATATTATCTTACATAAATGTCAGTAGTGTACTATTTACTATATTCAATTTATTAAAGGATCATCAGAAGCTAGAATTGTATTATTGAACTGCACTACTGATGAAGAATATTTGTAGCCCAGGGTTGAAATGAGGGGCCCTTGGTGTTTTCTGAGCTTGGTTGTTTTCTTACAGATGTTTGCCCACACTAGCACATTGAGCATTGATGGTGTGATTACTCTAGTTTGGGTAATGAAAGATCTGCAAGAAACAACAACCAAGCTCTGAGAGCACCAAGAACCCCTCAAATTTGCTCTACTTTATGAAGATCAAATAAACAAGCAAACAAACAAATATCCTGGATTTGCTTTCTAATGTCCTCTTACTAGAAATCTTGCTACTTTACAGGGGGATGTTTCTGAGGCTTTGGTCAATTATTTATTAAAAAGTTAGAGTTACTTTTAATAGAGAAACAAATAGCACCATCTACTGATGCATCATCTGTATTATTAAAGTCAACAGGAAAAATATCATGCAACAATGTACTCAAGAAGATTATCTTCAATATCTTGAAGTTAAACTCCAGAAATAACAGAAAATGTAAGAAAATCTATTTCACTGAATTGCCCAAGTCACAATCTGTGGAATATAATGAACAAGAAAACCAAATCCATATGGTCAGACAACTGATTGGCTGACAGAATCCAAAATCAAATCAGATGACAACCAGTACACCTGACCAGCAAATAGCCAAACAACCTTTGCTATCTGCTACTGGTTTTCCAGCTTTTTATCCCTAGAAAATGTCTTAAAGCCAACAAACTCAGGATGTCATGCACCAATAACAAAAAGAATGCCAATGTCAATAGACACTCCTCTTTTTCTGAAACACTTGATATTTATTTACAGATATTTTCTAGCCCTCTGGAGCAGTGATGAAATTCAATTTTTTTTACTACCAGTTCTGTGGGCAGGCTTGGTGGGTGTGGTGTGACTTGGTGGGCATGGCTTGGTGGGTATGGCAGGGGAAGAATATTGCAAAATTTCCATTCCCTCCCCACTCTGGGGCCAGCCAGAAGTGGCACTTGCCGGTTCTCCGAACTACTCAAAATTTCCATTACTGGTTCTCCAGAACCTGTCAGGACCTGCTGGATTTCTCTGGAGTAGAAAAATCCAAATAAAATAGTGAAATGAGGATATTATGAATAGGGATTTCTTGGAATTCCTTCCCATTTTGCTTTTTAAGCTGTTGGGAGAAAATGAGTATGTTCCTTTAAGAAGTGTACCTTATGAGACTGAGTGAATATTAGGCATGAATCCAAGCCTTCCATATTCAGGCTGATATGAACCATAATGCCCAGGACAGGAAATGTGGCAGGAAAGTATGCACTGAAAAATCAATGAACTCTGGCAAAAAAAACTCCTTTGTGGCACTGTGGTTTGCTCATTATTGAACGAGCAAAGCAAAGTTATTTCTTAGCACATGTGTTTTCAGTATTCATGACAGCATTTCCATCTCCTTCAGCTCTGTTCCTCCAAAGCCTTTTATTTTTTTAAAAAAACCCACCACTTTATTACACTTACCTGTATTCCCTTCTAAAAATCTCCAACCCATTTTACTCATCAGTTTCCATTGCCCCCATTTTATTTATTTATTTATTTGGAAATTTATATTGCCGCCTATTCACACATGGTGACTCAAGGCGGTTTACAAGAATATAAAATCTCATATAAAAACAATAAAACTAATAAAAGAGAGAATTATATAATAAAATACTATAACAAAATAACACCCCACCCTGGTGACGTCACACGAGCCATTTAATGGGCTCCATCCTGCTCTGTGTTCCCCAGACTCGCTGGCAGAACCAGGTCTTCAGCGCCTTCCGGAAGAGTGTTAGTGTAGGGGCCTTTCTAATCTCTGGGGGAATGATGTTCCAGAGAGAGGGAGCCACCATGGAGAAAACCCTTCTTCTGGCTCCCACCAGGTGTATCTCCCTAGGGGATGGGACCCACAACATTCCTTGCCTCCCTGCTCTAGGTAGATGTGAGGTAGATGTGGGAGTCAGGTAGATGTGAGAGAACAAGAGACAGTCCCTCAGATAACCTTATCCCAAGCCATGAAGGGCTTTAAAGGTGACAACCAGCACCTTGAATTGCACCTGGAAGCAAATCGGTAACCAATGCAATTCCCGCAGGAGAGGTGATACATGTGCACACTAAGGTCTGCACAAAATCATGTGGGCTGCTGCATTTTGTACCGACTGGAGCTTTTCCAGGTGCTCTTCAAGGGCAGCCCCATGCTGAGCGTATTGCAAGACACTCTCATGTGTCTTCTTTCTTTCAATTTAAGGTTGTTGAAGTATGTGGAAAGATCCATTGTGGCATTGTCCCTTTAAAAAATGTTTACAAGCACATTCTGAGCCGTAAGTGTTGATATGAGGCTAAACATTGGTGATTTGATGCAGGAAGTATCTTTTAAACAAGCTGGTAATCAAACTGAGTCAATAAGCAGTTGGGACCATCTAGCAGCTGTAGATTAATCTGTCTAAACTAACAGAGACAGAACTAGTTAGTACTTGATGAAAATCATCAGGAAATCTCAGGGCCATAAAAGTATTAGATTAGAAAGCAAAAAAAAAAAAAAAAACCTCATAAAAGGTAGGCACTGGCAGTACAAACTTGCAGTGGGATTAAAATGGCATGAATAAAATGTCCAGTCCTTATAAGCAAACCATGAACCTACATTGCTGAAAACAAGATATTAGAAAGAAAACTAATGGAGAAATGTTTTTTTTTTATTATTGTTTGTTCTTGTTGCAATCAGTTTTTGGGGATGAGAATAGGCTTGGGCAGAAAGAAGCAATAGCATACTAATAATAACATAGGGTTGAAAGCAGAAAAAGCTTAAGTTTATACTAGCAACAGCACTTAGACTTACATATTGCTTCACAAGTGCTTTGCAGCCCTCTCTGAACAGTTTACAGAGTCAGCATATTGCCCTCAACAATCTGGGTCCTCATTTTGCTGACCTCAGAAGGATAGAAGGCTGAGTCCTCTTTGAGCCAGTCAGGACTGAACTGCTGGCAGTCGGCAGAATTAGACTGCAATACTGCATTCTAACCACTGTGCCACCACATCTACACTGGAGAGTATAACATGTAAACGGCAGTGAGATCATGGAGAGTGAATCCAAGGAGTTTACTGAATAATTAAGACTTTCATCTCTGTTGCTCTAATTTAACTGTGTTCTGATGAATCCCATTCAAACGGGAAACAGTGAAGAGAACATATGACATTGTAGCAAGATCAGGGGTGGGATTCAACCAGTTCGTACTGGTTCGGGTGAACCAGTAGTTGTGACCCGCCCACCCCGGTGTTATGCCATCCTATTTAGCTGCGTTTTTTAAGCTGCACATATGCATGCAAGCGCGTGTGAGAACAAAGCACATGCACAAAAGACCACACATGCTCACATTTTCAGTCCTGGGGCGAACCGGTTTTTAAATTATGTTCAGTCCACCTCTGAGCAAGGTGTCCAGATAAGATACAGAAGGCTGCTCCTTGACAGAAAAGGCATTGCAAACACTGCTTCCAGTCCAAAGCTGAGGAACAAGTAAAGGACTCGGGGCATCTGTTTGGATTATCCACTCATTCTAAGGAGAATTATACCAATCCTTTGGTTTGTTTTATCAATTTCAGTCATGGAAAATTCTTTTCTGTTGTTGCTGGAGTCATTAATGTGTCTCTTTGCTCATAACATCTTCTTCTCCACCTCTCCAAAACTGAAACACATTTCTGGACAATCAGATAACAATATGAAAAATAAACAGGCGTTCTGTTCACTGTTAGTCGCTTTGAATGATGATCACAGGGTGGCATTGTTCCCCACTGACAATACAAGGGATATGCTGGATATGCTTTTTAAAAACTCTCCCCCCCACCCTCTCTTTCCACTTAAAAGCCAATCAAAATGACTTGTCTTCCAGATTAAATAATAGTGAGTTTTGAAACAGAAATACACCTCAAAGTACATGTGTATGTTTTAAATACAAATGCTTGGGGAATCTGGATAGCTTATTTCCTCATCTTAGAGCAGCCATTTTCCTAGTGAGTCCTATGGGAGAAAGGCGGTATAGAAATATAATAAATAAATAAATAAATAAATAAATAAATAAATAAATAAATAAATAAATAAATAGTGCAAGAATATCTCTCACATCTTGAAAATCACACTGTACATCCAGATGACAAGGACCACCTGTGCAGACAAATGGAATGGGTTTCTTTCAACAAATAAAGATGTGTGAACAGGATCAACAGATTCACATAATCTAATGATTTATGTGAATCAACAGAAATAGCTGCTTCTCCACAGCTCTATCAGTAAGACAAGGGACAGACTGGTCCATCATAGACTTTTAGGTTTATCAATGCTAATTTTGAGAATCATCTGGTTGTTCAGGTTATTTAAACTAAGATATTGAAGCCTATCATTCACTATCAAAATTGGCCCAGATAAACTCGGTATGGAAGAAGACTTGGATAGATTTCAGGTTGGGTTTAACTGCAATGATTAGTTTCAATATAAGAGAGTATCTCTAGCTCAGAGTTAAACTATGGAATCCTTAGTTATGTCTGAGCTCGGTCATTTGTTTGCAAACATTTCATTGCCTGACTAGGCAACATCATCAGTATTGTATTGTACTGATGCTACAAATGAACAACCAAACTAGGACAGCATCAAGGACTTCTCAGAACAATTATCGGTATTTGCAAATTGTTTACATTTTTGAAAAGGCTTTGAAATGGCTGAAGAGATGTTATATCCACCCATGTTTAGCTGATAGGTTTTTCATTGCATCCTTTTAATTTATTCTATTTTATACTGAAGTGAAGGCAAGATTATTTGCATTAACACATTAAGCATAAACTACCCATCTACATTTTATGTTGAGCAAACTCATACCCTGTGAGATTAGTTTATGAGCCAATGTGTCATGAAAACCAGAAAGTCAGGTTGTATATAAGCTTAGTTAACTATGGGCAAGCATATCATGTAAATGGCCTAAATTATTAAAATTCCACATATTCTCAGTGTAATAATGCCATGCTTAATCCTGTAAGCAAGCCAAACCATTAGCTGTGCTCAAATGAGCAAATCTTGGTTTAATAAGGAACAGGTCAGACAAGCTTCACTTAATTACAGTATCCTGCTATAGCCAGGATACCATTTAAAATGTGACTGTTGCTGTATTTTATGCAATAGTTAACTCTAGCAGTCTGAAGACAGGTTGTTTTCTTGGGTCACTCAAAGAAAGTGACAAAATTACTATTGGTAAACCATAGTTTATTTTAACCTATTGTCACCTGGTTTGCATCTAGCAAGAGATTTGCTAGATCTCAACAATGGTTGATAAACCCCTGATAAAAAGCTGATTCATATCTTAAGGCAAAGTATCATTTTCCTAATGCAACATTATCTTTCTTTTCAACATCATTCCATAAGTTACTCAAACACTCAGCCTTAGGCAAACAATGTCTTTCATTTTGTAAGATCAGTCCATCCATTTGAGCAGATTCTTTAATGGACAAAAATAGTGTCCATTAACACATTAGATTCTTCCAATGACCTTTTGCCATTCATTGCCTCAATATTTTAGTTCCCATGTGATTTAGCCACACAACTGAACCCTGCTTAATTGTGACTTAATAATACTCTCTAAAATATTGTGCCCAATTAGAACTGAGAAAGAAGCCAACATTTACATAATTGCTGTGCCTTCCAACTTGTTTTTAAGGCTGTAATCTAACATGCGTGCTTAAGCCACTGAGGCTACAATGTAGTGCAACTTTATCAGTTGCATAATAGGCAAACATTACTGAAAAAAAATTCTCTTTGGCTGCAAACATCAAGGGAATCAGTCTAGAAACACTTTCTAACACTTTCTCCCAAGAGAAATGCACAGCTTCTAGTTTGCAAGGTGGACTTTTGCTTGTGACACAATTTTTAGGTGTGGTGGCAGTCCACTTGGGAAGATTTTTTTGAATTATTTTGAAAGCATTTTAGCTACTTTTTTATTTTATATATCAAATTCCACTGTCTTGTTGAAAATTAAACATGTAAATGTGTATTAGAGGATTTAATCACTTTAGGCATTTAACTACATTTAAACAATAACTGCAAACTGAATTGTCATGAAAATTGTGTTGTTATCACTACTATTATTTGTTAGATTTTATTTAGCCACCTGATCCATTGGACTCTGCATATATTTTTAAGATAAAATTTAATTCAATATAAAATCAAAACAATCAAAAATATAAAATTGAACAAGACCATCCAGATTAAAAGTATCCATGAACACAAAGCACATTAGACCATCCCCACCCTGTAACCAACACATTAACCACAAAAAACACTCTTTGTGAACCAAACCAGAAGATTAAAATCACCCTCGAACAAAAATAAACAAACATAAAAGTTTATGGTGTCCTTAGATTTCAAGCCAAGATTCCAAACTTCATACTTGGGAGGTCCTCTGGGACTCCTGGTTTCTGCCCAAACATCAGGTGGAACCTGTGGTTGGGAGAGCCATTGGCCAGTTTCAGTGGCTACAGCAATTACACTCATTTCTGGCAATTATCACTCATTGCCCTCTTCACATGATTAGTGCACTGTAATGCACTCTACTTGAATCTTCCCAGATTATTCAGAAACTATAGTTGGTCCCAAAAGCAACAGCTTGGCTACAATGCCGCATGGAATCTATTGGAGCTGGCCAATTAATGTTGTTGTTGTTGGTTGCGAAGTCATGTCCGACCCATCGTGAACCCATGGACAATGTTCCTCCATGCCTTCCTGTCCTCTACCATCTTCTGGAGTCCATTTAAGTTCATGCCTACTGCTTCAGTGACTCCATCCAGTCATTCTCTGTCGTCCCCTTCTTCTTTTACCCTCAGTCTTTCCTAGCATTAGTCTCTTCTCCAATAAGTCATTCCTTTTCATTAGGTGGCCAAAGTATCTGAGTTTCATCTTCAGGATCTGGTCTTCTAAAGAGCAGTCAGGATTGATCTTCTCTAGGACTTTGATTGCCTTGCAGTCCAAGGGACTCACAACTAATACATTCAAACAAATAATATCCATACAATCCTGTTTGGTTTAATGCTTAAGGCATTAAACTAGAAACCAGGAAACCAGGAATTCTTATTCTGCTTTAAGAACAAGCCAACGGGGTAACCTTGAGCCACTCACTCTCTCTTGGACCAAAAAACAGGACAACCACTTCTGAAATCTTGCCAAGAAAACTGCAAAAACCTGTCCAGGCAGTCACCAGACATCAACGTTGACTTAATGGTAATAACAAGTACAACAATGAAGAGAAGAGAATACAAAAATAGAGAAATAGAAATGAAATAATAGAAATAGAAATAGAAAGACTGTTACAAAAGAAAGCAAAAATAGAACCAATAGTAATAGGTGCCTTGGGTTCAATTTCAAAACATCCAAAGCACTATTGAACATCATCGGCATTGACAAAATCACCATCAGCTAATTGTAAAAGGCAGTTTTACTTAGGACAGTTTACGTTCTGCAACAATACCTTTAATATTATTAAACAACAACATTTACCTATTCCAGGTCCTTGAGAAGGATTTGGTAAATCCCAAATCCAGTCTAAACAGATGGCTGACTACAACCAACCATAATAATAAACGCTAACAAGTATGAGTCTTTTTAACAGCATACAACTAGTGCTATGGTTGGTTCAGTGGTTACAAAAGGTTTCCAGGTCCAAAGAGCTAGTTTTAACCTCTTCTGTATAGAGCTTTATGGTTTGGTTCATAAATAACTTTGAAGTGCTTTCCTTCAAAGTGATTTCACTCAACCTCCTTTGAGAAAGAGGATGTTGAAAGGCCTGACCCTGTGAGAATTAAGAGGGTCAGGCATCTGAAGAGCAATTTTTTCTACGTTGCCCAAAAATGGTGGAATCCTTTATCCACTGAAGTAATGGATTCTGATTGTATTAGACGTTTAGAAATCTAAATTAGACATTTTTCTTAGATGAGCGTCTGGACAGAAATGGTGAAGATGGACTGTTTTAATGGACTTTTCATTCTTGGTGGCTTTAATGTTTATGTTAGTGAGGTTAGTGAGCTTTGTGAGTTTATGTTTTGTTTGTTTTACTATTGTCAACCATCTTAAGCAAAATATAAGCAGCTCTTATAAATACAAAGAGCCAGAATCAGACAAAAGTCTTCTTTCTTCAGTTCCCAAGTTCTACAAACTAGCTACAGGTTTGGCCAGTCTGAGCTGCTAGAATGGGTTTTAAAATTCGATTTCATTGAGGGCTACATTAGGGTTGTGTTTGACCTCGGGGGTGGGGTGTAGCTAGGGAGTGTGGCAGCCCAACATCACTCATGTTGGGGGCGCCTGTGGTGGCCCAAGCGCTCTGCCAGCAAAAATGGGCTCCCAAGCTCTGTTTTCACCTGTGAAGGCCTGCAAGCCTCTGCCAGCAAAAATGGAGCTTGGGAGTGCCACCTGCGGCCCCCTCAAGCTCCATTTTTGGCTGCAATGGCCTCCTGCAATCCTCTGCAAGTGAAAAGAAAGTTCAGGAGAGCTGCCTGTGGTCCTCGCGAGTTCTGTTTTTGGTGGCATAGGCACCACAGGCCAGCCCTTCTCTGTTTCCAGGGTGACCCCACGGGCCAAATCTAAGCACCCTGTGGGCCAGATCTGGGCCCCGGTCCTTGAGTTTGACACCCCTGTGCTGGAATATGTGCAAGATATAGCAGACATGAATGGACATATGCCACTAATCATAGTTTAGCAGGTGTAATACTTAAAGAATCTTTGCTAGGTTCAGAATCTAAGCAGAGTTGTACTTAGTTGGTATATAGATGGGAATTTTCCAGGGAATATACTAGCTAAACTGAGAATTTTTTAAAAAATGCCAGAAGACCACAGTTAACTACTTCTGTCCTAGTGTCAAGAAAACTGCATGGGTTGTGTTCATGAAATCACCAGGAGGATTTATAAAATCACCAAAGGAAGATTTATGTTTAACTATTTCACTGCATTTAAGTCATAAACTAAGCCATAGTCTTGAACCAAAATGGCTGGAGTAACATTTCATGCAAAGTCCCAAGTGGGAGAACCTGTCCCTGAACCTGGCTCCAGCAATTACTTTCAGTAATGAAAGGAGCTGTTTGCTGCACTCTCTGTTGTTACTTTCAGGCAAAATCTGTATTTTTATTTTTTTTTAATAACCAATTTGAACTTTCTACTGGCAATTAAATGAAGTTTGCAATCTGATTACTTTTTTTTAATGAACAGTTTACTTGTTCATTAAGTTAATGGCACAGTTGGCTCCATCGTGGCTCTCTCCTTTTCAGTTCAGAAAATGCTTCATTTTCCATTCAAAGGGCTGCACAAGTTTCTGCTTCTGGAGGAATGGTATTCCTTTGTTGTTGCTATTTAAAGAACAATTTCTCCATTTTTTGTGCCATTTGTAAATTTGCATCTAGTTAAAAGAATAACGTTACTGTGATTGAGCATTGCAGTTTAAGCAGTTCCATATGTGCAATATTTAATTTTTTTTTCAAGTCATCTGTGTTGATTTTCATTGTCCAGACTGTGTGCAAAAAGCCTTTCTTTCAGGGGGAAAATGTGTATAAGAAACTAGGCAGAAAATTATCATGCTGTGGTATATGCCTGTATTAATTCATCTTTATGTTTATAATTAAAAATAACTCTGCATGCAATTTGCAACCCCTGTTAAGAATGCAAGTGAAACATTATAAGAACATTCAAGGCTTTTAGATGCGAATAGCCATTTCAATATTGAGAGTATAACAGCCAACACAAAACAGTCAATGTTCGGATAGTCACACTGACATTCCATAGCTTGGGGATAGCAAAATGTATTTTAAATTAGAATTTTATTGCAGATTTCATTGGATCTGTCAGCTAATGGCAACACCAAACCAACCTTGACTGATCTTAAAAGCTGAGATACCCCCCAAAAATCAGAGGATTACAGAACAGAACAGAACAGAACAGAACAGAACAGAACAGAATAGAATTCTTTATTGGCCAAGTGTGATTGGACACACAAGGAATTTGTCTTTGGTGCATATGCTCTCAGTGTACATAAAAAGACAAGATACACTCGTCAAGAATCACAGGGCACAACACCCAGTGACAGTCATACAGTACAATAAGACTAAACTGAGAATTGGGAGGGGGGATGTTATGGAGTTTTCGACTGTTTCCAAGAAAATTACAGGCCTATGATGTCCATGAAGTAACCAGGAATCAATCCTGACCCAAAGAAGATTTTACCTTGTGTTGGTATTAAGGGTTTGGAAATTATCTGCAAGTCCTGCTATGTTTTACTGACAGGAGTATTATCTACTACTTCCACCAACTATTTCAAGACCAAACAATTCTTATAGTAAAGTTGCCAGAACAAAGAGAATAAGTTTCCAATTTCAGGGAGAGTGAAGTTAGAAAAATATGTCTCCTTTGTAACATGAGGCGATTTTATAGAATCAAAGAAAAACAAACACTGACGCCCATAAGGATTTTTTTTCTTTATAGAAATGGCAATTTTACTAATGCAAACATTTATCACCAAGCTATGAAAATAAATATCTTCTTGAAGCCTAACCTATGGCACATACTGTTACTAGTCTACTGAATATAGAAGGAAAAGTATGAGAAGGTACAATGTGTTTAAGCTTAATAATAAAATTGATATGCCTGATGTGAAGAATTAATTTAAACATTCTCTTTCTTCTATAAAAATGTAGAAAGTTCTTTTCTGGTGTCTTTTTTACTCTGAAGGCAGAGTAATGCATATATATAGACCATTAGAGATATCCATATGAAAGTGTCCTAGTTGCCTAACAAAAGATGCTTCTACACATCTAGTGACAGGGAGCCCATCATCTCTCTAGGTAATTAGTTTTATTGTTGTTGTTCTTCATCTGTTTAGGGCTACCACCCCACCCCCACTCCACATATTTAATCAGAATTTTCTGACTATAATTCTTTTCTTCCTTAAATCCTTTGTTCCATGTCTTCCATTCTGGAATCAATTCACCCCCTACACCCTCATACAGATATCCCATTCCAATTTGATAAAGAACTGCTTATAAGCACATTTTGGGTATAATTTTTGAACCATTTATTTATCCCTTTAACTCCTTCACCAGCTCCAACTATCTCTTTTCCTTAACAGAATATTCACGTGATGCTTAATCAAATGCTTGCTGAAATCCCATACTGTAACAAAGGATGTTCTCTATCTACCAGTATTCTTATAATCTACCAAGGAAATCACCTAATCAGAAAATGAGATACAATTTTTTTAGGCAAGACTTGTTCTTGACAGTTCTAATAATTGACTTTTAATAATTTCCAGATATAAGGTGACTACAAATGAATTAATGATCTGCTCTAGTATCTTCCAAAGTACCAATGTCAGAATAACTGGTCAGGATCCTCCTTACTCCCTTTCCTGAAGGCAGTGATAATAGTTGTCTGGCGTTGCTCCAGAACTTCTCAAAGTCAAGTCACCCTGCATGTTTAAGCTCATTTAAAGTAAGTAGGTATTATTTGATGTGCTTTAAACAATCATAAGCTTGACTTACTCAGTGAACATACAGTATTCCCTCTTCTTAGAGAAGAAAAAACCAAAGTGTAAACTGATTATCTTGGCTTTTCTTTGATAAGTATAGTGATTTTTACAGAGCATTTGTTAGTTCTTCTTTAATCTAGTACATCCCTAAATAAGATCATTATGTTTTTTATAGCATCCCTCACCAAGTCATCTTATTCTGAGCTTTAATTTTGTTGATGTTATATCTATCATTTCAGGCAACTCTGTTTTTAGTAAGTTCTTTTCTTTTTTTTTAAGGAACTCCTGTGACATGCTAAACTGCTTTTTTGTTTAGCTTTTCCTACTATCAAATCTTAGTTTTTGTTGCTCAGAATTATTATATTCACTTTTTTGAATTTCAAGGTATGTTTTCATCTCTACTTAAAAACAATAGCATAACAGAGTCTTTTTCCCCCGGTGTACCTGCTACTTGATTTGTTCACTAACTTTTTCATATGGGATCAAATTTGTGGCATTCTATACCTGTGAATGGAGTCAGGCAAGTCATAAATTCTTAGAAGGATTATTCTTGGCAGAGTCTTTTGGTAATGAAGTTATCCATGCCTCTTTGAACAGTTTGCTTTTGAAAAGCATAATCCATAATACATACCATATTTGGGATATTTGGGATGACTGAGTTGACTATAGTAGATATCAATATATAACAGTAGTGTTTTATTTATTTTTTTCTCCACCTATTTGAAAATGCTCTCTATCACTAGATTCATTTATCTGACATTTTTAACAATGTGGATATTTTATATATATATAGTGCAACCTGCTCTTCCCTTTTGGGCATCACACCTGATTTTGGCAGTAAATCACAAGTCTCTCAGCATTTAATCCTACATTCATTTTTTGCTAGACTTGGCAGAAGGCTCCCAGACATGATTCAGCTAGATTAATATCTTTATTGCAGACATAAATGAAATATCAAAACTAGCAGTTGATTGCCCATTGCAGTACAAGGAAATCAAAGATGTTACAGTGCCATCTATTTTTATTGTTTTACTAGCTGTACCCGGCCACATGTTGCTGTGACCCAGTCTGGTGCTTCCGCTGGGCTAAAAGAGCGAGGCTGAAGTTCCAAACTCTCCACAAACATTTGGTGGGCGTGGCCAACCAGCATACCCAGCTGATGATTAGGACGGAGAACCGGTTGCTAAAAAACAATGGGAACCACAAAATCCTCCCTCTCTGTCTCCCCTTCTCTCTTTGTATCTCTCTATGTCTCTCTCTCTGCCCCGTCTGTATCTCTCTATGTCTCTCTCTCCCCATCTCTGTATCTCTGTGTGTCTCTCTCTCCCTCTCTCTCTTTATCTCTATGTCTCTCTCTCCCCCTCTCTCTGTATCTCTCTATGTCTCTCTCCCCACCTCTGTATCTCTCTATGTCTCTCTCTCTCCCCCCTCTGTATCTCTCTATGTGTCTCTCCCCCCTCTGTATGTCTATGTCTCTCTTTCTCTCCCCCTCTCTCTGTATTTCTCTATGTCTCTCCCTCCCTCTCTTTGTTTATCTCTGTCTCTGGCCCGGCCTCTTCTGCAACCCCTTTCATCACCCTAACCTTTTCAGGCCAGGCCTTCGCAGCTCTCCGCACCACAGCAGAAACTTGGGGCCCCCCTCCGTCCTCCCTACACAGATGTTCTCTGGGGGCTCAATGGGGAGACGCATAGCAGGGAAGGGAAGGGAAAGGAGGGAAAGAGGGGGGTGCGGCGGGGGTTTGAGGCTGGTTTGGGGCTTCCCGCCCGAAGGAGGAAAGCGGCAAAGCCAGGAGCCACGCACACCCCACTGGACCCTTTCTGCACAGTTCTCCTCCCCCGCCTGCCAAGGGCAGGGGAATAATTAAATCTCCCACTTTTCCAGGCAAAACAAAGAGGGCCGGCCATCCTCCCTCCTGCCCGTTTCCGCCCCCAAAGCCTCCCCAGAGCCCCTTTTCTGCCAGAGGCTGATATTTTCATGTAGGCTCCGTGAACTGCCAGAGTGCCCACCTGGGAATCAAAGGTGGCGCTGGTCAAAGGCAACCCCGAGGCTCCAGTTGCCTCCATCTGCCGCTCACCGACCGGATTCGCATAGCGCCGGTTAGCAGCTGACCTCGGGGCCCATGGTAGCGCTGGGCCAGGTGCGATTTGGGCCAGGCAAGGGCCAGAGGGTTCCCGCTCAGCAGACCCAGGCAGCCTCGTTGCCAGGTGTTCTTTGGAGGGAGACCTGAGAGTGGCTGGTGGGGGAGGGGGAGGTCAGAGCCAGGCTCAGGCAGGCCCTGCCCAGCCCTAGAAGCACCGGTTGCGAGGGCTTCCTGGTGGGGAGCCAGCTACCTAGCTGCTGAGCCTGGTGGCAGGATCTGGCCCTCGGACGTCTCTGCCTTCCAAATGCGCAATTTCTTGGAAGCAATATGGAAAGTCTAAATATAAGGAGCAGAAATCTGTTGAGCATAATCAGGGCTGGGAGGCTGCCATGTTGGTTTTACGTCCAGCAGATGGCGCTGTTTTTCAATGTTTTTCAATGTTTGTCAATGTCTTTCAATGTTTTCCATTTTTTTTCATGTTTTTACCTGTCACAGGTGTGACATGTATATAATATAGGTATATAAAAACATGCCCGTAGTCGAATGCAATGTTGTGTCAAAATTTGAAAGCAATCGGTGAAGAACTTTCGGAGATGTGCGGTTATGTACAAACGGACATTTACATTTTTATTTGTTAGATGATGATTTTATCTGTGATTTGATTTGGGGGAAGGCGTGTCTTGTTTATTGTTACACAATTGTATTGATACCATGAACATTTTATTGTGATTATAACCTGCCAAGAATTCCTCAAATTACAGGGTTGAGAGAGAGAAGGAGAGAGGAAGGAGATTCTGTTCTAGAGTTTAAACTCTAGGTCCCTTTCTTTTAACCTTCTAAATTAACTGGTACACGGAGGTTTACTGAGACATGTTTATATAGCAATACTCTCTTGCTCACCTCAGCACCCTCAGTCCTTACTTTCTATTAGTTCTACTTAAAAAAAAAAACAAGTAGTATTCTTCAATTGCTCTATTCCAGTCCTGAGAACCCTCCCACCATTTTATATCTATTTGGCCATTTTTACCAAGAACCCAAACTCATCTTGCTCATTTCTTGCACAGTATATACAAGTATTACTATATATATTTTATAATCTTTGAAAGTGTCTAATAAAAATCTGGAAGATTAATTCTTGGTCTTTGTTTTGTGTATACACACACTACATACTACATGCTACACACACACACACACATATATACACACACAGAAGTGTGTGTGTGTGTGTCAGGGGTGGGTTCTACTTACCTTTACTACTGGTTCGCAATGGGGCCGTGCACACTCGCTCACTTTGCTCATGCATGCATGCACCCTTCTGCGCATGTGCAGAAGCTTATGCACATGCGCAGAAGCATTTTGATGACATCAGGGGCAGTGGGCAGAACCTCCCTCCAATTTTACTACAGGTTCTATAGAACCAGTGCAAACTGGGGGCAACACACCACTGGTGTGTGTGTGTGTGTGTGTGTGTGTGTGTGTGTGTGTGTGGTATGTATTATGTAGTGTGTATTAAAAAAAAGACCAAGAATTAATCTTCCCAATTTTTATTAGATACTTTAAAAGGGCTCATTACAGAAACATTCTCATTACTACACTGCATAACTCTTTACTTGGGTCTTTCAGGATTTTCCCCAGAGAAGTCAGTTTCATTATCTCCTGTTTTCATATGCTTTGACCAAACACACTGCTACCAATTTTTATAAGGGCCAGCCCATCTTGTGCCTGCAATATATTATTCGAGTAACATATACCAAGACCCCAGAAAACAAATCTCTCTTTTCAGTACTATTTGCAGTGCAATAGATGATAGAACAGAATAGAATTCTTTATTGGCCAAGTGTGATTGGACACACAAGGGATTTGTCTTGGTGCATATGCTTTCAGTGTACATAAAAGAAAAGATACATTCGTCAAGAATCATAAGGTACAACACTTAATAATAGTCATAGGGAAACAGTCAATATAAATCTTAAGGATACCAGCAACAAGGTTACAGTCATACAGTCATAAGTGGGAGGAGATTGGTGATAGGAATGATGGGAAGATTAATAGTAATTGACTTCCAAATTGCTAACAACCCACTTTCCATATACAGTACATTTGCTAACCAACAATTTAACCATGGTTTGTTAATAAGCTGCAGTTGCTGAGTTTTCATAATAAACTGAAAACCTAACAAATCACACGATAGCTTTGTATGAGAATATTTACTTTATATGCTTGCTTATTTTATTTATCTAATTTCTATATTGGCCATCCCACTTGTGTGACTCTGTGAATTTATCCTGGCCATGGCTAGGATTATTGGGACCATAGAAGATTTATCTTGAAGTGCTTTGCCCCATGGAGATGTAGCATATTGTCTTGATGAAGAATTGATGTGTGACAAATCTCCCTCTCCATTGAATAGAGGGGGAGCACATTGTTGCTTCACAGAGGTGATTCAAAGGAGGCCTTTATTTAGATACCCAACACATTTCAGCGATCAGCACAGGCCTAGCTATCATAGCAGCTGGACAAACTAATCCAAACTGCAGATACAAACTACATACTGAAGCCTTCTCAGTGCACAATTGCCAGAGAGAAGTGCTTTTCTCCAACATCCCATGGGTGGCATGTAGCCTTTAAATGAGCAACATTGATATAAATGTCCCATTGAAATTTATTTATTTATTTATTTATTTATTTATTTATTTATTTATTTATTTATTGAATTTCTATACCGTCCTTCTCCCGAAGGACTTAGGGCAGTGAACAGAATAAGATTTCATATACATATAATAATTTTTTATATATATAAATAGTAAATAATAAATTGAGTCAACTTAGTGTATCTGCTAAGACCTTGGCATAGAATTTAGATGTTTATGCTAGCCCTGCTTGTTGAAACAGAAAGGTCTTCAGGGCCCGTCGGAAATAAATAGGATGTAGTCATTTTGTAACCTATATGCAAGCAAGCAGCCTAACTGTAAGATGGAAAGAATTACTTTGAAAGTAAATATTATTTCTACATTTGAAGAATGAAAAGATGCATCTAGAACAGGGGTGTCAAACTTGTGGCCCACAGACCAGATGTGTCACACCCACCCCAGTGTTAGCAAAGGGGGGAAAATCACGATACATCACGTGACAACAATGTGATGCCACACGTTTGACATCCCTGATCTAGAGACATTGACTAACTCAATCCAGATTCTTCTCTTTTTTGAGAACATTCATTCAGACACAATAATTAAATATTCTGATCTGATACCTACTTGGAGCCAGACATGTAAGTGATGATCCAATAGTAAATACTTTTACGTGCATGTTTTTCATACATTTTGACTAGCAAATGACATGGGATCTACCTGAGATAAGGCAGAGAGAGGAACAGTTGCTTTTTATTTCAGCCTCAAAATTATTTCTCTTCATGTCTTTAGTTTGATAACCTGAGTGTTATCAAAAATTGAAAACCAGCACATGCCAAAAAAATAAATTTCCCTCCTGCTGCTTAAAAAAACACAAATCCAAAGGAGATGCATTTGCTAATGCTATTTGGAGCTATAAAACTAGAATATCTTAAGATCCCTTTTTGCTTTCGATCTGAACAAAGCTCTAAATTTCCAATCTTCTGAAATTTCACTTTTTTCCACTGAAACTAAAAACTGATTCCTTAAACTGGCTCATGCCTGCTGTTCTTTGTCTTCATGAAAAAACACGAGGAGAGAATGATGAATGTGATTTTCTGGATTATAGCCAAAATATCCCTTCTCCTATTTTTTCAGCAAACACAGCTGCCCTTGTTCATATAGAAATGATTGTAGGACTGAATTGAGGTGAGCTGACTTATAAAAGCAAAGAGATTCCTCTGCTTTTCATCAACTTTGCCCAATGGACCTGAGCAAAAAAATCAAGCTTTTTTTCCCCGCCTCCCTCTGTCAGCAAACAGATCAGGTAGATTAACTTCCTTCAGGCTAATCTCTGCTGGAAAAAGAAAAAGAATGGTTTTGTTTACAAGACGTGCTTACCCATGGTCAACTGAAATCTCATTTAGCCAATTAACTCAATTTTCTAGGTCAGTGTTTGTCAAATTTGGCAACTTCAGGTATGTGGACTTCAACTCCCAAAATTTTTAGAGTTGAAGTTCACACATCTCAAAAGTTGCCAAGTTTGACAAACACTGCTCTAGATTAATTAAAAGGCTAGGTCCGCACATCTTTCAAAGCTAAAAATATGTCTGAGATGTAGTTTTAATATGTTATGCAAATTGCATCCAATATGATGGATATATAAGTCATTTTATAACTTACCTAATGCAATATGCCAGTCAATCCAATTTATTACAAATCACAACCCAGATTTCATAAAAGAATTTTTTTTTAAAAAAAAAATTGATTTATATGCCGCCCTTCTCCAGAGACTCATGGCGGCTTACAATGCGTTAAGCAATAGCCTTCATACTTTTGTATATTTATACAAAGTCAGCTTATTGCCCCCACAAACTGGGTCCTCATTTTACCTACCTTAGAAAGGATGGAAGGCTGAGTCAACCTTGAGCCTGGCGAGATTCGAACATACAGTAATTGTAGACAGCTGGTGTTAATCACAAGGCTTTTAGTCTGCTGAGCCACCAGGCCCTTATAAATTGCACTATATAATACAAAGGACAATGTAGCAGGCATGAGATATGAGTATTTGTATTTGTATTTATTAGTTTGTCAAACATGTACAAGATAGCAGATATAAATATAAACATGGATATGAATGAAAGAAATGAATACAAATAAATGGGGACAGCAGGACAGGGATGGTAGGCACGCTTTTGTGCTTATGCACACCCCCTTTACGGACCTCTTAGGAATGGAGTGAGGTCCACGGTCAACAGTTTAAGGTTGAAGCTGTGAGGGTTAGAGGATGTAACAATGGACTTAGGTAGAGCATTCCAGGCATTGACCAGTTTGTTGCTGAAGTCG
Source organism: Arizona elegans (assembly GCA_022577455.1). NCBI lineage: Eukaryota > Metazoa > Chordata > Lepidosauria > Squamata > Colubridae > Arizona > Arizona elegans. The sequence continues at coordinate 239,941,607 of JAKOOJ010000001.1, forward strand.
TATTTTCTGCAATCAAGTTTGGAGCGATTTACCTTGAGTTTATACTGATTGTTTGCCTGTGTATTATTGAGATTGAAGCTGAAGAAGTCATTGACAGGTAAGATGTTGCAGCAGATAATTTTGTGTACTGTGCTTAGATCATACTGCAGGCGGAGCACTTCCAGATTCTCCAAGCCCAACATTTCAAGTCTGGTGGCATAGGGAGTTCTATTGTGAGTAGAGGAGTGGAGTACTCTTCTTGTGAAGTACCTCTGGACCCACTCAATCGTATTAATGTCCGATATACAATGTGAATTCCAGGTAAATGAGAATTTTTTTTATTTGAGAATTGGTCTGGCAAAGGTTTTGTATGCCCTAGTTAGTAATACAACATTACCAGAGAAGAAGCTTTGCAAAATTAGGTTTGTGTGTTGCTTCTCTGAATAACACAGTACAAACTCCAAGTACAGGTAGTTCTCAATGTACAACAACCATTTGCATTTATAATCTCTTTACAGGACTGGATTCAGAAGTCTTAATGTTTAGGTGTAGTTTCATCAGGTGGATTTGCAATTATTTCAGACAGGTCTCTTTTAGATGAGTAGCATTCAAAAGCTTTTTTAAGGCTATGCTTGCCCTAATCAATCATCTTATGTTGCCTGAGCAAAGAACTGTCCCTAGATCCATTAGGCAAGAGATATCTACTAATGCTACACAATGTTCTGAATAGCCTCACTTATCAAGCATTGCCTCTCTGTTGCTTCTTCAAGCATCTGCTAAAGTTCCTTCTACTTGCTTTGATCAATTGTTAACAAATAACAATGGCCTGGCATCTCAAAGGATCTAATTTTGCACAGTTGGAGGATTTTATGATGGGATTACAAGTGCATACAATAGAGTGGAACTCCTTTCTCCATGTCCTTAAAGCACTAGGTTGTACAACAGCAAATTATGAGGGCCCGAATTTTTTTACGTTACAAAGTTTATTGAAAAAGAACATTCACCACACACATCCATTCCTGCTTTCATGCACCTGGCTTAATCCAAGAGCATAGGGTCCTCTATTCAAATAGAGAAACCCTGCTGGACTCTTTTATTTCAGATCTTTTATAGTCTTGTCACCTGCTGGACTGACTACTTGTCTTACACAACTTGATTTACATGTTGTCACTTGAAATATTTACTTCTCCAACCAGCATCCTGGCTCTTCTAAGATCATCTTTTTAACCTCCTACAATTTGTTTTCATATTCCCAGGAGTTTGGTATTCAAGAAGCCGCCGGGCACCCAAAATAAATAAATAAATAAATAAATAAACTATTTAATAACATGTAGACATACCTCATCCAGATAATGGTTTCTTGATCTCTTTTTCATAAATGTGACTCAAACTCTTTAGTGGTCTTTTTTTCAATTTTGTCAAACCAGCTCCATTTTGTTATCTAAATGAAGAGACAAAGACAGAGGTAGATTCTGGAACATCAACCTCTGTAAAGTCTTTTAGAGACTTCAGAAGTCCTCAACAGAGGACCATGTGCTTTTGAGCTGGAGCAAAACATGAAATCCTCTAGTTGCCTAGTCTATTTCCAGAGGCAGCTCCATTTAAAGTGTGAAAATCCCATTTATCGATGCATTGTAGCAAGTAAAACCCTGCAAAATTACATTTTCTGTCTTCAGATTGGCACTGGCTCAGTGGGGGTTGTTAGATCGGCGCAGGAATGGAAGACGTGACCAGCTCGTTACATAAGTAACTTTTATTGAGAACAAGAACAGTAGCAAGACTGGCCGTGCGCTGCCGGAGCTCTCCTTATATTCGCTCCGGCAGGCACACCGCCCCTGACAGAGATTCAAACTTTCCCGCCCGATGGCTGGCAGCCAATCCGGGCGGATGTCCTTATAAAGACATAACACTCCTCTCCCCTAGTCCGAAAAAAAAGTTCAACGTTCGTCAATAAACGTGACGTAGTCCCACAGGTACGTAGGACGCCTCGACACCCTACTTGACCTGCGCAGTCTCATTGCTTCCGAGTCCCCGACCTGGACGGACGGGGCTCCTGTGTCTCCTGGTTCCCTCCCCGGAACCGGGCTCGGTTCGGCTGGCAAGTGTGCGGGGTCACTCTCAGCGCCTCCGGCCGGACCACAGACCTTGGATGGCTGGTTCTGGTGGTCTTCCTCCTGGCCTGTGGATCTTTCGCCTCGGCGGTGCTGTTTGGTTCCGACCCGGGAAGAGCGTCTGAGTCTCAGTAAGACCTCGGCTGTCACTTGCTATTTCTCGGTCTCCCGGTTGCTGCGGTTCTGTTGCGGTTCGGCTTGCTGCTGTCTGGTGGGTGGTTCGGATCGGTGCCCTCGGGTCCGGTCTGCCAGCTGTGGGTGGTGTTGGCTCGGGTTGCAGTGTCCGACCTCGCAGGGGTGGTGCAGGTCTCCTTCGCCGGGCTGGCGTTGGCCTTCCCCGTCGGGTTGGTGGTGGTCGACCTGGTCGGGGTGTCGTTGTGGGGATACCTCCTCGGGTCGGTGGAGGTCTCCCCTGCCGGGGTGGCGCAGGCCTCCCTGGCCGGGTTGTTGTCGGCTTTCCCTTCCCCCTAGTCCCTGGTCTACCTCAGGTTGGTGGCTGGGGTCATCTGGGCTGGGTTGTTGTTGCCCGGTTGTTTCTTGCGTTGGGCGGGGGTCCCTCTCGCCGGGGAGTCATGTGCCACCCTTGCCCATGTGCTGTGGTGTGCCCATCTCCGATGGTCCCCGGTCTACTTGCCTGGACTGCCGCTGTGTCAGTGCCTGGTAGTGGGCTGGGCCGGCTCCGTCGGGGTGGCGGTGGTCTGCCTCGCCGGGGTGTGGTAGGCCTACCTCGTCAGGGTGTGGTAGGCCTACCTCGCAGGGGTGTTGTATGCCTCCCTCGTCAGGCTGGTTCTCTTGCGCTCCCCCCCACCTTTTCCGGAGCTGGTCGATGTGACGTCGGCAGACCTGTCCATCTTCCAGCTCCACGGTGTAGGATTTGGGGCCGGTTGTGCTGTCAATCTTACCCTTCAGCCACTTGGGAGAGCCGCTGAAATTCAGCGCGAAAACTGAATCTCCCTTGCTGAAAGCGCAAAGTGGGCGGCTGGTGGTTGCGGTCACTTCTGTGCTGTATTGGGGGTGCAGCCGGTCCAAGGGTGACCTCAACCTTCTGCCCATCAGCAGTTCGGCCGGGCTCTTGTGGGTGGTGGCATGCGGCGTGATGTGCTGGGTGAGGAGGAAGTTGTCTATCCGTTCCTGCCAGTCTCCCGGGCCCATCTTGGTGAGTGCTTCTTTGGTGAGCCTCACCATGCGTTCCGCTTGTCCGTTTCCGGCCGGCCTGTACGGGGCGGAGAGGGCATGGTGGATGCCCAGTCCTGCCAGGAAGGACTCCATGGCCAGGGATGTGAGCTGGGGGCCGTTGTCGGAGACCAGCACGTCCGGTAGTCCATGTGTGGCGAACAGACGGCGCAGGGCTCGGATCGTCGCTTCTGTTGTGGTAGATACCATGGGCACCACCTCGAGCCACTTGGAGAAGGCATCTACCACGATGAGGAGGTGTCGCCCTTGCATCGGACCCACGAAGTCGATGTGTATCCTCGACCAGGGGTTGCTGGGGGTCTCCCACTTCGCGACTTCGGATTGTGGCGGCGCTGGGTGGACTTCTTGGCACGGGTCACACCTGGAGACCCATTGTTCAATGTCTTTGTCCAGTGAGGGCCACCAGACATAACTCCGTGCCAGGGCCTTCATGCGGACGATGCCCAGGTGCCCTTTGTGCAATGTCTCTAACGTCCGCCGTTGCAGAGTGCTTGGAATCAGCACCCTGTCTCCCCATAGCAGACAGCCCTTTATGGTGGACAGCTCCTTCTGCTTCCTGGTGAATGGGCTGAACCTCTCTTCCGTCTGTTCCGATGGCCACCCCCTGAGAATCCAGGACCTCACTTGGTGGAGTGTGGGATCCTTTTGGGTGTGTACGGCCACATCTGTGGAGGAGACTGGACAGCTGGTGTCGTCATCAATGTGGAATAGGTGGAGCGTGGGGGCTGGGTCTTCCACCGGGTTCTTCGATGGGCATCTGCTGAGTGCGTCGGCGTTTCCTATGGCTGTGCCTGGCTGGTGCACGAGCCTGTAAGAGTAGCCGGCTAGGAAGATGGCCCATCTCGTCATCCGCGGGGACATGAAGGTCGGGGTGGGTTGGTCACCTGCGAGGAGTCCCAGGAGTGGCTTGTGATCGGTGACTATGGTGAATCGTCTTCCGTAGAGATATTCGTGGAAGCGCTTCACTCCTGCCACGATGGCCAGGGCTTCTTTGTCCAGCTGACTGTAGTTCCGTTCTGCGCCGGACATGGTCTTCGAGAAATATGCGATTGGGGCTTCGGTGCCATTGGGCAGTTCGTGGCTGAGGACTGCCCCCACCCCATAGGGTGACGCATCACAGGTCAGCTTGATGGGGAGCGTCTCGCTGTATTGGATGAGGACGCTTTTGGACGTCAATAGTCCTTTTATGGCTCGGAATGCTGCTTCCTCTTCCTGGCCCCACTTCCAGGACGCCGATTTCCCCAGCAGGCAGTGAAGTGGCTCAGCAACTGTGGCTTTCTGTTTTAGAAAGATTGCATAGAAGTTGAGCAACCCAAGGAATGCCTGAAGCTCCGTTTTGTTTTTTGGGCTTGGAGCTTCATGGATTGCTTCCACTTTTGATTTGGTGGGGTGGATGCCCGTGCTATCAATGAGATAGCCCAGGAACTCGACTTCCTGTACTCCTGTGATGCACTTGTCCCGCCTGACCCTCAAGCCCTTAGCCTTGAACCGCTGCAGGACAAGCCTGAGCCTTTCCAGGAGTTGAGCTCGCGAGTCACCGGAGATCAGCACATCGTCGAAGTAAGGCACCACCCTGGAACGCCTTGGAGAAGGCGTTCCATCATGGATTGGAAAATGCCGGGGGCAGCGCTGACTCCAAACTGGAGGCGGTTGCATTTGAATGCCCCCCTGTGTGTGACTATGGTTTGGGCCTCCGCCGTTTTTTCGTCCACTGGCAGTTGCTGGTAAGCCTGGGCCAGGTCCAGTTTTGCAAAAATTGTGCCAGATCCCAGGGAATGCAATAGGTGCTGCACTACTGGGACTGGGTATGTGCTCTGTGCCAAGGCCTTGTTGATGGTACAACGGTAGTCGGCGCAGATGCGCACAGACCCATCATGCTTCAATGGGGTCACAATGGGGGTCTCCCATGAGGCATGATCGATCGGTTCCAGGACGCCCTGGGTGATCAGCTTATCCAGCTGCTCATCTACTTTGGGCCGCAGGGCAAATGGAACCCGGCGGGGCTTCAGCCTAATTGGGGTGATTCCCTTGTCCAGATTGAAAGAGATTGGCCTCCCCACAAATTTCCCCAGCTTACCATTGAAGACTTCCTTGAACTCTTTGATGAGGTTGTCGAGTTCGTCCCTGCGAATTTGGTTGATGCCTTCGATTGAAAGCCCCAGCGGCTTGAACCACTCCACTCCTAGCAGGTTCGGTCGGTTGTCCTTCACGACGGTGATGGGGAGCTTGCCTTCGAACTCTTTGTAGGTGACTCGGATGTTGGCTCTTCCTAACACTCCAATGGGGTTTCCCCCAAAGTCGACGAGCTTGGAGTGTAGTGGCTTCAGCTCTCGCTTGGTGATGCTGGGTTGCAGGCGCTTCAGCTGCTGCCAATCCATGATGGAGTAGACCGAGCCAGAGTCTACCTCCATGTTGCAGGGTGCTCCTTCCACGTGGATGGTCACGTGGAACTTGGTGGCGTTGTCTGAAGTCGTGTGTGTGATGGTCGTCTGGTGGACCGCTCCACTCCGGGGAAACTCGTCGTCTCTGCGTCTGGAAGGGCCAGACCGTTTGGATGATCTCTGGTAATCCTTCCGATTCTCGCGGGGACGGTGGCTGGAGGGCTCTGGGGCTGGTTCCTCGGCTCTGCAAGCTTCGGCGATGTGACCCCTTCTGTTGCAGCATCGGCAGGTCGCATCTCTCCACTTGCAGGTTGCCCTGGCATGGTCCCCTCTGCAGCTGGCGCAGCGCTCCCCCTTGTAGCTCCATTGGCCGGTTTCCCGCCTTGGGGGTCTGGATACTTTGTGGACGGTGGACTCCCCCTCCGACTCGGATCCAGCTGTGGAATCCTCTGTCGATGATTGCGCTGTGGCGCGAATCTTGTGGATTCCCTTTGCTCTGCTTACTGCGGCAGCTGCTTTCTCCGAGATTTCGGATGCGGTGGCTTCCTCCACCACATCCTTGAGCACGAGTTTCTTCCTGCTCAGGAATTTCTTTTGCAGGCCTCTGTCCCTCATGCCAAAAACCATGCGGTCAGCGATGGCATTGTCCACGTGGTCGAACTCATAGCTGGCTGCGATCTGGCGTAGGGCGGCCATGAATTCCTTGATGGTCTCACCTTCCTTCTGGTCCCTCTGATGGAAGGTGAAATGGTTCACCACCGGTGTTCCTGTTGGGGCATAGTGGTCCTCCAGGATCTGCAGCAGGTCTGCCCATGGCACTTCTTCGATGTCTCGTGGTGCTACGAGATCGATTGCCATGTTGAGGACCTCGGAGCCGCAGTTGGCCAGGAAAATGCCCTTTTTTTCGGTCATCATCGGCATCCCTGATGTTGTTGCCTCTCAGGTATTGCCGGAATTTCACTACGTAGGATTTCCACTTGTCCTTCCCTGGGCGGAAAGGAGCAATGGCTGGCAAAGTGACTTCAGTGGATGCCATGCCTTTGGAAATGCCTACTGTAGTTCCAGGTGCCGGAGTCTTGGTCTTGTTGGCTTGGTGCCGTGAGGTTCGTTTCTTCTCTCTAGTCCTTCGTCGCCAGTGTTAGATCGGCGCAGGAATGGAAGACGTGACCAGCTCGTTACATAAGTAACTTTTATTGAGAACAAGAACAGTAGCAAGACTGGCTGTGCGCTGCCGGAGCTCTCCTTATATTCGCTCCGGCAGGCACACCGCCCCCTGACAGAGATTCAAACTTTCCCGCCCGATGGCTGGCAGCCAATCCGGGCGGATGTCCTTATAAGGACATAACAGGGGTTGTGGACAATTTTCTGGAGGATAGTTATGTGACCTAATCTTGAATTGAAATCTCCTGCTAGCATGATCAGTCCTTTTGTATTGTTTGCTACCTAATCAAACATAATCACCTTACTACGTTTCTTTACACTGAGACTGTGTCTTTGCAGTATAGAAATACATATTTATCTACAAAAGGGAATAGTGCTATAGTTTAATTAGACTAATATGACCACATTCCTAAATGTGTCAAGCTTGCTATTTATTTATATTCTGCCTTTATTATTTTTATAAATAACTTAAGGTGGCAAACATATCAAAAACATCTCCATCCTCCTATTTTCCCCAACAACAACAACCTTGTGAGGTGAGTTGGCCTTTAAATTAGGAGGAATATAACACAATATGTAAATAAGATTATTTATGGGTCAAAATGAGCTCCAGTGCAATAAATTTGAATCTTTCCATCTTAATCCAATTCCTTATCTACTATATGCAATTGTTGGTTGTGGGTATTATCCTGGGGTAGACCTAGAGAGACAACAGCAGTGGTGAAGTTCAATTTTTTTTTACTACCGGTTCTGTGGGCATGGCTTGGACATGGTGTGGCTTGGTGGGCGTAGCTTGGTGGGGGTGGCAGGGGAAGGATACTGCAAAATCTCCATTCCCTCCCCACTCCTGGGAAGGATATTGCAAAATCTCCATTCCCACCCTACTCTGGGGCCAGCCAGAGGTGGTATTTACTGGTTCTCTGAACTACTCAAAATTTTTGCTACTCGTTCTCCAGAACCTGTCAGAACCTGCTGGATTTCACCCCTGGACAACAGACTTTTCCTGACTATTCCAAGAATGGAAGACCCATATTATTGGTGAAGAGACCACTACATAGCATTCATTCTGTCAGTTTAACATAGGAAAGAAGCATTTAAAAAGAGCAGGCATGTGTGGCTGGAAGAAGGAATACTTATTCATAGCATAACCTAAAAGCACCTTAAATTGTTTCAGTTATGAACTTGAAGGTTCTCTCGACATTGCATGGTTTGCAATTCAAACAAATATGGCCACAATAAAGCTTTCAGATTTCAGAATCTGGGAAATGGCTTTAATACTTGCTTAAGGTAAGAAGGCTGAAAATACTGAAGAAATGTTTTCCATACTGTAGGTTTGAGTCACTATTTCTGGTGAGGATCATGACCTGTTTTTTTTAAGATTATTATAGCAATACTTCTGCAGGGAAATTAAATGTTGCCCAGGGATATGGTTGGGAACAGAAGAACAAATTGTTCATTTAAAGTACATTTTCTGCACATCGTAAAACACATAAAGGGAAAAGAAAAATCAAACATTTGGAAAGGAATGGGCAAACCTCTTAGAATATGCTTCAGAGCAACACTCCAAAGTTTGGAAGCTGGAAGGCTGTTCTTGAGGCTACGCTGCTAACTCCATGGAAACAGACTTTGGCCATAAAGTTCTACTGCTGTCTTCTTTCCACTTCCAAATGAAATTGAATGCTGGAATCTTCAACCTGCTTAATCCAGCATTCTCTCCAATGAAATCCATGCAACACTTCCAGTGAGAGAAGTTAACAGTCTACACTCTTAAATATGTAGATATTTTTTTTCCAGAAAAGCATCTGTTTCCCTCTTCTCCCTATCAGTTTGTAGTAGGAACAGCATAATAATCCAGGCAGTGGAAGTTCTTGATTTATGACTATAATTGAGCCCAAAATTTTTGTTGCTAAGCGAGATATTTGTTAAGTGAGTTTTGCCCATTTTTCTTGCCACTGTGGTTTTTGTAGTGTAGTGTTACTTTTGTAGTGTATATCTGACCATTGATCCAAAGTTTATTGACGTCAGGGCACTGGTGGTGCTGGTAGTACTGAAAATGTCATCTGAAATGTTGGCCAAACACTTTTTTACAATATAAAGTTTCTGCAGGAGTGCTGTTAAATTGGCTGTTAAACTGAGATGAATGTCTCTGCATTTAGGTAAACGTTTTAATGAACATTCAACCAACCACAGATACTTCCCTTAAACATAAACTCTGGGTTTTCAAAATGCATTTTCTAATATTTTCAAACATCTGCCCTATGAGCATTATAAAAAGCATGGCAGTTAAAAGCTGGTTTAATGAGCCTATCATGGTATTCATATTTCAGTAGCCATTTAATGAAGTTCAAGCTTAGAGCTGTTTAGATTCCTAAAACCACCATAACATTTTAAAATAGATTTATTAGTTCTTCATAAATTTCTTTGGTTTGTTCTCAAAACGGGAGCAGTAAATTCTGTTTCTAATAATTTCTTTTTTATCAACATTTTCCACTACCGAACTTATTTACTGGGCAGTTTGAAAGACTCACAACTCAGAGTACTTAATTTTTTTTTTTTACCTATAGGTCTTGGAACCCACATGGGATGGATAATGGCATTAATGTGCCCAGGGCATAATTCTAGGGAGACTGTAGAAGTTTCCTGCCTTGAATTAATTTGTGTCTCAGAGAAAATTGCCATCCACCTCTAACCCCCAATCCACACTGAATAATCAAAAACAGGGTACTCTGTCAGAGTTTTAAAAGGGTTTGTGACTCAAGGCATGCTTTCCATAATGTTCACCCATTCAAGTGAATGTCATTTGACTCTGCTGATGTCATGCTTGTTTTAATCACAGGCACACCTTCAGTTTCTGAATCTGATATAACAATTTTAGATTATTTTGTTGTTCTAGACATGGGCTGTCAAATTCCCGGCCCACAGACCAGATACGTGGTGTGCTGGCCATGTCCACGCCCGGTTTAGCGAAGGGGGAAAAAGTCCTGATACATCACGTGATGCTGCCATGACAATGTGAGTTTGACACCCCTGTTCTAGACCAAGACATTAAAAAAAAAAAGTTAAAACTCAAGAACTTTTAAAAGACCAGAAGACAAAAAGCCCAACTCTGTGGCTTCCCATAATTAATTATCAGTGACAATTGCACACTAATCCTTCCTCTAAATGGTGTGATGGGAATTTAGCAATGTACCTAAATCTAGCCAATGGTTCTATCTTCATATGTACAAACTTATCAGGCAAGATCAAGAATAGAGAAATGGGTGGTGGATTCTGAATTCTAGAACAACACAATGAAGTCTAATGCAACATTTTCATCCAACTGAGCCTCAGCTCATCTTTCTTTGATAATGATGATGTTGCTTAGACAGAAGGTCTTTGATTTTTGAATTTGTGAAAAATGCTAGTGTGAACTTTCCATCAATCCTCAAATTCAGACTTGAGCAATTTACACCCTTCGGCCCACATTCAGCCCTTTGGCTTTCTCAGTCCAGCCTATGTGAGAAATTAGAAATCAAATGTAAATAAGTACACCACAGGGGGCAGGAGAATAATCCAAGTTGTATCCAGTGTTGCACAGTTGCTGTACACTCCTTCTGTCAACTGGCGGCTGCAGGAGGACTTTCTGCACCTGTGTAGCAATCACCCCTTGCCTGGAGCAGCCTGAGGAGTTGAGGTGATGGACTTTGAGGATATCAAATCAGGTTACATTGGTACGATCCTCCACAACAGTCTCCATTTCTCATGTGGCCTGTTGGGGAAATTAATCGCTGACCCCTGTTCTGATCCAAAGACAACCAGGTATTCTCCACACCTCTTCTTAGATTTAGATTTTTAAAAGTTTTTTTAATCCCACTTTTATTAATTTTATAAATAACATAGCAAACATACCTAGTACTCTTTCTTCCTCTTATTTTCCCCACAGTATAATCCTGTGAGTGAGCTGGTTTGAGAGACAGGGACTGGCCCAAGATTAGCCAGCTGGCTTTCATGAGGACCAGAACTCATAATCTCCTGGTTTTCATCTTGAGGCCTTAACCACTAGATCATCTTTTGGTTGAAGGATGGTACCAGATGATCTGCAATGATATTATTTGTGAGATATTCAGATCAATTACAAATGTCATCATCATTTAATCATTGATTATATCATGACTATTCAAATATGGATTTAACTTTTTCTGTTCTTATTAGATGAGTTTTTATCCCAATGCATTTGGACCATGTTTAAACATTCTGAACTTGCTGTATGTATTTTGGGGGGGATGTTTTTAATGTTTTATTGTTTTTAATTGTTTTAATTATAGTTTTAGAATTGTTTGCTGTTCAGAGTCATTTGGCTGAGATGGACAGCTATAGAAATTGAATAAATAAAATAAATAAATGTTCTAAATCTTTGAATTGTACAGAAATTTGCATTCGGTGAATCATGCTGCCTATGTTTCTCTATGTTTCAAAAATATGTAATATAAAAATATGAGTTAAAATCTTCCACATTTTACGATTGAATAATCCCTTTTCTATCAAATGTTCTGTCTTTGTTGTACCTTTTTCTACCTCAAACAATCAATATTTGTTTAAAATCCAGTCAAGATCAAACATTTTTCACTTCAATTCATTAAGCAAACATAGCACATATAAGAGATTTGAAATGATGATATTTTAAACTTATGAACTAAGTAGGTAAAATGGGGATTAAATATTTGAAGTAATGAATAGAATTCAAAGCAGTTAGGTGAGTTCTAAAGAAAATAAAGATTGAAGAAAGAAAAGAATTCAGTCAAGTATTTTGTCTTTAATTCTGAACAGAAATCTATTATTTACAATAGCTCAGCTCAGAGACCACAGCTGATACATTAACAGCTGAAAATGGTAGTTAAATTGATAGCAGCTTTTTATTGATTAAATGTTGTCTGCCAACTCATCAGGAATAATCTCACAGTAGGAACACCTGCCATTCTCTTGGTTTCTTGTCTTCTTTTGGACTCATTTAGAATGACATTGATAAAATGTTTGATCTACTTTTTGTGAAATAAATGCTATGTATCTTTGAAAGTTTGGATGATTTTGAAAACTATGTTCTTTAGAGCAGGAGTCCCCATCCCTCAGTCTACTGACCAGAGTACCGATCTGTGGCCCATTGGGAACCGGGCCATGCAGGCAGCAGGCAAGTGTGTGAAGCTCCATTTGCACAAGCGGCAGGTGCACATGTGAAAACATCTCCTCACCCCCACTGTCACTACCACTGCCAGTCTGCGGAGCCAAAAAGCAGTTGGGGACTGCTGGCTTAGAGTATGCTCTCATACTCCATCTTAAACCAATATTGATATTCTGAAGCAATTATTATTGGCTTGGTGACTGAATTTTCAAAACAATTAAACCAGAAGGAAAACCAGAGTCCTCAGAGAACCAGTGCAATGTCATGGTTAAAGTATTAGACTAGAAATCTGGAGATGCTACCTTGAGTTGTATAAAATAAAGGCATATAAATCTATTAAATAAGACAAAACTTTCTTGACAGTAATTTATTATTTATAACAGGGTTGTCAAACTCGCGGCCTGCAGGCCGGAAGCATCACGCGCTGGCCACGCCCACACCCAGTTTAGCAAAGGGGAAAAAGTTATGATACGTCACATGACGACACCATGACGATGCAAGTTTGACACCCCTGATCTACAATATAATACCTACATCAGTAAATCCTACCCATCTGAATTTATGTATGTATGTATGTATGTATGTATATATATATTTGGTTTAGGTACCGGTATATATTGAAATGGAGGTGCTTTGAAGAAACAACATGGCCCAGAAATGAAATATTTTATTCATTCTTCCTTTCTTTGTATCCCACCTTTATTATTTTTACAACTAATTTAAGGCACCTTCTTCTTGAGGTGGGTTGGTCTGAGAGAGAGTGACTGGCACAAAGTTACCTGGCTGACTTTCAAAGCAAAGGAGGGACTTGAAAACGTTTTTGGGAAAAACTAATTTATGCAGACATTAAAAAGTTATACTCATCTAAAGAGATTATATGTTTTAAACAAGTTATAAAACAACCATACAACACTTCAAATGTCTTTGTGTGTTCTTGGACATGTCTTTCATATCTCCTTATGTTTACAGGGATTTTTAATCTCCTTCCTCCATTATAAAAAAGTGATATTTTCTCCCCAGCTGTGCCTTCATATACAGAGGTGCTCCCCAAATGTCTTACTTTTCCTCTTCTTTTTTCACAATTTCAAACTTGCAAGATTTTTGCTCTTTAGCTGTTCAGTGAGAAATGTATGAACACGAACAAGACATTGTATTGTTTATTTGCTAATTTAACACATGGATAAGATAGGCTTGAATCATGAATTGGTGCTTGTGGATAAAGTTAAAAAAAAACAGAACAATAAATGGATGAATTTGTGCATCGCTGTGGAATTGTATTAAAATGGATCGGGAAACTTCAGATACACCAATCTGCTAGAAAAGTGGTGGGTACTACGTGCTCTGTTGAAGGAATTCATGCCGAAAAACAGATAAAATTGCTGTACAGAAGACTGTGTTTCTGCTCACTTTGTTATTTGACAGGAGAAAAATGAATATCAAGGTGAACGCAGAAGAAATGGGATAATTAAGAAGCATGAGTGGTAAAACAAGGAAAGATAGAGTCAAGGATGAATAGCCACAAAAAGAAGTTAGTATTCAGTATAAAAGAAATATGCCGAGCTGGGAGGATCATAGAGCGAGAATGAATGAGGACTAATTTACAAAAGAAATATACAAAGGAAGTGTGAAGGGCTTGAGAGGAAAGGAGCAATTGAAAAAGTAATGGTTGGATAGAATAGATGGGATCTAAAGAAATGTGAAGATATTTTTACTATTCTTTTTTAAATCTCATATTGTAATTTATTTCACTGAACATTTCCTACCACTTTGCTATGCTTTGCATAACTTTGCTGACACTGAAAAAGCATAGCAGAATGGATAGGGATATCTGCAGCTATATTTAGATGCAAATGAACATTTAATTCATTACATGTAATCAGATTTACTTATTTGGCTATGCCACTTCCTGTATAATCATCTTGAAGCTGCGAACTATTGAAAAATTCAATAAATTGTCACTATATTGCCAATATGCTACAAAGAGTTGATATAAAAATATGTGAATTTAAAAACTGGGAAGAAGAGGAAGAGATAAAAGAACAGAAACATGCACAAAAACTGGATGAAGTCTAATATGCTTTTATTAGGCACTTAAAAGGTATCATGGGAGGCATTATTTTTGGTAATAGATATATATATTCTATGTGAAATAAATGCATCAAATGCTAACACTTGATGTTAGCAACTTTAAGCATTTTAATGGTTAATCACATTAATGATATCTTTTGGAAAGAAAGTGTTATAAAAATGAAATGTAAAGGGATCTTAAAATACATCTACTTCCTTAAAACAAGGTGGCCTTAAAACAAGCTATAATGAACCAACCATTTACTCCCTCAAGAACAGCAGATGAAAGAAGAATTGTGTCGTGGAAAAAAATGTCAAGAGCAATTTTCCATTGCAGACAGCAGATTTTGATATTTCAAAAATAGAAACCACCTGTAACAGATCCCCTTAGGGATTAGCAGTAGTACAGACTGGCCATTAATGTCTCAGTCTTCCTCCTGCTTCCAGGATATCTCAGGTAATTTTTTTTTCTTCTATAGAAAGAAGAACTGTTCTTTTCATCATGAACAGTTCATGATCTCCTGCGATAATTACCTGGAATATGTTTATAATAAATGCCTTATGTTTTTTATAAAAAGCATGAACACTGATTTTGTTCAGAATTGTTCAGTTATTAAAGTAACAGAAACTCTATACTAAGAATTTTGTATGAGGAAACAGTGTATATTTTAGTTTGGGCTGGAAAATAAGAAATGTTTATTATGCAAAGTCATTAAGGATTATTCATTTCATCTTTTCCCTTGCAAAATGGAGAAATTAAAAAAAATGCTCTTGGAAAACTGAAAATTATCCTTGGATAAAGTCTTCAGAAAGTTAAATCAGTACAGTCACTCATGTTCTCGTTATCTCTCGTCTAGACTACTGCAATGCCCTCTACATGGGGCTGCTCTTGGGGTGCACCCAGAGGCTCCAGCTGGTCCAGAATGCGGCCGCGCGGGTTGTTACGGGGGCGTCCCATTCTCCCGTGTTATACCTCTCCTGCGCGAGCTGTACTGGTTGCCGGTGGTCCTTCAGATCCGCTTCAAGGTACTGGTACTCACCTATAAAGCCCTCCATGGCATGGGCCTGGGGTACTTGCAGGACCACCTCCTACCGGCCTCCCTGCACCCAGTGCACTCACATAGGACTGCCCTCCTTCAGGTGCCATCGGCCAGACAATGTCGGCTGATGGCGCCCAGGATGAGGGCGTTCTCTGTGGCTGCACCGACCCTCTGGAATGAGTTACCCATGGAGCTCCGGACAGCCCTTGACCTGGGCTCCTTCCACGGTGACCTGAAGACATGGCTCTCTCAACAAAACTTCTGATATGTTGGGAATCTCGGTTTTAATTGTTGGGTTTTAATTGGATTATTTTCTACTTTATTTTATTGTTGTCGTTTTGTTGTTGTGAGCCGCCCCGAGTCCTTCGGGAGAAGAGCGGCATATAAATGTAATTAAAATAAATAAATAAATAAATACTCAAAGCAAAAAAGTGTTTATTAATATTAATATGTCTTTTGCATCAACAGAACTATTAATTCTGAGCTGTGCTTTAGGTATAACCATGATAATTAAGACCAGATACAATCTGATTGTTGAAAACATCTGACAGTCATTTAAACATGCTTTGCAAAGAACATGAAATGTCTTTCAGCCTCCAAGCAGAAAACAATAATAGCAATCTAGAAATCCATGAAGAGACCTTCAAAAATATAATGATCAGCTTTTCATAAATTGTGACTTCAGTGTTCTACCACTTGCAGTTCCCTTTTGAAATATCAGCTATCCACCTCCATGATCCTCTATGGTAAGCAGCTGTTCATTTCTCATCAGCCTGGTACTTTTTCTGTTTAATGTATATGCCATATACATTCCATATACATATGGAATATTTAATTAGTGAATATTATGATGCTTATAATAACTAAAGTTATTTTTTATAATAACTCACACACAATACTCTTTCCTCCTCCTCTTTTCCCCACAACAACAACAACCCTGTGAGATGAGTTGGCTGATAGTGATCAGCCCAAGGTTACTCAGCTGGCTTTCATGGCTAAGGCAGGACTGGAATTCACAGACTCCTGACTTCTACCTTAACCACTAGGCAAAACTGGCTCTCTTTCCTGATGGTAGGGCTGCAATTCCCAGAAATCCAAGCCAAGCCAACATAGTTACCGGAAGGGAATGTTAGAAGTTAGGGAAGACTGAATTATGAAAATTAGAAAGTGTGTAAGTTCACTAATTGCTTTACTTTAATAACATGTTTGTATAGAATCATTGATGTATCTAAAAAATGTATCCCGCATTTTTCTCACCATGGACTCAGGATAGATCACAAAAGAATACCTTAAAAATAAGATCATCAACATGATTCAGATCATTTTTTTTAATTATTTAAGACAAATATAAACAATAGCTATTTTGAGGATCAACATTCAGATGAAAGTCTCTGTGGATAGTCATATTTGAGTCATGAGCTTAAGGGATCTGACTTGGAAGTACATTCTGCAGGGTTGTATTGCTGTTGAGGGCAGCCAAGATATCTAGAACAAAGTCTTGGATGCTGAATGGATCACGTATGTAACTGCCTAACACTGTATAAACAAAATAGGCATAATTCATTCATAGTATCATAGGCAGTCAATTGTCCAGCTGTGGCATTTTACAGCATTTAAAATACCATTTCTCAAGGAGAGCCTTAGGTAAAACATATTGCAATAGTCTCATGTGGGGCTTCTTAAGATACCAATAAGATTCACTTTCATCTCAATATTAATTGGTTCTTTTGTAAAATAAATTCTCAGAAACATATTTAAATTTTTAGCAATGATATCAGATCTTGTTATTTGCTGCAAATATTGCTCTTTTTAATTAAGTTCCATGTCAATGTTTGAGTTTTATTCTTATTAATCTGATATTCTGACAGAAAATTATACTGCTGCATATATTTCACTATCACTTCTAAAGAGTCCTTTGTCTAACTATAAGTACATCAAAATCATATAGTTTCAGTTTATGTTCTTGAATTGTTAATTTAACTCCTGAAATTTTGTGGGATTTTTTCTTCGTCTATATCTTCTTTGCCAATAGTTCTGAAGCCAATAAAAATAAGAAAAAAAGGGGGCAGCTTGTCTTGTCCTCCTCATTATGGAACAGTTTTATGAGTAAAAAAACATGTATTATTATCTTGGCTTTTTGTCTTTATAAATATGTGATATTCATCTGAGAAAGTTTGAGCCACAGTTATTTTCTTCAGATTTGTAAGCATGAAGGAACATTCCAAATGATCAAAAGCTTTCTTTCTATCAAGATAACTCATGGCCACCTTATCTAGCTGTCTATCTAGATCCGCTCCAGTCCGGCTTCAGGCCTGGGCACAGCACAGAAACGGCATTGGTCGCGTTGGTGGATGATCTCTGGAGGGCTTGGGATAGGGGTTGTTCCTCTATCCTGGTACTGTTAGATCTCTCAGTGGCTTTTGATACCATCGACCATGGTATCATGTTGCACCGGTTGGAGGGGTTGGGGGTGGGGGGGCACCATTTTGCGGTGGTTCTCCTCCTACCTCTCTGACCGATCGCAATCTGTGTTGGCAGTCGACCCCGAGGTGCCTTGTTTGTGGGGTGCCGCAAGGGTCGGTCCTCTCGCCCCTTCTGTTCAACATTTATGTAAAGCCACTGGGTGAGATCATCCATGGTTTTGGGGTGGAGTTCCATCAGTATGCTGATGACACTCAGCTGTACGTCTCCACCCCAGCCCACCCCAACAATGCCCTTGAAGTGATATCCTGGTGCCTGGAGGCCGTGCGGGCCTGGATGGGGAGAAATAGGCTCCGACTCAACCCTTCCAAGACCGAGTGGCTGTGGCTTCTGGCATCCCGATATAGCCAGCTGGTGCCATCGCTGGTTATTGGGGGCGAATCATTGGCCCCCATGGAAAGGGCTCACAACTTGGGCGTCCTCCTGGATGCACGGCTGTCTTTAGAAGAGCATATGATGGCCGTGGCCAGGGGGCCTTTTTATCAGGTTCGCCTGATATGCCAGTTGTGCCCCTTTCTAGATCGGGACTCCCTACGTACTGTCACTCAGGCACTCATCACTTTCTGCCTGGACTACTGCAATGCTCTCTACATGGGGCTCCCCTTGGGGTGCACCCAGAGGCTCCAGTTGGTCCAGAATGCGGCCATGTGGGGGATTATGGGAGCGACGGGGCACTCCCATGTGACACCTCTCCTGCACGAGCTGCACTGGCTTCTGGTGGTCTTCCGGGTGCACTTCAAGGTGTTGGTGACCACCTTTAAAGCGCTCCATGGCTTAGGGCCAGGGTATCTACGAGACCGCCTTCTGCCGCCAATAGCCTCCCTCCAGCCAGTTCGCTCGCACAAAGAGGGCCTCCTCAGGGTGCCGTCGGCCAGACAATGTCGGCCGGTGACCCCCAGGGGGAGAGCCTTCTCTGTGGTGGCACCTGCCCTCTGGAACGACCTACCCCCAGAGATATGCATGATACCAGACCTCCGGACTTTTCGTCGGGCCCTGAAAACACATCTATTTCATCTAGCCAGGCTGGCTTGATCCCATCCTTTCGGTTTTAATTTGTAATTGGTTTTTAACTGGGTTGTTTTAAATTGAGGGCCAAAATTATTTAATGTCTTTTAAACTGTTTTTAAATTTTATATGTTATGTTTTATCTTGGCTGTTCAACACCCTGAGTCCTGTTGAGAAGGGCGGTATACAAATAAAATAAAATAAATAAATAAATAAATATTTTTTCTGATTTACATTGTTAATAACATTCGACTCTGAAATACTGAAATAAATAAGGAAACACTGACAATGCAAGAGCTCAATGAACTGAGTCCACATTCTGATTTAAATAGTGATTTTAAAAAAAAATCAAGTAACTGAAATCATTCATATTACCCAGTCTTACATAAATATTTAATTTGGGATCTCATGTACCATATTTTCTTAACCAGATACCTTTCAGATGATCAGATGAATGTGTTTCAGATGTTAGCAAGGTTCTTCTAGTTTTATTCATGATGTTGGACTTTAAAAATAAAGAATAATAAACAAATGCCCAGAATAAAATATTGGTAGCAAATAGGCATCTACCTTCCTCATTTATTTGCAGTTTATAATAAGTAAATTTAAGAATAGCATCTAAATAACTGTATAATCTTTACATAACTTGCAATGCAATTCTATTCATTATTTTCCAAAAGAAACTCAAAAGAAGTTCCTTTAAGTTTAATGCATCTTATTCTATAGTGAGCTTATACAAAATGGGAATCATCTTGATGATTAGTTTAAAAGAATTAGTATAACTATTTTCCAGCATATTATGATGCACTCAGTAAAATAGGTGGAACTGATGGAGTTTTGTTTATATTAAACATTTTTTACCTGACATTTTAAATACAAGAAAAATCTATAAAAATCAAGCAAGTTTAGTTTATTAAAAAGGTATATATTTCAAAGCCCAAATTTGCAGTACTAGGAAAAATGAAAAATACTAAAGAATCTGACTATATGGTAGAACTTAATAATTATGTAACTACTGATACTCCTGCCAAGAAAACAGCAGAACTGATCTGAATTATATACATTTGCATGCTAACCATTTATTCTAAGAATTTAGTGTCATTTCAGCATCTGTAAGTACAGGATAACAGCCAATATTGATGCAGAAATTAAAATTATATAGCTCTCTGCAAAATATTGATCTAAACAATAATATGTTTCTTAAATAATAGATGAGAGATCAGAGGAAAAAAGCCACCACTTTATTCTTACATTAGGAATGAAAAATTGTCCTTTTTAACTATAGGAAGGAAGGGGGAGAGAGGAAGAAAGGAAGGAAGGAAGGAAGGAAGGAAGGAAGGAAGGAAGGAAGGAAGGAAGGAAGGAAGGAAGGAAGGAAGGAAGGAAATCCAGTATTTCTTGTTTGTGGTTGTATATGTACAGGAAATGTAAATAAAGAATGGGAAGTTGGCATCAGTACACTGTAGATAGATAGATATTAATGTGGGACTCTCTATAGCAAATATGATATGCTATAGGAAAAAGCAATCTTACTCTTCAAATGGAGGTCTTCACAGTTAGAATACTGTAACAAATCAAAAGCCATGCTCTACTAGCCATAGACAACTATTGAAAACACAGTAAGGGACAGCATTTATTGCTCTTCATACCAGTTTCCACTGTTCTTCCCCTCCCATCAGGAGAACTACCTACATTAGCAAATGACCACAGGGTCATTAAACCAATTAAGTTATAACCCACCTGGCATACCTCCTACTCAATTCTTTCATGCACACACACACATACACACACACAGAGAGAGAGACATCTATCTCTGCCTTTCATCTCTGATGTTGGAAAGATTCAATCTTAGCAGCCAGCAGGAAAGCTGACTTTGGAGCCTTCCCTCTAATTTCAGAGAACACCATCCCAATTATCTTCTAGGATTCTAATCTTATCTATACATTCAGATCTTTCATACTGAAATAAAAATATTGGATGGATTTTATTGAGAATTCATAGCTCGTACGAACATAGATACTGTACATGGATAATGTACCTTCTACTTCAGAGTAATCAGCATTATGCAAAGCATAGAAAATAAGAAAACATGGCTAAAACAAGTTTGTACCAGATCCTTCTCCTGTACCACATCAAACTCTTTTATCGTTAGGAACCATTCTTGCTTCCACCATGGTTATCCATTGCTTTATCCCTTGCCTTTTGTTTTTCAAACTAATCATCTCTCTCCTTTTAAGATCTCATTAACTTCATCCAACCTTTTCCGTTTTCGATTGTCTCAATCCATTTACTGATTTATCAGGCATCCACAGGATCCAGTTTCAATCAAAGTGAGTTGTTTGCAAGTTTTATTCCTTTCACATATATTTGTTGTGGGTCATGTCACAACAAATATAGGTAGAGCTTGTATTATGTTTGCATTATTGTACTGGTTGATTGCTTTTGTTGGAAGCCACCACCACCCCTCTTCCTAGTAGAATGAAATGTTTTGAGGAATATTTTAAAAAGGCAGGATAAAATATTTCCCCTAAAAGAGAAATAAAAAATCTTAAGGGAGACAGAAACTCAGAGCCCCAGCTCCCTGCTCCCAGCAGATATTTTGTGCCCATTACGAAAGGCTGGGCCAGCCTATCTACAAAACAAAAGACTTTCAGCTCTCGGGTGAAGGGATTAAGACACAATCCTTCAGGACATAATGGGATTAACCCACTAAAATACAGAGCTCACTATATTGCACAATCTCCTAAAGACATTGCACCACCCTCAGAAACTTCAACCAAACCTCTCAGACAACCTACAGAGCCAGCTATGACCCCTACATAACCCTTACATGGCCCATGGGAGTCTGACAAGAGCCAATAGAATACATGTTCTTACATAGGAACAGGAAGCTCAAGTGCAAAGCCCAAGAGAAAGTATAGAAATACCATACTCTTAACTCCATGTGGTCATCTATCCAGAATCAGACGTGCTTGGTGGTTCTGTTCATAATTAAAGCCTCTTTCCAATCAGCCTCCAGACTCCATTTTGTCTCCATTGCCTTTCTCCTGGCTTGGAACTGAACCAGATGGATATTTCTTCCAACACTTTGATCCATGTTCATTCATTACTTGCTCATTCGTTTTTGACTGATCTCTCCTTAATTTACCCAAAGCACTTCCTTTGTCTTCCATTTCCATTACATTCAGTTTTATGTTTCTCCTGGCATACTAAACTCTCACTTAATACAACAAATTAAGCAAAAATGTGCTCTGATGTCCAGACATTTTTCATTTCTTTCAACAAATTTTCATGCAAAGAGTCCAAATTCCGTGCAGCAGATCACATAATACTGCTTATTTTTTTAATCAGCATTTGCACACCTAGAATTTTCTCTATTTTTATGAAAAAAAATGTTATTTTGTATGATAGAGGTCAATATAACTTTTAAGAATTTCTTTGATAACCTCTCCTACTTTTGTGCGTTAATTTGAAACACAGTTATTATTTTGGTACCTGACTATTTTGAGACTTTCAATAAAAAATCATGAATCATTCTAATGAATTAATAAGGATAAAAGCCTATGAATACATGCGTAAACCTTATTAAACAGTTTGACATTTACTTCTGAGTTAAACATGCATAGAATTGCAGTCTCAAAAGTAAAGTTTAACCAGCACAAAATTAAATTTAGGATGTGTAGAAAAATGGCAAATATTTTTCATTTATTCAGACAATAAATGTTTATATTTAATGCTTGTTTACTTCTTCATCCCAACAGCCCTAAGAACTCTTATGAATAAAAATACAGAATCACTAGGTAAGGCCCAATTTTAATATCCTCCCATCTTCTAAATTCTGATCCTTATGGTATTATGAAGCCATCAAATCACCCTTCTTTTCTTGTTTCTACTTCAATCCCTGCACTGGAGAAAACCCATTGGCTATGCAGTAGCTCTCCACCCTAATTCAACTTATTTTATTTTATTGGTACTGTGACATTTTACTAAATGTGGTATTTCATTGCTAGAAGAATAAGATAATGCATATTGTCAAACCATTTCTATTCAGATTAAAGTGATTAAAGTTAATCAAATATGCATCCTTCATGCATTCCTAGGACAACACATGCTGGATAGAAATTTCAATAAGTGCAGTTTCAATACACATCCAGAGGATATGTTGAGAAAAGCTATCTTAGAGGATACAGCTTTCCTAGAATATTACTTTCACACTCAGCATTTGTTTTAGAAATAATGCCTATAGGAGATTTTTTTTTCCAAAATGGCAAACCCCCCCCCCAAAAAAAAAAACCCCACCCACTTTTGAGAAACAGTGTATGAGCATTTACACATTGCTTTGCTTCAAAGTAGCTAAAGCTCCACTTAGAAGAATTTTAATCATAGCTGCATTGCTGCATTTTTTTGTGGTAATGATTAAAATATCTGAAAACTGATTCAATAGAAATCACCAAAGAAAAGAAATGAGTGTAGCCAAAGGTTCTATATTTGTCAAAGATGATCTAATGCTTCTGGAGTTGTTCAAGGACAGATCTTCAATTTTTTCTTCCTCCTCCTCCTCTTCTTTCTGCATGTTCCAGGAAAGAAGGGATTTTGCTGAGTCAACCTATGCCTGAAACTATATGGTAATTAATGGTAATGTCATTGTCCCTTAATACAGCAACTGAAGGAGAAGTAATGTAATTTCTAGAGAGCCAAACTGTAGGAATTGGTCCAGGGCAACTAACTTCAAGACCAATTTATTTATGAAGCTCATTTGTAAATGCACCTATGTAGGTGACTACATAGAGTAGAGTCTTAAATGCCTGACAGAGTTATTATGAAGATAAAACAGTGGGGCAAACTTCCTTGAATTTACTGGAGAGAAGTCAAAGTATATATGCTGTACCTATCAGATTTTTCCCTGAAATAGTTTGTATGATTACTTTTCACTCCTCTTCTTTCTCCCTCCTCTCCTCTCTTCTCCTCTCTCCTCTCCTCTCCTCTCCATGCTTAGAGTCCCTATGATTGTGATACTTCCTTAAGGGCAAAGGTTCCAACTGGTGTGCCTGACTCCTATCATTCATGCATGCACTTTACATTATTGATATGTATTGATGTGTATTATTGATGTGTATTAAAAGGATTTCCTCAAAAAAAAAATGTTCCAGCTTTTCAAAGAATGCCAAGAGGCTGCCTCCTGTCATGTCTGCTTCCTTGTGAAATTTGCATAAGGAATACTTCAGTTCCTTCTTTCTCCCTGAAGCACAGTCAGATTTGGTGATAGTAGTGGTAAAATCCAATTTTTTTTTTACTATCAGTTCTGTGGCTGTGGCTTGGTGTGCATGGCAGGGGAAGGATACTGCAAAATCTCCATTCCCACCCCCACTCCAGGGGAAGGATTCTGCAAAATCCCCATTCCCTCCCCGTTCCTGGGGGAAGGATATTGCAAAATCTCCATTCCCACCCCACTCTGGGGCCAGCCAGAGGTGGCATTTGCCTGTTCTCTGAAATACTCAAAATTTCCTCTACCAGTTCTCCAGAACCTGTCAGAACCTGCTGGATTTCACTCCTGGGTAGTAGGAATAATGAGGGAAAGTATCAGTGCTGCAAGATGGAAAAATTAGAATATTCTTACTGCACAATATACCAAATATTGAGTAGAAAAATGAATAAAACATAGCTTTTTAGGCATCTTCTTGAGCAAGTGAATCAAAAATTTTGGAGGGGATATAAAATTAAAGATATTAAAATATTCAGCATTGGAATATACTCATTTTCTTTTGTACAATAGGTCTTCAATTTAAATGATAGCATGCAAGTAGAGAGCACACACATACACATATTTATTAAAACACATATACACACCTATAATGCATTGCATTAGTATTGCAGCATGTTATGCTTGTTAAACTATTTATCTTCAGATATATGCAACTTATTGTTCAATCATGAGATGAGCTAAAAGTCTAGAGAAAAGCAAGAATTGGTTTGCTTTAAGGATCTCTCAATTCTAGAAGTACTATATATTTGTATTCCTAAAATACATGTGTGTTAAAAAGATTATTGAGGACAGATTTCCTGGTTTTATGCCAACATCAAATGGGCTACTTTTTCTACCTTAAAACTCTAAATGTTTTTTTTTTTTTACATACAACTAAAAGGGTTTATTTATTTATTTATTGGTTCAATTTATATGCCGCCCTTCTCCGGAGACTCAGGGAGGCTTACAATGCGTTAAGCAATAGCCTTCATACTTTTGTATATACCTGCTTAGTAGGGCTTTCGTCCCCACCCCCACCCCCAAGCAGTGTTCTTTTTTATACAAAGTCAGTTTATTGCCCCCACAGTCCGGGTCCTCATTTTACCTACCTCGAAAGGATGGAAGGCTGAGTCAATCTTGAGGCTGGTGAGATTTGAACTTGCAGTAATTGCAGGCAGCTGGTGCTACTTAGCAGCACTTTAGTCTGCTGCGCCACCAAGGGTTGAGCTATAAATCAAATAATAGAGAGAGATTAACTCTACTGAGATTAACCGTACTGAATACAACAGGGGTTTGGGATATACAGTGGTTTGTCTTTAAAAAGTAGTTAGACAAAATGAAAGCTTTTAAGCGGCAAATTTATTCCCATCTACCAGAGAACTCTGGAATACACTTTAATAAGATGGCACTGAAGAATCCTACATTTCAGTAAGAAACTTAAGCAAATGCTTACACATCTTTCTTGAGATTAACAGGTGTGAAAAGGGCCAAGAGAGAGAGGCTGCATCTTGTTGTGTATTTTCTTTCAAGTGAATTAAGGTCATGTTCAGACTTAGGTGTTTGGTGATCTATTGAATGAAGCTAAACAGTGAACGGGGAAAATATTACTACTA
Organism: Arizona elegans; assembly: GCA_022577455.1. NCBI lineage: Eukaryota > Metazoa > Chordata > Lepidosauria > Squamata > Colubridae > Arizona > Arizona elegans. Next base: position 239,967,036 of record JAKOOJ010000001.1, read on the forward strand.
GTTTTAATTTATTTTTATTTTTTATTTTATTTCGAATTTATATACTGCACCTTCTCTCGAGGGACTCAGGGCGGTGTACAGCTAGATAAAAAATACAATACAAACATTAAAAAACAATTAAAAGGATATATATTAATTTGGCCCCAATTTAAGATAACAAACCAATTAAAAAATTAAAAATGTGTTAAAAAATATGTTAAGCCAGCCCAGCTTGCTGAAAAAAGAAAGTTTTAAGGGCACGGCGGAAGGCACCAAGGTCTTGGATTCTCCTTATATCTGGGAGCAGCTGATTCCAGAGGGTAGGTGCCCCCACAGAGAAGGCCCCCCCCGGGGGTCACCAGCTTGCATTGTTTGGCTGATGGCACCCCGAGGAAGCCCTCTCTGTGGGAGTGCACAGGTTGGTGGGAGGTCATCGGTAGCAGCAGGCAGTCTCAAAGATAACTAGGTCCTATGCCATGGAGCGCTTTAAAGGTGGTAACCAACACCTTGAAGCGCACCCGGAAGACCACTGGGAGCCAGTACAGCTCACGCAGGAGTGGTGGTATGTGGGAGCGCCAGGCGGCTCCAGTGATTACGTGCGTGGCCGCATTCTGGACCAGTTGGAGCCTCCGGGTGCTCCTCAAGGGGAGCCCCATGTAGAGAGCATTGCAGTAGTCCAGGCGCGAGGTGACAAGGGCGTGAGTGACTGTGCACAGGGAATCCTGATCAAGAAAGGGCCGCAACTGGCGAATCAGGTGAACCTGACAGAAGGTCCCCTGGCTACAGCCATCAGATGTTCCTCCAAGGACAGCTGCATATCCAGGAGGACTCCCAGATTGCGTGCCCTCTCCGCGGGGGCCAAAAACTCACCCCCGATAGTCAGTAATGGAGTCAACTGACTATATCAGGATGCCGGGAACCACAGCCACTCAGTCTTGGAAGGGTTGAGCCTGAGCCTGTTCCTCCCCATCCAGATCCGCACAGCCTCCAGGCACTGGGACATCACTTCAAGGGCATCATTGGGGTGGCCTGGGGTGAAGATGTACAGCTGGGTGTCATCAGCATACTGATGGTACTTCACCCCAAAGCCATGGATGATCTTACCCAGCGGCTTCACATAAATGTTGAACAGCGGGTCACTCTGAACAGGGCGGCCGGATGATTCTCTGATGATGCAATAAGAGCAGAAAAGTAATTAAACTTTGCCGCCTTTATCGTCACTAGGTAGGTCTTAATATGTGACCTTACCAGTGTTCAGTCAGACAGCGAGACTGGCCCTTCAACCACTCTCCAGGCGTCTTTTCCGGCGCTTCATCTCCCTCAGCTCCTCGGTAAACCAGGGAGCCACGAGGGATCGGCATCAGGTCAGAGGCTGCAAAGGCACGACTTGATCCAAGGCCCCACCAGCTGCCCGATTCCAGGCAGCCACCAGGTCTTCGGCCGAGTCATGTGCCAGATCCTCAGGAAATGGCCCAAGCTCCATCTGGAACCTATCAGGATCCATCAGGAGCCTGGGGCGGACCCATCTAATTGGCTCCACCTCCCTGCGATGGGGTGTCGCGGTTCGAAGGTCCAGATGAAGGAGTGAGTGATGTGACCATGACAAGGGTTTCATGTCTATATCCCCTATAACAAGACCACTCAACCACTGGCCAGAGACAAAAATCAAGTCCAGTGTGTGTCCCCCCCATGAGTGGGGCCATGAACTAACTGGGTCAGGTCCATGGCCATCATGGAAGCCATGAACTCCCGAGCCATCTCCGACGTTTCACCAACGGACGGCAAGTTGAAATCACCCATGACCATAAGCCTGGGTGTATCAACTGCCACTGTGGCTATCACATCGAGTAGCTCAGGCAGGGCCATTGCCGCATGGGAGGGAGCCAGGTACATAAGCAACAAGCCTATCTGAACCCCATGACCCCATCTCACAAAGAGGGACTCACATCCGGCAATTTGTGGCACAGTGGTCTCCCTTGGACCGAGACCTTCTTTAATAATAACCGCTACCCCCACACCCCTCCCCTGGGCCCTCGGCTGATGGAATGCTCTGAAGCCTGGTGGGCACATCTCAACTAGAGGGACCCCTCCTTCCGGGCCCAACCAGGTCTCCGTAATACCCGCCAGGTCCGCTCCCCCCTCTTGAATAAGATCGTAAATGAGGGGGGCCTTATTTACCATGGACCTGGTGTTGCACAGCATCAGCCAAATGCCCAGGTCCTGAGTAACTGTGCCACCTAGTATCCGAGAGGAGCCTTGGGGACCGGGGCGCACAATTGCTCTCAAGTAGCGAGTGCGCACCCCCGACACATGATATGGTCCCCTGCTCCTGCCATATCTGCCCCTCCCATCCACCGTGCTGATGGTACATCCCTCATTAAGATAGCCCGCCATCCCCTCCCCAATCCCTCGTCCAGCACCCTCCAAACCGTTACCCATGCCGGGCTCGGCCCCGACCTTGGTGGATTAACCACCCCCTCATCCTCCTTGGTCGCCCTCCCAGTTCCCCTTAAAAAATTATTAAAAGCCCTAATTAAAAAACCCCTCAATCCCCACTTTGAAACATGCCACCTCTCCGGGTCCCAAAACCCGTCCTTGAGGTAGGCCCTCGGTAATGTGGAGGGCCACATCTGCGAGAGGGGGGCATCTCGCAGTGCAGTTAGCTCAGCCACCAAATACATCCACTAAGAAGACCAAATGGAACTGGAATCCGGGTGGGGTCCAATAAAGTTCTATAAAAGATGGTAAAGGAGATGGTAGAACCATGTGGAAAGAACAGCTGGCCTCCACTGTTCTCTCACCACAGTGGGAGGAGTCCCAGGGTTTAATAATAAACCCTCATTTCAAAGCCAAGGCAATAGCGATATTGGTTCCTATTAGGAGAAGGTTTTTAAAGGCCGAGATTACATAAAGGCCAACCATCTTGATTGCACCAAAGTTGGAGTTTTATTGCAAAATATCCTTCTTATCAACTACTTCTTTGTATTATTAACCTAATAAAGCACATTCCAAAATAGCTAGTGTAAAGGGCCCATACTTTTCTTATCTTATGTAAGGGCAAGCAAGCATTGTAAGTCACTTGTTTAATCGCATAAATACACTGTGGAGATTTACATCATTCAATGAGGCAAATGTGACTGAAAGTTTGCTGTTATTTCAGAAGCCATTTGACTTCTCTATTCTTAGCTCATTGTTTATTTTGCCAACCAGAAAGTCTATGAACCATTTCTTAAATAGGCAGAACCTATATTCGACCTGTTTGACATCAAAATGCTCCAATTTTGTTTATTTTTTAAAAAAATCTAAAATAAATAAATATTCCCCATTTCCATGATGACTACAAGGCAAGAAAGAACCCAGAGAACGAGACTTGTAACCACGGGAAGTAATATATTTAGACCAATTTGCAGCTGGCCCAGACATATTTCAGTTTTGGTAGTAAAACATAAAACTGCAAGTCCTAAGAATCCCTTGGATTTTCTAGTCCTTCTCACCTCTTCTTCCTTTTGGAACTTTCCAAGGCTGGAGTTTCCTAAGAGGGGTGAGAGGAGAGGAAAAAGGGAGAATTAAATATGAGATTCTTTGCTATGAAGTTAGGGAAAGTCATGGGTAAAATGGCTGCCTTGCAGCTCCAGAGGACCTTGGATGAAATGGATTATCTGAACCCCTTTCAATCGGTTTAGGCCCAGTTATGGAACAGAAACAGCATTGTTTCTTGTAGATGACCTCTGTAGATGACCTCTGGTGGGAGTGTGATGGGGATAATGCATCCATCCTTGTTCTTCTTGATCTCTTGGCAGCTTTTGATACCACTGACCATGATATTGTTTTGGGCTGACTGTGGAAGTTGGGGCTCAGTGGTGTAGTCCAGCACTGGTTCAGCTCATTTCTTCAAGTCTGGTCCCAGTGAGTGTTGATAAGGAATGAGAGCTCCAGCCCATAACCATTCCTTTGTAGAGTGCCACAAACCTCGGTGATCTCAGAAATCATGAGTGCTCCATCACTGGAGGTTGCTCTATCAGTTGGCCTAGAACCCCAATAGGAGCATACTACATTAGGGGTGGCTGATGATGATGATGATGATGATGATGATGATGATTATTATTATTTTATTTCTATACCGCCCTTTTCCTGCAGGACTCAGGGCGATGTACAGCCAGGATAAAACATTTGCGTACAAAATTTAAAAACAATTTAAAAACAATTAAATAATTTCGGCCCAAGATATTAAAAATAACCCAATTAAAACCAAATTCAATTAAAACTGAGAGGATGGGATCAAGCCAGCCCAGCTAGATGGAATAGGTGTGTTTTCAGGGCCCGACAAAAAGTCCGGAGGTCTGATATCGTGTGTATCTCAGGGGGTAGGTCATTCCAGAGGGCGGGTGCTGCCACAGAGAAGGCTCTCCCCCTGGGGGTCGCCAGCCGACACTGTTTGGCCAACGGCACCTTGAGGAGGCCCTCTCTGTGCGAGCGAACCGGTCGGTGGGAGGCTATTGGCGGCAGAAGGCGGTCTCACAGATAACCCGGCCCTAAGCCATGGAGCGCTTTAAAGGTGGTCACCAACACCTTGAAGCGCACCCGGAAGACCACAGGAAGCCAGTGCAGCTCGCGCAGGAGAGGTGTCACATGGGAGCACCTCGTCGCCCCCATAATCCCCCGCGCGGCCGCATTCTGGACCAGCTGGAGCCTCCGGGTGCACCCCAGGGGGAGCCCCATGTAGAGAGTGTTGCAGTAGTCCAGGCGGGAAGTGACGAGTGCCTGAGTGACTGTGCGTAGGGAGTCCCGATCTAGAAAGGGGCGCAACTGGCGTATCAGGCGAACCTGATAAAAAGCCCCCCTGGCCACGGCCGTCAAATGATCTTCTAAAGACAGCCGTGTGTCCAGGAGGACGCCCAAGTTACGAGCCCTCTCCGTGGGGGCGAGTGATTCACCCAAAATAGCCAGCGATGGCGTCAGCTGGCTATATCGGGACGCCAGAAGCCACAGCCACTCGGTCTTGGAGGGGTTGAGTCGGAGCCTGTTTCTCCCCATCCAGGCCCGCATGGCCTCCAGGCACTGGGACATCACTTCAAGGGCATCGTTGGGGTGGCCTGGGGTGGAGATGTACAGCTGGGTGTCATCAGCGTACTGATGGAACTCCACCCCAAAGCCACGGATGATCTCACCCAGCGGCTTTACATAAATGTTGAATAGAAGGGGCGAGAGGACCGACCCTTGTGGCACCCCACACGCAAGGTGCCTCGGGGTCGACCGCTGCCCCCCTGTCAAAACAGATTGCGACCGGTCAGAGAGGTAGGAGGAGAACCACTGCAGAATGGTGCCCCCAACCCCCAACCCCTTCAACCAGTGCAACATGATACCATGGTCGATGGTATCAAAAGCCGCTGAGAGATCTAACAGGACCAGGATAGAGGAACAACCCCAGAGATCATCCAACAATGTGACCAATGCCGTTTCCGTGCTGTACCCAGGTCGGAAGCCGGACTGGAGCGGGTCTAGATAGACAGCTTCATCCAGGTACCGGGGAAGCTGTCGCACCACCACACTCTCAACACCCTTCGCAACAAAGCGACGACTGGACGATAGTTAGCCAATACAGCCGGATCCAGAGAAGGCTTCTTGAGGAGGGGCCTCACCACCGCTTCTTTCAAAGCGGCTGGCAGGACCCCCTCACTCAAAGAAGCGTTAACAATCCTCTGGAGCCAGCCTCGTGTAACCTCCCGGGAAGCCAGTACCAACGAGGAGGGACACGGGTCCAATAAACATGTGGTCGCATTCAGCCATCCCAGGATCCTGTCCACGTCCTCGGGAGTCACAGGATCGAACTCCTCCCAGATAACACTCTCAAGACCTGCCTCAGTCTTCCCGTCCGGACTTACCCAGTCAGAGGCCAGGCCTTCCCGAATCTGAGCAATCTTGTCATACAGATACTGCACAAAATCCTCAGCTTGACCCTGCAAGGGATCATCCCACGCTTCCAGATGGAGGAGGGAGTGGGTCACCCTGAACAGGGCGGCTGGGCGATTATCTGATGATGCGATAAGAGCGGCAAAATAACTAGATTTCGCCGCTTTTATCGCCACTAGGTAGGTCTTAATATGAGACCTCACCAGTGTTCGGTCGGATTCGGAGCGGCTGGTCCGCCAACTACTCTCCAGGCGTCTTTTCCGGCACTTCAACTCCATCAGCTCCTCGGAGAACCAAGGAGTTAGGTGAGTTCGGTGCCGGGTCAGAGGCCGCAAAGGCATGACGCGGTCCAAAGCCCCAGTGGCCGCACTATCCCAGGCGGCCACCAGGTCATCAGCCGAGTCGTGAGCCAGAGTCTCAGGAAATGGCCCAAGCTCTGTCTGGAACCTATCAGGATCCATCAGGCGCCTGGGGCGGAACCACCTGGTCGGCTCCGCCTCCCTGCAGAGGGGTGTAGCGGTTAGAAAGTCCAGTCGAAGGAGCGAGTGGTCAGACCATGACAAGGGTTCGATGACTATATCCCCTGTATCAAGGCCACTCGACCACTGACCAGAGACAAAAACTAAGTCCAGAGTGTGTCCACCCGTGTGAGTAGGGTCATGAATTAACTGAGTAAGGTCCATGGCCGTCATGGAAGCCATGAACTCTCGAGCCACCTCAGACGTTTCGCCGACAGATGGCAGGTTGAAATCCCCCATGACTAGAAGTCTGGGGGTACCAACCGCCACCTCAGCTATGACGTTGAGCAGCTTGAGCAGGGCCGTTGCCACGCGGCAGGGAGCCAGGTACATGATCAACAAGCCCATCTGTACTCCACGACCCCACTTCACAAAAAGGGACTCATATCCGGCTATCTGTGGAACAGTGGTCTCCCTCAGATCAAGACTTTCCTTTATAATAACCGCCACCCCCCCCCCCGCCCCTGCCCTGAGCTCTCGGCTGATGGAATGCTCGGAAACCTGGTGGGCACATATTCACGAGGGGAACCCCCCCCTCATGGCCCAACCAGGTCTCCGTAATACCTGCCAGGTCCGCTCCCCCCTCCTGAATAAGATCGCAAATGAGGGGGGCTTTATTTACCACGGACCTGGTATTGCACAGCAGCAGCCGAAGGCTCGGGCCCTGAGAGTCTGAACAGCCTGGGGTGCGAGAAGGGCTATGGGGACCGGGGCGCGCCACCGCTCGAAGATAGTGAGTGCGTGCCCCCACCACATGATGCGGCCCCCTGCTCCCGCCATATCTGCCCCTCCCACTCAACACATTGATGGAGAAGCCCTCGACAGAATGGACTCTGGTGTCCCCCTTACCCCCGGAATCCGCACCCTCCGTGGCTCCACTGACAGCTGGGCTGGACCCCTCCCCCCGTGGGTTAACCCCCAAACCCACACAACCCTCCCGCCCCTTAAAATCCCTTAAAAATCTATCAAAAAGTTTCCCTAAAAAACCCCTCAATCCCCTTTTTGCGGCATGCCACCTCTCAGGGTGCCAAAGCCCGTCATAAAGGTAGGCCCTTGATAAAGTGGAGGGCCACACCTGCGAGAGAGGGGAGTCTCGCAGAATAAGAAGTTCTGTTGGTGAATACATCTAATCAATCAATTAATTAATTAATCAATCAGGGGGAAGTCCACGGCCTGGGGGTAATCAAGATACTCCAAAGTCTGGGGAGGGATATTCAATCAATTCCAAGTCAATAAATTCAATAAATTCAATAAATTCAATAAATTCCACTGCTCTCTCACAGCGGTGGATGGAGTCTTAAGCCACTTCGAGGCCAGGTGTTGACACCAGCTGCCCTCTCACGAAAGCTGGGAAGGGCCAGAAACTGCAGTCATCGTCCGGCTCCATGCAAGGCTTGAAATCTGGAATATCTCCCTCTACAATTGGGGGCATTAATAACAGCCACCAATCTACAGGTCTGCGGGCCAAGAGAAGCCTCCGATGGTTCTGGCGGCTGCACCTTAGGCAAATCAGGAGGCGAATCAGGAGGCTATAGATGTCCATGGGAGGCAAATATCATCATATTGTTCAGAGGAACCTCCAGATGATAGGTGGCCTCACAGAGGCTAACAGACCACATGGGGCATAAGAGCTTGGCCCGAGGTCTTTTCCGACCATCAGAACCAGAGCCTTCCATCTAAGTTGTAATAACAGTTCCAAGGAACTGACATTGATAGTACATCGTGGTCAGAGGCTCCTCGCTCTCCCTAAGTAAGTTCCTCCTCCTTTTCGCCCCCTCTGGTGTCGTCCCTCACAGCCGCTCATCCCAGTATTGAAGCAAGTGCCAGCCTCGATGATCCCAGCTCTCCGAAAACATCTCCATCCATTCACTGGGAAGCCCCTGCCATCCCCTCGGAGCTCCAGGGAGAGACTGTATCGCCGACACCGCCCACTCCACCAGTCTGGCAGCCGCGGGGAGATACCAAAGCCGCTCTCCCTGCTCTTAAAGCCGCAGCGCAGCCGCCTCCGTCTCCTTCCCGGCCATCGTGTCCTGGAGAGCTGCTAGCTCTCAAAAAGATAACACCCGATTGGTGGGAAGCTCCCCTCGCCAGATGTGGGGCAAAATTAGCTGGTCCAGCCCCCGAAAACCCGCAAAAAGCCGGGGAATCTCCCCCAGGTATCGCCACCGCTCAACTGGGAGCGGCCATCTTGGGCATGCACAGAGGATTGATGGGGTAGAGAGAAGACCCCAACTCCCCCCATCTCACCCATCCTCCTTGTTTTTAGCTTTCTATTTAATCCTATTAATTTTAATCACTTTGGCTGCCCAGAGTTGCTGTATCAGTGAGATGGCATAAAAATATACTAAACAAATATCAGGATTATGATACAAAACTATACTATATATGCAGTGGTGGGATTCAGCCAGTTCACACCACTTCAGGAGAACCGGTTGTTAACTTTCTGAGCAGTTTGGTGAACTGGTTGTTGGAAGAAATCATTAGGGCAGAGAACCGGTTGTTAAATTATTTGAATCCCACCACTGTATATACCCCAGGAATAATAGGACATAGAACCACTTGACCAAACTGACTTTCTAATTTTGATCAGCTAAACTTAAATAGCGCCACTGACAGTCAGTTTGGTCTACTGCAAGTATGTTCAACCGTGGCAACTTCAAGGCTTGTTGACTTCAACTCCCAGAATTTCCAATTCCCCAGTCAGCTATTTTGGAAGTTGAAGTTCACAAGTCTTAAAGTTGCCAAGGTTGGACACTCCTAGTCTAGTAGTTAAGGTCGCAGGCTAGAAACCAGAAGATGGTGAGTTCAAGACCCGTCTTAGCCATGAAAGTAAGCTGGGTGAGTCTGGGCCACTCTCTCTCAGACCAACCCACCTCACAGGGTTATTGTTCTGAAGAAAACAGGAGAAAGGTGTGTTGAATATGTTCCCCACCTTGAGTTATTTGTAAAATAATAAAAGTAGGATAAAAATAAATAATACAAATAGAATAAAGACAATGAACCTGTTGTTCACAGCCAGATCAGAAACCATCCTAATTTACTCTTGAATGCATCAGGAACAAGTATCATTAATAAAGATTTGCCAATCATTTGGATGAATTTTCAAGTAATTTAACTGAAAGAATAAATGTTTGAAAATGAGCTGGTTTAGTTACATCAATTTTCTGACTACATATTACAGAAGGAAACACAAAAATTCACTTGGGATTCATAGTAAACATGGGGTATGGATTCCAGAGGAGGAAATTTGGAAAGTATGGAGAGCCTAAAATAAGAGTTAATCAAAATTCTGGTTTATAGTATGCAGAGATTATACCACAAGTTGTAAATTCAATCTGTTTACTGTGATCAACTTGGATTTAACATAATATATTGCAAGGAATGGGCCATTACTCCCCATAACATGGGTAGATTTAACTGTTAGTAAATATCTACTGTCCCACGCATTTTGGCTTGGCCTAATTTAAGAATAGAATAGAATAGAATAGAATAGAATAGAATAGAATAGAATAGAATAGAATAGAATAGAATAGAATAGAATAGAATAGAATAGAATAGAATAGAATAACAGAGTTGGAAGGGACCTTGGAGGTCTTCTAGTCCAACCCTCTGTTTAGACAGGAAACCCTACACCACTTCAGACAAATGATTATCCAACATCTTCTTAAAAATTTCCATTCACAACTTCTGCAGGCAAGTTGTTCCACTTATTAATTGTTCTAACTGTCAGGAAATTTCTCCTTAGTTCTAAATTGCTTCTCTCCTTGATTAGTTTCCACCTTTTGCTTCTTGTTCTACCCTCAGGTGCTTTGAAGAATAGATTGACTCCCTCTTCTTTGTGGCAACCCCTGAGATATTGGAACACTGCTATCATGTCTCCCCTAGTCCTTCTCTTCATTAAACTAGACATACCCAGTTCCTGCAACCGTTCTTCCTATGTTTTAGCCTCTAAATCATCTTTGTTGCTCTTCTCTGCATTCTTTCTAGAGTCTCAACCAAAACTGAATGTAATATTCCAAGTGTGGCCTTACCAAGGCATTATAAAGTGGTATTAACACTTCACGTAATCTTGATTCTATCCCTATTCTATTTAATTGGATTGAACACATGTTTCCATTATGGCCTTCACTGCCTGTTATTATGCCCAGCCCCCATCTCATTGTTCCCTTGGAAGTGATACGGTATCTCTGGGAAGCAGAGAAAGGGATTTTTATTTCTCCCTTTTTGTTTTTGATTTTTGGAATTAAAAAAGATAGATCAAAATCTTCTAAATTTCTAAAATGTATATATACCTTACTTCCTTTTGTCTGAAAAATAAGTTGAGAAATTACACCACCTTTATTTGGCTGTTCACTGCATAACTTTAGCAGCATGACTTTGTGGGGTTTTGAAGTCCATAAAAAAAGAGGACCTAAGAGCCAGTTACAATCAATGGTTGTAGATTGCCCTACTGTTGGTCAAGTGCCAACTCTGTGTCAGTGGCCCAGCACAATGAACCAATTATTCACTCAGAGTCAAGGAAAGTGAAATTCAAACATTTTATTTGTGTGTAGGGTACTTCTGTTGACACAAACATAAAGAGGGCCCTGCCCCTGAATCAGATTTATATTATTATATTATATAATATAATAATATAATATAATAATATAATAATCATATATTATATGAATCAGATTTATACTGTTTGCACAAGGAAGCACAAGGTTACAATTTCATTAATGAGTCGTATGCTACTTCCTAGATTTACTTGCTGCACCTACAATTACATTTTGCATCCCATGATATGTTTAGCATGATGTCTATATAGTACTTGCTCATCTAAATATTTAGAGATCATGCTTTTAGTATGCTAATGGTGAATTTTGTTCACCTCTTAACTCCTGCCCGGACTCTTTGCCCACCGTTAAGGTAAATGTCATATTACTTCCCTTTATTCCAGTAACAAGATTGCTTGCAAAATTTCTGAGAAACATTCCTTAACCACATCCCCCCCCACACCATAAAACTAATACCCCTCCTATATGTGGTCTATGCCCTCAGCATTTTGTAGCAAGCATCTATACTGATTGTTATCTGTGGTTAACATTATCAGTTTCTGCTAGCAAGCTTCTATCTGTATTAATTCTTATCTGTAGTTAACATAGTTGTTTTTTTGCTGGCAAGCTTCTATGTTTATCTGACCTAGGTTGCTGAATTTTAGCACAAATGAGGTGATTCAATATAGTATCACTTATGGCATAGCCCTGACTGAAGTTCTTAGATAAACTGAAGTTTTAGTACCAGGCCTTCACTACCTTAGTTTATTCAGAAACCTTTGCCATTGACTTACAATCAGCAGATATTAAGAAGATCCATATTTTATATATATTCAACCAAGGATTGCAAATGCAGCTTTAAAACATGTAATGTTTATTTTTATTCCATCCATAAAGCACTTTCATCCACCCTTTTCTTTAAAAAGGACACTTGTTTTTAATTATTTAAAACAATATCTCTTTATCCACCCTGAACCCTACAGTGCAGCACTGTGAGGCATGAAATATGTTGTTGTTTTTTAATTTTATATACTACAATCATCACATCCTAAAGAACACTGGGGCTCATAAAGTGATGGTGTATTACTTTTGGCCACAGTGACATTTCTAAAACATTTAACTATTTTTTAAAAAAATATTTCTCCATACTGATTGCAGAATTCACTCACAACTGTTCTTACTACTTGGCATGCATTCAGAACTATCATTTCATATGTTTGTAGAGTGAAGTCCTACCCAAGAACAATTTTTTCCTAAGTTTGTTGAACTCTAAATCAGTTACTTTGCTGATGTAGAAGACTAAGAAAAGATATTTCAAGATTTACATTCAAGACTCAACAATATCTCTCAGTTAATATCTCATAAGAGCCATCATCAGAAAGTGTGCAGAGAAAAGCTACAAAGATGATAAAGGATCTGGAGGCTAAATCGTATGATGAATGGTGGGGGGGGGGGGGTTAGATATGTCTAGCCTATCAAAAAGAAGGATTAAGGGCAGGGCTGTCTTAACGCATGGGCCTGATAGGCACTTGCCCATGGGCCCCACAAGCATAGGGGCCCCATACTAATCTGTGTATGTTAACCCTTCAATGCATCTTGTATCATATAAATATATTATACATATATTATGCAAATATATGTTGAATTTTATCACCCATTTACATTTTTATTCCTATGAGTAGTTGTCATTGGGGGCCCAGTACACTGCAGTACAAGAGCCAAGGTGGCACAGTGGTTAGAGTGCAGTATTTCAGGCTACTTCAGCTGACTGCTAGCTGCAGTTCATCTCCTAGCTGCAGTTCAGCAGTTCAAATCTCACTGGCCCAAGGTTGACTCAGCCTTCCATCCTTCCAAGGTGGGTAAAATGAGGATCCAGATTGTTGGGGGCAATATGCTGACTCTGTAAACTGCTTAGAGAGGGCTGTAAAAGCAGGGGTGAAATCCAGCAGGTTCTGATAGGTTATGGAGAACTGGTAGCAGAAATTTTGAGTAATTCGGAGAACCGGCAAATACCACCTCTGGCTGCTCCCAGAGTGGAGTGGGAATGGAGATTTTGCAATATCCTTCCCCCAGGAGTGGGGAGGGAATGGGAATTTTGCAGTATCCTTCCCCTGGCACCCCCACCAAGCCATGCCCACCAAGCCACGCCACACCCACCAAGCCACGCCCATAGAACTGGTAGTAAAAAAAAATGGATTTCACCACTGTGTAAAAGCACTATGAAGTGGTATATAAGTCTAAGTGCTATTACTATTACTATCTGCATGCACCCGGCCTCGAAAATGTGGCTAAATAGGACGGCATTATGCCAGGATGGGTGGGCAGGGCCCACTTGCATTCACTGCTACCGGTTTGCCCAAATCGGTACAAACCGGCTGAATACCACCTCCGCTCAGGGCCCATAATGCTGTTAAGATGGCCCTGATTAAGGGGGACATGATAACTGTCTTCCAGTACTTGAAGAGGGGATTGACTTGTTTTCCAAAGTACCAGAGAAGTACAAGAAATAATGGGTGGAAGCTTGTTAAAGAGATAGCCAACCTAGAAATAAGGAGAAATTTTCTGACTTGAGTACAATTAATCAATGGAATAGCTTGTCTCCCAGAGTTGTGGGTGCTGCATCACTGGAATTTTAAAAAAATAGACTGGACAACCATTTGACCAGATGGTATATGTCTTCTTCCTTCCACAGGAGGTTGGACTAGAAGACCTCTGAAGGGATTTCATGATTCTATGTTCTATCCCCACCTCTGATAATTTAGTTAAAGGAAACATTGAAAGGGGTACCCCAAATTTTGCATTAAAAGCAGTGGTGAAATTCAATTTCTTTTAGTACCGGTTCTGTGGGCATGGCTTGGTGAATATGGTGTGGCTTGGTGGATGTGGCTTGGTGGGCATGGCAGGGGAAGGATCCTGCAAAATCTCCATTCCCACCCCACTCCAAGGGAAGGATATTACAAAATCTCCATTCCCACCCCACTCTGGGGCCAGCCAGAGGTGGCATTTGTCAGTTCTCTGAACTACTCAAAATTGCTGCTACCAGTTCTCCAGAACCTGTCAGAACCCGCTGGATTTCATCCCTGATTAAAGGGATTCTAGTAACTGGTGAAGATTTTATTCCATTCTTCAGCCCAAAGAATTTTTAGAGTCACTATGAGCAAAACATTTGCTACCTACAAGCTGACAATCCAGATCACAGAAGGAAAAGGGTGCTGAGGATGGCAAAAAAAAAAAATCAACCCAAGTTTAAGATGTTTAAGATGACCATCTGGAAACAGCTTGGAGAAAATTGAAAACTGGGCTAAGCTGTTCTTTCTGGAGGGATCTTGGAATATTTTCCATCTCATCTTCCTGCATCCCTGCTGTGATTTGCAGAAATACCAAGAAACTTTTTGAGAACTAAGCCCTAGATTCCTTTGCTTAATCACAGAATCCGTCCTGACAGAACATCTAAAGTGATCGTCAGAACTGGTGTCGCTGTTCAAAGATACCTTCTAGAGTCTGACATTTCTGTTCAGTTGTGGGAGGGAGTGGGGAAGCAGCCATCATTTCAAACACCCTTAAGCAATCTTTCCACCATGACTTTGCACTTAATTCATTGCTCCAATGAAATAATTCGCCCCTTTCCCTTCAGTGCAGGTTTGCTCTACTGGTGAATGCTTAACACATCTCTGTAAGTGACGGAGCTCCCTGGAGAGCTGGGTAAGTGAGCTAGCATTATTCCCTCTCCCCATCCTTCAGCTTAGCAACTGCTTTGTTGCAGAGCAAGTGATTCAGCCGACATTCTCCTGATGAATTATTCAGGAGGACTGGGAGTACCAGGACTCGGGCTTCTTGCCAGTCATGGATGCTAAGTTACATAAGACAAAAAACATGAGGCTGCTGATTGCTGTAAACAGCTATTCTCTTTGTGAGCGTTTTCAAATGCTTCCTTCTTTCCTCCCTGCAGTAAAGGAAGTTTCATTGGGGCTGTAAAAATAAATCAGCCCAGTCAAAAGCTCTTGCCTCAGCTTGTCAAGTTATTCAAGGGCAGAACAGTGACATCTCATCTACAGGGAACAGTTGAGCCCAGCTTCTCCCCAGCTTTTGAAGAACTTGACTCTTTAATGGCAGCTGGGTACATTTGCTAGCAGTTGCGTGACAGTGACCCCTGACGGAAGAAGGATTTGTAGGTCTGGATTTCCTTCCATCTGTCATTGGCTGTTGCTTTTTTAAGGGAAATGTTAATCAAAACAAGCCAGTCTCAGCGGCACTGCAGAATCTGCAGTAAGAAAAATTAAAATCTGTGGCATTAAATGAGTTCTTAATGGTGTCGACATTAGCTATTTGAGCACAACAGCAAAGTTTCTTAAGCACAGAAATTCAGTGAGCAGAAAAGAAACATCACAGCTATTAAGGACATGTTTCCAGCACCAAGGCCATCAAAACTGAATTTACAGCCTGGAAAACCATCAAGTGATAAGGCAGGATGGCACAACCGTCATCCATCAAGTCAATTAATTTTATTATCCAATAATGGAGCTCTCTGTCCCACAATAGTTCAATTATCTGCTTTTGTTGCATTCCAGAAATTGCAAAATCAGTTTTTAGGCAAGCCTCTCAAGGAGTTGTTTTCATATTGTCAGACGATACATTACACCCAGTTGTGCAAAGTAGGCAATAAAAAGAGGATTTGGATGAAACTGTAACTTGATTTTAAGAGCAATGCTCCTGAAAGTCAAGGCTTATTGAAAATAACAGGCCATGAATTAAACTACTTCAGGCTGTCTAGGAATTTTGGAAGTTGTAGTCCTAAAATATCTGGAAAATAGAAGATGCTGTAGACCTTATTATAACATGCAAGACTATTGGCTATTGTTATTCAATGGGGAAGAAATAACTGATGTTTCTTCATTTTCACATTCAAGATGTATCCTCAAATTGAGTGTTGCCTTACGCTGTGGTTGGAGGGACTCCGTAGAGTGGTTATTCCTTATTCCATTGTCACAATAGTCCATCAAGCTATTCTTGAGTTAAGGTGGCTTCAAGCATATATGTTCAATATCTCCAGTTGTATTTTTCTATATTTTACTAAGCTGTTGCTGCCATTTAATGGCTTGAGATATGGGCTGGTAAAACAATTCTCTCACCCTCATAACGGAAGAGAGGGTAAAATGCAATGGAAGTCCCATTGGTTAAAGAAATAAGAGAAATTTAAGTCAATAATTATTCATCTCATCAATTCATCACATTTCACTGTTAAAGACATTGTATCATTTAAATCTATGTGTTTTGCTTTTCATTTCTGATATCATCCTCCCTAAAAGGTCACAAGTCTTTCTTTTTCATGGAAATATCAATTTGTGTTGAATTTTTCCAGAAGGGGAATCTTTTCTTTTCTCTTCCACAGTTGTCTACATTTTCGGTTTGACTGATTTTCAGCCAGCAAGGATGTTCATAAATTGTGTCCACTCAACTGAAGGTTTAAATATGAAATGTCTTTCTGCCATAATTCCAGACATCTATTTCCTCCTTTTGGAAAATAAGTCATGCCAATGCCCTACTTTTGACTTCTGTGGTTTTAGAGGAGCTGTTGTTATTTATAGATTAATTTCTAGATTTGGCACACTCAGCATGAATATAGACCTGATTGCTGAGACTATAAAAAACAGATTTTTACTGAAGAGTAAAGTCTAATAAAAAGAAACATATGAATGTCTGAAGAAAATGGCAAGTCTCATTTTAATAGAGCTCTTCAGTTTTCCATTGCCCTGACACAATGCTGTCCAGAAAAATTCACATTAAAGATCATATGAAGGAGCACAGATATACATAAGATTTTTAAGAAAACAATCCAGGTCTATTGGCTCATTCTCAGATTAGCCATGGCCACCAGAACATTTTCCAAGTTTTTCAATAATGCAATATTTCTTTTAAAGTACAGCAATTACATAAAAATTCATGGATGTTTTCAGTAGAGATAGGCATTCTTTCATTTTTAAACATTTAAAATGTAGATCCCTCTTTGCCAGATTTTACTAACTAATGATTTATATTGGAGGGGACGAAAAATTCAACCAATGAAGCCTGTTAAGTCTCTTGATTTAGAATTGAGGCCAAATTCATCAGGAAAAAAAAAAGAAATCAACAATGTTTAAACATTTGAGTTTCTCTTCAAAGTTACAGATATTCACTAGTTACAATTAAATAAATAAATTTAGACTAGAAGACCTCCAAGGTCCCTTCCAACTTTGTTATTCTGGTAAATAGTTAAACAAATAACTAAAAATAATAAAAGCTACATGTTTTCAATAATTCTTCCAGGCCAAAAACATCTAGGGCAGGGCTGTCAAACTCCCAAGCCATGGACTGGATGCCACACGCACTAGCCACACCCATGCTCAGTTTAGCAAAGGGGATGAAAGTCCCAATACATCATATGATGCCACCATGATGACGTGAGTTTGCCCCCACCCCCTGATCTAGGCAGTGAGGGCTAAGTTAGAGTCAAAAGTATCAAAATAATAGGTATGACCTAATAATTGAAATCCAGCCTCTTTTCAATACATGGACATAAACAGAGGAGATTTAGATTAATCAGTCATAACCCACACTTTGACACTGTTGATCCCCCCTGGGATCCTGTCATTCTAGAAGAATATTGCCTTTCATAATTTTATCACCCATAGATGGCATGATGAATTTTAATCACAATTTTGGATCCAGCTTTCTTTCATTTTTCTAAAGTGAGTGGAGATAGGAACAACAAGTACAAATGGACATCCAGTTTTTAAGAAACATACTTTCTTAAAGCCACCGAATCATGAGGTATTACAAGTTCACAACTGACTAATATATCTAGAAATTATTTTGACACAGCCTTCTTCCACATTTTTTTCTACTGAAAAATAATGACAGAAAAAGAAGGGAGATTCATAATAACTTTTTTTTTTTTGCTAAGAACCAGAAAAAATGTTTTGTTTTGAAAATGTTAGAAGAAAAGTAACATGAGTCATTCAGTATTACACAAAGGAGTTCAAATACAATTAATAAAAGCAATCCCTTTCTTCCAGTTCTGAAAATTAATCTAGCATCACAAGAAAGAAGGTTCAGTTTCTTTCTGGATTTAATCAAAACAAACTAAAGTTCATGCCCTATTGTTTCTAAGATGACATCTGGTCAAAATCTCAACAAAAGAAGGAAGTATCTACAACCAATCAAATTTTGTATGTATTTATACAGCATGCATTCCACTGGGTCTGTCAGAGTAAATGATATCAATTCATCTTCTTTTCAGATAAATTCAATAAACTCTACCAGAGACCCATCCAGGAACGGATTCTTAAGGATAGTTAAATAACTCTTCCCAGGAGAATTAAGAACACATTCAGTTCCTCTGAAGCTCAGAGGTATTATTGTAATCAATAATACAAGAGCCTGTAAACATGAAATTGTAATCAACATTGTACAGATTATTGAAGGACAGAGAACCTCAGCAATGAGGAAAGGAGTTGTTGGATAATACAGTGAGGAAAAAAGCTGTTGGATAATATCATCTATATACCATGATATTAAATATTATATGAAACTTTCCATTACACCGTGTTTCTGTGTAACTAATATAAAAGCAATGTCTTGCAGCACTTGATGGATCCCAGCATGGAAGCTACCTTTACAAATAATTCTGCCTGAGGTCAATATCTGAAATTAAGCTTTGCATTTCAGAAACATAAGCATGAAGGGTTTACAAAAATACACACAATTCTTAAAGGACAAAAAGCCAGAGAAATCAAGTGAGAAGGTCTTTACAGAATAAAAAATGGCTGAAAAAGAGGTGGAATTTTTTTATAAAACATGTGGGTCTCATTATAAACGAACAAAGAACTACATGAAATAGGAAAAGGGAAATGAACCCACATAAGCCTTTGATTGATTCAGCTCATCCTAAATCTAGAGCTTTTGGCTGCTTCTAACAGCTAAAGATTTACATGAATGAAAGCACACAAAGTTTAATTAAGAAAGTGCTACATTCTTTTAGGACATTGCCACAGCTAGATTTCTATAGAAGATACAGATGAAGAAAAGTTTTTCTTCAAAAGTTACAAACCCATGTAACTATCTTACTGTGTTGCCAATATAGAAATTCTTAGTGAAGAACATTTGAGAACAGTGGTGTCAACCTTTCCAACTTGGCGGACTGGCAGAGGAGGTGGGGGGAAGGAGGATAGTTTTGTGTGCACTGTTTTCACAAATTTAGCTTCACACGCACACTTGTGTACACTCGCCCACCACTTCTGCAGCCCAGTTCTGAACAGGCTGCAGCTCAGCACTGAATTGCAGACCAGGGGTTGGGGACCCCTGTTTTAGAGAATGACAACGGAAAGAGTTAGATTCACTATTATTTTATTAAAGCCTTTAAAGCTTTATTGTGTTCCACAGTCAAATAAAAATGTCCATATAATAAACACTCATAAATTGCATGTTCTGCAGATTATGAAGTAGTAATTACATCTGAAATCACCAAAAGATATAGTCAGTGATTAATGGGGATGCTATAAATTTTGAATCACAAAGTTTGTCTTTAGGAAGAGCCACTTAATTATCTGAATCTTTCTTTATATATATATATATATATATATATAATTTTTAATATAATAATTCCATCTTCAATTAAACAATGTGTTGTCCAGGTACAAATAATCAAGATTTACTACAATATTCATTACCTTAACATTAATTCTATAATATTAAAATGATAATATTAAACATAACAATCATAATATTTGCTTCTTTTTCTTAACATATCTTATTTATTTCACTAATCTTTTTCTTTTGTTTCCCTGTTTCTAACTTTCATTTTTGTTATCTAACCGTTGATAAAATAAGTCCCATGTCATGTAATATTCAGTTTGTTCTTTCTCCTTAATTGCTAGCGTTAATCTATTCATTTCTGCACATTCTAATATTTTCCTGATCCATTCTCATCCATGGGGATCTCTTCACTTTTCCAATTTTGTGCAAATACAATTCTAGTTGCAGTTAATATATGAAAAATTAAATATGCATTCCCCTTACTATATTTTTCAGGTAAAATCTCCAACAAGAATATTTCTGGTTTTAAATCCATATGCTGCTTTATCATTTTTTCAAGCCACGTAAGTATTTTTGTCCAATATTTTTTTGCTTTTGAGCATATCCACCACATATTATAATATGACCTAGATATTTGTTAGCACTTCCACAGCATTTAGCCCACTTATCTTTAAACATCTTTGCCAACCTCGCTGGTGCAAAATGCCATCTATAAAACATTTTATACAAATTTTCTTTATATGCAGTTGACATTTTAATTTATAGTTCCTATCCCACAGTTTCTGCCATTTATTCTATTGTATAACCAAAGTTTTTTGCCCATACTCATTGTCTCCTTCACTTGTTCTTCTTCCAATTTCATGCCTAATAAGTAGCTGTATGTTTTCTTTATCAATTTTTCTTCTGTCCCTGTTAATATCTTGTCTAATTCTGTTAGTTCATTATAAAAACCACATAGGTTAACATCTTTCTCGTATCTAGAATGTATCTGCACTTGTGAATACCATGCCATATCAATCCCTTGATCTCTCAATTCTTGTTTAGTTTTGAGTTCCCCCTTTTCATTCATGGAGAAGGGTGGGGCTGACATCACGCCAGCATGACACATCCCCACGGGGCTCCGTGGGATTGCGCCAAAATTCGAACTACAAGGAGGTTCACATGGACCTAAATCACCTCAAAGGGGTGATGAAGTAAGAGAGCACACTCCTTTGATCTCAGGGAGTCCACAATCTCCCTGATTGATCCAGAGAAAGCTCTCAAAAAGGAATATGGTGGAGTGGCAGGATTGAAAATAAATAAAGAGAAAACTAAGATATTAGTTAAAAATCTTACAGACATGCAGAAAAAAGAGTTAATGAAGAGAATAGATATACTAATCTATTATAGATACTAATACTAATACTAATATATATACTATAGATACTAATCTATAGTATATAGATATACTATAGAATATTATTATTATTATTTATTATTTATTAAATTTCTATACCGCCCTTCTCCAAATAGGACTCAGGGCGGTGCACAGCCAAGGTAAAAACAGAGCATACAAAATTTAAAAACAGTATTAAAATAATTAAATATTTGGCCGTAAATTAAAACAACCCAATTTAAAATCAATTTAAAATTTAAAATTTAAAATTTAACTCAAGCCAGCCCAGCTAGTTGAAATAAATAGGTTTTCAGGGCCCGACGAAAAATCCGGAGGTCTGTTATTGTACGCAACTCTGGGGGAGATATATATGTAAATCAAATTAATATATATATAATAATAAAATTTATATATATATATATATATATATATATATATATATATATATATATATATATATATATTATATATATATTAATATATAGATAGATAGATAGATTACTAAGAAAGTAAAATACTTAGGGATTCACCTGACAGCAAGATGTGTAACTATTAAGGAAGATAATTATTATAAACTGATGCAACAAATTAAAGCAAATTTGGAGAAATTGAAAATTCTGCAATTATCATTGATAGGAAGAATAGCTACAATAAAAATGAATATATTACCAAGACTACTATACCTATTTCAAACAATTCCGATAAAATTGGGGGGAAAAACACTTTGGGGAACTCAATAAAGTAATATTAAGATATATCTGGCAAGAGAAAAAAGCAAGAATAAGCTTAAAAATACTGCAGGATTCGAGAAATAAGAGGAGGCTTTGGTCTACCGAATTGGGAATTGTATTATCAGGCTGCAGTACTCACATGGGTAAAAGAATGGATTGTATTGAGGCATACAAGACTATTAACTTTGGAGGGGCATGATTTGCAATTGGGCTGGCATGCTTTCTTGTGGTATGGGAAAAATAAAATACATGGTTACTTTCAAAGACATTATATTAGGAATGCATTATTGTTCGTGTGGGAGATGATTAGAGAACATTACTTGAGGATACCAGTTTGGCTTTCAACAATGGAAGCACTGATTCACCCAAATGTTATTCACATGGAAAATATTGTTAGGTACAAAAATTATCTGACTCTTATGTGGTTCATGGGTACCTTACAATTATTGGCACTTTAGTGGAGCCTTACTGAAAGGGTAAGTCTGTTGAGTAAGATGAAAACTCTTCTAATCCATTTGACTTTTTAATGTTTGTTTGTTACAATTCATGCAAAAGAGCCATATCGTTAACTCCCCAAGGAACTGGGATATTTCTAAATTTCATCAGATACTGAATTAATCTCAAGAGCTCTCTAGTTCAAAGGGAGAAATAACCCTCACCTAAATGATAAATGGCAAAAATGGAGGCAAAAGCTATTGTGAGTATAAGAACAAGTATCCATTCACACAACCAAGTGGGCAATGCTGCAGGGACTGTGCTTTTAAGAGTGGCCAGGAAAAGTGAACGGAGTTTAAATGGGACTACTTCTTCACACACACACACACACACACTCACTCTAGAATAGGATAAGATAAGATAGGATAGGATAGGACAGGACAGGACAGGACAGGATAGGATAGGACAACTTTATTGAACAGGTGATTGCATACACAAGGAATTTGTATCTGGTGCTGTACCTCTCATTGCATATGCAAAATAACAGAATTATCATCATTTCAATAAGAGGGGAGAGTAAAGATAATAAGGATATTGTATAATAAGAGACATATACCATATTACATGGATAAATATACATATATACATTAGACAGTACTGTGAGAACTAGTTAAAAATTTCATCTTAAGCCAGCCCGGCTTGTTTAAATAAATGAGTTTTAAGGGCACGACGAAAGGCACTGAGGTCCTGGATTCTCCTTATCTCTGGGGGGAGCTGATTCCAGAGGGTAGGTGCCCGCACAGAGAAGGCTCTCCCCCTGGGGGTCACCAGCCTACACTGTCTGGCTGATGGCACCCTGAGGAGGCCCTCTCTGTGGGAGCGCACGGGTCGATGGGAGGTCGTCGGTAGCAGCAGGCGGTCTCGAAGATAGCTAGGCCCTTTAGCTTCTTTAACCCTAGGCAACCCATCTTTTATTATGGGGCCTGCACCTCCAGTAGATACAAGTAATATTTTTATTTGTTTTTAATGAGTAGTGAAAAAGAAAAGGGTGACTGATATGCATCTGATTCAGAATTATGTATACATCTCTGTAAAGAACAAAAATCTTAATCACCCATGAAATGTTTGCTTAAACTCTGAAAGAATAGAATCAACATTCAATGGAAAAAATAATAATCTACTTCTATTGGGATGGTGATTATTAGTTCATATAATAATTATGAGCGCTGATCACTTGCAGCTGTGCAGATATACATGGCTCAGTTGTAGAGAGATGTAGAAGGGAAAACAAATCTTGCAACTCTAATATTGGTTTAATTTGCATACTTAATTGGAAAGCTGTGATTTCAAGCTATAAATGTTAACCTTTCACCTGCTCTTATTATCTTGTTGCCCTGGCTTGCTAGATTGTCTGAATCTTGGGAGAGAACTTTTTTGCTGGCTGCCTACAAAGCTGAAAGCAGGAACAGCATTTCTCTCTGCAGACAAAGAAAGACTTTTGTCCTTTTCATCGTGTTGGTAAATTTAAATGTGCACTTAACCTTATATTTGCTGTGTTATACACAGTGATTCTAAACAAAGAAAATGTTGTTGCTAAACCTTTACAGATTTCATTCCAGTCTAACACAATACACAGGCTCATCTTCAAATATTTGAGATGGACAAAGAGTTTCCAGCTGTAATGGTACCAGTGGTGAGTTTCAATTTTTTTTACTACCGGTTCTGTGGGTGTGGCTTGATGGGCGTGGCAGGGGAAGGATACTGTAAAATCTCCGTTCCCATCCCACTCCAGGGGAATGATATTGTAAAATCTCCATTCCCTCCCCAATCCAGGGGAACAATACTGCAAAATCCCCATTTCCTCCCAATCAGCTGGGACTTGGGAGGCAGAGAATAGATGAGGGTGGGGCCAGTCAGAATTTTTACTACCAGTTCTCTGAACTACTCAAAATTTCCGCTACCGGTTCTCCAGAACTGGTCAGAACCTGCTGAAACCCACCTCTGAAAGGTACGTAATAATCACTTTGGGAAACAGGGAGTCCAGTTCGGTTCGGATCAGTTCGGGCGAACTGGTAGTGGTGACCTGTGGGTGGACCCAGCCTACCCACTCACCCAGGCGCTATGCCATCCTAATAGCCATGTTTTCTAAGCTGTGCACATGTGTACAAGCCGCTTAGAAAGGCAACGTAGCCAGAGGTGAAATCCAGCAGGTTCTAACTGGTTCTGGAGAACCGGTAGCGGAAATTTTGAGTAGTTCAGAGAACCGGCAAACACCACCTCTGGCTGGCCCCAGAGTGGGGTGGGAATGGAGATTTTGCAATATCCTTCCCCTAGAGTGGGGTGGGAATGGAGATTTTGCAATATCCTTCCCTTGCCACGCCCACCAAGCCACGCCCACAGAACCGGTAGGGAAAAATTTTGGATTTCACGCCTGAACATAGCCCATAATAAGAATCTGGGCAACACAAACATCTCAGAAGAGACCCTTTCTAGTTTCTTGAGCTGTAAAGGGGAAAGTTAGAGAAATGCATTTTCAGACTTGCAAGATTCTATTAATATAAGCTTAGAATAAAGTAAAATTAACACGTCTGGCCATGCTTCCTATCTGGTCAACCTTACAAAGCTGATCCCCAGAGTTGTTCAGCTGGACATGCTTTGAAGTGCTAAATTGATTCTCCTCTCACAGGAGGAATAGCTCAACAGCCGAACCAAACCTTTAAAAATGGTGGACTTCTTTTCATCAATTGTGCTCAGCCAGAAACTAGAGAGCCATCTGCCCGAGAAGCTTTAATTTAGATTCCTACACTGAATACAGGGCTAGACTCAATGACCTCTTCCAACTTTGGCTTTAACAATACTGTATGCATGGAGAGGTGCCACAGCACTTTGTACTCTTCTTCAAATCTTCATACTAATATTCTCACATACTATCAGTTGCAAAAAGTCAGGGACCTGGATAGAGTTAAAAATGCTACAAGTTTATTTCATGCTATCTATACACAAGACTCTGAATTACTAATGGTCAAGGAGAATTGGTATCAGATAAGAGTCAACAGACTTCAAGGAGGAGCTGACTTAAGTCTCTCATGGGGGCATAGTGACTCCAAACTGATGATGCATTTGACCCCACCCTTGAGCTCAGCCTGATCATCATCTACACACAGAGAGATATCAGAGCAAAAGTTTGAATGTACCCTGGGCTCCTATACCATCTTAGATCTCCTGGGTTTCCACACCCTACTATGGGACCTATATGTAGATCAAAGCTCTGATGAAAACCTTCAGGAATGAGATGTTTGCTTGTTCAGTCTTAATAGTGATGACTTCATTCCCAAAGCCATTTAATGAAAACAGGCAGATGGAAAGTGGTTTTGCCACTTTTCAATTCCTAGATTCTTATTATTTTTCTATTGATACATTTTGAAAGCTATTGAAAAGAATAACAAAGGGAAATTAAATTAAAGGGGAGGAAATTAAATTAAGCGAAAGGAAATCAAGTTAAATAAAGTGTTCCAGTGATCGTAAGCACTTAAGCCAGGCTTGATATTCAAAATGTCTCAGGCACCACTGAAATAGGCAGGGTTAATTCTTCTTTACCAAGCAGTCCTCTCAGAAAAGAAAAACCCTACTGAGTTCAGGTGAGTGTCAATAATTTGCAGATTTAGGAATAATTCAAATGTATTCACATGAGAGTTGGACAGACAGATAAGACAGACAGATGATCTACAGATAGAGCTATAAAGGTAAAAGGTTTTCCCCATCCAGTTGTTTCCAATTCTAGAGGTGATGCTTGTCTCTGTTTCTTAGTCCAGTGAACCAGCAGTGTCAAAAGAGATTTCCATGGTCAGAATGCCTATAAGTCAAGGTGCACAGAACACTGTTATCTTCCCACCAAAGTGGTACCTATTTATCTACTTTCATTTGCATGCTTTTAAACTGCTAGGTGGGCAGGAACTGGAGCAAGTAACAGGATTTTACCCTATTATGTGACACTCAGGTCTTGAACTGCTGAGCCACCAGATAGAGATATACTAGTGAGCAAAATATCAAGGACTAACAAACTATTATAGGTTGCAATAATATGTCTTCTGAGAAAGCAACTATTTAACCAGGTCTATAAGCTTTAATTAGTTTACCCCTAATAACACATTAGCTTTACAGAGCAATCTTATATATAGATTGCACTAAAGTTAATCCAAACTAATCTTTGCAGTCCTACATTGATCCCCCCCTCTCTTTCCCCCTCCCCCTCCCCCTCCCCCTCCCTTTTTTCTTTTTTCTTTTTTGCTTTTCCTGCTTGTCTGCCTACCTTCAATTTATATGGTTGATTATCTCAAACACATGACTCTGGGTGGCTAACAGTTAAAAGCAAAATAAAACCAGTAAGCTAAAACCATAAATAACATAAAAAGGCAGAATATTTACCAGGAGAGTTATTCCACAATCATCATGGAGAGAATTGCAGCCTTATGTTATTTACTGTTAAAGCTGAAGGGCAAGTTTGCTTATATATATATATATTAGAAAGTTTATTTGATTCTGGCAGGACAACTTCACGGACCTACCTCATTACTGAAACAAGAAGAGTGATTAATTGTTGAGAGGGAGCAAATTATGCTAGCATACTTCTAAGATGCCTTGTAGATTTAAGGATGGCACATTAAAGTTGCTGCATGGATACGCTCTATGTTGTTGAGTCCTCTCTTACACTGCAGAAATATGATATCTTGTGTTAGATAGAGAAAAACAACCCGCCATTTATTTCATTCAATTGGCTATAAAAATATTTGCTTTTTCAATACACGTAGTCCTCAATTTATGACCACAGCTAGGACAAGAATCCTGGTCATAAGTCATTGTGGTCATAAATTGAGGCACATGGCCAGACCCACTTTTTTTTTACCATTTTTACATCAGTCATTAAGGTATCAAGTGATCATTAAGTGAATCCATTCTCTTGAATGAATGTTTTTGCTGGAAGCAGATAAGCAAACGCTGCTGGAAATCAGCAAAGAGTGGCAAAAAGTGGTCACAGGATGCTGCAACCAGTCATAAATGTGAGCTAGTTGCCAAACACTCAAAATGCAGTAATGTGACCATGGAGGAGCAGGGTAAAAAGCATGTCATTTTATAGCTGGAAGTCCTTTGTGTGCTATAAAATACCCTTTCCGAAGCCATGCTTCAATGACCAGTTGTTAAATGGTCATTTGTAAGTTGAGGACTATCTGTAGAGATGATTTAAATGAAATTCTTGAGAGTGTAGCATGATGATCCTGCACATGTAGCTATGAAGTGTCCAGGGAGAGAGAGATGCAGAGAGACAGAGAGAATGTTCTGTCCAGTGGTGGAATTCAATTTTTTTTACTATCGGTTCTGTGGGCGTGGCTTGGTGGGTGTGGCAGGGGAAGGATACTGCAAAATCCCCATTCCCATCCCACTCCTGGGAGAAGGATATTGCAAGATTTCTATTCCCACCCCAATCTGGGGCCAGCCAGAGGTGGTATTTCTCCAAACTACTCAAAATTTCCGCTACCAGTTCTCCAGAACCTGTCAGAACCTGCTGAATAGCACCCCTGGTCCTGTCCTTTATTCCAACAACCTGTTTTTGAAAAGCCTGAAGGAAATTCACCTTATGGAGGTTTTTCAGACTGGGAAAGAAGAATACCTCACGGAGTTACAGCAGATGGAATGCTGTGAAACAGAAATGTGGGTGTGTTTGTTGAATGAGCAAATAAATAGGAGCCTCTTTCACAGGAGACAATTTGAACAAAGTAGATTTTGTCAAAGCACTAGCAATTTCTGATTTGTCTTCTGATTAGTATTCACTCTACTATTAGTTGCGTTCATCTCGCTGTTTTGTATTCTATTTCCCCATCCTTAATGCATTTCGACCTTCTCCCTAGCTTCAGCAGAAGGCAAGATGCACGCTCATCAGCCCCATGCTCTCTGCTATTTCTTTTTTTTCCCCATGCCTATATTTAAAGAACTTAACAAAACTTTCAGAATAAACTTACAGAATAACAGAGCTGGAATAGACCTTGGAGGACTTCTTGTCCAACCCCCTGCTCAAGCAGCTTATGTGTGGTTTACAATGTGGTGAGACTTGTCTATGAGACTTGTCAGTTGGGGTAACAAGCATAGAGAAGGTGTGAAACAAGAGGAATTGATCTATAACAAATGAGCAACAACCTTCAGTAGTGCTGCAAGGGAATGATAGTACTGACAAGCATCTCCCACCACCAAAAATCATGGCCATGCAAATCTCTTTCCATGAAGAAGCAGTAGAAGAAAGCCTGTAATGTACTCATTGGTGACAGCATTAGCAATTCATGGCTGGCAGAACCAACTTCCTTTTCCTGGTCTGAGTTATCCTTCTGTGTAGCAAATATGCCCAATACTCCTTCTTCACCCTGTTTTTCCACACAACAACCCTGTAAGGTGGGTTGGACTGAGAGAGTATGATGTAGGACTGGCTAATGTAGGACTCACCATCTCCTGGTTTCTAACTTGATGCCTTCACCACTAAACCACATTGGCTCTCATAATTAAAAATGGTTGCTAGAACTGGGAATGTCTAGTTTAATGAAGAGAAGGACTAGGGGAGACATGATAGCAGTATTCCAATATCTCAGGGGCTGCCACAAAGAAGAGGGAGTCAATTTATTCTCCAAAGCACCTGCGGGTAGGACAAGAAGCAATGGGT
Source organism: Arizona elegans (assembly GCA_022577455.1). Lineage (NCBI taxonomy): Eukaryota > Metazoa > Chordata > Lepidosauria > Squamata > Colubridae > Arizona > Arizona elegans. The sequence continues at coordinate 239,995,793 of JAKOOJ010000001.1, forward strand.
GGAAACTAATCAAGGAGAGAAGCAACCTAGAACTAAGGAGAAATTTCCTAAGAGTTAGAACAATTAATCAGTAGAACAACTTGCCTCCAGAAGTTGTAAATGCTCCAACACTGGAAATTTTAAAGAAGAGATTAGATAACCATTTGTCTGAAGCGGTGTAGGGTTTCCTGCCTAAGTAGGGGGTTGTACTAGAAGACCTCCAAGGTCCCTTCCAACTCTGTTATTCTATTCTATTCTATTCTATTCTATTCTATTCTATTCTATTCTATTCTATTCTAATTATCTAAGAGTACTAGATCGTATCCATGGCAAATTGTATAGTCTGAAGAAGTGAAACTCTACTTTAACTAAAGAGGACATTAAGCTGTCTCAGCTCTAGGGATGACAGGAAAGTAAAGTTATGAGGATTTTGTCATATGAAAATGGTCACCAGACCAGGTTTGCAACACAATCAAAGGACATGAGAAATAAACCGTGGAGTAGCTTCTTCTCCAGCACTGCCAGACAGACAGTCAATACACACCTGCATGAGAAGAGTTTGGCTTTTGGCCTACTTGATCTGCTGTGTTCAGAAAATTAGTTCTTTTAGTTTCCAAACAATATTTTCCCAAGAAGCGTTTTTTAAATATTTAATGGGAGTCAGTATCTCCATTAAAAGAATCTTCAAAGGAACGTACAGATTGTCTTGATCCAAGAGCTTCCTCTTAGTGGTGGTGACGGTGGTGTGAGTTTTCACAGCTAAAAACGGATGAACAATCCGCTTTTTGAAAGCTTTCTTTTGCATTTTGTTTCTGTCCTGTGCCTGTTTGTGTGCACATATGGTTGCTTTTAAGCAGCTAAAAGACCAGCTCTTCTAGGACCAGCTGTGTTATGCAAATTCGTTTGCTGTCTCCTTCCATTTATCTCCATGGCATGAATGTGATTCTAATCAGGAGAAGATCTCTCTGAACTCTACCTTTTGTGATTTCAATTAAAGAGAGACTTTTAAAAAAAAAACCCACAAGTGCAAACAAAACAAAACAAAATCTGTTGAATAACACTGGATTTTTTTTCCCTCCAAATGATTTTTCCACTTCTGCTGCCAAAGCAAACACATGGTACATGTTAGGCAGACAGATCTGCATCAGTTCATCAGCTGAATGAACTGCACCAGTTCAACTGCCAAACCTGTTACACTAAATCCCACTGTTTTGAAAGACTAACTCTTAACATCTCTTTAGCCTTGCAAACAAGTCCTTGTACAGTTTATACATGCTGTGTTCCTATAATTCCAAAAGGAATTCCTTTCGCTCACTTTCTCTTGCAAAATATCTTTCCCAAATAGTGCAGAGGACTAAAACTAAAACTGAAGATAGATAATGGTTAAGAAATCCAAACATTTTCCACAGTTCTGAGAATATTTCCTCTCAATGTTTGTGGAGATTCATCCAGGTCATCCAGGTCATGGTTGTCAGAGCTGAAGAAGCTTCTTGGATGAGAAGCGAAACGTCTTCAAAGAAAAACCAGAAAGTCCAGTTGCCTCTTGAAAAAAGCACCTTAAGACATTCCCTCTCAACATTTCTTTCTTACATGCTTGCTGGTACATTTACACTGATGGAAATGGAGATGGTCATTCATAGAACATAGAATAACAAAGTTGGAAGGGACTTTGGAGGTCATCTAGTTCCAACCCCATGATCAAGCAGGAGAGTCTATACCATTGCAGACAAATGGCTGTTCAGACTCTTCTTGAAAGCCTCCAGTGATGGAGCACCCACAACCTCAGAAGGCAAGCCATTCCACTGGTTGATTGTTCTCACTGTTGGGAAATTTGTCCTTAATGCTAGGTTGCTCCGTGATTAGTTTCCATAGCTAATCTGATATAAGTGCCCCAAAGCCACAGCAAAATAAGGAATGATCAAGGTTCCATATTTCAAAGAAATATTCACAGTCTGCTTTTCCCAACTGGTATTCATCTCCCAATGAATGCCAACATGACAGTCGTGAAGTCTACTTTATCTCAAGGACACCATAGGGGGGAAAAAATCCCAGAATTTGTGGAGAATTTTGAATCTGAACATATGTGATGTTTTTCTGATTACAAATAGATATTAAATGCCTTAAGGTTTGCAATCATTGTCACAGGACAATGCTTTGAGTCATTAAGTGAACATGTACAGAAATGTCATTAATAGCATGATACCATGTGTTTAAAATAGATTCAGGGAGGTAAGAAACAGCTTACATACATTGTATATTCACTTCTCATGGACACACAGTTTTTAAATTCCAACATTAGCTATTAAGGATATTAATTCTTTATGAATGGAGTGAAGGTAAGAAGTTTGGAGTTGTATAGTTTTACTCAAGGAACTATTATTTTTTTTTCCTAAGAAAAGGAAAGAATTTAAAATTGCATTCTGAGGAAAATCTATAAGATTACACTGGGTACAAAATGGATTGGCAATTAATGGTTTTTTGTTTTAAGAAATGAAAGGAGAAAAGAGTTTTCCTTGTCCCTGAACACTGTCTATAATATTTATCATTCTGTAATCCATTCATTCTATAGTCTTTATCCTGAAAATGATTTTGAACTCAAAATTGGACTTCCATGTTTCTTCCTTTCATTCCCCTTAATTTTTATCACTTCCCTGATGAAGATGAAAACATGAGCACTTGCATATACTTTTGTACTGTATGGGTGCTTCTAATAAATATATAACTTGGTCACACATGTTAAATGATGAATATTAAGCGGCCTGATCCATCCATCAGATAGAACTACTGATCCTCTGTGACTGAATTCATAGTATATTTTCTGTGGAAGACTTGCATAGCAAAACCATCCTAAAAGCTGGGCACGTTTTCTCACTTGACTAAAATTGTATTAAAAGCAGTTTGCTACTAATAGAAAAAGTACTTTCCAGCATAGTTTAATTTCTCTGAATTATTTTTCATTTAATTTAATGAATAATAGAAGCATATGCCTGTTGGTGCAAAGTCCTATTAAATTCAGTGGATTTACTCCTAGACAAACCAGGACAGATTGTACTCTTAACATGCCCAGATGTGGCAAATCATTCTCTTTTCTAGAACTGTTTGGGTGGTCTTTAAACTTGAATGACAATCAGATGGTTTTCAACTTAAAAATAAAACATTCCTTACATTTCTGCATGGACCCTTGAGTATGATGTTTATTTTTTTTTTCCTGGTTTAATTTGACCACAAAAGAAATTCCTTGCTGGTAAATGACAAAATGAATTATCAATACAAAAGTTAAGTTCAACATTCAATGTCAAAAATAAAAGCAATCTAGTGTAACAATGTACAAAGGAAGCCACAAAATGAATTTGAAATGATTTTACAAATATTGAAATAAATATGGAGAAGAGGACTTTGCAGATTTTACCAAAGGGTTTATAGGATCATAAAAAGGCTGGATAACAGTATTGGTAAGAATCTAAAGTCTTTTCAAATATTGCTCAACTAGCACTGTCAACATCCCTTATCATCAGCCGCACTGGTGGAGTCTTTGAGTTCAAGATTTCATCTAAGCCTTTGCCCTGGACCATTCAAATTCAAAATAAATCATTTTCTGATCTATTTGCAAAACAAATAGAACAGAAAGCATTTCTACTAGATCTCCCTCACTCCTTCTCCCCACACTTTGGGTAAACTGTAAAATACTGTAGAACTGGGGTATTCATAAGACAGATCTACACTTTCTACTTCTTGCATGGCCAGTACAGGCCACTCCCCACTCCCTAAATACAGGAATGAATGATGTCATTCTCCTTCCACTTTCAGCCCATTGTAAACCCACCCCATGGCTATCATTTCCAACTTCCATTCAAAATGACTGTATTCTGACCAAAGCTGTTTTAAGGTCTTCAGAGTGGATGGTCTCCAGTACTTTGTTCTAATCTAATTACAGTCATGGCTGAAACTGATTGAAATGCCTAGCTTGCCCTGTGGTGCCATTTCATCCTGTCCTGCCAGACTGTCAAATGACTATGTACTCTGCAATTTTCTATAATCTTGCAGTTGATCCAACTATGGCTCATTATCAATGAAATATTTTCTCCATTAGAAACGCATGCACCACTTAACCCTTATCTCTCCCACTGGGCCTTCTGTTGAAATTCCACCCAAGCTGGGAAAAAACTGCTCTTCTTCCTTTCTTATCCCTTGCCCCCTATACTACAAAACTCCCATTCCTTTTTCTTCTTTTTAATATTGTAGGTATATTACTACAGGTGTACCTCACTTAACAACTACTTATTCAGATACCAATTGAATTTATGATGGTGTTGAACACATGGTACTTACAACCACCTTGTACTTACATCAGTCATAGCATTCCCACAGTCACACTTGTGATCTAGGTGTTCAACACCTAACTTGCAATTATAACATCACAGTATCCCCCAGTCACATTATCACCATTTGTAACATTCACTGCTGACTTCTAATCCAGTAATGTCTCTAAATCTGTCTTTTTCTCCAATGCCAATTCAGGAAACATGAGTGACTATGGAAGTTGAAGTGCCCTTTTTGACATTTCTCTCTATATCCATATAGATATAGTGATTCCTGCCTTTGTACTTTCCCATATGATTTGAAGCCATGAGTCTGCTTCACATTTTCAACTTTTAGATTTCCTACAAAGGAACACTTAAAATGCAACTAGTGAAACCACAACAATACATGAGCACACAATAGATACAAACTTAAAGTGAACCGCTCCAAACTCGATTGCAGAAAATATGACTTCAGCAACAGAGTGGTCAGTGCCTGGAATGCACTACCTGACTCTGTAGTTTCTTCCCCAAACCCCCAAAACTTTAACCTTAGACTGGCTACTGTTGACCTCACCCTTTCCTAAGAGATCTGTAAGGGGCGTGCATAAGAGCACTAGTGTGCCTACCATCCCTATCCTAATGTTCCCGTTTAATTGTTTTCATTTTATGTATTCAATTCATGCTTATACTTATATATATTATCTAATACGTACTTGCCAATATAAATAAATAAATAATAAATAAATAAATAAATAAAAATAAAATAAATGTGTATTTGTAGACATGTTAGGCAGCAGTATGGGTGACCCTATTGGATCTCCTTTGAAGACTGGCTATCCAAAAACCCTGTTAAGTACCCCTCTAGAAATGGAATAAATGTGCTTACTATTAGTCTATTTTCTTATTCTTCTATCTCCTCTCCTTTATTGCTCCATGTTTCCTGTAGATTCTGTGGAAGTATAAAGCAAATTAGATTACTTAGGCATCCCTATGAAAAATATACACTGTGGCAAGAGAACTATGGAATTGGGGCATGCAGATGATCTGGCTGTTACCCTAACGTGGTTGTTGGAATTAATAATCTAGACAAAAGACATTACAGAAGATACCATATGGAATATAAATATAAAGTCACTCAGGGTTTTTTTATATATATATATAAAGAAATACTTATTAATGATGGGGGCAGATGGTAATTGAAGATACTGAATATGCTGTTGGAAGCAGGACTTGATGTTACCCTAACATGGTCAATGGAATTAACAATCTAGTTGAAAGAGGACTTCCGGTTTGCTGTTTGTCCCCGCTGGACACTCCTTTGGGATCGTCGCACCCACTGCCTGTAAAGAGCCGCCTTTATAGCGGAATGGCAGCTCGAAAAAACTCCGTTTCCATGAGGAAACGGGGATAGAGCAGGCTGGGGTGGGTTGAGTCCTCTGCCTAATCCCAAAAGTTTTTTTTTTTGCTTTTGGGACGGAGCAGAAGAGACTCCCCGTATCCCCAGCCGATGCTCCGGGCTCTGGGAGATCTCTGCTACACGCAGAGCTAGGTGGCAAAAGCAAGCCTGTAAACTTGTTAAACTAATTAAAGAAGACGTGAGCTGGATCGCTGACCCTGAGGCGCAAGTATTTTTTTTTCTTTTTTTTCTTATTTTAGAAAAGTTACTGAAGTTGTTTAAGAAGTGAAAGGAAAAAAGATTTTTTAAAATGGCGATTGCTGAGGCTTGAAGAGAGGCTGAAAAGGGAAAGTCCTTCCGTTTTCTATTACAAAGTAGCGGAATGAATACTTCTGGCCGTAATTGAGGCAAAACCTCACTCTCACTCTTGCTTTTTTTTTTCTTTCTTTTTTCCTGGGGATCTGATATTGATCTTGGTTGGAAACAAGCCTTTTTTTTTCTCTCTTTTCCACTAAATCTTGTCTGTGTGGGAAATGGCATCGGGACTTACACAGCTAGACAAACAGGGGGGGGGAATTTCCCCCATTAATAAATTACATCAACAAGTTGTAACTCTCCAGTGTCAGAAACCTGATTTTAATATAATAGAATTTCTTCTTGAAGAGATTGTAAGAAGGGATGAGATTGTGAACCAGCAACTCGAAAAATTTAAACAGGAAATTAAAGAAATTGGTGAATTGGTGAAATCAAAGTTTGACTTTTTGAATTGAAAGATTTTAAATACAGCTAATGGTCTATCAGACTTTCTGATTCGGTTGGATGCAAAGACTAAATTATTAGAGTCTAAAATGAAGGAAACTGAGGAGAATTTGGATGACAAGATTCAAAAAATTAAAAAGGATTTGGTAAACATTCAGGATAATAGCTCAGAAGACAAACCTAAAATGGAGGTTGACCAAAAGACTGGTAATGAAGAAAATGTGCAACAAAGGATTGAAAGAGAAGTTTTAATGATTCAATATAATTTTACAGAATATGCAATTAGACTGAGAGGTCTGCAGGAAAATAATAGAGATGACTTAAGGAAAATATCTTCTGAAATTCTGGCTGGGATTTTAAAGGTTCAACCTGATGAAGTGTTTTGCAGGATTGATAGAATTTATAGAATAAACTCCTGGTTGGCAAAGCAAAGGCAATTGCCTAGAGATGTGGTGATCTATTTTACAGATAAAGAAATTAGGAATAATATTGTGCAGAACTCTTTTAATTCTACTTTGCAATTTTGAAGGAGAGCCCCCTTAATCAAATGGTATATAACCTCACTTGCACTTTTTATTGCACTCTTATATAAAAGATATAATCATAAGGCCCTTTCTCTTACATCTGTACGCCTAAAAGGGAACTTGACATTTGTAGCCTTCTGTTGTAACCATTATAACCACAAGATGTACCAAGTTGTATGCCCTATAGAACTTACTGGAATATATTGGGTAAGATGTAAGATATACCCATATATGGAATATGTATCACAAAACTATGAACTTCTGCTTTTGTACTTTTCCAGTGATTCTCCCTTAGAATTATCTATCTGTATGCACAATGTATTATCCATAAGCGGAACTGAATATGCTATGTCACTGTCAAATCTCAAGAACCTATAAAAGTCTGCCTTAGGGCGTAGTTCGGGGCTCAGTCTTCGGCAGGTGACTGCACTGAGCCTATTGCTAGCAATACTCAATAAACCTGTTTTCTCTGGATCTCCGTGGTCTTGTCTCCTGACTTATTTACAGGTATTGATTGGGATTAGTAAATCCCGCTTCATTTCTGGCGAGCCAGCCAGGAGGCAACGGAATTTTAAATTCCTCTGGACCGTCACCACGCTGTGGGAGGGTCTCGGAGGCTCGGGGAATTATCCCAGGCGCCATCGGACATCCTTTAGTCCGAGGGACTTCCCTGTGGAGCCGGCCCCTTCGCAGCATCGGTTGACGCCTCCAAGAACCGCTTGAGAGAGAGAGACCAAGAGACCAGGTTCACTTCAATCCAGCTGGAGGAAAAAAAAGGAAAGAAGCCTGTAGGACAGGTAGAAGAAAAGAAGCCTGTAGGACAGGTAAGTAACCACTAGCCTGTAAACAGGGAAAGGCCTGATCACCCTCCCCTAAAGGCTAAAAGTGGGGGACGTAGGACGTCCCGGGACGTAGGACGTCCCTAAAGGTTAAACATGGGACGTTTAACAGTGGGAGGTTTGTCTTGTGTGACTGGTGTGAGTGTTCCCCGCGGTTCTGTTCAGTGGCCGTCGAGAGTCCGGGACTGGCAGCCAGGGAAGTGTGATTGAGATCCCTTGGTGTTTCTCTGGGAAGGAAGGACCCCTTACCTCCTTCTCAAACCCCTTTTCCTACTTGTCTTGTCTGGTGTCCTGGGTGGAAGATGGGTGGAGGAGGAAGTACGCCACTCACCCCCTTGGCATGTGTGTTAAAATATTTTAAAGATGCCTACATTAGCCAAGACTACGGCATAAGGTGAAGCAGGCAAAGGTTACGGGTTTTCTGTGAGGTGGACTGGCCAGACTTCAGAGTTGACTGGCCAGTAACAGGGTCTTTGGACCCAGGGGTTGTACTGCGAGTACACCAGAGGGTTTTCCACCCCACTAAAGGACACCCGGACCAAGCCCCTTGTATCGATGTCTGGCTTAATTTGGTACAACACCCCCCCCCCCCGTGGCTACAAAAGTGCAAAGCCACAAGGTGCAGGCTATTAGTTTCACGCACCTTGCCACTCAAAAAAAGGGAAGGCCCCATAGCTGACCGAACTCGTTCAAAGAATACCGGACGGGGTGAGGAAGATGATCTGGCCGAGAATGGCATGGCATTCCTGAACCCCCTCAGGAGGGTGGATCAGTCCGTGATTGAACCAAACAGAGAGCCCGTGATTGTCTCTGTGTTTCAACACGTCCCTTTCACTTCATCGGACCTTTTAAACTGGAAAATGCATTATGGTCCGTTTAGTGAAAAACCATCAGAGGTCACTGATTTGATCAAAACTATTGTGGATACCCATAATCCCACCTGGCGGGACCTACGATACTTGATGGGTACCATTTTTAATCCAGAGGAGAGGGAAAAGATTCGGAATGCGGCTCTTAAAATTTTAAAGGAAACTATGCCAGCCCAGGATATGACTTTTGATCGCTGGGTGGCTAGGAATTTCCCCTCCGAAGATCCAAGATGGGACCCCTATAAGATAGGGGACCTCAGGTCCCTCCAAGATTGCCAGCGCCTTGTTGTGCAGGCAATCCAGGCGGCGGGGAAACCCACCACCAACATGTCAAAGCCTTCTTTGGTGATCCAAGGTGCCGATGAAGCCCCAGAAGCCTTCTATGCCCGGCTGTTAGATGCTTACCGCATGTACACTCCCATTGACCCCACCCAACCTGAAAATGCTCGCATGTTGGCAATGGCCTTCATTTCTCAATCCGCCCCTGACATACGGCGAAAATTACAAAAGTTGGAGGGAGCTCTTGGAAAATCAATGAGTGAGCTGATGGAGGTTGCAAGAAAGGTTTTCGCAAACAGAGACAAGATTGAGGAAAAGAAGCAGGAGCAGAAAATGCATAAGAAAGCAGAACTGCTCGCTGCTGCCCTGATGGGCAGGCCTGCGGCCCGGGGTGGGCCATGGATGGACAGAGGATCAAGGGGCCAGGGGTCAGGGGGACCCCTGGAGCGGAACCGGTGTGCCATATGTAAAAGGACTGGCCACTGGAAGGGAGAATGCCCCGACAGGGAAATGGCACGTGTCAATGAAGGGAACCAGGGAGGCTTTGCCAGAGTAGACCGAGGTGGATGAGGCAGACCCTTTCGAGGGAGGGGACGTGGGATGTTTAACACCCCCCTCATTGGTCTGGCCGAAGTCGAGGAATGGGAGTGAAACAGACCGGGTTCAGCCCGCCTCCCAGAACCTATGGTCAGATTAACTGTTGGAGGCAAGCCTAAATCCTTCCTAGTTGACACAGGGGCCACCCGATCCGTCATAACCAAACCCTTGGCCAAGCCCTCCCCGCATACCATCACGGTCCAGGGGAACAAGAGTCTCTATACATTTTGGATCTTTAAAAATAGGCCAGCGTCGGCTGGGAGATCCAAGCTAGAAAGGGCTAGACAGAACATCCCCAGGGCAGAGGACAACCCCCCCCCCGGTTTTGCTAGCCATCAGACGCCCATTGTTGTCGAGGAGCTCCCTGCCAAAACTCCAGTTCGCCTTTGTCAGCGGGCCTACCCTAGGCACATTATGCAAGCTATCCAAGGAGTCATTGATCTCTATCTGGCTCATGACATTCTGGTCCCTACTGAATCGGCCTGGAACACCCCTATTTTGCATATTCCAAAGGGGGATGGCCGCTTCCGCCCAGTTCAGAATCTAGAACCAGTTAATTGCGCAACTGTGACTATCCATCCTTTGGTCCCGAACCCTTACGTAATTCTGGGATTAATCCCCCAGACTGCATCTTGGTTTTCGGTCATTGACCTCAAGGATGCCTTCTTTACCATCCCTGTCCATAAAAAGAGCCAGCACCTCTTTGCTTTCGAATGGGAAAATCCGGCTACTGGTCACAAACAGCAGTATACTTGGACCAGGCTACCTCAAGGTTTTAAGAACTCCCCCACTCTGTTTGGTAATGCCCTTGCGGCTGATTTGGATGCCCTACGCCTTCCTGGGCCAGATGTCCTTTTACAGTATGTTGATGACCTGTTGGTCACTGGCCAGTCAAAGGACATCTGCTGGCAAAACACTTATGACCTCTTGCACCTCTTACAGCGCTTGGGCTACAAGGCTTCTCGGAAAAAGGCACAATTGGTTTTGCAAAAGGTCAGATACTTAGGCTATGATATTGAGCCTGGGAAACGCACCTTGGGTCATGAAAGAAGAGAAGCCATCTGCCGCCTCCCCACCCCTCGGACCAAGAAGGATCTCCGGGGGTTTCTGGGGGCTGCTGGGTTTTGCCGTATTTGGATTCCCAACTTTAGCCTCCTTGCAAAACCCCTATATGAAGCAACCAGAGGTAGTGACCGTGAGCCGCTCCTCTGGCAAAAAGAGGAACAGAAAAGTTTCTCAAGTTTAAAACATGCTCTGATGCAGGCCCCTAGTTTAGGTTTGCCGGACTTAGAAAAACCTTTTCAGTTATTTGTAGATACTAAACAGAATGTTGCTGTTGGGGTTCTAACCCAAAGGTTGGGCACCTGGCATCGCCCTGTGGCCTATCTTTCCAAGCAGTTGGATCCTGTTGCAAGGGGTTGGCCTGCTTGTCTGAAGGCTGTTGCTGGCACTGCTCTTCTTACTCAGGAAGCTAGCAAATTAACCTTTGGACAAGAACTTGAAATTCAAACCCCTCATGCCTTGAAGGCTGTCTTGGAAACAAAAGGCCATTTGTGGCTAACCAATCCCCGAATGCTTAAATACCAAGGCTTAATAACCCACAACCCCATGATTGTTTTAAAGCAATCCGCTTCCTTGAATCCTGCAACGCTCCTCCCTGAGCCCGATCTGGACTCCACCCATGATTGCATTCAAACTATTGAGGAAACATATGCTAGCCGCCCTGATATGTCAGATGTTCCACTCCCTCATCCTGACTACACGCTTTTCACTGATGGCACTAGTTTTCTCCAGGATGGAGTTCGCAAGGCTGGATATGCTGTCGTCACTTTGACAGATGTCTGGGAAGCTGAGCCCCTCCCTCCTGGGACTAGTGCACAGTTGGCGGAACTACATGCTTTGACTAGGGCCCTCGAACTTTCTAAGAATCTGAAGGTTAACATTTACACTGATTCGAAGTATGCTTTTTTAACTGTCCAAGTACATGGGGCGTTGTATAAAGAGAGAGGACTTATTACAGCAGGGGGAAAGGACATCAAGTATGGTCCTCAGATCCTCCGTCTGTTGGACAGTGTCTGGGCCCCTCATAAGGTGGCCGTTATGCACTGTAAAGGGCATCAGAAATCACCGTCAGACACACAACTGGGTAACCATAGGGCTGACCAGGAGGCCCGCCTTGCTGCTTTCAAACCTTTCAAACTGCGGGCCCACTGTCTCACCTTATGGGACCCCCCCCCGACACCATTCAGCCACACTACAGCGCACTTGAAATTGCCCAAGCCCATGAACTTGACGCTTCCAAACAGGGGGGTTGGTGGGTCCTACCTGATTCTCGCGTTTTCCTCCCGGGCAACCTGGCCTGGGATGTGGTCACTCATGTTCACAAGCAATTGCACCTGGGCAAGACTGCCTTGGCACATGCTCTGCTACGTGAACTGTATATCAACAAGGTCCACAGCATTGCTGCCAACGTCTGCTCCAGGTGCCACACTTGTGCAGCCAACAACCCTAGGACTGGACCCCAGCCTCCGCAGGGGCACCAGCCTAGAGGAGATTTTCCTTTTGACTCACTTATGATTGATTTCACCGATATGCCCCGCTCTGGTTCATACTCTGCTCTGCTTGTCATTATCTGTACTTACTCGGGTTGGCCAGAATGCATTCCCACTCACACCAAGAGGGCCTCTGAGGTCACTAAGGCCCTCTTGCAGCTAATCATCCCTCATTATGGCCTACCCTCTAAAATCTCGTCAGATAATGGCCCTGAGTTTATTCACAAGGCTACACAAAAAATTTCTACTATGCTGGGCATCCACTGGCACCTTCATTGTGCTTTTCATGCTAGCAGCGGTTCTTTTGTGGAAAGGGTTAATAGGTCCATCAAGGATAAACTGGCAAAAATTTGTCAGGAAACGCACCTAAAGTGGCCAGATGCCCTGCCTATGGCTCTGTTTGCTGTGCGTTGTACTCCTCGCAAAGATTTGCTTGTTTCCCCTTTTGAATTATTTTATGGGAGAATCCCCAACTTAGTTCGACCCACTGTGTCTTCCGTGGCCCAGGTGGGGGACGCTATCAAGCTTAGACAGAAACGGGAACTATTATGTCCTCAATGGAGGGGTCCTTTCTCTGTACTTATGACTTCTCCGCTTGCTATTAAAGTTGCTGAAATTAAGCCTTGAATCCATTGGTCACGAGTCAAGGTTGCCGCGCCATCCGCCTGACTAGTGAAACCCCATCCAGCGCAGCCTTTGCGTCTTACCTTTCGTCGAGGGCGGTCCTCACCTCAGGCTACCCCTTCTGGTGACACCCCGGAAGCTGTCCCTCTACGAACGGGAGCCGAAGTTGGAACCCTTGCTAAGTCACACCGGAAGCTGACTTTCTACGCACGGGGGAAGATTGGATGAAGAAGGCCTGTTTTCTTTGTATTGAGTATTTATTTTCTTCTGCTAATGTGTTGGTTTTGCTCATGTAAGTGTGGATGCTGCTGCTGTGCACATTGTATTGACTGTGTTCTTTGTATACATTGTGTTACCGCATGTGATATAGTAATCATAGAAGAAGTATTATCTCGTTACCTTGTAAATTGTCTAGATAAACCCTCCTATTATACTCTCAAGCTTAGCCCCACCATACAAGCTGCACTGCTGGATGCCGAAAGAGCTAAACTAAGAGAATAGACAGCAGATAAGTGTGCCTATAAAACATGGAAGTGGACTGAACATGGTTGGAAGGTTTGGATCTGAGTGGATATGGGTGAGCCTGCTGTTGATAAGGGTTCAAAGCAATTTGGTATGTGTTCATTACACCCTGCGCTCTGGAAGGAAGGTCCCCTCTTCATAACCCTGATGGATGCTGCTCGGCGTATGCGTGAGACCACTTGCATTCGCCGTGGCCTTATGCCTTCCATATGGGTGGTTGTTGTTCTTTTGTTTGTTAGTATTGTCATTAACGCTCTTTATCTCTATTGCGTTCTGCTGGGAACAGGGGGGAAGAGGAGCTTGGCAGAATCGCCTTGCCTTGGATTATTTGTTGGCTAAAGAGGGAGGTGTGTGTGGCAAGTTCAATCTCACTAACTGCTGCATTGAGATCGATGATAGTGGCCATGTTATTAAGGAAATCACTGATAAAATGGTCAAAATCGCACATGTCCCTGTTCAGACATGGAGAGACCTCAACCTGGCAGATGCCTTCTCAGGGTGGTTTCCTAAATTGCCTGGTTTGCAGGCTATCGTTGCTCTCATTGGCCTCATTGCAGCTGGATGTGTTATTTTGCCTTGCATTCTCCCTATCTTTATTCGCACAATCACCAGCACTCTATCTTTATTGGTTGAAAAGAAAGCTACCGCCCAAGCTATGGCCTGGTGGGAATATCAGAAACTTATAGATATGGAGGAAGATAACCCCATATGTGAAACTTCGCAGTAATTGCATTACTTGGCTAAGTCTCAACAGGGGGGAATGAAGGAGAGCCCCCTTAATCAAATGGTATATAACCTCACTTGCACTTTTTATTGCACTCTTATATAAAAGATATAATCATAAGGCCCTTTCTCTTACATCTGTACGCCTAAAAGGGAACTTGACATTTGTAGCCTTCTGTTGTAACCGTTATAACCACAAGATGTACCAAGTTGTATGCCCTATAGAACTTACTGGAATATATTGGGTAAGATGTAAGATATACCCATATATGGAATATGTATCACAAAACTATGAACTTCTGCTTTTGTACTTTTCCAGTGATTCTCCCTTAGAATTATCTATCTGTATGCACAATGTATTATCCATAAGCGGAACTGAATATGCTATGTCACTGTCAAATCTCAAGAACCTATAAAAGTCTGCCTTAGGGCGTAGTTCGGGGCTCAGTCTTCGGCAGGTGACTGCACTGAGCCTATTGCTAGCAATACTCAATAAACCTGTTTTCTCTGGATCTCCGTGGTCTTGTCTCCTGACTTATTTACAGGTATTGATTGGGATTAGTAAATCCCGCTTCAATTTCATGGAAGAAAGATTTGGATTTTTAAGGAGCTCCCGACTAAGATGCTAATGGAGAGGAAAAAATTTGGCTTTCTAGTGACTGAGTTAAAAAAAAGAAATATCCTATTCAGGTGGGATGCCCCAGTTGGTTTAATATTGAGACACCAAGGAGTAAGATATCAACTGAACACTGTTGAAAAAGTGGAAAAATTTTATCAAAAAATTTTAAAAATGAACTTAACATCTTTAGGCACAATACAGGATAAGCAAAAGGAGTTGGAAACAAAAGGAAAATATCAAATTACAGAGGCTGTGGTGGATAAATTGTCTTTGGACTTCCTGGATACCCCAGCTGGACTGTCTATAAATAAGAGAGCAGTGTCATCCGACTCCAATGTGATGAACCACCAAGTCACAGACAAGTGCGCAAATCAACCAGTTGATATACAAGTGATGGAGAAGAAAGATGAGATGACAAAACTAACCCAACAAGATCAACTCATAAAACAGAATGAAAATCGATCAGCCGACACACAATTGGTAGGCACGAAACGAGGATGGAAATTCAACCCACAAAAGAAAAAGAAAAGAAATAGATCTCATAGAAATAGCAGTTTCTAAACCAAGCAACATGAAGCCAGGGACTTTAAAAAATGAATGAATATCTGGAAAGATAGTGGAGGTGAACAATTGTTTAATACTATCCTGAGGATTGTGGCAGATCTCTGTAATGCCGTGATTTTGGGATGTGAAAAGAGCCTTACCTTGTTGGATTTGAATTATCTACTCTGGATTTCTTTTACTGGTAAATATATTATAATTATTTTGAGTTACAAGGCAGGAGAGTTACGCTGGGGCATGCAGAAGATCTGGATGTTACCCATTAGGAGGATGGGAATCAACAATCCTGATGAACACCACAACTATAACTATATGGATATAATTATAATGTCACTCGGGTGGTTGTTTTTACTTTTATATATATACGAGGATATCTACTACTGATGGGGGCAGAAGATGATTGAAGATTTTGAACAAACTGTTGCACCAGCATGTTATTTTACCCTATTATGGGTGATGGATTTAACGATCCAGTGGAAAGACATCAAAGAAGATATTATATGGATTATAAATTTAAAGTTATTGTCTTTTTTTTTTTTATAAAATGGAATGCATATATAGATATGTGTATATTTTAGTAAAGTGGGCAGTGGGTTATATTTAGAATTGTATTGCATGATTTTGTAGGAATTGAAGGGTTGAAATAGGTTAGTTTACTGATTGATTAGTCTAAGAAAAAGGATCCTTAAGTCATATATTTAGGGGAGTGGAGGAATTGGATAGAACTGAATAAACGTTAAATTTGGATGTAGGGAGAAGGCCGCTTTAAAATGTTATATTAATATATATAAAAGATTAATGTTAAATTGTAATAATACACTATAAGTTTAGGGGAGGAGAAAAAGGGCAGATTATCGTAAAAATGGGAGTTATAAGAATAATATGCTAAGGGTCAGTATTCTGAGGAGGGAGTAAGGGAAAGGAAAGATATTATGTATGTAATTAGTTATGAAATAGCCTATTGTTGTGAAGAAGTCACAGGGGGGAGGGGTGGTGAGGGGGGGTTAGGGAAGAGGGGGGGGAAAGGGGGAAAAACTTGTATTTGAAAACAATCTAGTTGAAAGACATTACGGAAGATACTATATGGAATACAAATTTAAAGTCATTTGAGGGTTTTATTTATATATGGAAATATCTTTTAGTGATACGGGCAGAAGAATAAAGATATTAAATATATTATGTATGGTAGACCTGTAGGAAAGTGGGTGAAACAAAATTGATATGGTACAAGGTGATAGATAACGTTATTGATTGCTTAGTTTAGGAAAAGGGATGTTATGTTTACATATTAATATACTTAAAAGATTTGAATTAAGAGATATACGTATGGGGGTGGAGGAAATGGGTAGATTATGAGTAGAATAAATGCCAAATTAGGATCTATTATATAGTTTTATAATCGAATGCTGTTTTGAAATGTATAGTATACCGGGGACATAATAATAATGTTAGAAAGAAATGTTTAGCACATGGGGGTGGTGTAAAGGGGTGGTAACGTATTATATAATGTGATATTAATTTGGATTTCATCTTGCAGAAGCCATGGGGGAGGGGAGGGGGAGGGGGGTTAGGGAGGGGGGAAAGGGGGAAAATTTGTATTTGAAAAACTTTTTCAATAAAAAAAATATATATACACTGTGATACAATTCTATGAAATGAAAAGACATCAATCTTTCTACTGTAGCAGCAGAATCTGAGTACCACTTTTGTTGCAGAAGGCTTGGATGTTTTCAGCTCTGATTTGCTTTGCATTGTTGTAGCTATGGTGGCTCAAGACCAGTGGTGAAATCCAATTTTTTTACTACTGGTTCTGTGGGTGTAGCTTGGTGGGCATGGTGTGGCTTGGTGGGTGTGGCTTGGAGGGCATGGCAGGGGGAGGATACTGCAAAATCTCCATTCCCTCCCTAGTCTGGGACCAGCCAGAGGTGGTATTTGCCAGTTCTCTGAGCTGCTCAAACTTTCTACTACTGGTTCTCCAGAAACTGTCAGAACGCTCCATGGCATAGGGCCTAGTTATCTTCGAGACCGCCTGCTGCCACCGACGACCTCCCATCGACCTGTGCGCTCCCACAGAGAGGGCCTCCTCGGGGTGCCATCAGCCAAACAATGCAGGCTGGTGACCCCCAGGGGGAGGGCCTTCTCTGTGGGGGCACCTACCCTCTGGAATCAGCTGCCCCCAGAGATAAGGAGAATCCAGGACCTCAGTGCCTTCCACCGTGCCCTTAAAACCTTCTTTTTCCAACAAGCCGGGCTGGCCTAACTCTTTTTAAGTGTTTTTAATTGTTTTTGTTTTTGTTTATTGTTTTAATTAATGGGGCCAAATTTATACATATTTTAACTGTATTTTAATATTTGTATTTGATGTTTTTATTTGCCTGTTCACCGCCCTGAGTCCTCAGGGAGAAGGGCGGTATACAAGTTCAAAAATAAAATAAAATAAATAAAATAAACCTGCTGGATTTCACCCCTGCTCAAGACTGTTCTGTTCTGAAGACTGTTCTGAAGAAAGACTTGGGAAATTAACAACAAAAGGAAAGGGATCAGAGGTGCCATGCATTTGGCTGGGAATCATGGGAGCTGTCGTCCAAATACATCATGAGAATATTAGAGAGGGAAGGATGTGCTAATGAGTAGAACCTGATAGTGACACTTATTAAACCATTTAAACAGTGTCTTTTGTTATGAAGAGTTTGCAAAATTCAATTTCCAAATAATCTCTTTTCTAATGATAGCCAAAGCTAAGAACTAACAATTAACATAAGGTGCGCCCATAAGTATGATAAGATTTGAACTATAAATTATCTGCTTTTGTCCATTTTTGCTTTTGCTCTCCATTACATTTTGCATTTCTTTTTGTTTTAGAAAAAGGAATAGTTCCAAACAGTTTATAAAACAAACGAGCATAATGGTATTTTATAAAAACTTGCAAAAACTAAAACAGAAAGCATAAAACAACTGAAGGTAATAAATAAAATTAAGAAACAGCAGAACCAATTGCTCTCTTGAAACAAATGTCAGCTTGGATAATCTGCTCCAACAGAAGCATAAATAAAGAACAAACTGCACAGTATACAATCAATTAAGCACAAATTTACATATAAACAATGTTTTTAAAACTAAGAAAAAGGCATATATCAAAGCTACACATTTTGTAATTAATTATGCTTTAACGATATGATATCGGGACGTGGTGGCTCAGTGGCTAAGACGCTGAGCTTGTTGATTGAAAGGTCGGCAGTTCAGCGGTTCAAATCCCTAGTGCCGTGTAACGGGGTGAGCTCCCATTACTTGTCCCAGCTTCTGCCAACCTAGCAGTTTGAAAGCACATACAAAATGCAAGTAGAAAAATAGGGACCACCTTTGGTGGGAAGGTAAGAGCATTCCATGCATCTTTGGCATTTAGTCATGCTGGCTACATGACCACAGAGACGTCTTCGGACAGCGCTGGCTCTTTGGCTTTGAAACAGAGATGAGCACCGCCCCCTAGAGTCAGGAACAACTAGCACATAAGTGCGTCAGGAATCTTTACCTTTACCTAAAGATATGATACTGGATCAAAAACAAGGTTCTTTACCTAGGAGATATAAAACACAAGTTAGTACAATATTCAAATCATTTCTACAAAAAAAAAAAAATCAAAAGATTGCAAAATTTTTCAATAATTGCTGGAAGATAAAATTATCTTCAACCAAATAATATTGATGGACTTGTTGGACATGCATCTGTTTCAAATAAGCAAAAAAAAAAAAAAAAAGACTGCAGACAAAAATTTATCAAGTTTATCAGAGGAAACCTTTTAAAAACTTTGTAAAGTATAGTGATGAAATATCTAACAATAGGCACTGTAATATGTTTGTGACCAGATAAGGAATATGTGAGAAGAATCCAGCAAGTGTTGCTGATGCTTTGCTATGAAAAATTAGTGGAAAATACCCAGAGGTATCAATGACACATCATCATTCAAAGCATAGCTATCGTTTTTTGAGACAAGCCTATTTATCCTCTACCTTGAATCCAGATGGAAAATTGCCACTTGCTTCTACCATGATAAATAGTCTGGTCCTATGACCAATCTCATTGCTGTGTTTGGAACACAGGCTACAAATGGGTTCATTTGGCTGTTTTGTTGTGGAAAATGAAAATGTGTGTGTGTGTCCACACTCTACATAATTTTGGAGAATTACAAAACTGGAAATGCTTTTAGGACTATATGCTAGACATTTCATGCAAATTCTAGTCAGGCATTATGAAAACCTGAAGTGGGAAGGAACATATAGCAGACAATCTTTCCTACCTGTGAATGCCCCCTTTTCCTGAGAACTGTAGCCTATTTCCTGAGTGTAGTTTTTATGTTCCATGCAGTAAAATAGGTATAGATTTTTAGGTATTTCCCATCACCAGAATCAAACATTTTCCTTTTTTATTTATTTTCATGTCTTAATGGAAAACTTCCAAAGATTCACTGAGACAAGTTAAATGTGTTACGACCGGTGTT
The DNA here is from genome assembly GCA_022577455.1 of Arizona elegans. Lineage (NCBI taxonomy): Eukaryota > Metazoa > Chordata > Lepidosauria > Squamata > Colubridae > Arizona > Arizona elegans. Next base: position 240,015,432 of record JAKOOJ010000001.1, read on the forward strand.
GCTACCTTTGATTTGGCCTAAATGTTATATAGATTCCATTGTGTGTGGAACAGGTATTATAATTCAGCTTCTAGCAGCCACTATACAGGTAGTCCTCAATTTACAACCACAATTGAGCCCAAATTTATGTTGCTAAGTAAGAAATTTGTCAAATGAATTTTTCCCCATTTTACAACTTTTCTTGCCACATTTGTTAAGTGAATCACTGCAGTTGTTAAATTAGTAAAATGGTTGTTATGTGAATCTGGTGTCCCCATTGACTTTGCTTGTCAGAAGGTTGCAAAAGGTGATCACATGACCGATGGACACTGCAACTGTCATAAATGTGAGTCAGTCAGGCATCAAAATGTAAATTGTATGACCACGGGGATACTGCAACCATCATAAGTGTGAAAAATGTCACTTTTTTCAGTGCCAGTGTAACTTTGAGCTTGGAGGCTAAAGACGCAGCATGGCCTTCTCCAATTCGAAGAGACACTTTGTTAGATCGGCGCAGGAAAGGAAGACGTGACCAGCTCGTTACATTAGTAACTTTTATTGAGTACAAGAAACAGTAGCAAGACTGCACGTGCGCTGCCGGAGCTCTCCTTATATTCGCTCCGGCAGACGCACCGCCCCCTGACAGGGATTCAAACTTTCCCGCCCGGTGGCTGGCAGCCAATCCGGGCGGATGCCCTTATAAGGACATAACACTCCTCCCCCCTAGTCCAAAAAACGTTCAGAGTTCGTCAATCAGCGTGACGTAGTCCCGCAGGTACGTAGGACGCCTAGGCACCCTACTTGACCTGCGCAGTCTCATTTCTTCCGCGTCCCCGCCCTGGACGGACGGGGTTCCTGTGGCTCCTGGCTCCTTCCCCGGAACCGGGCTCGGTTCGGCTGGCGAGTGTGCGGGGTCACCCTCAGCGCCTCCGGCCGGACCGCAGACCTTGGATGGCTGGTTCTGGTGGTCTTCCTCCTGGCCTGTGGATCTTTTGCCTCGGCGGTGCTGTTCGGTTCCGACCCGGGAAGAGCGTCTGAGTCTCGGTAAGACCCCGGCTGTCACTTGCTCTTCCTCGGTCTCCCGGTGGCTGCGGTTCTGCTGCGGCCCGGTTCGCTGTGGTCCGGAGGATGGTTCGGGCCGGTGTCCTTGGGTCCGGTCTGCTCGCTGTGGGTGGTGTTGGCTCGGGTAGCGGTGTCCGACCTTGCAGGGGTGGCGCAGGTCTCCTCTGCCGGGCTGGCGCTGGCCTTCCCCGTCGGGTTGGTGGTGGTCGACCTGGTCGGGTTGTCGTTGTGGAGCTTCCTCCTCGGGCTGGTGGAGGTCTTCCCTGCCGGGGTGGCGCAGGCCTCCCTGGCCGGGTTGTTGTCGGCTTTCCCTTCCCCCTAGTCCCTGGTCTACCGCCTGTTGGTGGTTGGGGTCGTCTGGGTTGGGTTGTTGTTGCCGGGTTGTTTCTTGCGTTGGGCGGGGGTCCCCCTCGCCGGGGAGTCGTGTGCCACCCTCGCCCATGTGCTGTGGTGTGCCCATCTGCGAAGGTCCCCGGTCTACTCGCCTTGCGTTGAGGTCTCCCTGGTAAGGCTGCCGTGGGTTGCCTTCACTGGTAGGGTGCGGTGCTCCCCTTCTGGGCAGGTCCCGGTCTACCTGCGGGCTGGGTCGGGGGTCCCTGGGCCTGCTGTGCCGGGTGCCCACCTGGTCGGGTTGGTGTTGCCATCCCCCGTGCGGTTGGCCCCGGTCTACCTCGCTGCACTGCCGACGTGACAGTGCCTGGTAGTGTGCTGGGCCGACCTCGTCGGGATGGCATTGCTCTGCCTCGCAGGGGTGTGGTAGGCCTACCTCGTCTGGGTGTTGTAGGCCTACCTCGCCGGGGTGTTGCAGGCCTACCTCGTCTGGGTGTTGTAGGCCTACCTCGTCAGGCTGGTTTTCGTGTGCTCCCCCCCACCTTTTCCGGAGTTGGTCGATGTGACGTTTCACGACCTGTCCATCTTCCAACTCGACGGTGTAGGATTTGGGGCCGGTTGTGCTGGCAATCTTCCCCTTCAGCCACTTAGGAGAGCCGTTGAAATTCAGCGCGAAAACTGAATTTCCTTTGCTGAAGGCGCGAAGCGGGCGGCTGGCGGTTGCGGTCACTTCCGGGCTGTATTGGGGGTGCAGCCGGTCCAAGGGTGACCTCAACCTTCTGCCCATCAGGAGTTCGGCCAGGCTCTTGTGGGTGGTGGCATGCGGCGTGATGTGCTGGGTGAGGAGGAAGTTGTCGATGCGTTCTTGCCAGTCTCCCGGGCCCATCTTGGTGAGGGCTTCTTTTGTGAGCCGGACCATCCGTTCCGCTTGTCCGTTTCCGGCCGGCCTGTATGGAGCGGAGAGGGCATGGCGGATGCCCAGTCCTGCCAGGAAGGACTCCATGGCCAGGGATGTGAGCTGGGGGCCGTTGTCCGAGACCAGCACGTCCGGTAGTCCGTGTGTGGCAAACAGGCGGCGCAGGGCTCGGATCGTCGCTTCTGTTGTGGTAGATGCCATGGTTACCACCTCGAGCCACTTGGAGAAGGCATCTACCACGATGAGGAGGTGCCACCCTTGCATCGGGCCCGCGAAGTCGATGTGGACCCTCGACCATGGGTTGCTGGGGGTCTCCCAGTTCGTGACTTCGGATTGTGGCGGTGCTGGGCGGACTTCTTGGCACGGGTCACATCTGGAGACCCATTGTTCAATGTCTCTGTCCAGTGAGGGCCACCAGACGTAACTCCGTGCCAGGGCCTTCATGCGGACGATGCCTGGGTGCCCGTTGTGCAGTGTCTCTAGCGTCCGCCGTTGCAGAGTGCTTGGGATCAGCACCCTGTCTCCCCATAGCAGACAGCCCTTAATGGTGGACAGCTCCATCTGTTTCCTGGCGAACGGGCTGAACCTCTCTTCCGTCTGTTCCGATGGCCACCCCCTGAGGATCCAGGACTTTACTTGGCGGAGGGTGGGGTCTCTCTGGGTGTGTGCGGCCACATCTGCGGAGGAGACTGGACAGCTGGCGTCGTCATCTATGTGGAATAGATGGAGCGTGGGGGCTGGGTCTTCCACCGGTTTCTTCGATGGGCACCTACTGAGTGCGTCGGCGTTTCCTATGGCTGTGCCTGGCTGGTGCACGAGCCTATAGGAGTAGCCGGCCAGGAAGATGGCCCATCTCGTCATCCGTGGGGACATGAAGGTTGGGGTGGGTTGGTCGCCTGCGAGTAGTCCCAGGAGTGGCTTGTGGTCGGTGACTATGGTGAAGCGCCTTCCGTACAGGTATTCGTGGAAGCGCTTCACTCCTGCCACGATGGCCAGGGCTTCTTTGTCCAGCTGACTGTAGTTCCGCTCTGCGCCGGACATGGTTTTCGAGAAGTAGGCGATGGGGGCTTCCATGCCGTTGGGCAGCTCGTGGCTGAGGACTGCCCCCACTCCGTATGGCGACGCGTCGCAGGTCAGCTTGATGGGGAGCGTCTCGCTGTATTGGATGAGGACGCTTTTGGACATCAATAGTCCTTTTATGGCTCGGAATGCTGCTTCCTCTTCCTGGCCCCACTTCCAGGATGCCGATTTCCCCAGCAGGCGGTGAAGTGGCTCAGCAACTGTGGCTTTCTGTTTTAGAAAGATTGCATAAAAGTTGAGCAACCCAAGGAATGCCTGAAGCTCCGTTTTGTTTTTTGGGCTTGGAGCTTCATGGATTGCTTCCACTTTTGATTTGGTGGGGTGGATACCTGTGCTGTCAATGAGGTAGCCCAGGAACTCGACTTCCTGTACTCCTATGATGCACTTGTCCCGCCTGACCCTCAAGCCCTTGGCCTTGAATCGCTGCAGGGCAAGCCTGAGCCTTTCAAGGAGTTGAGCTCTTGAGTCACCGGAGATGAGCACATCGTCGAAGTAAGGCACCACCCCTGGAACGCCTTGGAGGAGGCGTTCCATCATGGATTGGAAGATGCCGGGGGCAGCGCTGACTCCAAATTGGAGCCGGTTGCATTTGAATGCCCCCCTGTGCGTGACAATTGTTTGAGCCTCCGCCGTTTTTTCATCCACTGGCAGTTGCTGGTAAGCCTGGGCCAGGTCCAGTTTCGCAAAAATTGATCCAGATCCCAGGGAATGCAGCAGGTGTTGCACCACTGGGACTGGGTATGCGCTCTGTGCCAACGCCTTGTTGATGGTACAACGGTAGTCGGCGCAGATGCGTACAGACCCATCATGCTTCAGTGGGGTCACAATGGGGGTCTCCCATGACGCATGATCGATCGGTTCCAGGACGCCCTGGGCGATCAGCTTATCCAGCTGCTCATCTACTTTGGGCCGCAGGGCAAACGGAACTCGGCGGAGCTTGAGCCTAATAGGGGTGATTCCCTTGTCCAGATTGAAGGAGATTGGCCTCCCCACAAATTTCCCCAGTTTACCATCGAAGACTTCCTTGAACTCTTCGATGAGGTAGTCGAGTTCGTCCCTGCCAATTTGGTTGATGCCTTCGATTGAGAGCCCCAGCGGCTTGAACCACTCCACTCCTAGCAGGTTCGGTCGGCTGTCCCTTACGACGGTGATGGGGAGCTTGCCTTCGAACTGCTTGTAGGTGACCCGGATGTTGGCTCTTCCTAGCACTCCGATGGGGTTTCCCCCGAAGTCGACGAGCTTGGAGTGTAGTGGCTTCAGCTCTCGCTTGGTGATGCTGGGTTGCAGGCGCTTCAACTGCTGCCAGTCCATGATGGAGTAGACCGAGCCGGAGTCTACCTCCATTTTGCAGGGTGCTCCTTCCACGTGGATGGTCACATGGAACTTGGTGGAACTGTCTGATGTCGTGTGAGCGATGGTCGTCTGGTGGACCGCTCCGCTCCGGGGAAATTCATCGTCTCTGCGTCTGGAAGGGCCAGAGGACCGTTTGGATGACCTCTGGTAATCCTTCCGATTCTCGCGGGGACGGTGGCTGGAGGGCTCCGGGGCTGGTTCCTCAGCTCTGCAAGCTTCGGCGATGTGACCCCTTCTGTTGCAGCGTCGGCAGGTCGCATCTCTCCACTTGCAGATAGCTCTGGCATGGTCCCCTCTGCAGCTGGCGCAGCGCTCCCCTTTGTAGTTCCGTTGGGCGGTTTCCCGCCTTGGGGGTCTGGATACCTTGTGGACGGTGGACTCTCCCTCCGACTCAGATCCAGCCGTGGAATCCTCTGTTGATGATTGCTCTGTGGAGCGAATCTTGTGGATTCCCTTAGCTCTGCTTACTGCGGCAGCTGCTTTCTCCGAGATTTCGGATGCGGTGGCTTCCTCCACCACATCCTTGAGCACGAGCTTCTTCCTGCTCAGGAATTTCTTTTGCAGGCCTCTGTCCCTCATGCCGAAGACCACGCGGTCAGCGATGGCATTGTCCACGTGGTCAAACTCACAGCTGGCTGCGATCTGGCATAGGGCGGCCACGAATTCCTTGATCGTCTCACCTTCCTTCTGGTCCCGTTGATGGAAGGTGAAACGGTTCGCCACCGGTGTTCCTGTTGGGGCATAGTGGTCCTCCAGGATCTGCAGCAGGTCTGTCCATGGCACTTCTTCGATGTCTCGTGGTGCTACGAGATCGATTGCCATGTCGAGGACCTCGGAGCCGCAGTTGGCCAGGAAGATGCCCTTCTTCCGGTCATCATCGGCATCCCTGATGTTGTTGCCTCTCAGGTATTGCCGGAATTTCACTACGTAGGATTTCCACTTGTCCTTCCCTGGGCGGAAAGGAGCAAGGGCTGGCAAAGTGACTTCAGCGGATGCCATGCCTTTGGAAATGCCTACTGTAGTTCCCGGTGCCGGAGTCTTGTCTTGTTGGCTTGGTGCCGCGAGGTTCGTTCTTCTCTCAGTCCTTCGTCGCCAGTGTTAGATCGGCGCAGGAAAGGAAGACGTGACCAGCTCGTTACATTAGTAACTTTTATTGAGTACAAGAAACAGTAGCAAGACTGCACGTGCGCTGCCGGAGCTCTCCTTATATTCGCTCCGGCAGACGCACCGCCGCCTGACAGGGATTCAAACTTTCCCGCCCGGTGGCTGGCAGCCAATCCGGGCGGATGCCCTTATAAGGACATAACACACTTGTTCAGCAGGCTGAGGCAATGAGGCAGTCCCGGAACCAGTGAAATCTGGAAGCTGGGCAGGGGACAGAACGTATCTGCCCTCAGTGTGGAAGGGATTGCCACTCTCGAATTGGCCTTTTTAGTCACACTAGATGCTGTTTTAGGACCTCTTTCCAGAGAACGATACCATAGTCTCTTGAGACTGAAGGATGCCAATGATGATGATGTAACTTTGAATGGTCACTAAATGAACTGTTGTAAATCAAGGACTACCTGTAGAGAATGTCAACAACCTATTCATAATCAATATTATCCCGTACCCCACCCCACTCTGATATAAATCATGTTCCTTAGATTACCTCAGGATTGATTTCCCTGCAAAAAATTGTGGCACCTCTGAAGCGTGTCCTCCTTATAGAAGTTGTTGCTTTAATTTTATATATATATATTATTATTATTATTCCAACAGAACCCAGACAGGGTTTTTTTAAAAAAAAACTCTTCAGATGGATAAAATGCATATTCCTGCTTTTTATCTTTCTCCTCAGAACAAAGGGATAATCAAGGTCCCATGCAGTAAATGAAACCAGATCACTGTTTATTGACATGGTTCAGCTGTGACTACTTTGATGGTGAAAAAACACATTCTTGGTGGTGCTCAAACTTTTTCACATTAATTGAGACTGACTGATGTGCTTTTATGTTTTTTTAGCACTCAGAATAAAGGACATTCAATACATGTCTGTCAAATTTTGTGAAACCATAACCCTGTTCTAAATATATTAGATCGTTTTTGCTCTATTCAGTCCAGAAACCTGAATTATTATGCCCATGTGGATTATATAGCACTTCTACCTCAGCTGATCTTCCCAAATATTCCTTCATCTTTTTAAGACTCAGGGAGGCCCAGGAACTAGAACCATTATACTCAGGCTTCAAAAATTCAAAGGGCATTAAAGGGTCACAAAGAGTTTCTACCCTTTTTTGTTGCCATCTATGGGTTGTAGGGATTTTTTTTTTCCAGATCTGATATGGTACCCTGCATAATACAAAATTCTCCACAAATCCTCCTCTTTTTTTCTTACACAGTTCTCACTCTTTTCTCCAGTTTTTTTTTCTCTTGAATTTAATGGTACAGAGTATGTGAGGATGCACAAAATATTGAAATAACCCTGGGAAATATACTGTATATGCTTTTTTCACTACTGTGCAGTCAAAACCCTCACAAATATATTTGTGTTAAAGGCAGATAACAGGGACCACAGAAGGCATGGTCCCATTTCAATTGTAGATGTAAGGATGTATTCTATCAAGCCTATGAAGCAAAAGTACAAATTTTGATACATTTCAGATTCTGAAGCAAGGCTGTAGTTAAACAGGATGTGGTTAAAGTCACAGTGGTAGCCACAATGGTGCAATGGAAGCTCCCCCACTTTTTATGTGTGAGACACTTAAAAACCAAGCAGAGCTTCAATTATATCATTCTGGCGTTCATCATGATATCTTTACCATAACCTGCGGATGCTCCTGGATGGCTAAAACCCTAACCCAAACTTTTATCAGAAATAATTCCCTCTAGTAGTCTAAATTAAAAGAACTGCTCCATGAAATGAAGCTTTGTTGGATATTTATCCTACAGTTGGGTAGGTAATATATAGAAAACTATGTTCTGTAACTTTAACTGCTACAAGATACCTAATTGGCTGTGCTAAGCAGACATAAAAGAAGGCAGGAAGTTCATTCACTTCTGCTCCTGCTATTAGAAGATTGAACTGCTGAAAGGAACTATGTCTGTGTTACTGAAGAGAACTGGAATTGTAAGCAAACTATGTTTTTGTGTTGAACCGTGATTATTTGAAGAAATGTTATCTTTGTTTTGAGAAGCCAAGTTTGTTTTACTACAAGTAAAGACTGATTATTTTTCTTTAAACATTCAGAGTCTGTGAGTATCTGTGTGTTTTGCTAAGCAACTTATCTATTCGCTGTCTGGTCTGTTGCACCACTTTGCGGAGGGCAGTTTTACCCTCAACAAGCTTAGGACAAATTAAGAGGGCCAGAGAGACATAGGCACATCTATTAACATTGACTCACTCACTGCATATCCTCGGTTTAAGGAAACTGACAGAAAAAGAAGAATGGATTATATAGTTGTGTCTGACATGGAATAATTTATTAGAGTGCCTCTTATGGAAGTTTTGCTTCTTACTTCTATCGAAGTTGGGAGACGCTCACGGAGAAGAGATCACAAGTCCATATGAATGGAACCAAATCTGCCACTCAGTCTGATTCAGCCGAGGCTAGGTTTGTAAGAACTGTGAAACATTTTATTAGATCAAGTGTTTCTCATTACCTTATCTTTCACTGGATGCCTTTGAAAAAGTTGGCTTCCTTCCCTAACCTTGAAAGTAGTCTTCCTATAAGGCAGAGGTCTTCAAACTTGGCAGCTTTAAGTTGTTCTCCAGCCAGCATGCTGGCTGGAGAATTCTGGGAGCTGAAGTCCACAAATCTTAAAGCTGCCAAGTTTGGAAACCTCTGCTATAAGGCAATGGAAGGTCACCTGGTGCTTGATCATTTATAACAAGTTGAGGAAGTATGTTAATTTATACTCAAATAGCAGGAAAAGGATCAGGTCATTCACCACATTTTCAAACGAACATTGTTATAGGAAAATCCACATACTATTCTTTGTGGATCTCCATCTTATGAAGTATATTATACTGAAACAACCTCTTGTTTCCGACATTAAAGCCACGGAAAGCAGCTACATATGTTCTAAATATTGAAGCAAGACCAATCATGCTTTTAATTTTTGAACGATCTGAACACATTTGTAGTTTGCTTTGATATTATTTTCTCAGGAGTGTATGTCTAATTTGTTTGTCTTACAGTTAACCATTTTTCCACTGTTGTCGTTCATTGCTTTATATCTCTGCCAACTTCATAATGGTTCAGAAAGCATGCTGCTTTGTCTTGGACACTATGAAGGGAGGGCACTATAAAATTTTGATCGGCATCTGAAAAAACCTTTATGTGGCATTTTTAACAACAAATTGCAATACAGTGATACCTTGAGACTCTAGCTTTGGTACAAGAGCCAGACATAGCTCATCTGAATTGTATTGATGTAGCATTTCAAATCCTCCCCTTCAAATCCAGAGCCATGATGGGCTTTCTACCTGCATGTCCTGTCCTGTCCTGCCCTGATTGTAAAAGCCCCTCTCCCCACAATAAGGGAGATCGCTCTTTCGTTTGGCAGCCAATCAGCAGTTAAAGATGATGAGCTTGTCAGCTGGAGATCCACAGCCTGAGTTTGAGCTCCTAGCTCCGTGCAATGGAGTGAGCTTCCATTACCTGCCCCAGGTCCTGCCCAACTAGCAGTTCAAAAGCATGCAAATGCAAGTAGATAAATAGGTACCACATTGGTAGGAAGGTGACAGCATTCCATGTGCTTATTCCAAATGACTACAGAAATTATTTTTGGACAATGCTGGCTCCCTCAGCCAAGACACGGAGATGAGCACCGTGCCCTAGAGTCAAATAGGGATAGGGAAACTTTTACCTTTTACTTCATTCACACCATGCCACCCATTCTAATATGATGCAGTGGGACATATGAGGAAAACAGGAAAAAAAACAGCAGATCATTGGTGTAGCATTTCTCTTATACCATCCCAGTCATATTTGCACATGGTCATAAGGAAATTCATGGCTTTCGATGGGTTATTACTCCCAAGTAAAGCTATAACTTCTACTCTTATATATTTCTGAATAATGTCCCATTGGCTTCCCCTACAGTAGTCCAGTCATAAGTAACATTTTGAAATCATAAACAGGTTCATTATAATGATATAATGAGCCTTTGACTCCATTTTTGTTTATTGAAAAGACAGCCACATACACCTCTGCATGTATGTCCCTTATGTTTGCTTTACATCATCCTGGATAATCCATGTGGGTTTGACTTTGAATGTGTCATACATAAAACATCCATAATTTTGCCTCTTTTTATTATTTACCAGCTAAAAGCTGTCAAATTAAATTATTGGGAAATATGAAGTGTTCAAGACTTCCTCTTTGGCATCCTCACGCAGACAAACACATACATGTTTGGACAAAGAAAAAAGGTTAATACAGCATGTTCTCTCCTATTACAGTTTGTTTTCTTTGCAGTACTATAAAAAAATCCCACTGGCTATATTGCATATTGCATTCAACAGCACAGAAATATATTTTGATGAACTAAGCTTCCAGTTTGCACTTTCAGCTGCCCTAAAAGAATTCCTAGGAGCAAAAAAATTTACAAGTAGTGGAAATAAATGATAGTGGGAGATATGAATAAAACTATGAAATTATGTTTCTAAAGAAAGGGTTGGAAGTTGAGTGAAATTTGAAAAATGGCCTTCCCTCACTTTAATAATAATAACAATCAGCATGTGGAAACAAGAACAGCCCACTATATTCTCCATACAAAAATACCCAAGTGCTATAATTTCCAGCTTTGCTTTGGCACAATCTTACAAGGTTTAACTAGCCCTATTAACATTTATTTAATAGCATAACATCACTCAAACTAATGAAATTTGAGATTTCGTTATGAGTTTATTATCTCGCTGTATAAACGTTCTGTCAAAACACAATGGTGAACATTTATTAGGAATGAAAACAAACCCTAATTTCATTTCATTTCTAGCCTTTACCCATTCTGAGGTAAGCGCTGCTATTTTCTTCTGTAATTGTGATTTATACATCCTAGAGCTTCTCTCTCTTTTCAGCAACACAAGATATACAGTATTTAATGTTAACGCATAACTTCATTTATACTCTTGGATGTTCAATGTTCCCTAAAATTTCCCACACTTGGGGTTTATTCTTTATTTAAAAAGCTAGAGGTAAAACTCCATGATCCAACAGACAAAACTTGCCCAACTTTTATAGAAATCAGGATAATTAGCAAAATGAGATCAAAATTTATTTATGAAGGCAATCCTTCAATTAGAATGCAAGAATAGATTCCTAAATTATAAACACCATTTAAAAATGATACACCAACTTCCGGTTTGCTGCTGGCCGCCGCCAGACGTTCCTTTGGGATCGTCAGCTGCCATTGCCTGTTAGAGCCGCCGTTACAGCGGATGGCGGCTCGAAAAAACTCCGTTCCCAAGAGGAAACGGAGATAGAGCCGGCAGGGGTGGGTAGAACTCTCCGCAGTGTCCCAAAAGTCTTTTTTTAACTTTTGGGACGGAGCGGATGAGAAGCCCCATATCCCCTGCCGTTGCTCCGGGCTTTGGGAGACCTCTGCCTATGCAGAGCCAGGCGTCAAGAGCAAGCCTGCGAATTCAACAGAATAATCAAAGAAATGACGAGCTGGACCCTTAATATTGAACCGCAAGTATTTCACCCTTCTAAAATCGATCTAAGAGAAAAGAGGAGAGGAAAAGAGGGAAAAAGAACCTTTTAAAATGGCGACTGCTGTGGCTGGAGAAGGGCTAAAAGGGAAAGTCCTTCCGTTTCTCCTTACTACAATGTAGCGGAATAAATATCATTGGCTACATTTGTAGATAAAACCTCGCTCCTGTGCTGTTGATTGAAAAGAAGTTTTTTTTTTCTTTTTTTAAGGGAAAGTCCTTTCGTTTTCTATTTCTTCTCTCTTTTTTGCTAAATCCTGTCTGTGTGGGAAATGGCATCGGGACTTACACAGCTGGACAAATGGGGGGGGGGAACTTCCCCTCTCAAGAAACTGCGCCAACAAATTTCAACTCTCCAGCATGAGAAACCCGATTTTAATATATTAGAATTTATCCTTGAAGAGATTGTAAGAAGGGATGAGATTGTGAACCAGCAACTTGAAAAATTTAAGCAGGAAATTAAAGAAATTGGTGAATTGGTGAAATCAAAGTTTGACTTTTTGAATCAAAAGATTTTAAAAGCTACTAATGGTTTATCAGGCTTTCTGATTCGGGTGGATGCAAAGACTAAATTATTAGAGTCTAAAATGAAGGAAATTGAGGAGAATTTGGATGACATGACTCAAAAAATTAAAAAGGATTTGATAAACACTCAGGATAATAGCTCGGAAGACAAATCTAAAATGGAGACTGACCAAAAGACTGGTAGTGAAGAAAATGTACAACAGAGGATTGAAAGAGAAGTTTTAATGATTCAATATAATTTTACAGAATATGCAATTAGACTGAGAGGTTTGCAGGAAAATAATAGAGATGATCTAAGGAAGATATCTTCTGAAATTCTGGCTGGGATTTTAAAGGTTCAACCTGATGAAGTGTATTGCAGGATTGATAGAATTTACAGAATAAACTCCTGGTTGGCAAAGCAAAGGCAATTGCCTAGAGATGTGGTGATCTATTTTACAGATAAAGAAATTAGGAATAATATTGTGCAGAATTCTTTTAATTCTACCTTGCAATTTCATGGAAGAAAGATCTGGATTTTTAAGGAGCTCCCGCCCAAGATGTTAATGGAGAGGAAGAAATTTGGCTTTCTAGTGACTGAATTAAAAAAAAGAAATATCCTATTCAGGTGGGACACCCCAGTTGGCCTAATATTGAGATATCAAGGAATAAGATATCAATTGCATACTGTTGAAAAAGCGGAAGATTTTTATCAAAAAATTTTAAAAATGAATTTAACACCTTTAGGCATAATACAGGATAAGCAAAAGGAGTTGGAAACAAAAGGAAAACCTCAAATTACAGAGGCTGTGATGGATAAATTGTCTTTGGACTCCCTGGATACCCCAGCTGGACTGTCTATAAATAAGAGAGCAGTGTCACCCGACTCCAATGTGATGAACCATCAAGTCACAGACAAGTGTGCAAATCAATCAGTTGATATACAAGTGACGGAGAAGAAAGATAAGATGATAAAACTAACCCAACAAGAACAATACATAAAGCAGAATGAAAATCAACTAGCAGACACACAATTGGTAGGCAAGAAACGAGGATGGAAATTCAACCCGGAAAAGAAAAAGAAAAGAAATAGATCGCATAGAAACAGCAATTTCTAAACTATGCAACAGTGATGCCAGGGACTTTAAAAAATGAATGAATATTTGAAAAGATAGTGGAGGCGAACAATTGTTTGATACTATCCTGAGGATTGTGGCAGATCTCTGCAAGGCCATGGTTTTGGGGTGTGAAAAGAGCCTCACTTTGTTGGATTTGAATCATCTAATTTTTTTTTTTTTTTTTTTTTTTTTTTTGGTAAATAGATTATAACTATTTTGAGTTATAAGGCAGGAGAGTTTCGCCGGGGCATGCAGAAGATCTGGATGTTACTCAGTAGGATGATGGGAATTAATAATCCTGATGAATACCACATCTATACCATATGGATATAATTATAATTATAATGTCACTCGGGTGGTTGTTTTTGCTTTTATACAGATGCGAGGATATTTACTACTGATGGGGGCAGAAGATGATTGGAGATTTTGAACAAACTGTTGCACCAGCATGTTATTTTACCCTATTATGGGTGATGGATTTAACAATCCAGAGGAAAAACATCAAAGAAGATACTATATGGATTATAAATTTAAAGTTATTGTTTTTTCCTTTTTTATAAAATGGAATGCATATATAGATATGTGTATATCTTAGTAATGTGGGCAGTGGATTATATCTAGAATTGTACTGCATGATTTTGTAGGAATTGAAGGGTTGAAATAGGTTAGCTTACTGATTGATTAGTTTAAGAAAAAGGATTCTTAAGTCATATATTTAGGGGAGTGGAGGACTTAATAATTCAGTGGAAAGATACTAAAGAAGATATATTTTTTTTTCTCTTCTTTTTTTTTTTTCTTCTTTTTATAAAATGGGATGCATATATAGATATGTGTATATTTTAGTAAAGTGGGTAGTGGATTATATCTAGAATTGTACTGTATGATTTTAAGTCATATATTTAGAGGAGTGGAGGAATTGGACAGAATTGAATAAATGTTAAATTTGGATGCAGGGAGAAGGTCGATTTAAAATGTTATATTAATATATATAAAAGACTAAAGGTTAAATTGTAATAATACTCAATAAGCTTAACATGTTAAGGGTCAGTATTTCGAGAAGGGATTAAGGGAAAGGAAAGATATTATGTATGTAACTAGTTATGAAATAGCCTATTGTTGTGAAGAAGTCACAGGGGGGGTTGGGTGGAAAGGGTGGGTTAGGGAAGAGGGGGGGGAAAAAAGGGGGAAAAACTTGTATTTGAAAACTTTTTCAATAAAAAAAAAAAAATGATACACCAACATCAAGCAATGACCCAAAGAAAAAAGAATTGAGTACTATATCCAGAGGATTACAGTATTTTTTGGACTATAAAATGCTCCGGACTATAAGACACACCTAGATTTTGAGAAGGAAAACAAGAAAAAAAAATCTGCCTCTGCCACCCAGTATCCATCCGGTATTCATCTGGCCCATTCGCCACCACCCATTTGCAGCGGCCCTTTTGCCACCACCGCCATGGGCCGTTCTAGAACATCTGATTGGTGCCACACCAAGCTCCCTCCCCGCCACCACAATATTTGTTGTATAAGACATACAGACATTTCCACCAGTGATGGGATTCAAAAAATTTTACTACTGGTTCTGTGGGCATGGCTTGGTGGGCATGGCATGGTTTGGTGGGCATGGCTTGGTGAGCGTGGCAGGGGAAGGATACTATAAAATCTCCATTCCCATCCCACTCCAGGGAAAGGATACTATAAAATCTCCATTCTGTCCCCACTCCAGGGGAACGTTACTGCAAAATTCCCATTTCCTCCCGATCAGCTGGGACTCGGGAAGCAGAGAATAGATGGGGGTGGGGCCAGTCAGAGGTATTTATTGGTTCTCCAAACTGCTCAAAATTTCCGCTACTGGTTCTCCAGAACTGGTCAGAACCTGCTGAATACCACCTCTGATTTCCACCCATTTGGGGGGGGAGTGCATCTTATATTCCAAAAAATACGGTAATTATTTTTTTCACTGATGGAAGTACTGTCTCCCTGAGAATGTTACTATTGTATTTATATAGTGGTGGCTCACTGCTGCTTGAAAAGTACTGAAACCTTCTGCCCTATGTGAGTGGATAATTTATTTTCTGCCACTAATTGGACCTAAATTTAATTAAGATGAATACATTGTGCCCTGTATTTATTTATAATGTAGCTTATGGAAATTCTCTTATTTTACCAAATCTTACAATCATACCACTGCAGTATGACAAAAACGTGCAAATTCTAAAACTACCCAAAATTATTCACTATTTTGACATAATAGGGACAAGTACAATATACTTTTCTATCCTGAACAATTTCACCTACAGTCATTTTGCTGACTGAATTTTGAAACCATTCAGAATCAGTGGAAATGTGGCCCGTAATAATTACTGACACATTTCCCATCTGTCTTCTGTCTATCCATCCATTTGTACATAATAAGTTTGCTTCGTTTTTACTGAATTTTACTGGAGCACACTAATAACAATGGCAAATGACAAATATCTGTCAAACTTGTGGGAACAATGTCCATGAAGAAATGTGTCTCTGAAAATGTTATATTGTTCAATAAATTATTGACTCAAACTTGTTAATTTTTTATCAGAACCAGTGGCAGTGAAGCATTGGTTTTAATTGTATAGTGGTGAGAGCAGGAAGTTGTGTGATCTGGGCAAACATATTAATCAAAAAGAACCTGAAGGCTGAGCAGCCAGACTGTTCCCAGTATGGGGACTTTTCCCCCCGTGGCCATAGGCAGCAGATATGTAGCATTACTGCTATCGATAAAGTATAAATTTTATTAGGCTTGACATAGAATTCTCCCTAATATTTTGGACAAAAAAGTTATTGAGGTTCTGCTGACGGATTACTTTGATATTTCAAAGGATATATTTCTCAAGTATTTCAGCTATAAAGAAACCATTATCTCAAAAGTGGGGAATTTGTTGCCCTCCAGATGTTGCTGAACTACGATGTTAAGAGGTTTTTTTTTTTCTATTACAAATAATAATTCAATCTACACTCCACCTTTCTGCCAGAAGGCACTGAAACAAAACTGGAAAAATACCCAATTTTCTTTTTCTTCAGGGCAATTTTCATTGTTCTGCTGGAAAAATGAAGAAGGAGTAATTGACACAAACTTGTTCTGTCCTCAGTAGAATTACAAGAATTGCCCTGAAGGAGGAGAAAATTATCTGAAACATAATGGACATTGTTTCGATAACTATTTCTGACTCCTCGGTCATTCTACAAATTCATCTCTTAAATAGAAACTTGAAGCTTCTCTTCAAGCTCCTTTTTGGACGCCAACCTTGGCAGAATAATACAAGCTACCAACTCCAACCATTATGACCAAGTATGACTGCTGCTGAGAGATGAATTTCCATTATTTCTTAAGCATTACAAATTGTCCATCTTAATTGATAGCTTGACCTTTGGACTCCAAAAGATGGGGGAAGATGACTTGAAATGATTCCTGCTCTCATACTCAGGAGTCTGATACTGTCTACTCTGCACATGGTCAGGGACATAAATCAATACAGGATTTAAATTAAGCCCTAAAGCACATACAGCACATAGGATTCAAACCAGGGGTGAAATCCAGCAGGTTCTGACAGGTTCTAGAGAATCTGTAGCAGAAACTTTGAGTTGTTAGGAGAACCAGCAAATACCACCTCTGGCTGGCCCCAGAGTGGGGAGGGAATGGGGTTTTGCAGTATCCTTCCCCTGGAGTGGGATGGGGATGGAGATTTTGCAGTATCTTTCCCCTACCATTCCCCTGCCACGCCCACCAAGCCACACCACGCCCAGCAAGCCACAGAACCAGTAATAAAAAAAAATTGAATTTCACCACTGATTCAAACAATGTATCAGTCATCAGCAAGGTCAATGGAATTGCCATTTCTGATGACAAAAAGGCTTTACAATTATGTGTGTGTGTGAATGTGTGTGCATATACATATATACAGTTATATTGATTGCCGGGAGGAACAGTATGATCAGTTTCATCCTTCTTGAGTTCAAACATGGAAACCTGGATGTTTCTCTATGGGGCCCAACCCACTGACAGGTTCATTCATCATGGTAAATCAGGTGATTATTTCCTCCTGACTTACTGTGTTGTGTAAACCCTGGCTTGTAGGCCTACAGAAATTGGACCGCCTTAAATCTACACACTGCCTCTGTGAGATGCATTGCCTTGCAGAGGGAATACAACCTACTTGCATGAAGCATTACATACTTAGTTGGCCATTTAATTTGATAAGACTCTCATCAACCCAAAGCAAAACAGCAGGAGATGGGATTGTTCTGCCCTTTGAAGGGGCACTATGATTTGTTGCATCACTTCAAAGGGGAGCTTGAATAAATCCCTTTGAAGATTTGCACAGCAATGACAGCTGAGCATTTCAGGGAACTCAGCCAATTATAGCTTATTCAGGAAGCCATGTTGAGACACAGTAAATCTTAGTATGGTGTATATCAGAACTCACACTCTCTCTCATACACACACATATATAATAATTCCATTGACGATATCTTCCTAGATAATAGAGAGAGGAGATGGAGAAACAAGGCAGATATCATTAATATAAACATAGTTAGGATTTGGTCCAGCTTGCTCAAAACAGCATTATAGACATCCATCCAATTAAACAAATGCTAGCCCTGTAATGGTGATCCATTTATATTTATTCTAATTAAGTTCTAGTGAAGTCAACCTTTGAGTAGATACTGATCACATTTTGTTAACAGATTATCATTCTTTCTCAGATTTGATCATATGATTTACATTTGCAGAGGCAGAACACTGAGCAATGCACTATAGAAACAAATATCTGACCTTATGAAAGAAAAAAGACAATATTATTCCTGAACATTGATTGCTCAGTGAATGCATCTCACCTCTCTTCAACACACATGCTGCATATAACAGTACTATTTGGTAGGTGAATTAATATCTAATCTACATTTTAATATTTTTGGCAACAAAGACACAACATGGGGAACTTTTATTTATAAATCAGCAATAGTAAGAAAACAGAAATGACAAGCTAGGAATAATTGCATATAAATAATTAAATGACTAAAATAATATTTATTCAGTCTAGGGCCTTCTAGGTATTCATGTGGCTGTCAATTCTGCAAGTTATAATCACAACACATTTGAAGGACGTAGAGTTGTGGAACTGGGAATTAGAAAAAAAAGCAAATTGGGAATTGCTTAATAATAAGCAGAATGTGAGTGTATAGATAGAGAAAATGATTTAATTCAGTTATTTGTAAGAGGCAAAACTTCCATCTAGATATATTATAAATAATCTTGTCTCATATATAAAAGTTTTTAAAATGGGAAAGGCATAGGCCATTTCAGAAAACCCACTGAATGTCTGAAAATCCTTCAAATCCGTTAAAATTATTATAATGGATGTTGTTTGGCATTTTATTAAAACATTTTCCAATGGAATATATTTGCAAAACTAAACTTTATCAAGCTTGTCAATCAAATTTGTTAGTTATCACCTTTAAAGCGCTCCATGGCTTAGGACCTGGGTACCTACGAGACCGTCTTTTGCCACCAATAGCCTCCCACCGACCAGTTCGTTCTCACAGGGAGGGACTACTCAGGGTACCGTCAGTCAAATTATGTCGACTGGCGACTCCCAGGGGGAGGGCCTTCTCTGTGGGGGCTCCAAACCTTTGGAATGAACTGTCCCCGGAGATACGGAATATCCCTGATCTCCGTGCTTTCCGCCGTGCCCTCAAGACCCTGATGTTCCAACAGGCGGGGCTAAACATACGAACATGTGAATGATTTTTTAAATGTTATCTAATTCTGGGTTTTATTTAATTGACCAAACTAAGTAATAATTTTAATTAGCAATTTTATGATGTTTGTGTGTCTATATTTTTCTTGACTGTACACCGCCTTGAGTCCTACGGGACAAAGGCGGTATAGAAATATAATAAATAAATAAATAAATGGTGACCATCCAACAAAACTAGTCTACCATTTTTCTTGTTTCTTGACCAGTATTTGTTCCCATGTCACTCTTTCTATTGATCCCTCGTATAAACCATAAGAAATTAAAGTTTTGTCCTGTGGAAGCAGTTATTGTTCAACAGATGCAAATAAGATCATTACACCTTGGGAAAGATGCCAAGCCCATCAATTAATAATCTGTACAAGTCACCTTGCATTTAATACTCCTGAGAGGTATGAACATGCATAGGCATACTTACAGGGACACTGTGGCTCATTGGCTAAGACGCTGAGCTTGTCAGTCGAAAGGTCAGCAGTTCAGCAGTTCGAATCCCTAGTGCCGCATAACGGGATGCGCTCCCGTTACTTGTCCCAGTTTCTGCCAATTTAGCAGTTCGAAAGCACATAAAAAATGCAAGTAGAAAAATAGGGACCCCCTTTGGTGGGAAGGTAACAGCATTCTGTGCACCTTTGGTGTTTAGTCATGCTGGCCACATGACCACAGTGACATCTTCAGACAGCGCTGGTTCTTCAGCTTTGAAATGGAGATGAGCACCGCCCCTTAGAGTCGGGAATGACTAGTATATATGTGCAAGGGGAACCTTTATCTTATAGGCATACTTATTTTTGAGACATAACAATGTAAAAGCATTCCTGGTGTCAGGTTTTTCTTCAAATCAAATATTCTATTGAGGAAGATTAAGCTATATTGAGTAATCAGAAAACCAATGGACCCACTTAATATATAGCAGCTGTAATCCTATACAGTATGTGGAGCAGAATGGTTCCTGCAGAGCTCTGGTATCATATTGCTATTCTGAAGGACAAAGCATGCAAGCTCAAAAATGTACCACTTTCCAGCCATGTTTTTTATCATCATTATTATTATTTCAGGGTGAACTAGCCTCCACATTTGTCATTGTATCCTTTTGTCATTTCCACCAATATAAGAGTTTGTGTCTGTAACATGACTTAAGTTATGGCATCTAATTCCCTCTGAATTGAATAACTCTAATGTAATTAAAGAATTAGTCTGATTACCTTTCTTGTAAATGCACTGTTTTACTGGAACCTACAGAAAATCTATGCAGCAAGTGAAAAATGGAAAGGAAGTTAATAAATGATATTGGGCACCTACATAAATCTTTGACTAGTGAATAAAACAAGAAATATGTCCTAGTATTGTTCAGGTAGTCTGGGCACACTTGGATTTGAAATTCATTAAGAACCTTGTAGGTTTCTGAGGGCAATACGTTGCTATTCCTATACCACATTTGGCCCAAGAAACTCAAATATTGATTGAAGAAAGAAGAAGAATTTGATGAAATCATCCATCATAATGGGGTTCTTAAAGAAGTTACATCTTTAAATATGTTTCAGGTTTCTTGTATTTTCTTAGGTCTTAAAGAGGATGGGATTTTTTAAAAAAACAAAATGATTTAAAATGAGCTGCTTTTAAGGCCTTTGTGCAACTTTGGCCCTGGTGCAGAACTTATTTCAGTGTTGTGGTGCTGAAATGAGGCCAGGCAGCTTCCATATCCCATTATATTAATAGCCAGCCATTATTTAAACCTATTCTTGTGACAATGTTATACTATAATGACTGCTTATGGGAACATAGAATCATTACTTGGAACCAGACAAAATACCTATTTAGTATAGCACCCACAACTAAAAGCATAGGAAAAGTCAATAGACAAAATATGAAAACCACAGTTCCTTCCCTGAGTCATTCTTCAAATGAGTGGTTCTCAGCAGCTGATTCTGGCAAAGCTATGCTGATTAATATATACAGTATTTATTACTTTACTCTTCCAGAATCCTATTTCCTAAAAAAAACCTAACTGGAAGTCATCCAGAGCTGTACTTTTTGCTTATCCAATTTCTAGCATGAGCTGCCCACAATTTCTTGAGTGCAAAAACCTTCTCTACCCCTCCCAACCCACTGCAAATGTATCTCCCACCTATATTTTGAAGCACTGTTTCCAAAACGCTGTATTCCATCCTGAGTCACCTTAAGCTTCTCGGATTGGTTAGTTCATTTCTGTCTAGTAATATCTTCAGATTTGATTGGCCATAGCACCTCACAGACACACAACCACACACTGGTGGTGTAAAGTGGCCTGAATAGGTGTTTCATTCCAGTCTATCCTCAGCTTATCAGCAACTTCCTGTTTTTTACCCCTCCTTCGATCCAGCAATGGCTGATAATGACTATGTAGTTCAGTAAAGTCTGCTGGATGGCAGATTTTTTTTCCCACCTCTTCTGCCAACATATTTCCATTCCATCTTATATCTCCCAGGAAGTGCCCTTTTAGGGGTTTCCCCCCACACACACACACCTTGTGCCCTCTGTGCACTAATGCTTCTCTTTCATTATTTTTAAAATTAAGTTGCATGTTAGAACAAAGTTAAAAAGTTTTCAATGAATTATGCTTCTTTGCTTCAATGAAGCTCAATCATCAGTTCTTCCACGCTCTGAAGTTTCAATAGACCTACAGCGGAACCTAGAAACAAAAGAACAATCCGTTCCTTTTGCTTAGAGATTTGTAACATCAGAGCAAGAAAGACAGGGTCTACATTAGTGTCAAAGGAAAGAATAGGGGAAGGGAGTAGGAAATCTTCCACATATGAAAGCAAAGAAAAAAGAAAGGAAGCTAGTGAAAAGGGAACAATTTCTAAAAAGAAAGGGAAGATATTGAGACACTCTCCCATATAGAATAGAAAATGGAATGGAATGGAATGGAATGGAATGGAATGGAATGGAATGGAATAGAATAGAATAGAATAGAATAGAATAGAATAGAATAGAATAGAATAGAATAGAATAGAACAGAATTTTATTGGCCAAGTGTGATTGGACACACAAGGAATTTGTCTTGGTGCATACACTCTCAGTGTACATAAAAGAAAAGATACATTTGTCAAGAATCATAAGGTACAACACTTACTGATAGTCATAGGGTACAAATAAGCAATCAAATCATATTAGGAAACAGTCAATATAAATCATAAGGATACAAGCAACAAAGTTACAGTCATACAGTCATTAGTGGTAGGAGATGGGTGGTGGGAACGATGAGAAGATTAATAGTAGTGCAGACTTAATAACTAGTTTAAAAGTTTTGAGGGAATTATTTCTTTAGCAGAGTGAAGGCGTTCAGGAAAAAACTGTCCTTGTGTCTAGTTGTTCTGATGTGCAGTGCTCTATAGCATCGTTTTGAGGGTAGGAATTGAAACAGTTTATGTCCATGATGCAAGGGGTCTGTAAATATTTTCACAGCCCTCTTTTTGACTTGAGAGCATTTCACTGAGGAGCTTTCGGCGGCGCCATCTTGAATCCATATGGAGCCAGACAGCAAAGTTTGCCTTCTAAACACACATGAGAAAGCCAAGAAGCAAAGGAATAACCAGTCAAGATCTGCAGTGGTCATAGTTTGAACTGAGCACAAATCTGGCCTGTTGCAAAACCTTTGGATTGGAATTTATTAAGTCAGCTTCAGGGAGAGTCCAGAGCAGTAACAAACAGCTTCAGCTACAGTGTCATCTTGAATGATGGTGTCTTTTTTTTAAGGTGCAATGGATGCCCTGGTACCTACAAAACAATGATGACTAGATGGATAACTAGTCATGATGACTAGATGGATAACTTGTTAGATATCACTTCTCCTCTCCTCTTCAAGGCTCTTCCTCCTTCAATTTTTCACCACAAGAACAACTCTGTTAAATGGATGGGACTGAGACTGAATGACTTGCCCAAGGTCACTTAGTGAATCCCCACAGGTGACACTGTATTTGAACCTAGTCCTAATTCTACATCTTAATGTTTGGACAACACTGGGTCTCACTGCTTATAGGGTTATTTATGTGATCATGAAGATCTGATTATTCTGTTCCATTATAGTAGTCTTTGACTTACAACCACAATTGAGCTCAACATTTCTGTTGTTAAGTGAAACATTTGATGTGACTTTTGCCCCATTTTATGCCTTTTCTTGCCACAGTTGTTAAGTGAATCTCTGAAGTTGTGAACTTAGTACCACGGTTGTTAAGTGAATCTTGCTTCTCCATTGACTTTGCTTCGCAGAAGATCACAGAAGGTGATCACGTGCCCCCAGGGCACCACGCCAATCATAAATATGAATCCATTTCCAAGCATCTGAATTTTGATCACGTGACCATAGGGATGCTACAACGGTCATAAGTGTGAAAAACAGTCGTAAGTCACTTTTTTCAAACCCCTTTTCAAACAGTCACTAATTCAACTTCTGTAAATTGAGGACTACCTGTACTCAGTTTTAAGCATTACAAGATAAGATGTAAACTCCTTACTGCTATTTTCTCCCTTGCATTCCTAATTTTACACTTCTCCTTCATGCTATGCTATGCTTGATGCTATGCTAGGCAGTGAATATACCATAATGCAAAGCAACTTCACAAGATATTTCACTGTCATGGGACTTGATATCTTAGGCTAAAAGAGTATATCATCTGGCCCAGATTTTTAACTGAACTGGCCTGAATTTCAACAGTCCTACAAATATGGAGTTAAAATAAAGCTGTCCTTTCAATTGCCTAGCATATTGAATTTCGCAACACAATAATGAACCTGAAGGTTCACATGGAGAATTATGATGATATAAAACTTATCTGAAGCAGAGATATGAGCAAATTGTGACTGCTTTGTCTCCCTTTGCTAATAACTACAAATCCAAAAGTACACAATGCTATTGTTGTATTGCCAGTTGGCATCTGGCAAATTTAAAGCTTCTTCCCAAACATGGAATACACAATGCATACATATGCAAATAAGAATTATACATATCTTCCCCAAACTCCTCCCTTTCTTCTGAAAAGAACAACAACTTGTCTTTTAGAAAAGTAAGTAGAATTTGCTACTACCATCTTTGCTCAGCCTTAGTTTTAAAATGAAATTTGGAGAAAGCTCGATAATTAGACTGGTACAGAAGTAATATATGTCCCAAAGGGTTTCTACTCTCTAGAGACAAAGGGAAATGTTAGCAAAGAACTGTTCCTAGCTGTGGTGGGATTCAAAATTTTTTTACTACTGGTTCTGTGGGCGTGGCTTGGTGGGTGTGGCTTTGTGGGCATGGCAGGGGAAGGATACTGTAAAATCTCCATTCCCACCCCACTCCAGGGGAAGGTTACTGCAAAATCCCCATTTCCTTCCAATCAGCTGGGACTCGGGAGGCAGAGAATAGATGGGGGTGGGGCCAGTCAGAGGTGGTATTTACTGGTTCTCCGAATTACTCAAAATTTCTGCTACCAGTTCTCCAGAACCGGTCAGAATCTGCTGAATACCACCTCTGGTTCCTAGGTTTATTTATTTTCTGCCTGTGCTAGTTAATGTCTTATGGATTTGGATATTTATGTTCTCCATATATGCTAGAATTCATTTTAATTCTACCTCCTCCTCCTCCTTCACTTGCAAAGAAGACAAAGAGACCATTGAGATCAAGGAAGAGGATGCCATCCCTCAGGATACAGGAGGACAGCACCAAGGGATTCTCGGAAGACTTCTATGAGAGGAGCTTTGAGCTTCCAACTTTACACCGGGTGGGTTCAGCCATGGTCCTATTATCAACTGTTGATCCTCATTTTCATATGGATGAAAAACAAGTTATGACATTCCTCCAGGAAATTTAAGATACCATTCATATTTTACCTAGGTCATTTTAGTCATACAGGTAGTCCTTGACTTATGATCAAGGGAACAAAATTTCCACTAAGCAAGATGGTTCTTAAATAAGTTTTGCCCAATTTTACCATCTTTTTTTTTTTTTGCCATGGTTGCTAAGCAAATTACAGCAGTTCTTAAGTCAACCATGCAGTCAGTAAGTGAACCTGGCTTCCCCCATTGATTTTGCTGGTCAGAAACCAGCCAGGAAGATCACAAATGACTATCACATGACCCCAAGACACTGCAACTTTTGTAATAGATGCCAGTTGCCAAGCACCCAAATTTTGATCGTGGGGTGCTGCAAAGGTTGTAAGTGCGAGGACCAGTCATAAATCACATTTTTCAGTGCTGTTGTAACTTTGAACAGTCGCTAAACAAATGCTTGTAAATTAAGGACTACTTGTAAGCTGCTTACTTGCAGCAAAGTTGCCTACTATCCTGTTTCCCCGAAAATAAGACCTCCCCGGATAATAAGCCCAATCGAACTTTTGAGCGTATGTGCTAAAATAAGCGCCCCCCCTGAAAATAAGGGCCCCCTGAAAATAAGACCTCCCCAAAAATAGTTAAACACATACATAGCCAGTCCCCGCCATTTCCTCTGTTTAAGGTTAGGGAGACAGAGCTGGAAATCAGGTAAAATGGCAAGAGAAGCCCTGTCCTGCTCCACGCAACCCAAAATAATAAGACCTCCCCAAAAATAAAGCCGAGCGCTTATTTCAGGGTTTTAAAAAATATAAGACAGAGTCTTATCTTTGGGGAAACATAATTGTCAGTCTGCCTCAAATGTTTTAGAGCTGCACTCTCAGGTTTTCTTATTTAAACTGTTGGGAATTCCTGGAGTTGTGTTCCAACACATCTGCAACAGCAGTTTAGATCTATCCATTGTTAGCCCAACTGTGTTAGTTTTGATAAATTTTGAAGTAGTGTTACCATTCAAAATTCTATTACTCAGATATTTCTACGGAAAATATGCTAGTCTGATGGCTTAATCAAGGTTTCTCAAGAGACGATATTAGAAACTGATTCAAAAATGCACTCTGAATAGCTGCTAAGATCTGTAGGAAAAATATGTCATTTTACCCTAAGGCCATATGTACCAGAATGTATAATTTACATTTTTAAATTATGAAGTTACTCTGAAGCATTTCCTATAGTAAGTGAGGCTCCTCAGTTAATTGCACTTGCCATTTTTTATCTTTATTTTTCATGTTCTATTTTATTATAATTTCCTTATTACATTGTTGAGAGCTGCCAGAGTCATTGAGAGTTGTGCAGCACACAAGTTTAATAAATTAAGTTTAATGCATTATTATTATAATTATCTCTACTTTAATACTTTATTTAGCCTAGATTTTGGCATTTATTTAGCTAGTTCCCATCTCCATAAAGACTCATATGGTTTACAACAAAGATTAAAATCATATGGTTTACAACAAGATCATATGGTTTACAACAAGATCTAAAATAGGAGAATATTTGCCCAGCAGCACAACAGTAAGATATCCAAAGGAACAAAGATAAACCAATGACATCATAACACAAAGAAATGAATTACCATAATTATTAATCCCACATTTTAACTCAAGGTGGCAAATATTCTCCTATTTCCCTCAGAACAACATCCTTGTGAGGTGGGTTGGATTGAAAGTGTTGTGACTCCGACTCCCGAGCCCGTCTTATTGGAGGGAGAAGGCTCTGAAAGTGAAGGAGAGGAGTTGGCCAGGCCTTCCTCTCAGGACCCTCCTCTCTTGCAATGCCTCAGGTGTCTCCCGAAGGAGAAGTGATTGGCCAGGACCCAGGTATCTCCGAGCAGTCACAGACAGACAGTGACGGAGATAAGTCTTGGCTGGATCCACGCCAGCATCGGAGAGACAAGCGCATGCAACAGAAAAGGAGGCGTGCCAGAGATTAAGCTGAGTCACTGGACCACACCCCACAGGGGATAAAAGAGGGTGTGATGGCCATTCAGGCTCTGTGACGGACAAAACTAAACAACTAGCGAGTCGCATTGTATCTCTGAAACTACATTATCTGTCTGCCTTGGATTTAATATGGACTGGACTTGACAATTCTTTGACTTTGTGTATTTGTTTTGGTTTATCTGACGGAGGAGGAACACCTCCCTCTGTGAGTAAAGTTCTTGGCAAGCAGCTACTGGGTTGCTGCCAATCCTGTTATCGAAGGAATTTATTGTCTGTTTTATTTAACCCCTGGCTGACTCTTTGTGTGCGTGTGTGAGATGGGGACAGAACAGAAAGAGAATGACTGGACCAAAGTCACCCAACCAGCTTTCATACTCAAGGGAGGACTTTTATTTTTTTTATTGATTTATATGCCACCCTTCTCCGGAGACTCAGGGCGGCTTACAATGCGTTAAGCAATAGCCTTCATACTTTTGTATATTTATACAAAGTCAGCTTATTGCCTCCACAATCTGGGTCCTCATTTTACCTACCTTAGAAAGGATGGAAGGCTGAGTCAACCTTGAGCCTGGGGAGATTCGAACTAGCAGTAATTGCAGGCAGCTGGATGATAATAACAGGCTATTAGTCTGCTGCGCCACCAGACTTAACCTCACAATCTCTCAGTTTCCAGTTTAGCATCTTAACCACTATACGAAAGTGGGTCTCTTTAATCCATATTATCCTACCCAACTGATAGGATTAAAGATTTTATGGTTATAAAATCTCATTGTTCATTACTCATTTCATGTACTTTTTTATCCATACACCTTCTGTAATTGTTGCTTCTTTATCTTGGGGTCTTCTTTCTTTGGTGTTGATTTCAGAATTACAATCATAGCTGAGATTTGTCACACTGCCATATAACCAACCTGTTTTGCTTCATGATATCCCTAACATTAAAAAAACAAAACAAAAATCAGTATATTGGCAGGACAATGCCACTTGTACCATGTGGCTTTCTGTCCCACTCATGATATTGTCCTAATGTTTTAGAGTTAAATATATTATGCAATGACTTAATATGTGAATAATGCCAATTCAGAGCAGAAATAATACTTCATTAATTTGTATTAGCCTCCCTCAGAATATGAAAGCAGCACATTATCATGACTTTCTAAGAGCTCTCCACAAAATAATAATAGAAGGAGGATTTATTTTTAGAAGAGTATTCCTGGAAGATACCTCACATTTTCAATCTAGCCCTGTTTTTTCCATTACCCAGAAGCAGGACTTTTGCGTTTCTTTTGCCAATGAAGGCTGAGAGTCCCTTCCAAAACAATACAGGGAATACAAGCCCAACTGAAGTGCAACAGAGAAGCACCCTAAGTAGCGCAAAGAATACAAACTGAATTTCCTTAAGGAAATTTGTGGGCTGGTCTGAAAGTTTATAATTATCACCTGAACCATTTGGAAACAAGCTGATCCTGAAATTGTTTAACAAAGTCGTCACTGCTATTTGCAATAGTGGGTTTCAAATCCCGGTGCTACCGATTTGCTATCAGTAGCATGTGGCACTTCTGCGCATGGCATGTGCAGAGCATTTTATAAAAAAATAATTTTTATTGAAGTTTTTTTAAAAAAACAAACAAACAAACAAACCGCCACCTTCCGCCACTGCCACTACCAGTTTGCCCAAACTGGGGTGAACCGGTAGAAACCCACCACTGGCTATTTGTGAAGATTGTGTTCTGTCATATTTCTTGATTCCACAGTAGGGCATGGTTTTTCTGCCCTGAGAGAAGAGCTGAACTCAGTAACTAAAAGATCCTTCCTTATTCTGTGATCCTCTTGTTTGAACAGAACTCCAGGCAAGGAGAATCTCTGGTAAATTACTTTGAAGAGAGAAAACCAATATTTACATCTTCTTCTTTTCAACATCTTCACATCAGTAATCTATATTTATACATTTTCTCTTTCTTATCTTAATCTATCTTTTATACATATATTTCTAGTATATTATATTATATATATATATATATATATATATATATATATACTCTTAATCTAAATATTTTATTTACATTTAACATAAACAGTACCTAGTTTCCTTTCCACAATTTATATCTTCCCATTTGTTTCCATATTTCTCCACCTAATTTAACCATCGTTTAGTTTTATTTTCCCATTCTCCTCCAACCATTTATACCATTTCCCCCCCTTTTTTATTTCCCCTTTCTCCTCCAACCATTTATACCATTTCTCCCAGATTAAGTAGTATTCTGTTTCATCTTTTTCTTGTATCTCCTTTGTAAACTTATCCATTTCCGCACACTCCATAATTTTTCTAATCACCTTATCTTCTGATGGTATGTCATTGTTTTTCCAATTTTGGGTGAAACTATTCGTGCTGCTGTCATTATGTGAATAATTAAGTATCTTATTTCTTTTTCATATGGCCCAATAATTATTCCCAGTAAAAAAGTTTCTGGCCTCATTTCAATTTGTTGATTTATAATTTTTTCTATTTGTGTTTTAATTGTTTGCCAAAATTGTTTTGCCTTCTGGCAGGACCACCACATGTGATAATAAGTTCCTTTTTGATGTTTACATTTCCAACATAGTAGGGAGGTATTTGGAAACATGTGCAGACCATTTTTGATGACGTCTGAGTGGGTGGGCGGAGCCTTCCGCCACTGCCGCTACCAGTTTGCCCAAACTTGGGTGAACCGGTAGAAACCCACCACTGGCTATTTGTGAAGATTGTGTTCTGTCATATTTCTTGATTCCACAGTAGGGCATGGTTTTTCTGCCCTGAGAGAAGAGCTGAACTCAGTAACTAAAAGATCCTTCCTTATTCTGTGATCCTCTTGTTTGAACAGAACTTCAGGCAAGGAGAATCTCTGGGAAATTACTTTGAAGAGAGAAAACGTTACGAAACAGACAAAATGAGAGAGAAATGCAGCCATCATGAACTCCCCACCCCCTTTTGCAGAATGAGTCCCCTAACACAAATGGGAAAATAAAGACAGATTCCCAAAAGTCAGTGTGGTGGAACAATGTATGTGTTTGCTTAGGAGCTGAGAGCAGAAGTTCAAATCTTCAGTCAAGCTTGACATTTACTGGGCTAGTCACTATCCATCAACCTAATCCATCTCACAAAATTATTGCTGACTTTATTTGCTTCGGCTTTAAATCTTTCACCCTCCAGCAAAAGTGCAGAAGAATTGGATTCTGCTTAGATTACTATCTGTCCTCAATTGTTACCCCCCAAGGAAAGCTGATTACAAGTTCTTTCTAAAGAAGTTTGGGAACCTGAAAAAGAAAAAACAAAACAAAAACCCTTCTGGCTCCCAATAGAGAAACCAGCAAATTTGCCTCATATAATTTAGGAAGCCCAGCTGGGGGTAAGTCATATTACTTGCTTTGTGAACTGAGGCCAGACCCTGGGAGGCTTCATAGAAAGACTTGCCCCAACTCCTTCTTTGACTTTCTTGTGATGAGTTTATTACAGGGCAAAATTCCTAAGGCCAAACAGTCTAGTCTGAAGATCACAGCCAGCAGGATAAAAAGGTCTAACTGTGTGATCAGGAAAGCAATAGATCTTTAGAAAAGATAAAAGAGTCTATTGATACGATGGGAACTATAGGGAAAATGTAAGGTTTTTTACATGTGCATTTATGGGCTTGTATACTAGATTCAAGAAGGTGTTTTACCACCACTAGTTTTCACTTTCAAGTCTAATTATGGAAGTCTAGAAGTGATTGTTTATCCTGCAGGCAGTCAGCAGCAGCAGCAGCAGGAGGAGGAGGAGGAGGAGGAGGAGGAGGAGGAGGAGGAGGAGGAGGAGGAGGAGGAAAATGTGGAACCCTGCCTTGATTATATAAAATATCTTTGTTTTCAAAAGTAAATCTGGTGTAGAATTTAATTCAAATTAATCTCATAAAGCCACATTGCACGCTTCCAGATCTGGTGGAAAAAAACTTACATTAAGGGCCTTCTGGGAGGCTAAATGAGATGGGATTAATGTTATCACAAGGGGAATGATGTTCCAGAGGATGGGGCCACAGCAGAAAAGGCAGGCCACTTGGGTCCCACCAGATGGAGTTCCTTTGGGGATGGGACCTGCTGCATACCACTCCTGGTAGGACAAGTAGATATAATTGAGGTGAAGAAATTCCTCAAATAATCTGGTCCTCCTATGTCATATGGGGTTTTAAAGATCAAAATTGGGACCTTGAATTTATTTATTTATTATTTATTTATTAGTTCAATTTATATGCCGCCCTTCTCCGGAGACTCAGGGGTGCTTACAATGTGTTAAGCAATAGCCTTCACACTTTTTATTTATACCTGCTTAGTAGGGCTTTCGGCTCCCCCTAAGCGGTGTTCTTTTTTATACAAAGTCAGCTTATTGCCCCCACAATCCGGGTCCTCATTTTATCTACCTCGAAAGGATGGAAGGCTGAGTCAACCTTGAGCCTGGTGAGATTCGAACTTGTAGTAATTGCAGGCAGCTGGTGAAACTTAACAGCACTTTAGTCTGCTGCACCACCAAGGCAACCAATGGAGTGTACAGAAGTGTAACCTGTATCTTCCTAGGAGCACTCTTGATATTTTCATGCATTTCTTTCCAGTACTTTTTCTTCTTCTTTTCTTTCTTTCTTTCTTTCTTTTGGATGACAACCAAATATGATAAGGTGCTTTCTCAAGAGGCAGCTGGACTTTCTGGTTTTTCTTTGAAGACATTTTGCTTCTCATCCAAGAAGCTTCTTCAGCTCTTTTTCATTGAAAAGTTGGAGCTGTGCTTTCTGAAGGATGTTTTCTGCCCTATGTCCCTTCACTGTTGAGCACAGGTGCAGGCTGTTGGGGATGAGTCACTGCTGTCTGCATCTCA
Source organism: Arizona elegans (assembly GCA_022577455.1). NCBI lineage: Eukaryota > Metazoa > Chordata > Lepidosauria > Squamata > Colubridae > Arizona > Arizona elegans. Next base: position 240,046,923 of record JAKOOJ010000001.1, read on the forward strand.
AACTGAACAGCAAATGGTTCCTGTAGTCTGCAATTTTTCTGGAAATTTGTTCATACTCCCAGACTATTCAAAGGGTGTTCATCCCAAACTGCATAGCTAAATGTCTATGGCAGTGGGGAAATCTGAACCGGTTTGCTACCGGGTCACTGGCCGTGCATGTGCACTATGTGCCAAATGCATGCTGCATGCATGCACATGTGCAGTACATGCCAAAAAGAGGCTTGGGAAGGTAAGTAGAACAGCGAGGGGGGGGATCAGCTGTGGCACGCGATTTAGCTTTGCTAGAAAACAGATTTCCTGCTTTCTAGCAAAGCTAAACCCCGCTGCACAGCTGATCGTCGGAAATACCAGTTCGGAGGAACTGGTAGCTTTTTTTAACTACCGGTTCACCGTGAACCAGTAGCCTTTTTAATTGCTGGTTCAACCGAACAGGTAGCTAACTACCGGTTTGCCCAAACCAGTAGCTTTTTCTTACTACCTGTTCGCCTGAACCGGTAGTTTTTATCACTACCGGTTTGCCTGAACTGGAGCAAACCAGTAGCATTTCACCACTGGTCTATGGATTCCAAAGTACATAGCTAAATGTCTATGGAGATTCTCAGTCATCCAGGTCACAGTTGTCCCAAAGGTGCCTTTTCAAGAGGCAACTGGACTTTCTGGTTTTTCTTTGAAGATGTTTCACTTCTCATCCAAGAAGCTTCTTGTATGAGAAGTGAAACATCTTCAAAGAAAAACCAACTACATTTTCAGAACCATCAATACACCTGTTTTTCTGAACAGCTGTGGGAAGCTTCTTGGATGAGAAGTGAAACCTCTTCAAAGAAAAACCAGAAAGTCCAGTTGCCTCTTGGAAAAAACACCTTTGGGACAACCACGACCTGGATGACTGAGAATCTCCATAGACACCAAATATGATAGAATGTTTCTGTTTCTTATGGCATTTCCAGAATCCACTATTATATAATTTGCCTTTCCTGGCAATTGTCAATGGAGTTAAATGCCATATTAACCTGTTTTAAATCAGTTCCACTACAGTATTAGTGGAATACGTTATTTACCATTTTAGTTTCTCTTCCTGATTTGAACAGTGTTAACCAACTTTTTATAATTTAAAGCTCAACAGAATCATCAAGTTGGAAAGTACCCCAGAAGTCATCAAGTCCAACTCTCTGCATGTTGCAGGATTCACTAAACCATCCTTGACTGGATGACTGTCCAGTCTCTAAATCCATAGAGATAGGGTTTTTTAAAAATTAGGAAATTAATATGAATTATTTCATACAATAAGCTTCTAAGGATGTATTGAAATATATTAGTTAAATATATTAGCTAAATAGCTTTTTGTGCTATTTAAAAATAAAGTTTTGAAATATAATATTAACAGAATTAGAAACCATTTAGAAATATAATAATAGAAAAATAAAAAGTAAATTGAAAAACCATTTCTAAATGGTTTCCAGTTTAACTACCACTAGTAGTTAAAATTAAAGTGAAGATTTCTAAATTCAAAGTTCAATGGTGAAATATAACCAAAGCCATAAACACATATGAATACCAGTAATTAGATATTCAGCTAATATGATAAACTGGGCACAGCTTGAATTGGAAAATTAAGATAAATTTCTGAAAATTTCCGATTACATTGATTCATTAATTCAAAAAGTGATATTGATTGACTATTCTTAGTATAAAAAAAGGATGCAGTGGTTTATTGCAGGTAAAATAATTGAAGAAGGAAAACATGGATTAAATGATTACATCAAGGCAAGCAAAGAAAATGCTTATTGCAATTTACATAGGAAACATTTTGAAAGCAGCAGAAGCAAAAATTATCTATAAAAGTGAATTGTTGGAAAATTGCTTTGAAAATTGGAGAAGTAAGCCTTTACAAGCCAAAGGAAACTGAAAATAATGGAGAAGACCAGGAATTGACAATGGTTACAAACTGGCATTTCCAAGATGGAAACAGAAATATGCCTGCAACATTTAAAGGTTAGTAACTTCAGCTTTAAACTTGCAGTGGAAGCAAATTTCAAGCTGAAAGTCAGCCTTAAAAAAATATAAGATAAAATAAAATACGGCATCCTTTGGATTTCCTGTCCTTGCAAAACCAAGCAGCCAGTCTAGACTTCGATAATATTTGAAATATCATTTCTACAGAAGATTGCTGCCATCTACAGATCAAAATAAGTATATGAATGTCATAAATTATCATTCCACGATGTCTAAAAAATGTAGAGGCATCTGAAAAAGGCCAATTTTCTGGTTTTAAATATATAATTCAATATATAGTATTAAATGCAAAAACTTTTTTTAAAAAAATGTCGTATAGTAGAAGAGGTCCCATCTTAATCTACAGGTTTTGCTTGTTTCAAAGTAGCAGAAAATGGATCACAAATAGGACAAGCAAATGGTTCTTCCATTTCTGATTTATTATTTTTTCAGTTTTCCTTTTCTATCCCAATGGAGATGGTATTTTTGATAAATTCATGATTTGATAATACAATAAATGCTGATTTACAGAAAACTGATAGATTATGGGTATTATAATATAGGCTCCCTTATTGTAGAGGCCTCCAGTCCTTTTTGGACTATACAGGTAGGCCTCGACTTATGACCACAATTGAGCCCAAAATTTCTGTTGCTAAGTGAGACAGTTGTTAAGTGTATTTCTGTCCCATTTGATGACCTTTCTTGCCACAGTTGTTAAGTGAATCACTGCCGTTGTTAAGTTAGTAACACAGCTGTTAAATGAATCTGGTTTCCCCATTGACTTTGCTTGTCTGAAAGTGACAAAAGGTGATCACATGACCCTGGGAGACTGCTACCATCAGAAATATGAGTCAGTTGCCAAGTATTTGAATTTTGATCACATGACCATGGAAATGTTGCAATGGTCATAAGTGTGAAAAATGGTCATAAGTCACTTTTTTCAGTGCCGTTGTAACTTTGAACAGTCAATAAATGAACTGTTGTAAGTTGATGTCTACCTGTGTCTTCTACATTTGTCAACTAGCATGGTCAACAATCATCCCAGCTATAAAATCTGGAAATAAAGTCTGGTACATCTAAAGCAATGTTTCTCAACCTTGGTAGCTTAAAGATAGGTGGACTTCAACTCCCAGAATCCCCCAGCCAGCGCTGCTGGCTGGGCGATTCTGGGAGTTGAAGTCCACCCATCTTCAAGCTACCAAAGTTGAGAAACATGATCTAAAGGAAACTAGAGTGGGGAAAGGAAATAAATAGGACACCTTGTCTCTTTCAGTTCTGTAATTGTCATTCACTTCTGTCTACAATAAACAATCTGATCAGTATTAATGAGATGCGGTAAATGAAGAAACCATAGACAATTATTTATTTACTATCTAACCTTTATTATTTTTCATAAATAAGTCAAGATGGCAAACACAGACAGTGCACTTCCTTATTCTTATCTTCCCCATCACAACAACCTTGTGAGGTGAGTTGGACAATGAGAGAGTGACCGGCCCAAAGTCACTAAGCCACCTTTCAGGATTAAGGCAAGCGTAGAACTCAGAGTCTCCAAACTTTTAGCCTTAATCACTAGACTGACATGATTTTACATACAAGGGATTTATGACTGACAACCTATAAAATGAAAAGAAAATGAATACCAGATGCAAATGTTTAAGAGAATGGATGGTTCGTCACTGGAAACAAACCACATTAAAAGATTTATGCCTTTAAAAATATTATTCCCCACTTCTTATATAAAACATTTCAAGTTAAAATGCTTGTTTATAATTTTTTTTTTAAGAAATTCAGTCTGGATTGTATTTAAAATGTAATATATTTTAGTCCTATGTATTTGTATGTCTAACTATGAGGCCATTCATTATAATTCATTTTGAAAATTATAAAAATTGCTTGATGTTAACTATTAAATAAATGACATAGACTATATCATTTCTGTCCCAAACGGAGCCATGAAAAAAAAAGGACAATTATGTGTGTCATAAAATACAGATACAAAGTGCTTGTTTGTCATCACCTTTGAAAGCATGAAGAGATCCATCCTAATCTCCCACTATTAGAGCACAGATAAGCTCTGTTCTTTATAAATAGAGCCATTCCATTTGCTCAATCTAGTTAAAGGATGCAACATTCCCAGCTCAAATATAATTTGGCCTGGCACAGTTTATTTTCACATCAGTGATTCATTCCCAGGATTTGCTCATCCACTCAACACAAGTTTCCATTGATTTACAGTACTGATTGTATCAGACAAAAGAGCACTTTATGGGATTTAAAACACACCTTACTATAGATGTTGGCATATATCTTGCCCCTCAATAGGCTGCAGTCCATCATATTCATACTCAATGAATATCTGAAGATGCAAATATCTGTTTTGAATGAAAAAGGATCTACTCAAATGTTTTTAAATACAATTAACCTAGTTTTGATAAATAAGTGATTTAAAAATTGATTTATGAAAACTGTTAAGTAATATACAATTATAGATATATTATCATCTTCTTGGTTGTCCTGTACAACAGGACACTATCTGTACAATACACCATTACAACAGAACAGAGTTCTGTCTAATAGAATAGAAAGTCAGTTTGATCTAGTGGTTAATGCCCCAGGCTAAAAAATGGGAAGACAATGAGGTCTAGTCCCACCTTAAGGATGAAAGCCAATGGGGTGACCTTGAGCCAATCATTCTCAGCCCTACATATCTCACATGGTTGTTGTTGTAAGGAAAAGGGAGGAGGAAGAAGTATTGGTTATGTTCACTGCCTTGCATTATTTACAAAAATAATAACAATGGGATAAAAATAAATAAAACCTGAAGGATTTCTAATGGAATCTTGACTTTTGTAAGAATTATAAAGTTCATCCTGTGTATTTGATTTAAATACGCTCAGAGCGTATTTTGTTTTACCCATGGCAAGAAAATAGTTATTATACATACAAACTTAAATAGAATTATTTCAATCAATTAAACCTGCTCACACAAAGACAGCACAGTCTCCCATCTCACCACCTACCAACATTTGTCTGTTTTCAAACATTTTTCCTGAATGCTACAGGTCATCAGTAGGTTACTCTATTCACTCCAGAAGGAAGCATATTCATTTCTCTCTTTTAAATGTTCAAAATGAAAGCTGGAGACTGAAAAGAATTTTTTTCATTTATAAATACTGAAATAAAATACGGCAAGCTTCTATTTGCACATGCAGTTTTATTCTTGAGATAAAAAGCCGGCCTAAAGGATTAGTGTGAAAGATTATTTAAAAGAAAAGAAAAGAAAAGAAAACCTAATTAGAACCTGCTTCCAAAAGTGAAAAGTGGAAATGGTGTTTACAATCTCAGATACTTAATTGGACAAGCCTTCCATAGTTCAGGGATATCTGCCTCTATTGTATGTGCTGTTGTCAACTACTTCATAAGAGAACTCATTTTCTTGTGGAATGGGGAAATCACAACCCTGGTTGTCCTTCTTTCAGCCTGCAGAGAATCCAGTCTTTGTACCAACTGGATGATCACCCATGCAGTTAGATTGTGAGGGGCAGCTACCTGGAACAAGAAACTGGGAGGAAGGATGAATGAGGCTCTTCCTGTGATACTCTTTCACATGATCACTGGGTGCTTGGCAACCAGTCATAAATGTGAGACAATTGCCAAGCACCAAAAATGTGGTCATGTGACCAGAGATGGGGTGGCAAAATATTTTATGATGTCCAGAAGTTCTTTATGGGTCACAGAGCACCCTTTCTGAGGCTGTTGCAACTTTGAATGGTCAATAAACAGCAGGTCATGTCAAGGACTACCTGAAAATAAGAAAAAAATAAATAAACCTGGTAAAGAACCAGCAGCCCCATTGATATTTGTGGAGCAAAAACTCAAGCAGAAGACGGTGGACTAAAGAAATGTATTGAGTTATAATGCAAAACAGATGGGAGCTCATAGCTGTCCAAGGAGACTGAGTTATATAGAACAGCTGAAAACTGAGATACTAGGACAGTGGAAAGGAAGTGGCAATGGTGGTAAGAAAGTACATATCAAAGACTCCATCCTCTTAAAATGCAATTAAAGCTGCTTGTATATCAGCCAATAAGTAAGCCAGTTAACAAATCCCAGCTGTAGACAAGTTCTCCATTACAGTCTTCTCTATTTATGTCGACTGACCCCTTTATGCATCTCCCCATAATTTTCTAACTGTCTTGAGTACTCACATGAATAGAAAGGTGGGGTATCAATCAGTAAAACTAACAATATTCCCCCTTTATTCCTCCATTTCTTTATGACTTGCTGCTGTGCGTTCTGCATGGTTATGTTCTCAAAAACTATTTGGAAAGTACAAGTTGCTGGATTACTAATGGGGTTGAGCACGAGCAGCACATTGTTGTAAGAGTTCAAAGAAATTCAGTGGTCCTTAGTCCATATTAAAGAACAATTTAATGAGCATCTATATCACAAGAGGGTGTTCTGTCCCCGTCTCACACACGCACTCCCACAGACAGGCAACAGTTAAAGAACTCAGCCGACAACAGTTTATCCAGTATCAGAATTGGCAGCAACCCAGTGGCTGGCTGCCAGGTATTCTTTACTCATGAGGGGGGAGTTTCTCCCTTCGTCCGGGAACAAAACCAATACACAATAATCAACAAAGTCCAGTAAATACAAAGAAGGTCGTCCAATATCCGTTTTTCGCTTGTCACAGAGCTGAACCGGCCACCACACCCTCTTTTATACCCTGTGGGGTGTGGTCCAATGACTCAGCATAATCCCTGGCATGCCTCTTCCTCTCCTGCACATGCTTATCTCTGCGACGCTGGCAAGGGTCCAGCCAAGACTCATCATCATCATCATTACTGTCCACCTGTGGCTGCATGGAAGTGCTTGGCCCCAGCCCTATCTCTTGCCCTTCGGAGGACACCGGAGGCATTGCCAGAGAGGAGGGTCCTGGAGAGGGAGGCCTTGCCAACTCCTCTCCTTCACTCTCGGAGTCCTCTCCGGCCGATAACACAGGCTCAGGTAATGGAGCCACAACAGAGGGGTTGAAGGAACTCCTAGTACTGGGTTTTCATCTAGAGGCTACAGTGTTCTTGTATAAGCTTGTAGTCTGAAGCCACCGAGATGGAATTGGAGTACCTTGTTAGTACGTACTAGCAATATCCATCTAGAAGAATTGCACCCCCAAAGAGGATCCTTGGCTGCTTTACTTCAGTTGCTTAAAGATGGCTGAGTTTGCTTTTTTCTCACTCATTTTGATAAATTGCTTCATGTATTTCCATTGTTATGTTTAATGTTGGCAAGACAGCCTAGAAACTTTGTTAGTGAAGACATGGCATCTTCAAGTGCTTTGATTGAAGGGCAGAATAGAAATATCCAAAATCAACACTAATTCCTAAGACATGTGACTGGAAGAAATGAAGTATTTTCTCCCAGAATGCATAGCAAGCAAACAACTTTGTGGCACCCTTAGCAAGCTACCCATTTATTCCAATGATATTAATTTTACCGGCACATTATCTGATCGGTCAACTAATACTAAATCAGAGAGACTCAGCTGTGTCAAATATAATAATTTTGGAACCAAACTGCTGGATCCAAATCAAACGTTTCCTCATTTATTTGCACTTCCAGTTAGCCATAATTGGTCTTGGTTTTTGCAGCAGCCAAAAGTGCATGCATGAACTCAGAAGAGGCCCACACCTATTCAAGGAACTGAAAGATGACAAAAATAGAATTGTGTTGCAATTATCACATAAACTTGGGCTTTTGCCTTCATCACAAATGCAAAACTGATACATCAATCATAGCCTCTGGGTAGCAGATGTTTGGCTGAAGAGATTATTTTAATGGCAATCTAGTTTGGGGTATTGCCTGCTTTTACATTGACCATGCCTTGCCACAGTGTTGTGCAAAAGCAGAGTGAGTGGGTAAGTAAGAGTGACACACACTTATATACAAACTTCTGGCTCCTAGAACAGGGAGAAACTGTCTTTTACTGCTTCAGACATTTGAAATATATGCCCCCCCCCCCCACCATGCTGGAAAATGGCTTGTTCCTATCCTTAGGAACCCTTACATTAGATTCAGAGACACCTTCTTCAAGCTATGAGGACCATTTTTTTCAGGAAGAACTGTGAAATAAGAGTTGTTGCTGAAAAAACAAAAACACTTGGAAGTCAAGCTGAACTCATGGAGGTCCACAGTGCATGCAAAGCTTTTCAAATTAAATACATTCTAATCAGTGACGGGATTCAATTTTTTTTACTTGGTTGATGGGCGTGGCTTGGTGGGTGTGGCAGGGGAAGGATACTTCAAAATTCCCATTCCCACCCCACTCCAGGGTAAGGATATTGCAAAATCTCTATTCCCACCCCACTCTGGGGCCAGCCAGATGTGGTATTTGCCAGTTCTCCGAACTACTCAAAATTTCCACTACCGGTTCTCCAGTACCTGTCAGAACCTGCTGAATAGCATCCCTGATTCTAATTAAGGCAGTCATTTTTTTAAAAAAAGAACCTCGTGTTTAATCACTGCTATTGTCCAAATTATGAACAAGGAAAAAGGGCTTTCTACAAAGGGAAAGAACGCTATGCTCATCGCAGATTAATTCCTTTGCTGTCATACCAATACAGAGGCAATGCACAGAAATCTTGGCCAGTACATTCTGTTCGTTTTCTTTTTCAGCTTTCTCCCGTGCTTCATCCAATAATTGATACTAATTATTTTCATAATGTTTGTTAACTCTCCATATACTCAGCAAACCAAGAGAAAGAAAAAAGAGCTACACACATGATTGAAACAAGTTATCTTTTTCCATAACAGGATCAAGGGCAGAAAATTGCTTTGAAATCAGGATCGCTGCACTACTTCAGTAATATTAAAAATGTGTTTTACAGTCTCTTACTTAGAGAGGCACTCAGGAATGCAGAGAACAAAGTTCTGAGATCTGCAATAGGAAGGTTAGCTTTGTTTTACAAGCCACATTCAGTAAAGCCTGGATTTTATGGTGGATCTGGCTTTCAAGGGCAACTATATTTGACTCCAGCATCTTAGGCAGGATATTCTGGTTACATATAGAATTAGGACCAGGGAGATCCAGGTTTTCTTGAGTCATGAAATCTCATTTCATGAGATTTGGGGCCAGTTTCTCTTTTTCTCTTAGCCATACTTAGACACAGGGTTGCTGTGGTAGTGAAAAATCAAAGGAAAAAGTGTATGCATTCACTAGGAAGATCAGTTTCTAAATTTAATCAATAAATAAAATAGGCAATATGTCTCTCAATATTAATTGCTAGGGAAGATGAATTAGGCTTACTATTGCACACCTGAAAGAAGATGCTTACTATAAGTGTCTAGTTGGGAGCAGATTAGGGTAGCTAAATCAATGATCTCATCCAGCAAAACTTCCCAGGTGTATGAGAAAGGCCACCCAGAATAATGACAATATGAAAGCATTTGCCAAAGTTATTCCTATCATATAATTATTTATTTTGCCCTCCTGCGTATACACACTATTCTCAAGAAAGCTTATTAGATCTCACACATAGCCACAGGTTTAAAAAAAAAGGATTATGTTCTTCTGTGCTGAATTAATTGTAAACTAATTGTAAGTGCAGCCAGGCTGTAGAGCAGAATTTTGGCAGGTAGGCCAACTTTTTAACATCTATATAAAATACTGCAGTGAGGTTTTAACAAGAAGCACACTTTTTATATTCCTTACCTCCACGACAACTGTTGGAGTCTGCAGTAAGAAAAAGAACATAAATGGATTGCAAAAACATTGGAAGCACAAAAATTCCCCAGTTGACTAATTGGAAAACAGCCACTGGGGAGATAAACTGAAACCATCAGAGAAAGTTGAGTCGCAAATACTAAAATACAGCATTATTTCACCAGAACTGGCTGGAAATGCTGGGGTTTTATTCCAACATATCTGGAAGGCAGATGGGGAAGACTGGTTTAGAGTGTTATTGTAAAAAGTCACTATGGCAAAGGCATTGTATATGAGCCCTGAAGTGCAAAACTGCAATAGAGATTTGCTTTATACTTTATAAGGTGAGCTGAAATTCACTTCCGTGGCTCTTTCCTTGGTCTGTTTCAAAATCAGAAAGACAGGCAATTACTGCCATTTAAGCTTCATTTTTCAAGCCTTTTAATGTAATATGCCATTCATTCCTAATTAACAGTACTCATGTCTTGAAGCATTATGAAATTGTATTTGTATTTCTTAATATAAAAGGGTTGCTAACAATATTACTGTTAGATAGATAGCTCTCACACACAGAGAGACACCCACACACACACAGGGAACTAAGGATAATAGATGTTTATCACAACTATTTCAATGTATTCCACATGAAGAATCCATGGCTCTACAGTACTGGTAATGTTCACTAATCCTGATTATTTTCAGTGAAAACACATTTTATGCAAGTAGCTTTGGCTGATCATTCACAAAAGGATAATCATCATATATGGTACATTTCCTACACGGGCTTAGAAAAATCATTTAAACCATCTAACCCTCCCCGCCCCTTTTCTGTATCATGTTTTCTATCTCAACAGGGTTATGCTTTTGTATGAGACTATGTACGGCTTGTCGATCGAAAGGTCGGCAGTAGAGTGGTTCAAATCTCTAGTGCCGCATAACAGGGTGAGCTCCCATTACTTTTCCCAGCTTCTGCCAACCTAGCAGTTCGAAAGCACGTAAAAATGCAAGTAGAAAAATAGGGACCACCTTTGGTGGGAAAGTAACAGCGTTCTGTGCGCCTTTGGCATTTAGTCATGCTGGCCACATGACCACAGAGATGTCTTTGGACAGCACTGGCTCTTTGGCTTTGAAACGGAGCTGAGCACCTCTCCCTAGAGTCAGGAAAAACTAGCACATATGTGTGAGGAGAACCTTTACCTTTACCTTATGTACAGAATGTCTATGGTCTTCCTTACAGGTGTCAGATCCTTTCATTTCCAAAAGCTTCCACAAGTGTACCAACATGCTCTTCTCTTCCTTTTTCTGCATGTGGAATGGGAGATCCTCCCTCACTCTCAGCAACAGAATATAGTTGGCACCTATATGTCCCACCTCTTCAGGATCACTCAGACTGTAGAATGATTCAGTATAATCCCTAAATATTTTTCAGTATCTGTTAACAAATTGAAAATATGGAATATAAATGTTTGGGCATAAAATTGTCACACTGCATTTGTTATAGACGGCTTACCTCTGTCAGAATATGGGATTATTGTTGCAGTTTGCACGAATTCCAAAAGAACAATTATGTGGATTAATTTTAATAACCTGAAGGGGCAGCTTTCATCTAACAAGCATTCAACTGTATCGTATCGCACAATGCTATCAAGAGCCAATACAAGACTTGATACCATCTATTCAGAACCCTTGAAGCAGAATGTTAGACAAGATATAGATCCAAGAACTGCTACAGCAAGGCCTGTAGCCAACAAAGAGGGGAGGTGGGGGGTTACCTTGAAAGAGCTTATTAGTCAAATACATGCAAGAACTAACCAGAAACACATGGGACTCCTTTATTAGAACCTGCCACAGAAGACTTATTAGATACTAAGACCATGCCTGCATTAGCAATATTAATAACTGTAGTCGTGAGAATATTAATGGAACAAACCAATTTTCTGTTTTAATGTAAATCAGATGCTGGTTCGCTACTTTCAAGAGAGTTCTATTAAGAGCTCTTCTGAAGTGTAATGTAAAGGCAGACTAACCTGTATTCTCTTCCTGATAGGGAATTACTTGTTTTTCCACTCCATAATTAGCAATGCAGCTATATTGCCTTTATTTCTATAAAAAATCTTTTTTGATGTGTAAACTAAGAACATGGAATCAGTAGATAAGTATGAGGGTTACAAGCTGAATATAATGTTTAGTCTCTCTTAAAATCCTCGAATGAGACATGGCTGAATAATCATTGTGAACCTGCTGAATCTACTGAGTCACCTTTAATGGCAGTACCAAAGTTATCCAATTAGCTTCTCAAGTGTTTCTGTTTTTCCCCCCTTTTTGCTGACAGACATCAGAAGGATAGTCTTCTAAATCAGAATTTTTCAAACTCTCTTCCAAGAACTTGATGAGATTGTGTGTGAGAGAGAGGGGGGAGGGGAAAGAGGGAGAGGGAGAGGGAGGGAGAGAAGGAGGGAGGGAGAGAGAGATAAAGGGGAGGAGAGAAGGAGAGAGAGAGAGAAAGGAAGAGAGAAAAAGAAAGAAAGAGAGAGAAAGAGAAAGAAAAAAAGAATTATTCTAATGCAGCCAATTTTTTACCACTAGAACTTTGTCTTTGGATCAAGGATTCTAGGAATTTTTTTAATTAACAGGTTCTGCAGCCTAAAAAAATTGAAAACCTCTGTTCCATACATTATGGAAAAATTAGGTTAGTGACTAGGTTCCCTTATTTTATACACAAAAATTCTTTGGCACTAATCAGCCTTTTGCTTGTTACCTTGCTCTTTGACAATGTCACTAAGAATATGCAAATAAAAAATTCTTGATGTTACTTGAAGGAGTTGGTCTCATCCATATACATCTCAAGGAGATTTTGCTTGTGGACCACAAGCAAACTAAATTCAACCGATAATTTAAAAAAGACTAAACACTGTGGTAACATGCAAAGATTTCTCCATAACTAGCAAGGAAAATTCAGTGTTGGGCCTTCTGAAAGTCAGGTAATGTTTTTTTCAGCCAAGGTGTCATTTTTGCTTCAATAATTCCTACAAAAATACCAATGCTGTTACATTTATACAAAACTGACAAGTAAAATAACTGGAGTGAACTGGCCATGAATACCATATATATAAAATCACTGGAAAGCATTTTAGAACAAAAGAACATCTTTTTAGAATCCTGACTAGGCAAGTATAACATTTGCTTTGAGCCTTAACTTTTCAGCTTCATCAAAAATTGTGAAAAATGAACTTACCACTGCCAGTGTCTGGGAACTATTAAGCAGCAGTGGTTCCACTTCATAGGTCTTGAAACTAGTTGAAATCTTAGAATAAAATAGACAGCTGACCACAAAAATTAGCTTTGCCCTCATAAAATCATACCAAAATAAATGATTGAAAATATTTTCCTCAGAAATGGTTTCTTCAGCGCCTCCTTACAATCTGCTGGTATAACAACATTTGAGATGTATATAGTGTATTCTGTGCAATATAAATCCCAAAATAGTTGTCAGAAAGGGATTGTTTCATAACTGAGTGCTACCTGGTCAATCTGGAGAAAAACAATAATCAACAATAAAAGCAATATTATAGGACTCTAAAGCAAAGAAATTGGTTGGAAGCTAACATCTAACTACCTTTGCTAAGAAAAAGAAATCTCCCTAACTTCATGCAATAGTGTATGAAAATAATATGTTAAAACTTAAAACACAGAAATGTGGATTTTTTTTAAAAAAATACCATTATATACCATATGGAGCTGTCACAGTGCTTTTGGTTGTTCTTATAGAGAGCCCATTTTTCATTTTTAAAATAAAACTGTCAATTTCCAATAATCAAATCTAACACAAACTAAACAATGTTTTTGACTCTCTGTGTTTGACTAACTTTTCTTTTGTACAAAAATACATGCCATGATGTTTTTCAGAGGGAAAATTGTGTTCCTAAAGATATGTAAAGATGACAAATTAATTGGCAATTCCAGTTAGTGCCAAAACAAAACAAAAAAAAAAATACAACAGGAAGGATATAAAAGTAGAATTTTGTCTTGACAAGGTCCAAGATCTCATCCATTTGAAGCTGTAGCAGAAAGCATGATTCTGTGTGATTGGAAGATACCTTATATCATAACCACATTCTTATTGATACTTACATACACATTAAGAAACAACTTCGAATCCTAGAAGTCTAAAACAATTTGGGGTGAATGGGTTGTGCAGGTTTTAATTTTTGTTGCTATACGAGCCCAAAAGGCAATAACAGAAAACATGGTGGTGGCATAAAGTGCATAGTTCATTGCCACTTTCAAAGTTTATGTTCTTTATATTACAGGCAAGTCTTAATTCAAGTGGACTGAATCAGGGGTGGCCTCTAAATTTTTTTGCTACCGGTTCTGTGGGCGTGGCTTATTTTGTGGGTGTGGCTTGGAGGTCATGTGACTAGGTGGGCGTGGCTAGCTGGTCAGTCATTTTTGGAAGGTCCTCGCACTTACGACCAGCCCTCGCACTTACGACCCAACTCATTTGTTTGCTTTTAACACTGATCAGCTGTAGGACGGCCCTTTGAAGCCCCGTGGCAAGAGTTTAAACAGTTTTTTTCCCTCTAGTCATCAGCTGGGACTCAGGAGGCAGCAATAGATTGGGGGTGGGACCAAATAAAAGGTAAGAATAACGTGGGTGGGAGGGTGGCGGGGAGAACCGGTTCGGTGATGTCATATCGTCACTGCTACCGGCTCGGCCGAACAGGACCAAACCGGGAGGAACCCATCACTGGACTGAATTAAAAAATTAAAATATGGAAATATTGAGAGAAGACATTTTTTCTCCACAAATGCCTTCATTTATAGTTTGAAAGAGAGCAAAATCAAAGCTCTGCTATCTCATACATCCTACATTTGGGGGTGGAGGGGTTGAAATTCCTTTTCCACAAATCTACCGCCAGACCTCTATGAGTAGAGATGTTTTCAAAAAGACCTGTCTTGCATATTAGACAGATTACTCCAGGCAGATTGGGAACAAGACAGAAAGTCCCTCCAACATCCTGGAAAGCCTGTAAGGCTTTAAATAGCTTAAGACCAACACCTCAAATTCATCTGGAAAATAAGTGCAGAACTTTCAGTAGCTGAAATGATAGGATGCAAAGGTTAGTGGCCTTTTGCTTTCACTAAAGCTCCCAGGATGCTTGACCTTTTCTGTGGGCTCCACAACATCTGTTACTACAACCATGATTTATTATTTTCCAAAAGTTTAAGAGAGGAAACATGAAAACTGTCATGCAAGCCAAGGATAGGTGTAACATAGTCAAACACTGTACAGTTATGCCCAACATCTGTTCACCAGCTTTTCATTCCACTTCTTCAATGTGCAAGGCGGATATTATATTACTGTAATATTTTGAGAAAATGCTATAGGGAAGACCTGTTTTTTCTATACAGGTAGTTCTCAACTTATTAAAGTTCATTTAGTGACCATTCAAAGTTACAATGACACTGAACAAAGTGACTTATGACCATTTTTCAAGCATCCCCACGATCAAAATTCAGATGCTTGGCAACTGACTCATATTTATGACTGTTGCTGTGTCCCAAGGTCATGTAATCACCTTTTGCGATGTTCTGCCAAGCAAAGTCAATGGAGAAGCCAGTTTCCCGTAACAGCTGGGTTACTAATTTATCAACTGCAGTAATTCACTTAACGACTGTGGCAAGAAAGATTGTAAAATGGGGCAAAATCCACTTAACAAATGTCTCACTTAACAACAGAAATTTTGGACTCAATTGTAGTCATAAATCAAGGACTACTTGTATAATTAAACTAATTATAATTATATATACAACTATATAACTATAACTATAACTATAACCATAACTATAACTAAAAAATTATACACATACAGCATGCCTAGCTGGGAAGGTAAACCTCACTTGCTAGGCCAAACCGTATAATAAATACCTATTCAAAGCCTTATAAGTGGTAGATCATTGTTCAGATGGCAGCATTTTTGCTTGTGATAAGTACACCTAAAATACGGGTATCTTTTTTTATGTGCCTTAAGTTAGTGCTGAACCTTGGTGACTGCCCTAGACTAATTCCTGTAAAAAAAAATTCAAGATTTTTCAAAAGTGGCTTTCCATTGTCCACTTCTTCCTAGGGCTGAGAGTGAGTGACTGGCCCAAGGTCACCCAACTAGCTTTGTGTCTAAGGATTAGTGTTTGCATATGTTTTTGTATTAAGTTTAGCAGATATTTGTTGATTTCAGAAATCAATCAAAATATTCAAAATCTAAACAAAATGTGCATCCGTGTGCAAGGTGGTTAGCTGGGATTTTTAGTTTTGCAGCCATCCTAATTATGCAAAAGGAACAGTTCAAATCATATTGATACATATCTGGGTCACAAAAATACATTGAAAATTTGACTATTTCTAAAGATGAATTTGCAATAATGGCCTGCTGAACTGGTGATTTACTCATGTAATCTGCATTAGTTGAAGAAAAAAATTCTCACTGAGCCTTTCCCTCGGCAAGAATTGGTATTTTCCAGACATAAAATCCCTACGAGGAACATTCCAAACTCAGAGAAGAAGAAGAAGAATTAAAGTAGTTTCCATTTTATAGAGCCAATACTCAATATTTATAGGATGAGAATTTGGGTAGATCAAATGATGATTAAACTAAGAAGGACAAAAAAATTTTTTTTTACTGGCAATCTTGAAAAAATCAAGCTTTTTTCAGATTCAAACAGTAGATTTCTGTGGAAGTTTTTTTTAGCTCAAATCAAAATACAGTCAGCTCATTAGGCAATTTATTCATTATTGCTTGGAGGATGTATTTATTTTGCTTACAATTGTAATGCTTCATTATTGGTTCTTTGTGTAAACCTATTACAAAACTTTCTGTATAATCGTAAGAGAATGATAGGTTTGAAACTAATATTTATTACCTAGGAAGACAAATATTTGTAGCTTGAATGTTTTTTTGGTTTAAATTACTAGCAGTTAACTTGCTGTACATTAGGAGAATACTGTAAAGAAGTTAATCTTTAGAATTTAATAATCTTCAGAAAACATATTTGCATCCCTTTTAAAGTTATATAATAACAATAAATTTCCATAAATTTTATGACATTTAAATAAAGTGACTCTGCTGTTCTCTACCTTCCTTACCTTCCATCAAGTCATGTTTCCAAATCATGAAAATATTTGATGGTAGCAGTAGTAATTCTTTGGCAATATCTCCATAAAAGAACACTCACTTTAGCTAGAATATGCCATATTTAGTCATTCTTACATATTGATATTTTGTTTTAAAACAATACTGCAGCATTACAAAGTAACTTAATACTGAGTTGGAAATAACGTTATTAGATTAGAATATTTTCTGCTGTGATGATCAAAAAAGTTTCAGGATGGGCATTAATAAAAAGGAGCCACACAGATTTTGATAGAGCTATCTATATATTAGAAACAAAATTCTCCTTCAATTCAGCAGACTATATATCTTAATTCAACACAGATAAAAAGGAATCAGGGCTATTGCATCATTGTGGATACCATTTTTTTAAAAAAAGCTTATTCTGCAGACACTGCTGGAAAAAGATGATACATAAAAGAGATTATATTACATTAACTTATGGCAATGTCAAAAATAATTACTATGATATGATATTTGCCATCTGTACATACAACCAATCATTGCAAGATTAATTTATATTCAGCTTCATTTCACACATATAAACCTGCACTGCCACTAGGTGGAGCTAATTTGCAAATGACTACCTTTCCCTGATTTTCAAAGATGGAAATGAGAGAAATAGCCACAGGAGAATGAAGTCAAGGTTGCAATTTTCATTTATTTATTTGTTTGTTTCCCTTGTGCTAGGCCTTATGGGGAAAGATCATGAGCATTATGTCTATCATTTTAAGCGAAAAAAAATTTCACACAGAGAAAAAAGAAAATGGAGTCAAGAAAGGAGGAAAACTAGAATAAGTAAGAAAAGATGAGTGTGCAGTTTGTTCCATGAGCTAAAAACTATTCTAAATACCACTGATTATTTGCCTAAGTCAGTGGTGAAATCTGAACCAGTTTAGTAGTGGTTCGCTGGCCATGCATGAACCAAACAGCTGTGCTGTGCAATCGTCGGAACCTTTTTTTTTTACCTTTTAAAAGCATTTTTTTACTACCGGCTTGGGCAAATAGGTAGTAAAAAAATGTTTTTAAAAGGTTAAAAAAAAGGTTCCGATGATCGCGCAACACAGCTATGATTGTTGGAGCCTTTTTTTTTAACTTTTTAAAAGCATTTTTCTACTACCGGGCGAATGGATAGTTAAAAATGCTTTTAAAAAGTAAAAAAAAGGGCTCCGACGATCAGCTGAGCGATGCGGGATCGTCGGAACTTTTTAAAAACTTTTTTAAGCATTTTAGTAAAAAAAAAATGCTAAAAAAGAAAAAAGTTCCAATGATCCCGCATCGCTCAGCTGATCATCGGAACTTTTTTTTTTTTACATTTTTTACTACCGGTTCGGTGAACCGGTAGCATTTTTTACTATCAGTTTGGGTGAACCAGCCTGAACCAGTAGCATTTCACCCCTGGCCTAAGACTGTATCCAACCCAATAAGGTTCTACAAAAATGTGAGGTAACTTCAAATGTTACGGTTGTTATTTATGATCAACATCAAATAGCCATCTGAAGCCTTAAATAATTCACTGGTGGCTGGTATGGCAATGATGGCTAACCTTTTTGCCATCGCATGCCAGGAGGGGGGAGGGGGGTCACAGACATGCGCGCCCACACCTATAGTTCTATGCACCCCACCCCCACGCATGCACATGTGACACACACACCCCACTCCCAGGATGTGATGGCCCGGTAGGCCCGTTTTTGCCTCTCACCTGGCTCCAGAGCCTCTCTATGATTCTGGGGAGGGCAAAAACGGCCTTCTCCACCCCCCACCCCCCAGAGGCCCTCCAGAGGCCATAAATGGCCTGTTTCCCAACTTCTGATTGGATAGGAAGTGATGTTTTTTGCTGTCCCCAGCCTCCAGAGCCTCTGGAGCTATGCTTGCATGCCCACTGATATGGCTATGCATGCTACCTGTGGCATGCGTGCCATAGGTTCGCCATCACGGGTATAGGGGATGTGGCTAGAAGACCTCCAAAGTCTGTTATTCTGAAGCATCTCCCAGAGTCCTTCAAATGGTCACTGTTTTACAGAGAGGAAAGTTAAAGAATGCTAAATGCAGCAGTAAAGAAACTGCATACAGTACTTAGTTTAAGAACAATCCAAATTGGATAAAACTACTTGAATTGCTTCCTTCTTATAAAAATGCATTATACAAGTTTTTCTAATATATGGCCTTTCGTAGATCAACTATAGTTCGAAAACATTTTTCCAAATGTATGACTATCTCTAAACAGTAATGGAAAACAGACTGGGAAGACATAATTTCATTCCAGATAAACTCATACATTTGTTTGGAATATTTGGGAACTGGAAGTAAAAGTTTCCTACCTCAGATATTGGGAAAATGGTAAAAGAATAAAACTCTGGAGATCAGTGGTGGGCTGCTGCCGGTTCAGAGTGGTAGTTGCAAGGTGCAGGTGGGCTGGCCCATCCGCCCCGGCGCTATGCCATCCTATTTAGTTGCATTTTTTAAGTCGTGTGGATGCATGCAAGCCGCACGCACTCACACTTTTGGTGCTGGGTGAACCAGTTGTTAATTTATTTATTTTATTTATTTATTAATTTAATTTGTATACCGCTCTTCTCCCAGAAGGGAGTCAGGGCAGTGAACAGCCAAAATTAAAAATACATACAATACAAAAGTTAAGATAATTAAAAAGAATTAAATCATTGGCTTCCCAATTTAAAACTCCCAAATCTATACAATTTAAAATCCCAATTAAGAACCATTTAGGCTAGGCCGGCTTGGTGGAATAAATAAGTCTTCAGGGCCTTACGGAAGGTACGGAGGTTCATGTGCTGCCCACCACTGCTGGAGATACTTGATTTAAAAAAAAAAAAAAAAAAGCAGTTTGGGGACACAACTTATTCCAGAAAAAATTCTAATTAAAAAGACAAACCAAAATAAATGTTTCAAACTAGATAAGTGCAGATCTTAACTGCTATACTGTTTTCTTAGCACTGCTAAGGGAAAGTATAGAAGCCATTGAACTGCAGTTGAAGGGGCATTTTCTCTCCACAACATAGACAATAAACTTCAAGAAATTAGCCTGCAGCAAACTTGAAGTGCTCCAGTCAAATGGACAAAAACACTTGAATCGACATAAAGAGAAAAATTGCATTTTTGGAGCAGAAAAACATATGTGGAAATTGCTTTGAGAGTGACTGGAGGGTCAAAAAAGAGCAAGATTGTTGTTGCCAGCTAGTTCTGACAATGGGTGAAAAAATATGTCTCAATTTGACCTCAGTAAATTAAGTATAAGAGAGTCAGGGGTTATAATAGAATGTGTGGATGACCCTGGGAGACAAGAGGAAGAGATGCTGCCTAGGAAACAATCAGACAAGAGAGACAGGAGCCCCCAATGGATTAATGATCAGAGAAAAAAACTTAGGAAGGATCCATCGTAATTGTTTGGGCAGTTAAAAGTAAAAAGGGGTGGGAATATCTGGTATTTTTTTCTACTTACAGCATTGATTACAGAGAACAATACTTTGAGAAAATTAGAAAAGGATTTCAGCCCAACCTTATGATTCACAGGATGGGAATATTTCTGGTAAGTATACATGTATTTATATTAAAAACCATTTAGATACCACTTCCAATTTGTATACAAAAAGTCTTTGTATTCTTGCAAATCATAAGTTACTGTGTGTTAGAAAAATGGAATCTACCTTGCTTGAAACTTGCGTCCTAATGACCACAAGTTCCCAGTGTTTTCTTTGCAGAATGATGGAAGTGGTTTCTCATTGCCAACATCATATTTTTTAACACCTTCAAATCTAGGTTCCAAAATATTTACCCCTCACCTGTGCATAAAGGTAAAATGGCTGTTGATATAAATTGTGTGTTTGTGTGTGAGTACATTACTCAGTAAAGATGACTAACATGCAGTATTTATATCCACAAACCAGAATTATTAGATATATAGTACATAATTTATTCCAAAAAATGATATATTTCTGTCAAGATTTTTTTAAAATGATATATATATATATATTGGAATGGCAATGCCGCCATCTAGAGGTTACAATTAAGAATACGGTAAGTTATACATTTATTCTATTACATTTCAAAATTATAAAATAATACTTTTTCAGAAGATTTGTCTTTTTTTGTTACCCTCTGAATTACATAATTTTAGTGCCCCCACTTGGACAATTGTTTCTAGGTAAGACTTAATATCATAATAGCATAACAGAAACATTTCAAACTTTAATTGAATCAATAATTGTGGGTACTAGAGGGGTAATATTGTAAAAACAGGATACAGTTCCAACTAAGAGAACAGAAAAGGTAAAACTACAAATTCTTCCATTCACAGATACAGATTCTACTCTATAGAATAGGTTCAAGCAGCTTTATGGTACAGATGAAATGAAATAAACTTTTAGACAAAAAGAATGGGAGAAGATAATTGTGGCTGGGATTATTTCCTTTCCTGCCCCCACCCCCCCACCCCTCCAAGATTCTGTCTTTCTGTATTCTGACATCCTCAATTTGTGTAGTGATTACAGTTCCCCAAATTTCTGAGCATTATTATCCCAATATACCTGGAGGGCATTTATAAGGAAATGTTGATGCTCTTTCAATCACACTGTCAGGGATGAGCCAGTGTGAACATCTTTTTTCTATACATGGCTATGTCAGAGGAAAATCATGCCAAGCAACTTTGCCTTCTGAAACAATAGCCTAATGCTGCAAAATAGAGTGCATCTACTGCAGTGCACTGTGATAATTAAAGTCTTCTATTCAGTGGTGGGATTCAACTAATTTAACAACCGATTGTTCCTAATGACCGGGTAGGCGTGGCTGGGGAGGGTCCTGTGACTGAGTGGATATGGCCAACTCAATGTCACTCAAAGCAAGGTGGGGCAGCGCAGGCAGGCTGAAGCAGTGGTGGTGATGGCCGGAACCTTAGACTTACCTTTGTACACCAACAGCAACGGTGATTCTCCGACGCCTCATCTCTTGCTAGGTCTTGCTGCCCAACAGTCAGGGTTTTTAAAAAGATTTTTGGAGCATGAAACAGCAGGCAGCTGCTTCCAGCCTTTGTTAGTGTAGCTGGGCATGACTCCGCCCCGAGACACTGGCCTGCCGCCACTGCCACTTTGCCGGCATGAATGGCCTGCAGCCACCGCCTGTTTGCTGGCATGAACTGTCTGCAGCCATCTCTTTGCAGGCACGAATGGCCTGCTGCCGCTGCCCTATTGTCGGCTCAAACAGCCTGCCACCATCACCTCTTTGCTGGCACGAATGGCCTGCTGCCGCCTCTTTCCTGGCGCGAACAGCCTGTAGCTGCCACCGCCTCTTTGCTGGTGCAAACAGCCTGCAGCCACCACCTCTTTGCCAGCTCAAATGGCCTGCAGCTGCCGCCTCTTTGCCAGCACAAAACCAATTTCATTGTATATATAATGTACAATGACAAAAAAGGCTATAGTACTATACAAATGGCCTGCATCCACTGCCTCTTTGCCAACAAAGAGCCTCGGTGGTGCAGCGGACTAAAGTGCTGTTAAGTGCTAGCACTTAGCTGCCAGCTGCCTGCAATTAGTGCAAGTTCAAATCTCACCAGGCTCAAGGTTGACTCAGCCTTCCATCCTTTCGAGGTAGGTAAATTGAGGACCCGGATTGTGGGGGCAATAAGCCAACTTTGTATAGAACAACACCGCTTAGAGGGGGCCGAAAGCCCTAATAAGCAGGTATATACAAAAAAGTATGCAGGCTATTGCTATAATGCATTGTAAGCCACCCTGAGTCTATGGAGAAGAGTGGCATATAAATTGGACTAATAAATAAGTAAGTAAATAAATAAACATGAACTGCCTCCAGCCATTGCCTCTTTGCCAGCACAAACTGCCTGCCACCACTGCCTCTTTGCTGGCATGAATGTCCTACTGTTGCCGCATTGCGGCCCAAACAGCCTGCAGCCACTGCTGCCTTGGTTCAGCCCGGGAAAGAGGCAGCGGCTGCAGGCCATTCACACCGGCAAAGAGGCAGTGGTAGGAAATTCATGCCAGCAAAGAGGCAGTGGAGGCAGGCCGTTCATGCCAACAAAGGGGCAGTGGCAGGCCATTCACATC
Organism: Arizona elegans; assembly: GCA_022577455.1. Lineage (NCBI taxonomy): Eukaryota > Metazoa > Chordata > Lepidosauria > Squamata > Colubridae > Arizona > Arizona elegans. Next base: position 240,069,860 of record JAKOOJ010000001.1, read on the forward strand.
GGCAAAGAGACAGCGGCTGCAGGACATTTGCACTGGCAAAGAGGCAGCAGCTGCAGGCTGTTCGCACCAGCAAAGAGGCGAAGGAAGGCTCAACAGGCAGGCAGGTAGCTGGACCATTTGGGAGGCAGCGGAGAATGACAAAGGAAGGCTTGGCAGGGAGCTGGGATGTGTGGGAGGCTGGGGCAAAGGCAGCCAAGTGTGCTGGGCCCTGGGGGCCAGGTGGTCGAGGCAAGCGAGCTAGCGAGCAAGGGAGCCAGAGAGAAGCAGCTGCTATGCCATGACCAAGGCAGGCAAGGTGAGATAAGGAGTGATTGGATGGGGGGGGGGGGGGGCAACCAGTGGTGCGATTAGCCGGTTCTCTGAACTGTGCAAAATTTTAACAATCAGTTCGCCTGAACCAGACTGAACCGGCTAAATCCCACCTCTGCTTCTATTCTTGCCTGAATTTCAGTTCTTCATGCCAGACCTTCACCCAAGGCTTTGCAATACATTTCTCTGTATCTATTCTTCTTCTACTCTGTATCTGATCTTCAGCTTTCTGCTTCTGTCTTGCCAGTTTTAGCCCTCACAGTTCAGAGCTGACAACCTGAAATGTCAGCAGACCGTATATCTAGGCCTAAATCTACACAACGCTCAGACATCTGAGCTAAAATGCCTGAGAATAGATTAGTATTCATCATACAGCTTTAGTCTGTTTGCATTATCCTTATTTCTTGGCTTGGGTTATTTTGGTATGGAGGACTAATGAGAAGTCCAATATCACTGAGATATTTTTAATAAAGCTAACTGGATTCACCAGCTAACCCTGTCACAAGAATCTATTCTAGGATCCTGTACACAAATGCCAGAAAGATTAAACAAGGCCTCTCATATACAGACAGATTGTTTAGTAATACAGCTGCTTTTAAACACATAGAACTGCTCTTACCCTGTGTAATTTCACCTGAAATTTCAACATTTTCTGAGCCAACATCCCTTTGATGGTATATTGCTTCATGCTTCCCTCTTAGTAATAATAATATTAGTTTTATTTAATGTCTGCTTATAAAAAAAGCTCAGTATGGGGGAATTCAAATAATATATGAGACAAACCAATATGATAATAAACTATGTATAAGGTAAGAAAAGTACCGTTTATAATAACCAGTATAAACAATCCTAATATTATCACGACTTTTGCATAAATCTACGGCAGATGAAAGGGAAGGTTTCTCCAGCTTCATGAAGACCTTGCAGAAAGAAGCAAGATTGATGTGTATAGGTAGCAATTTTAACATGAGAAAAAGCTAAGTATGTTTTGACTGAACTTTTGAGCTGAGCACACAGGAACATAAATTGCGATCATGATTGTCAAATCATGTTTCTGGTACAAACACCTCAAAAGATTAATACTAACAATTCGAAGACATAACATTCCCAATGATGCAACCTTGATGAAAAAAAGAGATAGCGGGATTGCGAGAGAAATCCAGAATTGTTTTGATTCATCAATAAACGTTCAGTACCTTTTTTAGGGAGATGTGGTGGCTCAGTGGCTAAGATGCTGAGCTTGTTGATCGAAAGATCGGCAGTTCAGTGGTTTGAATCCCTAGTGTTGCATAACAGGGTGAGCTCCTGTTACTTGTCCCAGCTTTTGCCAACCTAGCAGTTCAAAAGCACATAAAAATTGCAAGTAGAAAAATAGGGACCACCTTTGGTGGGAAGATAACAGCGTTCCATCATCCACATGACCACGGAGACATCTTCGGACAGTGTTGGCTCTTTGGCTTTGAAATGGAAATGAGCACCGCCCCCTAGAGTCAGGAACAACTAGCACATATACACTTTTCGATCAACAAGCTTAGCGTCTTAGCCACTGAGCTACTGTGTCCCTGATATTCCCATAGGTATACAAATAAGTTATGGGGATCGTGGTGTGGATTATTGATATCCTCCCATGTTCTTAATTGCTCCTCCTTTTCCCCTTTTTTCAAAGCTTTGAAAAGAACCTGCAGGCCCATGAATTTTATCTGGTTAGAATGGCAAGAGAAGAGAATATACAATATGTAGCTCAGGTTTGAACTATGGAACCCTTGACTACTGGAGAGGACGTTATGGTCTCTTTGGTTTCCGTCAGCAGGGGGCAGAGTGGCATCAGTGGCCCTCTACAGCAGACCCAGTTTTTCATGTGTCCTCTTGGGAAAATTAATTGCCCACCCCTGTTCTAGGATGTTCACAATTCCCAGCTGAAAATGCGGTTGAGTCTGTACATATGTTGTGAGATTATGAAGTTTTCGTCATATCTTTTGACTGATAGTTGGTTGAGGTTAACTCTGCCCCCACCCTGACCTTCACCACCACCCTGTCAGACTGCCAGACTTATTTTTACAATAATTATTTTCTGTCCAATATGTGACATGTGTGGCTGCAAAATTTTAGTGACAAGAATTTACATAGTGATGGCATCTCTAGTATAAGGCTGAAATAAATTACACTGTTTTACATTTAATTATACTTTTATTGATCCATTCACTTTTATTTGTATTCTGGTCTATGATCTTAATAAGCCACTTGGCCATCCTGTAATTAAATAAGTACTAGAATGCCATATTCCTCCTCTGAAAGTTTCTTCATTGAAACAATTTAGAAAGTAACCTCTTTTTTTCAAACTGAATGAAAAATGGTAAAAAAAAATACATTGGGCAAATTTTTCTGCTATACACTAAAAATGATTTTTGCTAAGCCATGGTGATTCTTATAAAACATAGAATAACAAGAATTGGAAGGGACCTTGGAGATCATCTAGTCTAACTCTCTGCTCAAGCAGGAGCCTATACCATTGCAGAAAAATGGCTATCCAGTCTCTTCTTGAAAGCCTGCACCCATAATCTCTGAAAGCAACCCATTCCACTGATTGATTGTTGTTACTGTTAGGAAATTTCTCCTTAGTTCTAAGTTGCTCCTTAATTAGTTTCCATCCATTTGTTCTTGTCTTGCCTTCTGGCGTTTTGGAAAATAGCTTGCTCCCCTCATCCTCAAATACTGGAATACTGCTATCACATCCCCTCCTGGGAGGGATATACCCATTTCCTATTCATATCTTTAGAAGAGACTTCCAACTATTACTTAACTATGAAGGCTTATGGAAGAAATTATTGGGCATCTAGCCTAAACTATTAATAAGCAATGTCTTTAACAAAAGACGGCAGCTAGTCATAAATAAATTATCAGTTTTTAAAACAGTGAATAGTCTTTTGGATGAGAGGAAGCATGGCTGAAAGGGACAAAGAGATAAAAACAGGATGATGTATGTGTGTGTGTGTGTACACACATACATATACACAAGTATGTCACAGAAGTGAGTACACCCCCTCACATTTTGTAAATATTTAAGTATATCTTTCCATGTGACAACACTGAAGAAATGACACTTGGCTACAATGTAAAGTAGTGAGTATATAAGTTATATAACAGTGTAAATGTGCTGACCCTTCAAAATAATGCAACATACAGCCATTAATGTCTAAACTGCTGGTAACAAAAGTGAGTACACCCCTAAGTGATAATGTCCAAATGGGGCCCAAAGTGTCAATATTTTGTGTAGACACCATTATTTTCCAGCACTGCCTTAACCTTCTTGGGCATAGAGTTCACCAGAGCTTCACAGGTTGTCAATGGAGACCTCTTCCATTCCTCCATGACAACGTCATGGAGCTGGTGGATGTTAGAGACCTTGTGCAACTCCACTTTCCATTTCAGGATACCCCAGATGCTCAATAGGGTGTAGGTCTGGAGACATGCTTGGCCAATCCATTAACTTTACCCTCAGCTTCTTTAGCAAGGTCGCTTTGGAGTTGTGTTTGGGGTTGTTATCATGTTGGAATACTGCCCGGCAGCCCAGTCTCCGAAGGGAGATCATGCTTTGTTTCCGTATGTCACAGTACATGTTGGCATTCATGGTTCAATGAACTGTAGCTCCCCAGTGCCGGCAGCACTCATGCAGCTCCAGACCATGACATTCCCATGACCATGCTTGATTGTAGGCAAGACACACTTGTCTTTGTACTCCTCACCTGGTTGCCACCACACACACTTGACACCATCTGAACCAAATAAGTTTATCTTGGTCTCATCGGACCACAGGACATGGTTCCAGAAATCCATGTTCTTAGTCTGCTTGTCTGCAGCAAACTGTTTGTGGGCTTTCTTGTGCATCATCTTTAGAAGAGGTTCCTTCTGGGACAACAGCCCTGCAGACCAGGGGCAGGTTCCAAATCCCGTCGCTACCAGTTTGCTCATGCGTGCATATGCACAGAAGCATCCGGGCGGGTGGGCTGAGCCTCCCGCCGTCACCACTACTGGTTTGCCTGATCCGGTGCGAACTGGTAGCAATCCACCACTGCTGCAGAACAATTTGATGCAGCATGTGGTGTATGGTCTGAGTACTAACAGGCTCAACCTTCAACCTCTGCAGCAATGCTGGCAGCACTCATACGTCTATTTCCCAAAGCCAACTTCTGGATATGACGCTGAGCACGGTCACTCAACTTCTTTGGTCAACCATGGCAAGGCCTGTTCTGAGTGGAACCTGTCCTGTTAAACTGCTATATATCTTGGCCACCGGGCTGCAGCTCAGTTTCAGAGTCTTGGCAATCTTTTTATAGCCTAGGCCATCTTTATATAGAACAACAATTGGTTTTTTTCAGATCCTCAGAGAGTTCATTGCCATGAGGTGCCATGTTGAACGTCCAGTGACCAGTATGAGAGTGAAAGCGATAACACCAGATTTAACACACCTGCTCCCCCTTCACACCTGACACCTTGTAAGACTAACACATCAATGATACCAGTGATGGAAAATGGCCCCATTTGGACATTATCACTTATGGGTGTACTCACTTTTGTTGCCAGCAGTTTAGACATTAATGGCTGTGTGTTGTGTTATTTTGAAGGGACAGCACATTTATACTGTTATACAAGCTGTATACTCACTACTTTACATTGTACCCAAGTGTTATTTCTTCAGTGTTGTCACATGAAAAGATATACTTAAATATTTACAAAATGTGAGGGGATGTACTCACTTCTGTGACTATCTATCTATCTATCTATCTATCTATCTAAAAAAAATATTTTTAAATATAGACTAAAAGTAAAGAACAAGGACCACTTTTGCAACTTTAAGTAAAGAAGTAAAGGGTTCCTGCTTTAACAACAACAAAAAGATAATGTTAGTTTTTATAGAATCACTAGCTCCTCATCAGAATAATCTCCTCAATAAAAGTGAGTTGCTCTTTGCAGTAGTCTGTCAAATGCAAAATAAATAAGAAAATGCCTGCCTTTGCTGATCTTGATCTGGGGATATAGCTGATTGAGCCAGAATTCTACGCACACGTACATACATATATGCCTATGGAAAAGGGGACTCAGGTATCTTTATTCATCTTTCTACACTTTACATTACAATTTGCTGATTTATGGAACTCTGCCTTTCTCTAGATAGGTTTCTCTAAGTTTCACCCAGAATTTTGGGAGGTTGTGAAACCTGAGCAATCAGAAGAACTGGAAGAATAAAAAGACCAGCCTTTGAGGGACAATGTTTCACAGGATGACTTAAATCCACCCTTTCATTGTGTTGTTCTGAACTGACTTTTCAGCTAACATGATGCAATTTGAGTAAAGATCTATGCTTAGTTTTTTTATTCATGTTATATACTAACATCTTTTGTTATTCTTTTTCGGCTAAGAGAAGGGTGGGGGGATTGCCTCTGGAACTGCCTGCACAGCTACCTGAGAAAAATATATTGAAGAGTTTTCAGAAACACTGAAACTCTAACAAATTAAAGCATACTCACAGCTGATAACAAATTATTCTAGCGTTCTCTCTAGTAATACATTTCTTATTGTAGAAGTTAGTCTTTGGAATTGCTGGAAGAAATATCCATCTGGTTCAGTTCCAAGCCGGGAAAAAGACACTGGAAACATGGAGGCTGATTGGAAAGATGGTTTAATGGTGAAGCAGAAGCACATGGGTGGTTTTGGGCAGCTGACCACCTAGAGTTGAGATGAATAAATTCCAGTAAAGTACCCACAAGCATCTGATAGAAATAAAACATGTACAAGTCCGTTAGGGTAGCCCCAGAAAAGAATGCTGAAGATGACATTGCTTGAAAATGTCTCCTGAATTCCCAGTGCCATTCCCTTCCATTACGGTGATACTGCTAAATCTACAAATCACAAACTAGTATTTAAACATACCCTGAAGTTTAAAAACATCCACAGAATAAACATAAAGATTATGAATCAACCTAACGTGCATAGAAATATTTTCAGATTTAAATGAATCCCAAAGATTAACATCAAGGCACAGAAGCAAAGCTAACAAAAACCAAACAAAAACCAAAACAAAATGAAAAATCTTTTGAAAAGTTTTTGTATTAGTTTGATTAGTTTTTTAATGGTTTTTTTAGGGGAAAGGGGAAGAACATGCATATGCTGTAGCAGTCGTGGGATTCAAATAGTTTAACAAGAAGTTATGTGGGCGTGGCTAGGTGGCCATGTGACTGCATGGGCGTGACTAGGTGGGCATGTGACTAGGTGGCCATGGCCAACTCGACATCATTTCTTTGCCCTAATTACTGTTTTAAGTATAAAAAAAGGAAGTTTATTTTTATGCATTTAATACTTAAATAAGAATAAGAGGTACACAAAACTAGATTTTGTTACAAGAGTTTTATTTCAATTCCCCAAGCTAATTCAGATAAAAATATTTTTCACTATTCAGATTTAACAGTTGGAAGGGACCTTGTAGGTCATCTAGTCTAACCCCCCTCCCAAGCAGGAGACCCTACAGCATTTCTGGAAGATGGCAGTCCAGTCTCTCTTTGAAAACTTCTACGGATGAAGCTCCCACCACTTCTGAAGACAAGCTAGCTGTTGGTTAATTGTCCTATCAGAAAATTTCTCCTTATTTCCAGGTTGAACCTCTCCTTGTTTAGTTTCCATTATTCCTTGTCTGTCCTTCAGGTGCTTTAGAAAATAGCTTGAGCCCCCTCTTCTGTGTGACAGCCTCAAATATTGGAGAACTGCTATCATGTTTTCCCTGGTCCTTCTCTTCACTAGGCTAGCCATGCCCAGTTCCTGCAACCATTCATCATGTTTTAGCCTCCAGTTCTTAGGATTCACCATGAAGCATGGTGGAATCAATTCTGGAGCAATTTCATCCAATATATAATACTGCCTTTATATGATTCCTTCAGAGTGTCAGAGTTCCAAGTAACAACCCCAACAAAAGAAGACTCCAAGGCTTGAAGTTCCTCAAAGTTCCATTTTATTAGAGATGTCATATTGGCACATCTGGGAAAACACAAATCTGAAAACTTCCAGGTTTTCCCCACCCAAAGGAAAGGCCAAGTCCCTGCCCAGCACCCACATGTCCATCACATGGTCCAATCAAAGCACCATCCCAATTGGAAATGCCTCCCAGTCACACCCCTCCAGGTGCAGGGCAAGATGTCCTTGCCTCTCTGAGAAAGGAATGTTATTATGATTATATATCACCCTTGCTCCATACAATCCCCACTCCCAATTTCCCACAGCATTAAATGTGGCAGGCCTGAAGGCCCAATGCAAAAGATAGCTTCCAGGTCTGACATTTTGTAGTCTTCATTTTGTAGTGATCTGCTTCACAGTTCAACTTGTACTACAACATCATGAGTCATAGTTTTGTAAGTTTGGCATGAGGTTAAAAGCAGGTGTGTGCGCTCTGAGCAGCAATAAAAATGACTACATATAAAAATAGAAGGCACAACAAAGGGGAAAAAAATCAAGGCCTAATTTAAATCTTTTAATTAAGATTATTGACTAGCTCTTAGCTGATTAATCATTCTTTCTGGCAGTGAATTGCTTCTAATGGGATAACTCAATGGGCCTGAATGCAATAAAAATCTAAGTTAAATAAACTGGATGAGTATTACTACAACTCGTATATCAGGCCCAAGCAAACTGTAGCCACTGATCTAATATGAGCAACTTTTAGATTTATTTCCAAAACGTATCTGGAAACAATCAGTTGTGTGTCTGCCAGATCCAAGTAATGTTCCATCCTAACTTCAGATCTGGGTATCTTATTTTTGTCCTCCTCAACTCTTTTCTGCTGGTCTTCATAACAATGAACTAAGATTTATTCAGGATCATACTTCACTAAAAGGCTCTGCAGCACGAATACAACTACTGTACCAGATCTCATATAAAATACACGAGTTCCCTAGGAATAAGTTAAATATTTCACTGCTGACACTGCATTCCTAATTGAGTTTTACAGACAAAGGCTGAGTCGGTCCCATTTAGTTCCTACGGATTAGAGGAGTATAGGACTGGACATGTAAACAGAGGAACAGCGGAGTGAAAGTTAATCTTCAATTAAGCGCCGATGTGTTTTCTCCAAGGTTGCTGTGGTTGCTGTCCCTCTGTTGCTATGGTAACTCTCCCTCCGCAACTCCAGCATTAGGCAAACTTCCCCCCCCCCCCCCCCCCTCCTTCTTTTCACCTGACGCGCGCGCGGCTCTTTCATTCTTATTAGGCGAACGCTTCCCTCATTGGCTGCCTCGGGTCGCTCTTTTGCATTCCAGTCGGTGGAAATTTCCGTGTCCCGCCGCGGCCAAGCCAATGGCGAGCCCGCGAGCCCCTCATCCAATGGCAGCCGAGGCTTCTGGCTGTTGTGGTTCGCGAGGGCCGCGCACGTGGTCCCGTTATGTAAAAGGCAGGGTGAAGAAGCGGCTCCCCGGCCTCGCGCGTGTTTCGCGAGCCTGCGCAGGCGCGCCAGTTCAAGGAACGATCGGCGCCGCCGCCGCCGCTACCGCCGTGAGGAGGAAGGACACCGGTCCGGATTGCCTCCGCTCTTACCCCACCCACCTACCCCCCCCCTCCGCCGAGCCGCCATGAAGCAGCAGCAGCAGCCGGTCATGTCGGCGGCCAGTACGGGCGCCGCTGCCGCCGTAGCCGCAACGGCAGTCCCGGCCTTTCTAAGTAAACTTTGGGCTCTGGTGGGCGACGCGCCCAGTAACCAGCTCATCACCTGGAGCCAGGTAGGCGTTGTCGAGAGAGGCCAGCCGCGAAGAGGGGCGGGGGACGGGGGACCGGCCTTTCTCTTTTCCTCCCGACTGCCGCCCTGGAGCCTTGATTTCGCGGTCAGGCTCCCTCTCGCCCTTACGGCTCCCCCCCCCCCCCCGGCGGGACAAAAGGCCCGGCAGGAGGCGGTGCACGAGGAAGGGGGCGTGATTCGGCGTGAGTCACGGTTTTTTTCGTCGGGTGAAGGTTTGTCCCGAGATCACCGAAGGGCCTCGGATCCTGTCACCTCCCGCCCCCGTATCGGTCGTTTCCCCGGGCCCGCGTCTCACCCTCGTCCTTCCCGTCGGGAGGCCTCAACTGTCACATGGCGGACTGCAAGGCCGCCGAGGGATCCTCCGAGACGAGAAAATAACATTGCAGAAGGGCCTGGACCGAGACCGGCATGGTTGGGGCGGGGGCACGTCTCTGGGGTGTATGCAGAACTGGTGCCGCTAGTGGGAACCCCGAAACATGCCCGATTAGCCCTGGGTGAGGAAGCTGATACCTGTTAGCTAGTCGAGCATCCCTCTTGACATCTCTGCTCGAAATCAAGCTGTTCCTGCGCCTAAGGGAATGTGCCTGGAAAAGTCTTGACTTTGTGTATATGGTGCTTCTCCATACTGTTAATTTTGTACACAAAAGTGTGTTGAAATGCACTCATCAGTTTAATGTTCATACTGATTTTATGCCCTGAACCTCTGGCTGAGCTACTTATTTAAATAATTGATGTGGCTGCCTGACACTTGAGGTAAATAATAATCTCAAAAATAAAAGCCACACTACCAGCTGGACCTGCCCAGCTAGCCTCCTGGCTCATGCACCTGAGGAAATGGTCTTCTTCAGGATCTTTAGGCTAGTCCCAGAATGCAGTAATTGGTCTATCTCCCTATGGCTGGCTACAAACTTTCAAATGTGTCTCTGGTAACTAGAAGAACTCACTTTTATATTAGGCTGTCACCGGTTCTTTCTCAAGTTGGATATAATTCTGCATTTTCCATAAATCTCTTCAGGCTGTCTCAGATTATGTTATTTTTTTTCTTGTTCAGCAAGTCAAGTTTGGCATTTTATTTGAAAGTTTTTCAGAATGTACTTGCCTCAAGCTTTTTGCAAGAAAAATGTTTGTGTTTGAGGCTTTGTCCCTGTAGTAAACAGGAAGTGGTGTTTCTGCCCCACATTCTTCTGCAAATTTAAAACTGGAGCCCACCATTGACTGGTTATAACTATTGACTGCACATTCAGAAAGATCCACTTATTAAATATTTGCTGTAGGAAGCAATTTACTAAAGGAGTGTTGTTTAGAATAATACTTAGGTCACTGTTCTGTTGTATTTATGTATTGTTTTCATGGTCTATCTGTTCTTTTTATTGTTAACTACTTTAGCTCTGATCTGTTGACTATTAACATTTAAATAGGTTCAGAAATTATCAGGAATGTCAGCAGAAGAGTCCTGACTTCCTATTTTGCTTTATTCCAGCAAGAGTCAATGTACATTCATACATTTTCTTACTCTAAATAAAACATGGTCAGATAGAGTAATTTAAATCCCATAAATTACACTGGTTGAGTTCAAATATAATGGAAAGAAAAACACAAGCAAATCCAATTAGGGTTTAGTTATTAACTGATTGTAGGTAGTCAAACTGCTTTTCTGTTTGTCACAGTTTGGGGTAATAATACTATCACTTACCTATTAGTAAACATAACTTCATCAGCTCCATGTACATGATATTGTATAATATCAGTAGATTCAAATGTCATTAATATGGCTTATTTCAGTAGACTTCCCTGTAGATATTTATTATTTACTAAATCAGCACCACTATTAATCTTCTCATCATTCCTATCACTCATCTCCTTCCACTAATCACTATATGACTGTAACTTTGTTGCTTATATCCTTACGATTTATATTAACTGTTTCCTAATATGATTTGATTGCTTATTTGTACCCTATGACTATCATTGTGTTGTACCTTATGATTCTTGATGAATGTATCTTGTCTTTTTATGTACACTGAGATGAGAGCATATGCACCAAGACATTTTTTTTTTTAAATTTGATTTATATGCCACCCTTCTCCGGAGACTCAGGGCGGCTTACAGTGCATTAAGCAATAGCCTTCATACTTTTGTATATATTATACAAAGTCATCTTATTGCCCCCACAAACTGGGTCCTCAATTTACCTACCTTAGAAAGGATGGAAGGCTGAGTCAACCTTGAGCCTGGCAAGATTCGAACTTACTTTAATTGCAGACAGCTGGTGTTAAATTACAGTGCCTTGTCTGCAGAGCTATCCAGGCTCTTGTGTGTCCAATCACTTTCTTGTGTGTCCAATCACACTTGGCCAATAAAATTCTATTCTGTTCTATTCTATTCTATTCTATTCTATTCTATTCTATTCTATTCTATTCTATTCTATTATTATTTTCAGCATATGAATGTCCTTGGTCTTGAATCTGATTTAATACATGGAAATAGTGCAAAGATAGCCTAATACAGTACGAGGAGAGAGAATTGCTCCATAGATCAGTATTTGGTTTCAAAATGTTACAGAGAATACACTGTAACAGTTAAGTTACTCTTTTATTCTGAGGAAACTGCTTACAAAAAAATTCTTAGATATTAAGGGTGAAAGAATTTACAACCACATTTGTTCTTGTGCCAAATATTTCTATTTGGAGATGGACAGATGGTGTAACTGTTGTAAGAAATCTGTTTCCTTGTTATGACTTCAAAGTTGTTTTTTTCTCAGAGGAATATAATATAAGAAAAAAAAATAATGAAGTTATCTTTATACTGAAGCGGGATTCACTATTCCCAATCAGCTCCCGTCAACCAGTCAAGAGACAAGACCACAGAGATCCAGAGGAAACAGGTTTATTGAGTATTGCTAGCAATAGGCCCAGTGCAGTAGCCTGCCAAGTACTGAGCCCCGAACTACGCCCTAAGGCAGATTTTATAGGTTTTGTGATTTGACAGTGACATAGCATAATTCAGTTCCGCCTATGGATAATACATTGTGCATACAGATAGATAACTCTATGTGGGATTCACTGGAAAAGTACAAAAGCAGAAGCTCATAGTTTTGTGATACATATTCCATATATGGGTATATTCTACATCTTACCCAATATATTCCAGTAAGTTCTATAGGGCATACAACTTGGTACATCTTGTGGTTATAACGGTTACAACAGAAGGCTACAAATGTCAAGTTCCCTTTTAGGCGTACAGATGTAAGAGAAAGGGCCTTATGATTATATCTTTTATATAAGAGTGCAATAAAAAGTGTAAATGAGGTTATATACCATTTGATTGAGGGGCTCTCCCTCATTCCCCCCTGTTGAGACTTGGCCAAGTAATGCAATTACTGCGAAGTCTCATAGATGGGGTTACCTTCCTCCATATCCATAAGTTTCTGATATTCCCACCAGGCCATAGCTTGGGCTGTAGCTTTTTTCTCAACCAATAACGATAGAGTGCTGGTGATGATGCGAATAAAGATAGGGAGAATGCAAGGCAAAATAACACATCCAGCTGCAATGAGGCCAATGAGAGCGACGATAGCTTGTAAACCAGGCAATTTCGGGAACCATCCCGAGAAGGCATCTGCTAGGTTGAAGCCTCTCCATGTCTGAACAGGGACATGCGCGATTTTGACCATTTTATCAGTAATTTCCTTAATAACATGGCCACTATCATCGATCTCAATGCAGCAGTTAGTGAGATTGAACTTGCGACACACACCTCCCTCTTTAGCTAACAAATAATCTAAAGCAAGGCGATTCTGCATGATATAGGTACGCGATTTGACACTTTCCTTTGCAAGCTTAGTAAGACCCTTAACTGTTTCATTAGTTATGATTTCGACCACAGCTTGTAAACGAATGAGGCGGTTGAGGAGGTATATAGGGGTACGGTAGCCCCACATGCCATCTTCAGCCCACGTGGCCGGCCCATAGTATTGAATTATCCTCTCAGGAGGCCATTCTTCTTTCTGAAATGTCTGGGGGCCTCCAATTTTGACCTTCTCAATAAGAGAGGTGTCTACATGTCGGCGGTCCCTAGTGAGGTTCCCAATTTCATCATAGACAGGTACTCCCAAGACCTGTCTATGGCGAAGAGGAAGCAAGAAAAATGCAGGGCGGATGATGCCTAGAACACAAGAGCCACACCAGCCTGCGGGGAGTTCAGCATAAGCAAAGGCACCACACAACCAATACATACCATCAGGAGCTAACCAAGAGTCTTGTTAAGAGGGTTTAAGATGTATTTTCGCATATGCCGTACCCTTTCCAAGGCTGTGTCATCTGTGGTGTAGGTTCTATTGATACCAGACCACCAGGTACCATTGTTCCAGGCGGAGCGGCAGCGAATAGATCCAACATAGAAACAGCCTTTGGTTCGATTTCTAGTGTAGCAAACAGATCCCACGAGATTGGAAGTGAGAGCCCAGGTCCCATCCTTACCCGGAGTAGCAGTAAGATTATTGCGTTGTTCCATTTCCAAGACAGTGGAATAATTAAGTTCCTGGGCTTCCCATGGCCATTTATCACCCATGTTGGTTCCTCCACACACAAAACAATTAGAAACATTAAGGGTATGAGCAATGTCCTCCGCCAGGTGGACAAAAGTATTATGTACCTGGGCAGGGAAGTCAGGAATATTAAGTTTAGCAATTTCTTCATAGAAAGACCAAAACAGATGTTTGGTGTCACCTCGGGATCGAGCCCGTTTGGTAAACTTAAGCCTGATTTTAGCACCTGGATCCCTACCTCTGCCATCGATTTGAAAACCATAGTCAGCAAAAGCTTCATTCCGATTCAAAGTCCAAAGGGAATGATGGAAGGTAAGGATAACAGGATTACATTTACCCAAAGGGCAGTTACTGGCAGCCACTCCAGGACGAAGGGAGATAAGCTGCTTGTCATCCGTGTTGGTGATACAACTCCTATAAGGGCACCAATTATAGGTATCAGCAATGTGACAATCAGGTTTCGTCCTGGTTTTGAGGCACATATACTTAGTATTGAACATATACTCTCTTTCCCTTTCCAAACCTCCACATCGGGTTTGATAATAGCCTCCTCTATTAATAAGGTTGCAAGCATCAAAAGTCAGAGTCAGGGATTGTTGTCTGATAGGAGTGGAATTTGAAGCAACTAATTCCAAGCCGGAGCCACCCATGTGATAAAGGTAGACCGCATGTTCAGTCCACCTGGTGATTTGTGAGGGGTCATAGCATTGCACTCTTGCCTTCTTGTCCCTGCACCTCCTATAGACCGTGCTATTCAGAGTGCATGATGACAGCTCAGTGAGGCAATCATCAGGTTTAGCAGTGTGGGATCAATGGGAGTGTACATGCGGTAGGCATCTAACAGCCGGGCATAGAAGGCTTCTGGGGCTTCATCGGCACCTTGGATCACCAAAGAAGGCTTTGACATGTTGGTGGTGGGTTTCCCCGCCGCCTGGATTGCCTGCACAACAAGGCGCTGGTAATCCTGGAGGGACCTGAGGTCATCTATCTTATAGGGGTCCCATCTTGGATCCTCGGAGGGGAAATTTCTAGCCACCCAGCGATCAAAAGTCATATCCTGGGCTGGCATAGTTCCCTTTAAAATTTTAAGAGCCGCATTCCGAATCTTTTCCCTCTCCTCTGGATTAAAGATGGTACCCATCAATTGTCGTAGATCCCGCCAAGTAGGATTATGGGTATCTACAATAGTTTTGATCAAATCCGTGACCTCTGATGGTTTGTCACTAAACGGACCATAATGCATTTTCCAGTTTAAAAGGTCCGATGAAGTAAAAGGGACGTGCTGAAACACAGAGACAATCACTGGCTCTCTGTTTGATTCAACCACGGACTGATCCACTCTCCTGAGGGGGTTCAGGAATGCCACGCCGTTCTCGGACAGATCATCTTCCTCACTCCGTCCGGCATTCTTTGAACGAGTTCGGTCAGCTATGGGGCCTTCCTTCTCTTCGAGAGGCCATGATTCTCCCCCTACCGCTCCTTCTAATTCATCCCTTGGGGGGGTTATCTGCTCGCTTTTCTGGGCTTCTAGCTCCTTCGGGCGGGCCCCCCGCTCCGCCCCATCCGAACTGGTTTGAGCGGAGCGGTCAACTGGGGTTGGTACCCCCGAAGAGTCGAGGATGCCCATGTCATCCAAGACTCGCAGAAAAGAGCCAGCCCCATCCCCTGTGCTGCTGGAAGCTGAGGTACTTGCTCTGGGGCTTATTTGTCCTTCCCCGCGAGGGACATATGGCGGTGGATTAGGTAGTTCCTCGGGGCAGCTAGGGAGGATTGTGGGCATAGTCTTCCCCTTTTTGAGTGGCAAGGTGCGTGAAACTAATAGCCTGCACCTCATGGCTTTGCATTTTTGTAGCCACGGGGGGGGGGGTGTTGTACCAGATTAAGCCAGACATCGATATAAGGGGCTTGGTCCGGGTGTCCTTTAGTGGGGTGGAAAACCCTCTGGTGTACTCGCAGTACAATCTCTGGGTCCAATGACCCTGTTACTGGCCAGTCAACTCTGAAGTCTGGCCAGTCCACCTCACAGAAAACCCGTAACCTTTGCCTGCTCCACCTTATGCCGTAGTCTTGGCTAATGTAGGCGTCTTTAAAATGTTTTAACATACATGCCAAAGGGGTGAGTGGCGTACTTCCTCCTCCACCCATCTTCCTCCCAGGGCACCAGACAAGACAAGTAGGAAAAGGGATTTGGGAAGAAGGTAAGGGGTCCTTCCTTCCCAGAGAAACACCAAGGGGTCTCAATCACACTTCCCCGGCTGCCAGCCCCGGACACTCGACGGTCACTGAACAGAACCGCGGGGTACACTCACACCTGTCATACAAGACAAACCTCCCACCTTTAACCTTTAGGGAAGGGTGATCAGGCCTTCCCCCCACTCTTACCTGTTTACAGGCTAGTGGTTATTTCCCTCTTCCCAGGGACCCAGATACTTGCCTGCAGGCGTCCTTTCGTCTCCTTCCAGCTGGATTGAAGTGGACCTGATCTCTTGGTCTCTCTCAAGTGGTTCTTGGAGGCGTCAACCGATGCTGCGAGGGGGCCGGCTCCACGGGGAAGTCCCTTGGACCAAAAGGAGTCCAATGGCGCCTGGGATATTTCCCCGAGCCTCCGAGACCCTCTCACAGCGTGGTGACGCTCCAGAGGAATCTAAAAATTCCGTTGCCGTCCTGCCGCGGTCGCCAGAAATGAAGCGGGATTCACTATTCCCAATCAGCTCCCGTCAACCAGTCAAGAGACAAGACCACAGAGATCCAGAGGAAACAGGTTTATTGAGTATTGCTAGCAATAGGCCCAGTGCAGTAGCCTGCCAAGTACTGAGCCCCGAACTACGCCCTAAGGCAGATTTTATAGGTTTTGTGATTTGACAGTGACATAGCATAATTCAGTTCCGCCTATGGATAATACATTGTGCATACAGATAGATAACTGTATGTGGGATTCACTGGAAAAGTACAAAAGCAGAAGCTCATAGTTTTGTGATACATATTCCATATATGGGTATATTCTACATCTTACCCAATATATTCCAGTAAGTTCTATAGGGCATACAACTTGGTACATCTTGTGGTTATAACGGTTACAACAGAAGGCTACAAATGTCAAGTTCCCTTTTAGGCGTACAGATGTAAGAGAAAGGGCCTTATGATTATATCTTTTATATAAGAGTGCAATAAAAAGTGTAAATGAGGTTATATACCATTTGATTGAGGGGCTCTCCTTCAATACCACTTACTATTTCTGCTGGCACAGGGAATAGTATTTGTTTTATTACTTTTAAGATTATTTTTGATTCTGTACAGGTTGCAACAGAGAAATTGGAAACTAGGGCGATCAATTTTCATACATACTCTTTGGATGACTAAAGCAAACATTGAGCAGATCCTAGGAGACATTCATAGTTTACATTGTCTTTATGCCATGTCCAATTGCATGTGCCTTTTTATTTTTAGTATATGATAAGTTGGGTTAATTTGGGAAAGCCATAATGTTTGGTTTGTTATTTGAATTATATACATAATATTCAGTTACATTATAAGCCTCTTATAAGAATTTAGTTAATGTACAGGCAGGTCCTCAACCTATGACCATTTAATATCAGTACAGAATTATAACAGCTTTGGAAATAATATAATATTTATGTAATATTTATGTAATTTATGTAATGATGCTTTATAGCCCGTAAAGCACTTCAGCCATCACAAAACATTGCACCACTATGCCTGTGGTCACAGGATCACAATCTGGTATTTGGCAATCTACTCGCACTTACAAGGGGGTTGCGAAGAACCCCATGATTGTAGTGATAACTGTTTGCAATCTTTGCCAATTTATCAAGAAAGTCAGAGGGGAAGCTGGCAGGGAAAGTTGCAAGCTGCTGCTTCTTGCTGAGAGAACTGTGTCCTGTCTCTGGGGGGTGGCTGAAAGAGCTGCCTGCCAAGGGAAGCTGAATTCCTTTGATGAGGTACAGAAACAGCTCGAATCCTAAAGATTTTGCTTCATTTCTGTACCCTGCTGAAAGTGTTCTCTGCTTTCCATTGACTGTAGCTAATGTCCTTTGGCAGGATGCCGAAACAAAGGTCAGATCTTGAATATTTGGGCTGTATTCCTGCATCTTACTGGACAAGTTCTTTCCCTCACACAGAAAGAAACAACTCTAGCAGGGTGCCAAAATGGAGCTCAAACCCTGAAGATTTGAGTTCCATTCCTGCATCCTCCTGAAGGAGTTCCCTTTCAGCCACCCCCAAATATGGAAAAAGGGGCAGTGGATCTCAGGTGGTTGATGGTGGAGGCCCATCATAAAATGTGGAGGAGTATCTCTGCTCAGGGCTGAAAATGCTGCTAAGATTTTGGCAGGGAGGATTTTCAGCTCCTGAGTGAACCCCCCCCCCCCCCCCGCGCAACTCATTCTCCTTACCTACGATTCTGTGTGATCCACAAGACCGCTTAATCACAACCATGATTGCCAGGATTGTGGTTGTTGAACAAAGTAGTCACATGACATCTTGCTTAGCAACTGCTTCACTCAGTGACTGAGATTCCAGTCCTAATTGTGATAGTATATGAAACTATTTAAACATTTTAAAATACTATGCACACTTTTGGGGGCGGAGTGCCTTAAAGCTAGTGTTGACTTCTGACAGCCTGAACATGTCCCTACAATGTACTTGGCAAGACTTTGCGATTGGTTTGCCATTGCCTGCTTCTTCCTATAGCTGAGAGAGCCTGAGTGATCCAAGATCACCCAACTATCTTTATGTGTAAGTCAGGACTAGAACTCCGTCTTCTACTTTCTAATCTAGTACTTTAACCACTACACAAAACTGGTTCACATACACATAATAAAATCTGTGTAAAAAATGATATCTGGT
The DNA here is from genome assembly GCA_022577455.1 of Arizona elegans. Taxonomy (NCBI): domain Eukaryota; kingdom Metazoa; phylum Chordata; class Lepidosauria; order Squamata; family Colubridae; genus Arizona; species Arizona elegans. Next base: position 240,088,354 of record JAKOOJ010000001.1, read on the forward strand.
AATATAGCACTTAGACTTACATACTGCTTTACAGCCCGTTCTAAGCGGTTTTACAGAGTCAGCAACTTGTCCCCTACAATTTGGGTCCTTACATTGCCCACCTTGGAAGGATGGAAAGCTGAGTCAACCCTGAACCTGATGAGATTTGAACTGCCAAATTGCAGGCAGCCGGCAGGAAGCAGAAGTAGCCTATAATACTGCACTCTAACCACTGCACCACTGTGGCTCAATATACTAGAGATACTACAGCTACTATTTTAAAATAGTAATTAAAATAATATGTTTATGTCACATATGCCAAGCTATGGCAGTATCTATTAAGGGCCCAGTCTGACTATAGTGCTTGATGTGCAAGGTCTCCTTCTACCTCCTTTTTCTTTTTTCTTTTCTTCAGTCTTTTTATACCAAAAAGTATGTCTCAGCCTTGCAATGATTTTGTCTCCTCATTTCTTATTACTTCTTTTACCCAATGTTTCCTCACATTCTGCTTTCTAGTCCACAAGTTAATTTAGTCTGGTTTCTTAACCTGCTGTTCTAGTGGATAATTTTCTATTGCATCCTCTGGGTTCTTAATCAATTTGCTCTTTTGTTAATCTTAGCCTATTAATTAGACTGCACTTTTGCTTAGATTGTCTATATCTTTTTATTCTCCCATTCCAAACTAAATAATCTTTAGACTTATATATTATAAGTGCTTAATAGTGCTTTACAAGCCCTCTCTAAGTGGTTTACAATCAGCATATTGCCCCCAACAATCTGGGTCCTCATTTTACCAACCTCAGAAGGATGGAAGGTTGAGTCAACCTTGGGCTGGTGTGGATCAAACTCCTGGTAGTGTGTTAGCCTGCAATACTGCATTCTAACCACTGTACCACCATGGCTCTTAAAAGTAGAAGTAATAAAAAGTATGCATTTTAGATCCAACCAAGTAACCTGTAACCAAAATTCACTTATTAGGCAGTTCTTATGGTCAAGCATAATATTAAACTGTCCTGTAATTTGATCTGAGTTATTGCCATTAATGTATTCATGATTTGCCTCTTCAAGATTCTGTGTTAATCTTGTTCATAATCATTACCATTTTCAGTGAAAGTTCTTACAATTTTGATATTAACTTTATATTTTTAAATTAGAGGTTATATTTGCATTAAAGAATGCTTCAGTGAGAAGTTAGTTTCAAATATATATGAAAATGTTTTTCATTTTATGTAGATTCTGATCATAATTGTGTGTGACTTTTTAATTTCAGAATGGCCAGAGTTTCCTCGTTTTGGATGAACAAAGGTTTGCCAAAGAGATTCTTCCAAAGTACTTCAAGCACAACAACATGGCAAGCTTTGTGAGGCAGCTAAATATGTGTGAGGATTTTTTTTTAGTAATATGCACTATTATATATTTAGATTTACACTTAAAATATAGAACATTTATATACTATTAATCTTGAAGTAGGTTCATTTTTTTTGTTTTACACTAGTACGTTCTGTCAGTCATTCAAATTCAATTTTGATCATGAACATAAACAATTTTCTAAGGAATATAGTTGCTATAATTTTACGAATTGCATTTACTGAAATTTTCAATGTCCAGTGTTCTGGGTCCTCTGAAACACTAAAACCCATGAAGGGTTTTCTTCTTTGTGTCATTATTGTATATTATAGCTTCAGGATTATGAAAAAACTTGATTTTTTGTAACATGTCTTTAAGCAGAAGTTAGCAGAACTATTCTTTCACAAGTCTATTGAAAATAAAATTCTATGATATTGATATAAGTATCACCTGGAAAGGTTAGGTTTTGCTCAGGTGTAATTTATCTCCCAATTTTGGGAAGGAAATCTTGTTTATACATTATGGCTTGAATTCATTGTAGTCTTCCTGCAAGTTGGAAGAATACTTTCCAACAAGGGAAAATGTTGATACAGTGGAGCATTCCCATTGCTTGATTTGGAAAGGAGGAGTTTCTGCTAACTTCCCTCTATCCTTGCAATCTTTTGTACCCCAAAATCTTTAAAAATCTATTCTAGAAGGTTATGGCATACTTTGGCATGGAGAGAATGAGAATTGATTAAAATAATTTCTGTTCTTTTTCATGGGTATTAGTTTGCTGAGAGAAATTCTTTGGGGAGAAAGTTCTGGTTGGCTAAAATTTCAAATGAAATCCATGGTAGTAAATATATCAGTGCAGTTTCTTAGAAAAATACAGTGTTATACTATATTAGGATAATAACATTTATTTGTTAAACGTATTTAGAACATATGTTCCTGTAGCCTAGCACTATTTAAGATCTGGTGTTTTTCTTTGTTTTGCTTCCAGATTTAAACTATCTGGCTCAGATCCAGAAGAAGTGGTGTATTGTACTTTTATAGTATTTTTTGTACATATCAAGCAGTATAGTAACTAAACTGTTGCATATGCAATTGCCCTGTACTTCCCAGAAATACAGCAATATCTGTGAAGCTAGAAGGGGAACTAAGTGATCAGGCATTGCTTCCTATTTTGATTTTTGTTTTATATACCCTGTTTCCCCAAAAATAAGACCTCCCTGGATAATAAGCCCAATTGGGCTTTTGAGCGCATGCGCTAAAATAAGCTTTCCCCGAAAATAAGCCCTCTTTGAAAATATTTAACCGCATGCACAGCCTGTCCCTGCCATTTCCCCTGGTTAGGGTTAGGGAGACAGAGCTGGAAATCAGGTAAGATGTCAAGAGGAGCCCCATCTTGCTCCAAAATAATAAGATGGCCTCGAAAATAAGGCCAAGCACTTATTTTGGAGTTCAAAAAAATATAAGACAGGGTCTTATTTTCAGGAAAGCACGATATATGGCTTCTGTAGAAATTAACAAAATGGATTTTGCTGATAATAAAAGACAGTTGTGCATTAGTGAAACTGTTTACACAAGAATTGCAGTTTTGATAATTCTGTAAGTATGGAAATCTTCACTTTGTTGAATGAGGCCTTTGAATATTCCCATTGATTTTTGCATTGTGGATATAATTTTTTAGATGGTTTCCGTAAAGTGGTCCATGTGGATTCTGGTATTGTTAAATTGGAAAGAGATGGTCCTGTTGAGTTCCAACATCTCTATTTCAAACAAGGACGGGAAGACTTACTGGAACATATTAAAAGAAAGGTTAGTGAAAATGTTTATAAATCTTTGAACACTTTTTGCTGAAATTCACCTATAGTATGCATATCTCACAGGCATCATAGTATTTTGGAATTCAATTCCAAAACAATTTTCAGTTTCTGTTACCACAGAAGACCTATTTCAAGCTACTATCAACTTCTATATTATTACTCATTTATATCTGGAATGATTTTTTTTACAGGTTTCTTCCTCGAAACCTGAAGAAAATAAAATTCGCCAAGAAGATCTGTCTAAAATTATAAGCAGTGCTCAGAAGGTTCAAATTAAACAAGAAACCATTGAATCCAGGCTTTCTGCACTTAAGAGGTAAAATACACGTTAGTCAATGTGATGTAACTTTATTTTTTATCCAAATTGGGAAAACTGGCCTTTTAACACCAACATTTTAACATGAAAATTTCTACTTTAACCTTAAAAATTATGTCTCTCATACCAATAGAAGAAATTATCTGTGTCATATCATTAATATTGTTTTTCAGAATATATTTCTAATATTCTGTAATATGTGATGTAATAATAACATACATGCAAACATTTTAATTTTTGCACTAACTATGAATATCTTGAAACAGAGAAAATGAATCTCTTTGGCGAGAGGTAGCAGAATTGAGAGCAAAACATTTACAGCAGCAACAAGTTATTCGAAAGGTAATTTTTCTGAGATTCATTTTCATATATAATTTATGTGAAGGAAAAGAAAATGGCTTTAGTGAATATAATACAAATTGTTAGATTAAATAGTTTTTCCTGACAGCAATTGGAGAGTAAAAATTTCTCCAAAATCAGAATCTCTAGAATAAATCAGGGCAAGTATGGAATATATGTGGAAAATCTTATTACTTCTACAGAAATCCTTTTATATAATACTTGATGCTTTAGGCTACATTGTAATGCAAGAATTATTTCAAATGCTTTTGTATTGGCTATCCATCAGTTGTGCTCATTGCAAAAAGCCTAGCTCAAGTTACTAATGGAAGTGCTTTATGAATGTTGATGTTACTAAGAAAATATATTATACTAATGCAGATAACTTTCCAAAAACTATAATGAAAATGGAAAAGAACGTTCCTTGCTTGCTCTAAGGGGCAAAATATATCTCACTCAGACTATCTGGAAATCTTTCCCAGTAGCCTCATATACATGTCAAACAACAGGGGAAAGAGATTTAATTTGTGTAGAAGCTGACAAGGGAACATCCATGGAACCAGCCTTTTCTCCCCCATTGCCATTGACAGGAACTGTTTGTTTTGGAAGGCATGGAACCACTGTAAAACAGTATCTTGAATCCTCAACCATAGTAGGCAGTCTAGTAGAAAGTTCCTAAGAGATCAAGGAGGATCAAGACAGTTCTGTCAAAGGTTATCTATTAAAACAACCAGATCTGTTTTGTTTATTTCTAGAATTGATCAAAAAGATCCATATAATCCATATAATCTGTTCAATCTCGCGCATCTGGAATCACATTATCTTCTCAACAACTTTCCTCAAAGGGGAAGATTAGAAACAGGACAATAGTTGCCTAATATTGCTTACTTTAGGGAAAGTTTCTTCAGAAGGGAGTGCATCAACATCTCTTTAGAGATATTAAGGAACCACAGAGGTGTTGACACCTTCCTGAACCAACTAATCTCACATATCCAAGCCATCTGAATCATCTAGGAATGACATGGTCCCAAAGTGATAGTACTCCTGCTGTAGAGCAGAGTGGGTTTCAGCAGGTTCTGACCAGTTCTGGAGAACCGGTGGCGGAAATTTTGAGTAGTTCAGAGAACCAGTAAATACCACCTCTGATTGGCCCCACCCCCATCTATTCTCTGCCTCCCAAGTCCCAGCTGATTGGGAGGGAATGGGATTTTGCAGTAACCTTCCCCTGGAATGGGGTAGGAATGGAGATTTTACGGTATCCTTCTCCTGCCACACCCACCAAGCCATGCCCACCAAGCCACGCCCACAGAACAGGTAGTAAAAAAATTTGAATTCCACCACTGCTGTAGAACACTATGTTACCTCAATCTGAAAGTTGGAATAAATCTTGAAATATAGGCTTTTATATTTGATAATTTGCTGAAGAGAGCAAAGAAATTATTAACTTCTATTGTTTTTGTGAAACTTGGTTAACAATTTGTTCTCTTATGCACAAGAAACTTAATTTCCAATGTAAATTAACACATTCTGTTAAGTTAAGACTTATTTCAACAGAGATATGTAATTTTGTTTGAGATTGAAATGCAACAAAACATTCTGGTTTTTTTCTGCAGATTGTGCAGTTCATCGTTACTCTCGTTCAGAATAATCAGCTTGTGAGTCTGAAACGCAAACGGTAAGTTTATTTTTGAAAGTTCCGGGAAAAGATTTTTTTAAAAAAAGATGTAGCCTTTACAAATGCATTAACAGGGTTTTTTTCCCCCGATTTAGCCCACTGCTTCTGAAGACTAATGGGGCTCCAAAGTCTAACTTATTTCAGCAGATAGTCAAAGACTCATCAGAAAACAAACATCATGTGAGTTAATTGTAAAACATATTTAAAAGTAAAAAGTTATCTACCTTGGGGAAACTATCTTAATATGGATGTTTGAGATATAGGTGAAAAGCAGTTTAAATGAAGTTTTGTTTTATATGAGGAGATTAGTGATTGCAGTTCTAAACAGAGACTTGCAATGATTTTCACTGGCTGTAGACCTACAGATTACAGGTAATCCTTAACTTTTAGCAGTTCATTTAGTAATCATTCGAAGTTACAATGACACTGAAAAAAGGGACATGACCGTTTTTTCACACGACCTTTGCAGCATCCTCATGGTCACGTGATCAAAATTCAGACATTTGGCAACTGACTCATATTTACAATACTTGCAATGTTTTGGGCCCATGGCATCATATTTGTGACCTGACAAGCAAAGTCAACGGGGAAGCCGCATTCACTCAACAACTGTGTTACTATCTTAACAACTGCAGTGATTCACTTAACAAATATGGCAGGAAAAGTTGTAAGATAGTGCAAAACTCACTTAACAAGTGTGTCACTTAGCAACAGAAATTTTGGGCTCAGTTGTGATTGTAAGTCAAGGACTACCTGTACTGCAGAATCAAAATTGTGCAAAAGCAAGTGACTTTGCACAGATGTACTTTTTCTAGCCTGATGTTCTACGTTCTCCCTTAAATCAGCCCTTAAACTTTGAGCGCTCTCTCTCGAGTATTTTTTAAGATCCAGAAATAGAGGGCATCACCATCCCATGGTTTTATCAGTAGAAATGGTTTCCACTGGAATAAACTTGCGATTATTCTACCCATTGCATTTTCTTTCTTCCATTTTTTTTAGTAAACATGGCTGGTCCATGTTTTTTGTGCCCATTATTTTGTTTTTAAGAAAATAACCTATATTTATTTCCTCTGTTAAATATAACAACTTTCCTTCAATTATAATGACTTCAATTACAGAAACACTAAATAATGGTTTATATTAAACCAAACTATACAGTGCAGTGCAGTGCAAAAGTTTGAGTTCCAGTAGAAAGAAAACTACAAAGTTCATGAGGTTAATTATTCTTGTGTTTGTGGTATATTTCAATTTCCCTAACTAAGGTTTTTAATTTCTTTGTGAGTTGCAATGTACCCTTAAATTCTTAGGTTAAAAATTATTTTTTTGTAGTTTAAAAAACAAAAAGGCAGTTTTATAGCTAGTAAAATGTTAAATTCCAGTAATCAAAACTGCACCATCTTTACAAAATGGAGTTATTGATAGACTTTAATTAATTGCAGAATATACCTTCAGGACAAAAAGCAGAAAACTCAGAAGAGCCTCTTAAATTAATGGCTTAGAATATTAACAGACTGAAGCCTTGTTTTAACCCTGAACTGGAATCCCACTCTTAGAGTTTCGTAATTAATGTCACTCAGATGTGAAGAAAGAGTCAACACTGCTCCTTGTATAGTGAGTTGTAAATAAGATTGTATCTGGATAATGGAAGAGATAAAGAGATAAAAGACAGAATCATCCCATTAAGGCTTAAATTGATGTCTCCAGGACAGAAGTGAGAACTACTAATAAACACCATTTGAATAATGAAATATTCTACATTGATGGTTGAGATTAGGTTCAAGTGTCATTTCTTTCTCCTGAACCAAGTAAGAACCTCTGTGTTACAATACAATAGAGGTAATCCTCAGTTTACAACAATTGAGCCCAAAATAAGTGAGTTTTGCCCCAATTTATGACCTTTCTTGCCACTTGACAGTTGCTAAGTGAATCACTGCAGTTGTTAAGTGACACAGTTGTTAAGTGAACCTGGTTTCCCATTGACTTTGATTATCAAAAGGTGATCATATGACCCCAAGACACTGTAACCGTGATAAATATGAGTCAGTTGCCAAGTGTCTGAATTTTGATCACGTGACCATGGGGATGCTCACTGGTCCTAAGTGTGAAACATGATCATAGGTCACTCTTTTCAGAGTCATTGTAACTTTGAGCAATCACTATTGTAAATTGAGGATCGCCTGTACTTCTTTTAGTCAAGATATTACTCTTAAATTATTTAAGAATGATTATCCTGTTGTAAATCCATTTCAAATGCATTCTGAATGTAGCACTTTTAACTTTCTCATTCACTTTGAAGACATTTCTATCCTTATTCCTGTTTTATCTTTATTATGCAATTATGTTATTACAGCTTGTAAATGGACAGGTTTCACATAACAGGAGTGATGGTTTAAAGCAAAGAGACCAACTGTCAGATGACATTATTATTTATGACATCACTGATGATAGTGGGGATGAAGAAAAGGCACCTATTACTCCAGAAACTAGTGAAGATACTGTTTCAGATTCAAAGTAAGAAACATTTATATGTGTGATAAACACAATTGCAATTTTGGGCAATCCTGCATTGATGCCTGCAGTTTTAATTCTATAAATAAATTAGCAGAATCCAAATATTTTCATTAAAATAGTAGTGCTTAGATCTCGCAAGACCTGATTCAGATTGTATCACCATAAGGACTAGTAGCAAATAACTATAGTAAAATTATTAATAATTGGCTTGCTTTGCAGAGCTAACTTAGAACAGCTGTTTTTTTTTTTGGGGGGGGGGGGGGTTTAAAAGCAAAAGTTCTAAATGCCTAATAAATGTAGTGTTGCAAATACTTTGTGGATTTAGTGAAATGGATTGTGATTTGTTTTTTTAAAAAAGCCTATGCAAATATACACTAGTTATTTTAAAATGCCATATTATTCAGTTTAAGAAAATGTGCATGTGGAATGTGTGGGATTCTGTTGTGTAAATCTCTAGTCTCCCGTCACTTACCTCCCCAAAAAGTGTTGAACTTCTAATTATTCAAAGGGAAATACAGAAACAGAAATGCTGTCTGAGTAAAGCTGAAGAAAATGGTTTCAGAGTTTTACTTCCAATCAAATTACAAAAGAAAGGCTTTCTTTTTGTTAATCTTACATTTGCATTGCAGCTACAGTCCTGACATTGTAATAGTAGAGGATGATAATGAGGATGAATATACACCTATAATTCAAGAAAATACAAACGCTGAACCAGTTGGTATTTCCTATGATGAACCGATAAGTCCTACTTCTGATCATGGAAACCCATTAATGTCTAGTGCTGTTCAGTTAAACAACCAATCGACTTTAACAGCAGAAGATCCAGTGTCTATGATGGATTCTATTCTTAGTGAAAATGGAGTGATCTCACAAAATATCAACCTTCTTGGAAAGTGAGTCGTGTGTTACTTTCTTAACGTTATTTTTAACTTTAAAATGTATGCACCATCTTATTCTCTTCCTCTTTTAACTGCACATGTATTTTACACTGAACATATGTTTTAAATATGCTGATTATCTGTTTTCTTGTTACAAACAGGAGATTTCAATATGCTTGCTATAGAACAGTGATGGCTAACCTTTTAGCCATCACGTGCCAGGAGATGGGGGGTGGAGGAGGTTCGCGCGCGTGCGTGCCCACACCCATAATTCTATGCGCCCTGCCCTGTGCGTGTAACCCTCCCCCCCCCCAGCACGCGATGGCCCGGTAGGATGTTTTTCTTTCTCACCTGGCTCCAGATCCTCTCTATGCATCTGGGAAGGGCAAAAACAGCCTTTCCCACTCCCTCGGAGGCCTTCCAAAGGCCTGAAACAGCCCATTTCCCAACTCCCGGTGGGACAGGAAGTGACGTTTTTTGCTGTCCCCAGCCTCCAGAGACACCTATAATTTTTACATTATATGAAAAAGAAGAGTGTATTTTTCTTGATTTTATTTTAGAAGTCCAAAGTGACAAGCAGGGAACAAGTTACTGCTCAAAAAACTAGAGGATATTCTTTTTCCTTCAGGGTGGAACTCCTGGATTACCTTGAGAGCATTGATTGCAGTTTAGAGGACTTTCAGGCCATGCTGTCAGGACGGCAGTTCAGCATAGATCCAGATCTTCTGGTGGATGTAAATATTTGCTTCAATTTTATAAAACTGTTTTCTCCTTTAAAATATGTCATCAAGGTGCTATATTAATGCCAGTTGCAAACTTTATAAAGTTTCAGAGAAAAAACAAAAAAAAATGTTCAGAGTATTTTTCTGAAGAATATTTTTAATGTCAATATTTTCACAAACAAATCATTGGTGCAGTTTAAAAATAGCCAACTTTATTATTTAGAATCTTAGAATCTTCTTTTTAAAATGTGACATTTTGTTTTGTTCAGCTTTTTTCAAGTTCTGTACAGATGAACCCTACAAGTCATATCAGTAGTACAAAAGTAAGTTTTATATTGGCATATCAATGAAATGTGTTAAAATATCACATGTTCATATTTTTAAAAGTCTGAATTTTGGCAAGGTCATAATTTAAGATTAGTTTTCTATTTGTTTGAATTCCCATGCTTTCTAGTACTGAACTCGGCCTCTTTATATCCTTATAGGAATGTACTACAATTTCATAGCAGTGCTTTTAGAACTATCAAAATAGGGATGTTCGTAAAATGGGGAAATTATTTTGGTTTGAACCTGCAACAAGATGTTGTATTCCAGATGTTTTGTTAAATAATTTCTGGGGACCCAGTTTGGCAATACTGAAATCTTGAATATGTTTGAAGTTTCAAGCTTCAGATGAAACAAAATCTGAATAGGAAAATTGGGCAAAGTTCCTTTCCCTGCACCTTCCCTTAGCTGTTCCCAAGTGTGCACATCCCACCAGCCTGTCTTTCCCCCATCTTTTCAGGATCTTTTTTTTTTTTCTTTTCCCTCCCTTCAAGCAACAGCATATTCTACTGACTGATCCATATCTCCTAACCTTCCAATAACTTTCCTTTTCTCCTTGTCTCTCCTCATCTGCCGACAACTTGGCTTTTTCCATCCTCAGTCCTTTCAACCATTTCTGCCCATATTAAAACAGCTCCATTTTGTTGCATGGGTGTATCAAAATATACCAAATATGTATGTTTTGGTTCAGGACCAAACCTTCCAAAACAAGCTGATCTGTGCACTATAGACTTTCCACATACTAATGTAAAGTACTTATGTGGTAGGAATAAAATTACAATTTGTATATTATGGTATTAATGTCCCCAGTCTCATTTTCATATATGTAGAGGAAATACAAATAAAGGTTTCTAAAATTCCAAAAAATGACTTCTTGGTACATGGCAAAATATTAGCTTGTCATTGTGTTTTGCTGATACCTGAATATTGTTTGTTCTGGTGATAGCATCTCACATATTTTTAAATGCTGCTGCAGAATACAGGTAGTCCTCTATTTATTACAGTAACTGGGACTGAAATTTCCATCGCTAAGCAATGCAGTCATAAAACACAATGTCACATGACATCACTTAGCTATGGTGGTTCTGGTAATCCCCTGGCCTTCGTTAAATGAGAATCCTGGGATTTTAAGCAAGGACCTCCTTGCAACTTTTTCCTGGCTTCCAGCCAACAAGTCAGTGACTTGCAAGCAGGGCAGTCTGCAACTAAGTAACTGCTATGGCCAAACACAAATACAGCTTGGCTGAGAAGAGATGGGGCTGCCACCAGGGGCCAAAGAGCCCACATGCATCCTTACACTGCATTGCCCTTGTCATCCCCAACTCACTTTTGCTGTCTTCTTCCTCCCATCACAAGGCAGATGCTGGCTATATGTGACTTCAGGAAGGCTGCATGTGGCCTTAGGAAAAAGGCATCACGTGGCCAGCACCTGCCTCACAAAGGGCCAGACCGGCACACCTCATCAGCAGTGAAGGAAGATGGCAAAGGTCAGCTGGGAACAGCAGAGCACAGGGAGGCAGGGACGGTGAAGTGCAGGGCAGGTATAAGGGTAGAAATGGGAGGAAGATAGATGGGCTTGGGGAAGTTGAAATGCACCCCGCAGTTATAAATGCGGGTAGGTTACCAAGTACCTAGATTTTGATCATGTGATCGCAGAGCCCTTGCAACACCATAACTTTAAGTTCCAGGTGAAAGTACCATTTGTCCAGTGACATTGTAACTTTAATCATAGAACAAATGGTTATTACCTGTATTTTACTTTGATAGGCTCTGTTCTGTAGTGTAACATTTTCTTTATCTCATCTTTTATGCAGGTGGAAGCAAAGGGAATTGAAACGATGAAAAGTAATAGTTCACAAGAAGACTCACAAAATGTGCCTAATTCAAGCCCTAAAACAGGTGAGTTTTCATACTGTAAAATTGTTTGCTTGCGCAGTATTCACAATTTATGGAAATTATTTTTTAGATATGAATAAGATGCAATCAATGCATACTGGTAATCTTCTACAGTATATTGAACGAGTTCTATTTTTTTTTCACTTTCATTTTGTAAAAATGCATAAATGATCTTTCTGTTTGTGTAAAATAATGCCTTTGTTTGACTTGTTTTCTTCTACTATAGATAAACAGCTCATTCAATATACTGCTTTCCCTCTCCTTGCATTGTTTGATGGAAACCCAAGCACAGCAACAGAGGGTACACAAGAAACCACATCTTCTGTAGACAAGTCAATAGAAGTGGATGAACTCCTTGAAAGTAGTTTGGATCCTCAACCAACCCAAAGTAAACTTGTTCGTCTGGAACCTCTGACAGAAGCAGAAGCCAGTGAAGCTACATTATTTTATTTGTGTGAACTTGCTCCTGTGCCAATGGACACTGATATGCCATTGTTGAACAACTAACCCAATATGTTTAAGACAAACTATTTATTTAGGTTGTGTTGGGGGGGGGGTGTCTTTTGTAAAAAAAAAAAAAATTGTGAAAGCAGCTAATGGGGACTTGAAAAGATTCTATTGCTTCTACAAAGTCAGAGCAGTTTAAATATTTACACAAACCATCAACAGTTCACTCACACTAGTTCATTATATTCTAGTGCTGTTGTACTTTGAAGTACCAACTATCTTCTGAATACTTATAATCAGATGCTCTGTATTAACCATTATGGTATCTCTTGTTCACTTTTGGTCCTAATGTATGACTGATGCTTTTTTTTTTTTTTTTTTTACTTTTTGATGGAGGTCATAGATTTCCAAGTTCTATTCATTACTTTTTTATTTTTACAACCTTGTTTAAATAAAACTGTTAGGGAGTCCAGAACTTAATGTAATGTGTCACTTAACTTCATGTCTTTTATTTAAGCGGTATATATTTTTAGGGACTTTAGAATACAAAGGAAAGAGATTGGGGAAGGAGAATGACTGGCTCCCAGACTTGGTTAATCTTTTCCACAGAAAGGAGTTCTTCATGAAGATACTTCTGGCTGTGGGATAGAGGGATCAACCTAGTCTAAAAAATTTGTTGGATTTTAACTTCAGCTATACAGATACCCGTCCTAATAAGTGAAAGCCATTTCTTAGTAGATTATTTTCCCATTTCATTAAAACCCTGCTGCTGGAAAGTTGAACTAAAGTTTCCAGGTATGTCACCAAAAACAATGTTTATCTGAACATCTATTTGCAAATGCCAGACTATATAGGCAGTAGCTTCAGTTTGTGTGTGTTTAAATAAGAAGTGGAGACACATAGCTATGAAATATGTGTATAAAGGACAATTGAGTGTTGTAACGTATTTTCCTGAAAATAAGCCCTAACACCCACCCACTCCAAATAAGCCCTACTTAAATGCCTCCGCAGCCGGCCAGCTGCTCATTCCATCTGGTTGCTTATGCTGCAAGGTGGGGGGATGGAGCTGTTGCACACACCCCACACTGGCTTATCTCAGGGCCCCCACAGCAAGGCCATCCATGCCCTAACACATGCCTCGCCTCGCGGCGGCTCCAGCAACCCCATCCAGCAGGGCCTCACATGGCCTTTGGCCCACTTCTGCTTGTGTTCACACAGCCATAACAGAGCAGGAAGCCAAGCAATGTGCTGGTGAGGCAGCTGTAAGGCAAGGCAGGGTCGGGGCATGGATTGCCCGGCTTCAGAACATGGAAAGTAAACCGGTGCACAGCGTGTGGGATAGCTCCACCACCTCACTGCCACAGCACCACTACATCACTTGGCCTCCTGCTCTGTTGTGGCTGCATAAGCAAGCAGAAGAAGGGCTGACAGCCACACAAGGCCCTGCTGGATGGAGCTGGTGGAGCCACCATTGTGAGGCAAGTGTGTGGGGCAGCTCCACCCCCGCCTTGCAGCTGTGGCACTAGCACGCCATGTGGCCTGCTCCTGCACCATGAGCAAGCAGAAGTGGGCCTCCCATGTACCAGTACTCTTAAAGTACATTGGGGGGGGGGCAAAAATCCCCAGAAAATAAGCCCTAGTGCTTATTTTGGAGCACAAAAGAAAATAAGACCAGATCTTATTTTGGGGGAAACACATTGCAATTCAAGGTATCAATGCTGATGGATATCTTTTAAGCCTTTCTATGGCTTGGGGCCATCTCTCCCCAGCAGTGTCTACCTGTCCTGTGAGATTCAGCAGAAGCAAAATAATCTAGGTCCCAACTATGAGAGAGTGTCATCTGGCAGGGCCCAGGAAGAATCTTTTCTACCATGGTGCTTACAGTTACATTGAAAGGTTCACATTAAAAGCGGTATCGAGATTAAATAGCCAGTATGAATGTTTTATTTATAGCTACAGCATAATACACTCAAAATGACTAAGCAGTAATTGCATTTATGTTCAACTTCATCAACCTGTGTATTACAGTGAATAAATTTAAACAATTACAAATGCTCAGGAATTTCGAGAAGATACCTGCAATTGAAACTGAACTGGAGAAATCTGACATTGGGAGCAATGGATAATGTATTTACACTTCAAACAAACAAAAACCAGAAGCTGAGTATTTCAAAGTACTTCGCAAAGCAGGACCAATATACTTAAGTATATACTGGTAGTCCTAAAATTTTGCACTTGTAAAGACTGCCTGCACTGCACCCAATGGGATTAGTAGCAAGAGATGACATAAAAATACGTAAAAGTCCTATGCTAAAGTCAATGTTCTATGCAAAAAAACAAATGGCATCACTGTAAATCTCAGCTGCTTAATGCAAATGTTTTTAAGGATATTATATCTGCCAATACATCCAGCGTACTGTTATTAAAAGGAGTCATTTTTTTACTTGCAGTCTAATGATCACTAAGCCAAAAAGATTAGTGTTCCTACCTGTTTTGTCCTATTTTTAATATTTTATCAGCATTTCCTACATTATGTTAGTTACTAGCAAAGAAAGACTTGAGAGCCTTAGATCTTGGTCTGAATTGCTTTCCAGCAGCCTAATAATACCTTTAAATACTTAAGTGTTTTTTAAACTCAGCGGATTCAAAAATAATTTCAATGACATGCAGTACTAATACAATTGACACAGCAATCACTTCAAAGACAAAAATGTGTACAAAAATGCAACAACTTTTCATGGCTAGAAAATTCAAGTTTTTCCATCCATTTTAAGTAAAACCATGAATATTTCAGATTCTTTTAAAATAAGCTCTAGTTAAATTAAACTTTGCAGAGAAACACTCCTTCAGCAAGAAGCAAAAAAGTAGATGTTTGTGTGACAACTGAATCAAGTCCTAAATAGAATGGCTATTGAGGATTAAAAAGGAATAACTTCAGTGAAAATAGCTTCTGAATTATAAATGCAATCAATCTATTGGTTATCCTTGCTTTGTTCTTTTCTCTGTAAAAGTGAAGCTAATTCCTCTGCACAACAGTTTCAAAGGAAAGGCAAGATAATCCAACAAATTAATGCCTTTAAACTTCAACTATTTTAAGATAACAAATGTAAACCGATTACTAACTTCCAATCCTCCCTTATTCATTCAATCAGAAGGGCAAAGACTGCACTAAATATCCTAGCAATATTGTAGGTGACTCTAAACTGGTCTGATCCCTCTATTTCTTTCCTACTCCTAATTTTCTCCCTTAGCAGAGTCCTCATATAGATCAGAAAATTGCCAATACAGATAAAACTATTACCCCTCACCGTGTTTAAAAATAAATCTCATGTGGAATCAGTCTGCATTCCCATTTTAAAAACAATCACAAAGATGAGGAAATTAAATGCTTCTGTTACAAATTTAGAATCTCTTAGATCCTCCCCTGCATTCTGCCTCTTAGACATACTCAAATATCACAACTGCTCTAAAAGTAAAGGTGCCAAGGAGAAATGAATGGTAAGCAGGTGAATCCCCCACATCCATTTTGCTTTTAAAAGGCCAGGTACCTCACTTCTCAAACATTTTTTTTAATTAAAACATTACAGCTGCTACTTGCTGAATACCTCTTGCAAGTAACAAGTCAAATACTTTAATTTTGCATGTGCTTGCTGTAGCACTTTGGCAGCTCATTACACCTTTAATTACTCTAGATAAGTGCAAGTTGCTTCACAAACACCTTAACTACTGCTAACAATATGCAACAATATGCTGGAGGAATGCAGCAATCTTCTTATTTTGTTTCTCACTTGCATTTTGTGAAATAAAGTCTGTGGAGCTGCTGCTGACATTTCTAGTTTGGCCCTGAAACTAGGAGCAATCATAATCAAGCTCAAGTAGGAAAACAGTCATGGTAATAACCTGATTTAAAATTGGCCATGCATAATAAAGACAGGATAACCTACACTAGTATTAAGTACACAAACACATATTTACAATTATTTCTTAGTACAGAATAGCATTAGCATCAAATAAGCAACTAAACAATAAAAGCTTTGAAAAAAAAAGATGCTTAGCTTAGTCAAATTCACGATTTGTTAAAACAAGTGGAGCCACCAGAGTCCACACATAGAGAATGATACCAATCCAGCTAGAAGAAATCTTCACCCAGACAGAAGGCCATTTACTGGTCATTTGTGCAGAGGCAGGGTCAGGACTGAAAAAGATGATAAATGCAGAAAGGGTTTTTTAGATTCACCTGTGCAAACAAGGAAATCAGTTTTCTTAACAGAATTCATGCAGTTTACAGATATTCCCCTCCATCTCTTGTCAGGGATCAATCCATTTCCATTTTATTGATCCCCACCCATCAAACTACACACGATTCTCTTATTTTCAGAGAGAGACTGGGGTGAGGCTGGGCAGCAGAAAAAATGGATGGAGGACAGGCTAGAATTGGATGCACAAAACAGAAGCGCTCTGCCTATTCTACATGCATAGTTCTGGATCCAATTCTGGAGTCCAATACTTGATCTACTGCCTCATTTCAAGCTTCATAAATTAAAAGCACTTCCAAAGCCAAGAGTAGTGGGGATATGTAAAACAAATGCATATGGCACAAAAATGTTACCTTTCCCCAATTTTCTATACACCGACTTACCTGTACCAATTAGTTAATGTCATCATGATATAAAGAGAAGCAAGGAAAAGCATGAAGTGAAAGAAAGAATAGCTGTAAGTAACTCCGTCTTTCTCATTGTCAACAGCACGGTGTAAATCATCTCCATCGTCTTGGGAGCCTTCACTCCGAGGAAGTCCATCTTCTATCAGCGTTGTCTCATCGCTAGTCAGAGTAAGTTTGTTTACTTGACTATTATTAGATGTTCGGATACTGCAAATGGAAAAATGGGCAGTTACTAAATACCCAGCTAATGTAGAGTTTAATAGTTGACTTTGTGGAAAAGTTTTCTGAAAGTTCCACTAACCTTGAATACAGAACACACAGTAAGAACAGGATGAGCCCCACAATTCCTTGGGCATCCCACCAATGTACCAGCTGACCCTTGCTTGGAGGGGTTGTGATATTATATCCAATTATGTTCAGCAAACTTGGATTGCACTGTCTGTCTAGATGAATATAAGAAATTGACATTCTAAGCTATTAATCCAATATGTCTCATTCAATTTGAATCAGTATTAAAAATAGTCATAATACTTCATGTAAATAATGCACAAACAATATAGATAATGCACAAACAATGCTTATGAACATCCTTCTAAAGATGCATAATATGTAGATTTACATTATATATAAAGGAGGAGAATAAGAGAACAATGAGCTGTGCTGGTGCAGTGGTTAGAATGCAATATCGTAGGCTAATTCTTCACACAGCCAGGAATTTGATCCTGACCGACTCAAAGTTAACTCAGCCTTCCATCCTTCCTAGTTGGTAAAATGAGGTAAAATAGATTGTTGGGAGCAATATGCTGACATTTGTAAACCACTAAGAGAAAGCACTGTAAAGCACTATATAGGTCTAAGTGCTACTGCTATAAGGTGCCAATTAAATTAATCTCTACTATGAAATCAGTCTAAAGCCATCCGCTCAAAAACATGTATAATACCTCAAGTATCTTTAAAAGCAATAAACAAAAAAGGCTCTTCTAGAGGCGTTTTATTCCAAAGCTGTATAGAGAATATGTTTACCAAATTGTTTAGTCTTTTTACCTGGCTCATTGGTCATTGCTGCCCAAGTAAGGTACATTATATAAACTGTGATCACAGATGATTGCAACAAGCCAGATCTCGGTTGTGATTCCTATGTACAGAAAGAAAGAGACCAATTAGGGCTTTGGAAAAAGATTGCTTAAAAAATTATTCAAACATTTTCCAAGTATTTGTAAAAAAACAAACAAACCCATACCTGTATTTTGGGTAAAATTGACATTACAGATGCTCCAATACACAGCATCATATTAACACTGATAAAGGCCTTATTTTCAGAACAGCCATCTGGATGAGTATAGTAGATATAAAATAAGACAACTGCCACCAGAGACAGGAGATAGTTTAGGGCTGTGGCAGACAGCAATGCTGTTAAAAAAAAAAGAACAAAAAGGGATTCAGATTGTATTAGCATCTCTAAGAAATTTATTACTGGGCTGCTTTAAAAAGAAAAGCGAAACTACACTACTATTGTAACTGATGAATTCCCAAGAAAATCTGGTGCCTTCACATTTTTCCCATAAGGGTTGGGAATTTTAAATGTAATACAGCTTAGAAGGCACCAGGCTGAGGAATGCTAGTCTGAAAGGGTTAGCAAAATGACATCTGATCTTCATGAGTAGTAATGCATATATTCAGCACGCTGGCAAGTGGCCTTTCGTAAAATTTGCAGGAGGAGAAAATTCATACAGGGCAACTGGTACGTGGGAGGAAATCTCTTATACTATTTGGGGATAAAACACATTCCCACAATTTTCCTGTATCAGGTATCATGAGGCTTGTGAACAATGCAAAATCCTTATTTTGGGTTGGTGATGGGTAGATATTATTTTGCAAGTAACTAGGATACGAAAATAGAGTCAGTTTGGGGTAGGGGGCCAAGGCTAGAAACCAGGAGACCATGAGTTCTGGTCTAACCTTAGGCACAAATCTAACTGGGTGACCTTGGGCCAGTTAACTCTTTCATCCCTAGGAAGCAGAAAAGGGCAAAGCACTTCTGACATTTTGCCAAGAAAAATGCAGGAACATGTCCAGACCCAAAGGAACAAAACAAAACAAGAATATGAAAACCAAGAGCACACTTTTCTGACCAATAAAGGAGAATATTTGTAGCTCAGACCAACAATCAAGTAAAGCAATACCCCAATCAAGAAACTGCCAAAGAGCCATCAGTAAGCAGCCCAACCAAAGTATCTCTAAGACCGCCCCCACCCCCACAGATAGGCAAGACACCAGAATATAAACTGACAGCAAACAGCACTCCTTACTAGCACTGATGATGTTACCTACTTAGGGTTGTGAATTGCCAAGTTAGGGTTGTACCAAGTTAGAGTAATGAAATGAAGAAAAGAAGCAAGAAAACAAGCAAGCTCAGAGAGCATCAAGGACCCCTCACACATTTTTGAGCTCATAATTCCTAAAACTAAGATTGTGGCATCTTACATTTGAGTTTTAAGACCAAAGCAACCAATCAGGTCATATTTTAACAACAAACTGTGCCATACCTGCATACCAGCATCTTGAGTTTCCTTCCTCCATTTTCTCAACCCACGATTCATTCCAAGAGTGGGCGAAATCAATAAGTAAAACCAGCTGAATAAGAATGAAGCAGAAGGCTCCGGCCATACCTACAAGAAACCACACTAAGAAAAAGAATAAAAAATATTAATTTTACATTAGGATTATTTTTAGTATCAAAACAGTATTATTGTCTAATTCAGAACAATTACTGTCTAATTCAGAGCAATCAATGTGCCTTTCTGTAGACTTAAGAAGCTAAGAAATAGTTAAGTATACCCTTCATGGACCTCAGGGAAAACACAAAATGAAACAGGAGGGAGAGGGGAAAGAGAGAGACCAAGATAGTAGGAGACATACCGGTATGATTAAAAAACAGTTACACATGTTTTTAACTACTTAATTAGGACTGAGAATCACGGTTTAGCCAAATGGTCCATTCATCCATCAACAAAACAGTTCAGAATAGAAAAATGATCAAATAAGGTTTCTATATCTAAGAAAGCCTCAGGAAATATTTTGCAGAAAAGATTAAAGATTTTCATGCAACCTTACCAGTTGTAAAAGGTCCTTCTGGAATAAAAAATGCTCCCACAGTAATTGCAACTGCTGTGATAAACTTGAAAAACCAGAATCTGAAAGAATCACCATATCCAATCTAAGTGACAGTAATACTTAATATTTTTAAATGCCTAATATTCAAGAAATATTTTAGGTTATCAATTCCATTATATTTGATACAACAGCAACAACATTACTTATACAGGGTGGAAAATGCTGTAAGACTATAACCAACCACATGTAAATTCAGTAGCCAGCAGTACAGTGGATAAAGTCTAACATTTATAATGTTATAGTTCTCTGAGAAGTTGAGCTCCAGAAGAGAATTTCCCAAATAAAAAGATATTATACACTATTCCCTGGCTTATCCATGGTTTCAATAGTTACAGAGACATGGTAAAGAAAAATTACAACTGTGGTTTTTCTATAAAAGAAACTTATCTACACAATCATAGCCCTAGAGAAAATGCTTACATCTATAAGGTACAGGATATATAATGTAAAATGTACTGTTTTATTAGATTTATCCTGACTTTTATAAAGCATATCAAGGTGGTATACATTGTCTTCCCTCCTTCAATATTTCCTGCCACCACCATCCAGCCACTCTGTGTTTTGGGTTAGACTGAAAGAAAGTGTGACTGATCCAATGTATACGACAAAGGACAAGCTACATTACTACAGTTAAGCTATGCCTAGCACTAAAGATTTGGCTGGTTATTGGAAACAAGAACTCAGTGTTGTGAAAATACAAGAATTACCATTCAAGTTCAGACTAAATGACTTGGTTTTACTATCCCCATGATAGTCAGATGAATAGATGCATGTAAACAATCATGGTGTAGAGCAGGGTAAGCAATCCTTTCTGGATAGCAGATGTATCTTCCGATGGACCAGAGAAAGCTTACCAACAGCCTACTGAAATTACTCGCTTATTTTTCAGTTGGGGGGACAGGGAAAGACATACAAGAAGGTTCTTTTCTGTCATATCCATTTTTAATTTTGTTCCTTTAATCTGAGAATTGTACTAGCAAATTTAAATGTTACGATTTTGGTCTGTTTTCAAAGATTTTGAAATTGGGAATTGAATTATTCCTATTTCTATTTCTCATGCACTTCCCTCATCTTTTTTTTTTTTTCTTCCTTGCTTTAGGTTTCAGGGAGCTGCCTGGGCTAGAAAATTGCTTATCCCGGTATAGACTGATAGCAATTCCTTTCCTTTGTCTCAAGAGTTTAAATTTACAGAAACACTCAATGATCCCTGCATTCGTGCAGTCATAATGAATAACCATAATTCAGTAAGTGAAAACATAAGTTTTCTTTTCTGTATTTTGAAAATTACATAATTTCAGATTTTAAAAATGAATCCATTACAGAGCAATAATATTATTAATAAGTCATTTCATTTGATCAGTTTATTCATTGAATTCATAAGACCAAAAGGATTAACACTGTTGGAAGTGTTTTGCTTCTACCAAATTTATGTTGGATCATTATTGTAGGAACATGTTGTAACCTCTAATTGTTTTAAATTTGTGACTATATGTGTCAAGTTGTGACACAGCAAATTTGTCCAACCTCATACCATCCATTTGTGTTGGGACTGCAATTCAAAATTTCCAACCAGCATGATTCTGGAATATAACGTACTTGGAAGGTACCAAGTGAAACATAGACAGAGACACAAGTACACATTAGACAAGCAATCATTTCTTTCTTACCCATTGTGGACTGATGCCCTTGGATCACTGCTGCTCTTTACCTTGATCATCAATAGGGAAAACAAGAGGAAGAACATGGCCAAACCAAAGCATACACGATACACTGCTTTATACCCTACTAGAACATCACAATTCACCTGGCCATCACAAAACCCAGGAATCTGTAACAAAACAGCATAAAAAGTATTAAAATGAATTCACAGAAAATGTATAATGTTTGCTTTGTAATAAGGAAGTCTCAATGACTATTTTCTGCGTTTCCTCTAAAGAAACTGGAGATCTTCCAACATGAATAAATTCATTCCACAAATTTTATAATATTAAAACTGCACATCAAATAAATAACTGCTCTGTTTTCTAAAGCCGTGTATAAAGCACACATTTGCAATCAGACTTTGAAAATCATGACAGTTCCAGAAATTGAGTGCTTACTTCAGCAGGGCTGTGATACTACCTCTTTCCCGTTTTAAGATTTCCTGTTTAGCTTGAGCTTCCTGGGCTGCCTCCTTATCACTCTAAACATAAGCTTTCTTCTCCTAAACATAAGACAAGCATTATGGCCTTTATTATACTAGTACAGATAATGGCTCAGGTATGATCAATAACATACCATACTACTCAAAGCAAGAATTCTTCACAAGAGATAGATGCAAGACACCAGGGTTTATGCCAAACTAATTTTAGCATACTTGTTTCAATAATGAACTGACCTTCTTCAGTTGTTCTTCCATTCCTGGTATTAACATCACACATGCAACGCTCACTCCAAGAAGCAAGAAGAATGCATATATCAACCTTGTTATAGTGGAGTTATTTCCACTGGGACAACATCCACACAGCAGGCAGGGGGCACTACCACACAAACATGGTATCTGATAAAAGAAAAAAAGAAGAAGACAAGTAGTAAGACAGCCAAAGATCCCCGATCACCTACTTTGCTTAACTGATTTCACAATATTTGAGAATAATTAATTATAATCTGTGACCAGCAATCTTAAATCAGTCATAGCTATCTGGATGTGCTTCACAATATCACAGCTGAGAGTTATGGGAGTTGTGGTCCAATATATCTGATAGGCACCTTATTGTGCAGTTATCCTAAGATATTTCAATTTGTTCCTAGAGGAACTATGTTTATGTACTAGAAATATGAAATTTGAGCAGGTGTTTATTGGGCTCTCTGAGCATTAAGTCACAAGCAAGAAACAGCAGAGTTGATGTTGCAATATCAGCTCTTATGTGTTTCCATGCCTGCCAGTTCATGGGAAAGGGAGTACTCACAAAAAGCTCTTAAAAGTTCTCCTCACCAAAAGTACCCACCACAGTCAACAAAAAGCAGAATCTCAACTACAGAGTAAGTGCTATTTTCATGCAGTGAATTGTTGGATTGCTTCAACTTAAATTCCTTTTTGTTTAAATTGGAGTCATAAAGATGGGAATTATAGATTGCTCAGAGTGGATTTTAAAATAAATGTTAAAGATATGTATATTTTATGCTGAGTTTGAAAGAAATAATCTGAACTACAATTTTTACATACACTTTGGAGGAAAAGCCCTTAGGAAGCCTTGGTAATTTTTATTTTGTCTTAAATCTAAATTCATCTAAAATAATTCTGATTGCATGCCAGGTATAACCTGTTTTCAACCTTTTAGTCCATGAAACGAATACAGGTAATCTTCGATTTACAACAGTTTATTTAGTGACCATTCAAAGTTACAATGGCATTGAAAAAAGTAACTTATGACCATTTTTCACACTTACGACCATTGCAGTATCCCCATGGTCACATGATAAAAATTCAAATGCTTGATACCTGACTCATATTTTTGATGCTTGCAGTGTCCCGGGATCATATGATCACCTTTTGTGACCTTCTGACAAGCAAAGTCAATGGGGAAACCAAATGTACTTAACAACCATATTACTAACTTAACTGCAGTGATTCACTTAATAACTGCGGGAAGAAAGGTCATAAAATGGAGCAACATTCACTTAGCAAATGTTTTGCTTAGCAACATAAATTTTGGGCTCAATTGTGGTCATAAATCGAGGATTACCTGTACTTCAATATTTGCATACAACTAAATACTATGTCTATAGTAAACATATTGGAGAGAATTTTCTGTCCAAGAAAATTGGGCAGAAATTTCACACATCCTAACACAAGCAATTTTCCAAATATGAACAAAAACTGAAGGATCTTTCTATTAAATTTCCTAATCTGATCCATTTATCTTAACTTTAGAAAGCAAGAATATATTATAACACAGTTTAGGCAAACAATTACTGTCCTAAGTTATGTTCCCTTCCCCCAATACCACAAATTGTCTATAATTATTTAACTTTAAGCTATAAATGGATGCTATACTTAGTCTTTGTCAAAAGTTATTAATTTAACTTCTCATCCCATCCTTTGTGCACATACAGTATTAGGGTCTGATCATGATGGGATGTGTAACTACTACAGAGTTGGGATTGAGCTGGATGTCCATTTCAGAGTCATTCCACATCTGACATTCAAATGTCAATCAACAAAAAGTAGGAAATGGCCAGAGATTATCCTGAGAAGAGGCAAGTCCTTTTTTATTTTTTCATTTTTCTAAGGAGAAGACCTGCCTACAATAATCCTGTCACACCTGACAATAGAGTATGTTGCCAAACTATATCTGGGACCACAAAAAGATAATACAACTTTTAATAGATCACAAGCCATTCACATTCCATACAGTCTCCACATCAATTCAAAAACAATTCTAGATCTCTTTGAGCTAAAGAGTTGCATTGATTTATTCC
Source organism: Arizona elegans (assembly GCA_022577455.1). NCBI lineage: Eukaryota > Metazoa > Chordata > Lepidosauria > Squamata > Colubridae > Arizona > Arizona elegans. The sequence continues at coordinate 240,112,897 of JAKOOJ010000001.1, forward strand.
AAGCTTAATTGTGATATCTTCAAAAAAAAGTACAACTCCTTAAAAAATTGCTGCTCCCTGTAGAGCTAGTGTATAATCTGTTCTCTGCAGGAACACGGGCTTCATCCCACCTCCCAGCCTTCAAGCTTCAGATCTTCCAAGGGAATCTGACATAATTTCTTGTTCAGTTCCCCTTCCAAGAAACTGTTAGATTTTTATTTATTTTTGTGAAAAAAAATCAATGTACATTTTTGTGTATATAACCAGACAACTGCATGAAGTAAGAAATAGATAAGTGGATTGAAAATCTAAGCAATGTCTCTTTAGTGAAGAGTAGAGATGTGAGGATTCTTGTGATGGAAAGACCTAAGGAAGTCAAGTATTATAGTGATTTTTACTCCTTGTTCTTTGCATTCTAAGGGGAGTAGATTAAAAGATGAACATGCAACTGCTTTTATATGGCTTCTAAAGGATATGGGAATGGTACAGAAAATGGAAGCATCTTGAAGATCCTGACTACAGCATTTTCTTAAAAATCTCATGCAGGATGTGCGAATTGTGTATTTCAACCGACCTATAAATTTGTACACTGAATTCAAGGATTATAAAATATCCTACATTTTCTGTAATCTATTCCAAAGAGGCCCAGCGGCTACCAACTGCACTCAAGGGCTACAAGTAAATGACTATTATTCTAACATACTGCAGCTAAAAAGTAGCTTGAGCCTTTTTTAAAGGTCTTTTAGGATTTTTCTCCCGTCACTCCAGCAACACACCATCAGGAAAGAAAAAAAATATATATATTTTTTTTTAAATCGGTATTTCGGGCGGGCAAGCCAGGAACAAATAAAACAAAACCCACCGCGTGTTTCTTTCGGAACAAAGCCCGGCAGAAAGAAATGTCAAGGTACCGCAGAGGCTTCGCCCACCTTTTCCATTACTAGACTTTTATTATATTAGCCAGGCATGAAAACCGCTATTAAGTTCTAACTCGAGAGAGATGGAATGCCCCCAAAACGAGATCATCCAATAACGAAGAAACGCCAAAAGAGCTTGTTTTATTTTAACAAAGAAGGGAGGGGACCCGAGAGTGAAAGGGGGGGTAGAGAGAACCCAGTCCTGCATCGCGCTTGCGCCTCCAGAGAGCCCGCTTGCCCCCCGCCGCCCGCGCCCCGAGATCTACATGCCCCGGGAAAGAGAGAGGAGGGGGGCAAAGTGGGGGGGGGCTATATAACCCAGCACCTCCTTACCCAGCTGGACAAGGAACACAAGCCCAGAACCGCCCCCATCTTGCTCCTCGCTGTGCGACGGCCCTTCAAAGATGGAGACGGCGAGACGGATCAGCTGGAGCTTGTTTACTCCCCAGCTCTTCTTTTCTAGCAGCAGCGATCGCGACTGAGCGTCATTTCCAGGTCGAAGGAGAAAGAAACGCCCTGTCGCCGCCTCCTCGGGCTCAGAGTCAATGTCTGAATTGAGAGAGAGAGAGAGAGAGAGAGAGAGGGAGAGGCGTTGATCTTCCGGGTTCTTGTGAACCAGGTCCCAACCCCTCCACTCCACCCCACCCCACCCCCGTCCTTTTCCGCACCATCACTCCCTCCCGGAAGAAGTGGAAGCTGTTTGCCTGTAGGAAAACGATGCAGAAATGCAGCAGCGGCAGCAGCAACAGCCTGTCTCCCATAAAAGCAAAAAAGCGATAATCCCCTTAAGGCAATGCAAGGCATGCATGAAAGACAAACGCAGTTGAAACCCCGCATTGGGAGTATGAGACGTTTGATAGAAATGTCTGGACGTTATTATTATTATCTTTATTCTTTAAATATGAAACTCAAGTCAACTGAACATTCAAAAATGCATCCCAAATACCATTGACTGGTGCTAATGGTTGATACGGGTTGCTGCCAGCGTCCTAGGCATCAACCAAGTACCTTCTTAATGAAGGGAAACATTAAGGATATAATAAATAATACTAGAATATGATATACTGGTATACTAGATTCTGTAACCATTAGGTTCCTGTAATACATATATGCCTTTATATTTGTATCTCCTGTAATGTATCTGGTATTTGTCAAACATATGTCCCTGCCATTTGACCTGAACTCATATCAATCTTCTCCCTGTTTTTTCTTGTGCCATCTAAGAGCATGGTACGTATCTCCAAGGGATAATTTACACCTCAGTCCAATTTATGTTTGATCTGGATAAACTCCTGCTTTCCAGGGCCAGGGAGCCAAAGTGGCCAATTGAGTAAACAAAGAAATGCTCAAGATGGCTAATTGGGAAGTTTCTATTCCCCCTTGCAGGGCAACAAGGAATACACAAACCTAAATTAAGAGGCCAGAATTGGGTACTAAACTGATGTCTCTGAGAATATAAAAGGACGCCATACAAGGTGTGGCTATTTCCTCGCATGCATTGTATCTGTATGTTCTGGATATAGTTCCACCCAGTATTTTGTTTTTGGCCATAAATCTGTTTTTTTGCAAGGCGTCTTGAGTTTCTCTCTTTGGCATTCTGGTGACTCAAGTGTATTTTGGGACCTTACATTCAGATGTACGATGTCCCAAGTAGTGCAGTTTTTTGCAGTTCCGCTGGTGTTATTGCAGGAAGCTGTAATTTGCTGATGTATGTTATAAAATTCTTGGACATGGTACCAAGTGCCTCGATGACAATGGGTATCACTGTTACATGTTTCATTCATAGCCGTGTAGTTTCGATGGCCAGGTCACAATATTTCATGATTTTTTCCAGTTCTTTTTCTTCGACTCTGGCATCTCCTGATACCGCGATGTCAATAAATTGTACGTTTCAATTTTCGACAACTGTGATATCTGGCGTGTTGTGTTCCAAGTGACGATCCGTCTGTATTCGAAAGTCCCACAAGATCTTCACTTTCTCATTTTGTATAACTTTTTCCACTTTATGTTTCCATGACTTTTTGGATACAGGAAAGTCGTATTTTTTACATAATGACCAGTAGACTAATTTAGCAACTCGGTTGTGTCTAGCTTTGTAATCATTTTGTGCGATTTTGTTGCATTCACATATTAAATGTGAAACAGTTTCAACTTTGTTGTTGCATAGTCGACAGTTTGGATTCTCGATGGATTATTATTATTATTATTATTATTAATTTATTAATTTGTCAACAAGTACAAGGAAACAAGTAACAGTATAGACATAGACATGGACACATGAAAAAAATTTGGCACAAATAAAAGGAAATAAATAAGCAAAACATAGCCATAAACACCATAAAATGAGTACATATAAATGGGTAAATGTTCATCCAAATCGAAGGAGCATTGTGCGATAGACTGGGCTAGCGATCTATTCTCTAGCTCCGAGGATGTTCTGAAATACTGTAGTAGCTTGCCCGACAAGATAAGGGAAGGCTATGCAGTTACTTCCCAAACCGCATATAGATAAGAAGTACATTGCCATTGGAAATAGGTAATGCATGTTTGATTTTACACTTTAAAGAATTTCCCCAAAGAATATCTCATTAAAAATAAAATTATTACTCACTCTTTCCTAGCAAAAGTATAGGTTGCTGTTTACTGGAAAGAGAAAGTATGAAAAAAAACTATAAATTCATTGCAATGGCAGTGAAAAATATATATGGTTTTAGAAACAGTACTCAAAATGATTTACAAAGCACTCTTTGCGCATAGACCACAACACATAGGTTGATAAACATATTTATACCCTTGATCTTTTCATGTGCATCTTGGTTATATTCACAAAGCAATTCTCACTTTCAGATTTAAATCTTCCTAGTAGTTCTGCCTGTTCTTTAGAAGACAATCCCAAAATTCTTTAGAGTACCAAGCATCAGGACTTGGTAGCACTTTTTCTGATTAACCAATTTTATTAAACAGTATAAAATATGATGATCTATGGCTCGCTACTTAAGAAAATGCAATTCTGCCCTTCTACCCAGAGGTCAGTATTGGACAAGAAATAAACTTTCCTTTCAATGACTGAAACAGATTTTTTTTTTCCCATTCAAAGGATCAATTTCAAAAGACATTTGACCTCAGTATTTCTGCTAATAATTAGGGTCCAATTGTGTGGACAGAGTTCCCTATTGATATAAATACTATTCACGTTGAAAGCACTTTTCTAACACCGTAAAGGTGATTGTCAGCATTATCAACACTAGAATCACTTCCATGACAACAACCTTACCCTGCTTTCTTTTGTAAAATGAAGATAAGGATTCTAAGCCTGGATACACTTATCTGGGAATAAAATAAATCTGATTAGAGTTTACTGATGATTAACAGATGCATAGAATTACTCTATCAAACTAGATTTTCCTGTTAAGTGTAAAAATGAAGCCATACAATCATTGTTTGAAAATTAAATGAGTTCATATACTGTATGTTCTATAGCCGTGATGGCAAACCTAAGGCACGCGTGCTGGAAGTGGCACGCAGAGCCATCTCTTTGGGCACACTAGCCATTGCCCATTGCTCTTCCAGGTTCTGGTGCGCTGGACAGCTGGTCTTCATGCATGTGGAAGCACCAGAAACCAGAAGAACAGCTGCCCGGTGCACATGCGCCCACCGGGAAGGTGATCTTCCGGTTTTTGGCACGCGCATCTGCACCGGCCACCTGGTCTTCCAGTTTCTGGCGTGCAAAGACCAGCTGGCTGGTGCGCATGCACACACCAGAAACCGGAAGATCATCTTCCCAGTGAGCGCATGCGCACCAGGTGGCTGCTCTTCCAGTTTCTGGCACGCACATGTGCACCTGCCAGCTGGTCTACGCACGTGCATGCACGCCAGAAACCGGAAGACCAGGTGATACAGTCCCTATCAGTAACATGTCTTGTACACTTAAATCATATTTTCAGGAATTATACTTGCAGGCAGAATAGGAATATCAACACTGATGTTCTTTTATCATTAACATACTATCTAGGATACGAACAAGTATTGTTCGTATCCTAGATAGGATACAAGTATATACGAATAAGTATCTCTGTAGTGTTTGAGCCATATTCAGACCCTCCTTGGACTTTTGCTTATTTGCATTTTGTCTGGTTCCAGATCTCTGTTTCCTTGAATTTTGCCCAATTTGTTGGCAAGAAGAATCATGCTTGATTCAGGGATGACAGAAAGGATATTTAGTTGAAGTTCACAATTGAAAACATTTAAAATAGAACATATTTTATATGGCTGAATTATTTGATTTTAGCAATGATAGCTTTAAGAATGCTTTATAGAAAGCACAACTTCAGTTTGAAAAGGGATAGAGTTGTATTCGGTATTATCTTGCAACATTTATAAATTCAAAATTCTCAGTTGTGTCAATCTAATAGAAAACAATTCCTCATAATGAGGCCAAAGAGTATATAATTCAATCTGTGTTATTCTATGCTTTCAAAAGCACAAAGCTACTTAACAACTTCATATGAGGTTATCCAGGTGAAGGGAAACAATAATAAGGATATAATAAATAATGCTAGGATATGATATATTGGTATACTAGATTCTGTAACCATTAGGTTCTTGTAATACACATATGCCTTTGTATTTGTATCACATATATTATTCCTTTATATTTGTATCTCCTGTAACAAACATATTCTGTTATTAGGCCTGTAATGTATCTGGTATTTGTCAAACATATGTCCCTGCCATTTGACCTGAACCCATATCAATCTTCTCCCTGTTTTTTTCTTGTGCCATCTAAGAGCATGGTACGTATCTCAGTCTTAATTTATGTTGATCTGGTTAGACTCCTACTTTCCAGGGCCAGGGGGCCTAAGTGGCCAATTGAGTAAACAAAGAAATGCTCAAGATGACTAATTGGGAAGTTTCTATTCCCTCTTGCAGGGCAACAAGGAATGCACGGGCCTGGATTGGGAGGCCAGAGTTGGGTACTAAGCTGACGTCTCTGAGGGTATAAAAGGATGCCATACCTTCTCCAAGGTGTGGCTATCTCCTCGCATGCATTGTATCTGTATGTTCTGGATATAGTTCCAGCCAGTATTTTGTTTTTGGCCATAAATAAAATCTGGTTTTTTTGCAAGCCTCGTCTTGAGTCTCTCTCTTTGGCATTCTGGTGACTCAAGTGTATTTTGGGACCTTACACAGGCAAGTAGCTTTTAATGCTGTAAAGCAATAAATAAGTGAAGGGAAGCAATGTATCTTTAACATTTGGGGGTGAGGGTGGGGAATGAAATGGAAAAAATGGAATTAATGTGAGAACAGAGAAGTTCTAAATGATGATAGCTAGATTTCAGGAAGGTATTTCTGCTATTATTGGTTTGGATGATGGCTGAATAGATCAGGCTGTAGGCAGTACCATTTAATTTTAAATATTTTAAATATCATTGCCATTTTGCAACAGATTATCAAAGTTGGGCTTCTACATTCTCATCAAGTCCACATGGTACTTAAATCAATTTTCTGAATATTTTTGCTGCTATGCCTGTATATTTTAAACTGTTTCCAACATTATTCTAAAACATGAATTCCATTGTACACAGCTCAGGTTAAGTGAAGAAACATACACCCTTCTGATCTGTATTTCCAACATTTCAATCTCAAAATTTTAAATATGATGGGTACCTTGTTCAAGGAGAGGAAGTATCCAAAATAATTACACGGGAAAGATAAATTTCACTTGGTCTTAATAGTGGATTGTGAATATGTTGTTTGTCAATGCTTTAATAGGCCTTTCTGGCAAATTGGCAAAGGATTTTAGAACAATTTGATAATTCTTGTGCCTATAATACACAATTCCAGGATTTAAAATAAAACCCAGATAGCATAAGCTTTTTAATTATTAAAACATAAATTCTTCTAATAATTGATAATTAGATAATAATTAGAGCTGTGGAGGCACAGTGGTTAGAATGCAATATTGCAGGCTAACTCACTGCTAAATGCCAGGAGTTCGATCCTCAATGGTTCAAGGTTGACACAGCCTTCCATCCTTCCGAGGTTGGTAAAGTGAGGACCCAGATTGTTGGGGGCAATATGCTGATTGTAAACCATTTAGAGAGGGCTGTAAAGCACTATGAAGTGGTATATAAGTATTATTTCTAATGCTATTTGGATAGTACTGAATATGACATTTATACTTATTATCCATTTATTTTCTTTTGTGAGCCAATTAAATTAAAAGAAATAAAATTAAACTAAGAACATTAAAACTTGCCTTTGCACTTCACTGCTATTCTGGAATCCTCCAGAGTTTGCTGATAGTACTAGAGCATTTATCTTCCTAAATTGCCTATTAAAACACTTCAGTAAATATGATGGTGGGGAAAGCTGACAGTTGTATGATTCCCCAAAATGAATTAAGAGAGTGTCCTTAATGTCACTTCTCAGAAATTCCTTCTGGAAAAGCTACCTACTGGAGACCAAAAGAAGCTTGAAATGACTGTCCTCTAAAGAATGCTTCCAATCAAGTATTCCACTGAAGTATTGGGACCATCTTACATAAATTAAGTACCGTTAAAGAGTACATCAGGAGTCACTTATGTAGTCCATGAAAAAACTGGACAGGAATGTTGCTATATGCTCCCCTATTCCATTAGGATCCAAGATACAGAGAGAAGGTCTTACAATTTGGGACCAATTGGCAGCATGAAAACAGAGGACCCTGTATATGACTAGTTATCAAAAGGTATGATCTAGTGGAGAGGAAAGATATATGAGAGCAAACAGGAAGCAAGAGAGAGAGGTGATGAAAGTCTGGAAGGAAAGGGAGCTACAGTAAGTGTTAAATTGCTTAAAATACCAGGGGTGCTATTCAGAAGGTTCTGACAGGTTCTGGAGAACCAGTAGCAGAAATTTTGAGTAGTTTGGAGAACCAGCAAATACCACCTCTGGCTGGCCCCAGAGTGGAGTGGGAACGGAGATTTTGCAGTAACCTTCCCCTGGAGTGGGGTGGGAATGGAGATTTTGCAGTATTCTTCTCCTGCCATGCCCACCAAGCCATGCCCACCAAGCCATACCATGCCCACAGAACTGGTAGTAAAAAAAATTGAATTCCACCACTGTAAAATACATTATATTAATCATGCTCTTTCATAGTAACATAAAATATTGTATCACACATTATAATAGAGACAATGCTTGGTTGGTTCTAGAAAAGTTTTGGAATGTTCTGGCTTTTCAGACAGAATCTTAGTTGGCAACATTTAAAGAAAGACAGAAGCTCAATCTTGGACTGAAAAAAAGATTTAATTAATCATATTTCTATGCCGCCCAACTCCCAAGGGACTCTGGGTGGCTAAGATGTTCTGAAAGTGAAATCAGTTCATTTTCCTACTTGTTTCTTTCATGCAAAAGAAGCTTTTTCATGCAAAAAACAATTATTGTTAGAACATAAATATTCTGTGTTTAGTTAATATTATTTTTTTCTTTCTTAATATTTTTTTTTAAATTTTTTTATTGAAACAACATTATGCATCATAGGAGCCTGATATTTCTGCAGACGAAGGAAAAGCAGTCCGAGTGTACTTTGTCAGCATATATCATTGTACTCTCTGATAACACATAAAAGGCAGACTTGTAGCTGAGGGAATTTATTGGATGACATGCATAAAAGCAAAAGTGTTTTGTGTGTTCTTACAACAGTAGCTCATTCGCAAATTACATTTTTGAAAGCAAACCCAGAGCCATTTGGGATAATACAGATGTGCAATGAAATACATATAATGAAAACTATAAATAAGAATATCAAGAACTGTAGCAACTCTCCAACAATCACAGCATGTACCTGGGATAAAATTAAGGGAGATTTTCCTCTCCACCCGCATCCTGAGTTTCTGGAGGAAAAGTAAGATATAAATTATATAACAATCATAATAACATACAGTGGGACTGGATGCATTGTTTTGATTGTTGTTTCAAATAATTATTTATGGTGGGAGGTAGCAGGGTGGATTCAATGCAAGGCTGTAGTGAACGCCTCTCTATTGAATGGGTGAGTAGCAAGAGATCTGATGGCCTCTGATTCAATTACTCACTTGCTGTCTGCCACCCATTTTCCAGCTGGATGGAGAGAGTAGGTGGTGAAATGTTGCCCTCTAATTGTAAATCAGTCTTGCAATGGAATGATGGCTAAAACTGAAAATAAAAACTTTTATTGTCTACCGTATAAAATCTGAAAAACTCATAAGAGATATTTTGAATCCTAAGGGATGGATCCTGTGATCCACAAAGTCCTGTGATGTTTGTCTCTGAAAGCTGATTTTAAAAGACTCCTATTTGGACCCTTTGGCTAGCAACGTTTTGGTATGTTATTCACGGAATCTGAGTGCCAGTCTGAGCTTCTCTGTAGTGTTTGAACCATATTCAGACCTTCCTTGGACTTTTGCTTATTTGCATTTTGTCTGATCTCTGTTTCCTTGAATTTTGCCCAATTCGTTGGCAAGAAGAATCATGCTTGATTTCAGGGATGACAGAAAGAATATTTAGTTGAAGTTCACAATATCAAAGGGAAAATTAAGAAAGAGACACTTATAAAGGGAGAAGAACATCCATAATCAAGGAAATTGCAGAATGAAGTGGCATACTTCTTTAAAAAAAAGGAATTTTAATTATAATTCAGTGCCTGAACATTCAGAAGTAATTTTGATTGACTTCAGTTAGATTAACTCTCACTAGGATTTTTAACATATAATACATTAGACACTTTTTGAATGTTGAAACCACAAATTTATACTCAAGCTACTACTCACAGTTAGGCAGATACTCTGTATTCAAGCTGTAATTGTTCTGATTAGATCATTAATCTTGGGTCAATATATTTCTACCCACAGGCACATAATGGAATGGTGCATTTTATATCTTAGGGAAAAGTATCAGCATTACTGAGGAGTCTGTTAAATCAATACAAAGAGGCTAAATCATAAATGCCCTAACAGAAATTGTGATTATTTTTTCCGTGCTGCAGGAATGGGTAAGAAAACTGTTTATGAAAGGACCAAACCTCACATGAGAAAGGTAATAAAAGAAATCAAGAACAATGTCTTAGGTCTTTCTTCCTGATCTAAACCCAGATCTTAAAAAAAAAAAAATATCCAACTATATTTGTACAAATGAATAAAGCATGCATTTTAATGTATTCTTATTTTAGTAATTTCATTATTTAAAACTGACATTTTTGATTCTATTATTAGATCAGAAATTTATATTTCTTCTGCATTTTGATCATTGGCCATTCATTACAACAATCTGAATTTTTTTAAAAAAATCACTCCTTTATCAGATTTTGTACAAAATGAAAGTTATTCTGATAATTTCATTATGAAATTCAAATTCTTTCTGTTGAATCTGGTTTGCAAATTGCAGCAAGATATGATTTGATCAACCCTGATTCAAAGAAGAACGCACAATTTTCATATCCTGCTAAAGTATAAAATATGTACCAATTACATAATTACTCTCTACATGGGGCTCCCCTTGAGGTGCACCCGGAGGCTCCAACTGGTCCAGAATGTAGCCGCGCGGGTGATTATGGGAGCCACAGGGCGCTCCCACGTAACACCTCTCCTGCGTGAGCTGCACTGGCTCCCAGTGATCTTCCCGGTGTGCTTCAAGGTGTTGGTTCTCACCTTTAAAGCGCTCCATGGCATAGGGCCGGGATACCTGCGAGACCGCCTGCTGCTACCGACTACCTCCCACTGACCAGTACGCTCACACAGAGAGGGCCTCCTCAGGGTGCCGTTGGCCAAGCAATGTCGGCTGGTGGCCCCCAGGGGGAGAGCCTTCTCTGTGGGGGCACCCAACCTGTGGAATGAGCTACCTCCTGGAATACGACTGATCCCAGACCTCCGCGCTTTCCGAAAGGCCCTGAAGACTTACTTATCCCAGCAAGCTGGCCTAGCTTAAAATGGTTTTAATGGGTTTTTTTAAACTTTCGATTTTATTGATTCTGGGTTTTAAATTAGGAATTTTTCGATTTTGCAGATCTGGGATTTTAAATTAGAAATGCCGATGATTTAATTTATTTTTAGTTTTTTCTTAACTTTTGTATTATATGTGTTTTAAGTTTGGCTGTTCACTGCCCTGAGTCCCCTAAGGGAGAAGGGCGGTATACAAGTTTAAATAAATAAATAAATAAATAAATAAACAAATAAATAAATAAATAAATAAATAAATAAATAAATAAATAAATAAAGATTCCTCTTACAAACTGATTGGGTTGATACATTAAGTGTGAACCCAATAATTATTATCCTATTCTGTGTCTATGAAATGTGGAATTGTAATATATTTAAAGTTTCCAATTTGTTTTCTCTTAAGCCTATTTTAAGATCTGAGATAGCTCTCTATTTTGTATCATCTCACTTTGATATGATGGAAAGAATAAGATTTTATTTTGCTTTTCCATGTATTAATACTTAACAGCATTCAATTTTATGGCTCTTTAGCCATGGAATAGATATTTAAGTAATGATAACAATTAAGCCTCTATATTTTCTTATCTTTTATGTATGTTACAAAATAATCAGGGAGATAGCACATCTAGCAATCACACACATTTATTAAATTGACATTTCATAATTTTCCTCTGCCGATTTGATAAGAGGGTCATGAATATATTTAAATACATTTTTCTCAGATTATTTGACACATTCCTTATTATCAAGAAGAATGAGCCAAACACAGCCATTTTTAATAATGTACTCAGCTAGCAGAGCTCCACTTGCAACTAATTAATCCCAGTTGGTTTTATATTCATCAGAATTGAATAGGATAGAAATAAAAAGGGGGGAGCCTTCCCCTTCTTTTATGATATCACCCTGTCAGTACAATTGATTTGAGATGATGATTACATTAATTATCAGAGGATCTGCTTGGTTTTCCATCATGGTAGTCACTTATAATGCACATCTTTATCTATAATTGTAGTTCCAAATGACACTATAATTGCCTGCTCACTGTTGGAAGCATGTTTATGTATAGATAATACAACGTGATGAAATGACAACTGCTAACACATGCCTTCATCCAGTTTAGGAATAAATTCATGCAGTAAATAATCATTATGCTTCAGGCTCTATCCCAGTTATAAAATAGCCATCGTAAATTTCCATTAGAAACTATTAAATATAGGGCTAGCAAATTAGGACTGCAAAAATTAAGACACAATTAAGAAAATGAGTTTTTGGTACCTTTTTGCTGCCATCTGCAGATGTTCCAGACTTCCGCGTTCAGTTTGTGTTTTGGGGTGTGTTTTGAGTCAGGGTTGCCTCATGGTGGCTGCTTGGACAAGTCCCTGCAGTTTTGTTGGCAAGGTTTTTCAGAAGTGATTTCCCATTGCTTGTTTCCTAGGGCTGAGAAAGGGTGACTGGCCCAAAGGTCACCCAGCTGGGTTTGTGCTTAAGGGAGGGCTAAAACTCACAATCTTCTGGTTTCTAATCTGATGCTTTAATCATGACAGCAAACTGGCTCTCATTTTGTATCAGCAGTCCTATTAAATTATCGTGTTGATAAGGAATGCAGTATAATCTATATATTTTCAAAGGGACTTAATTTTCAGGTAAGGCAGGATTGCAGCTGTAATTCATGACTAGCTGAAGCTGAATTGAGATCTAAAATATTTTAGAAAAGAAATGGCAATGGATAAATTCATATTAAAATTTGAAATTATTACTGGGTTTCCAAGGTGTTTAAAACAAGGTTCTCTACCTGGAAATATCTTTCTCTCTCTCTCCTCCCCCCTCCCTTCATCCCTCCTAAACACACAAATGCACACAGACACAGACACACAAATACCTGTGCACACATACATTCTTTTTTGTACTCTGGAAAAAAGATTATCTTGTGACTGCCACCTTCCACTACAAATTAATGTAGTAAATGTAGTAAGTTTGCTGAAGAAGAAGAAATTTACTAGAGGAAGGGATTATCACACATGCAGCCAAAATGCAATGTTTTCAAAACAGAACCAATGGGCTTGATGTGCAGTTTTATTTCAGAGTAGTCACAAAAGATTAAAAGAAGAATTTGCAGGCAGGAGCAACAATATAAAGAGCCGTTTATAAAGACACAGAAGTGACTTCAATATGAACAGCAGGGAAAGGACGTTTTTCATATCAGCTTCAACTTCTAGTTTTCCAGTCATAGGGAAGTCTACGTGGTAGGATTTTGCTTTCAGTTTTTCTATTCATTTCCTTTGAAAAAATTTTTGTGAAAAAATATACACTTTCAGACCAATCACAAGCTAAGGGTGCATTCAGCAAAATTCTCTCATACTCTTTTGCATGACCATACTTTTCACAGTTTTTATTATTTGGTTGATGCCATTTTTGCCAATTCTGTGTCACTGGTGGCTTCTCAGTCATGCCAACCACAGCTGCCTAGTGCCAGCCCTCTCCTTTCCCCACAGTATCAGTGGAAGCTGAAGCTCACTCGTTATCCATTGGTATGTCCCACTTTTCTCCCTCCACTGTGCTGGTTAGCCTGACCGGTCATGGGGTGGGGGAGGGAGTAGATGGGCTGAAGTAGGAGACAGTGCCCAATTCTCCTTGCAATTCTTTCTTCATAGTTGTGTCCAGTAGGTTGGACAACTGGCTAACCTCTCCAGTTCAAATCACCTACATTTACTGTCACTGCGTTTTTGTATTTACCAGATGAGCTCTTATTTTTGAACTTTCAGACTTACCGTAGCTTGCCAAGTTCTTATCTTTAAGCTAACTGCGCACGTCCACATTCTTTCACTTTCTTCTAACTTTCTTTGTTCTCCGGCCAAGAGACGTCCGGCAGGAATGCTGCCAAGATGTAACTAATTAGCTAGTGAGATGTTTTATTTTCTTTATAACAAATAAATGAGTTTTTCTTAGAAAATATATCTTCGGGTTTATTTTCTTAATGTATACTTCAAGGAAAGGTCACGATCCATTTCTCTAAATCAAGGAGCAATTACCCAAAAGCAGAATGGGATTAATTACCACCCAAACACTGACTCAATGCACAATGAAGAAAAGAACAGGTGGTTGGTTTTCTCTCTGCGAAGCGAAGCTCAGTGGGAAGAGAAATTGAGTGAGGGGCTCCAGCACTCATCTTCCTTTTAGGTCAGGAGTCCCCAAACACTTTAGCTCAACTTCATGAATTTTCAGATTGTTCACTAATCCCCAGATATTTATTATGTGAAAAAAATAAATAAATACTATGTTAACTAATAGTACTATGAATAACAATAACACTGACACCTCAAATAGTCTCATTGATACTGACCACTTTGGGGAAGATTTTAGGGAATAAAAGGGATCTAGACTTTGAAGGGCAGCTGAGGCAAAGCCGAATATGGAATGGGAGTTCAAAGCACAAGAGCTCCCCTTCTGCCCTCTCCTTTCCGTGGGGAGGGTTTAACAGCACCGAGTTTTGTGGATCTCTCAGGCCAAGTCTTTGGTTACTTACTCTGCAGCTACTTGGCTAGCATTTTCTTGCCTGCAAGAACTTTCCTGTCACCAGAATTAACATCCTTCCAGACCAAGAAGGAAAACAGCATTGTGCACATTGTATATTACTCTACTTGGGACTAAGGGGTCTGGGTTGGTGGGTGAGCATGGGAACTTATGCCATGGTGACCATGTCTTCAAGAGTAGGGCAGCATCAGTTTGATAGGCAGCTTATTCAAGCACTGCCCACAATCCAGTATATGGTATGACTGTTAGCTGTCCGCCATGAGTTTTCGGATGTGGGGCAGACGGCATTTAGTCACTACAGGTAGTCCACAACTTACAAGCATTTGTTTGGCAACTATTCAAAGTTACAATGGTACTGTAAAAAGTGGCTTGCAACCGGTCTTTGCACTTACAATTATCACAGCTTCCCATAGTTACCTGATCAAAATTTGGGTGCTTAGCAACCAGCATATATTTACAATGGTTGCAGCATCCCGGATCATATGAGTGCCATTTGTGACTTTCCCAGCTGGCTTCAATAAGCAAATTCAATGAGAGAAGCCAGACTCACTTAATGACCACATGATTCCCTTAACAACTACAGTGATTCAGTTAACATCCATGGCAAAATAGGTTGTAAAATGGGAGTTACTTAACAACCACTTTGCTCAGCGATGGAAATTCTAGTACTAATTGTGGTCGAGGACTACATGTAGAGCAATGAGATCAAGAAAGCCGTACACGAATTTGTGATGAACAGAGATCCCCGTGAGGGGGATTTTTTTGACCATATCCTGCAGGCATCCCAGACACCAGAGGAAGGAAACAATCCCAAAGCACAACTGTAGAATCTAGTTACTGTGTCATGCCCGGTAACCATCCCAACAGGCGTCAACATGCCGCATAATGTCTCACCTGTAGGAGGTACACTCCAACAAAATGCTAAATCTCCATCCAAAGAGCAGAGCTCTTAAAACTGCCATCAGGGAGCTTCTCTTGCAGGCATGGTACATGGTACACAAGACTCATTACTGTATATGGCTGGTGATTTCAAACAGCTTTTCCGCCACAATACACATACAGAGCGGTAGAATTGCCACTAGGTACGCCTTCAGAATGATTGAAGGGGTCCCGCTGATTTCAGTGGGATTTTGCAATCTTTGTAAGATTGCAAAGAAATTAGTTGAGATCTGTCAACCGGCTGAGAATAAAAGACCAGACTTGATCTTCATCCAACTGCTCCTTACCCTTTTCCACAACTCATCCAGATCCCCCAATACTAGATAACAGAGCCAATTTAGATTTCTAAAAACCCGTTCCACAAAAATAAGGGGGAGGGAAGTAGCTCGGAATTTCTTCCCCTCTGTCGTGCTGTTTCCCCAGATCCAGCTTCTGTACCAGGTGGAAATCCCTTCCTCCTGGGATAAGATGATGGGGAAGGGTGTGTGTGTGTGTGTGTGTGTGTGTGTGTGTGTGTGTGTGTGTGTGTGTGTGTGAGAGAGAGAGAGAGAGAGAGAGAGAGAGAGAGAGAGAGAGAGAGAGAGAGAGAGAGAGAGAGAGAGAGGGAGGGAGGGAGGGAGGGAGAGAGAGAAGCCGGGTTTTCATCGGATCCACTCAGAAGCCACCCAGATCGAGCGCCCGCCTCCTTTCCTTCCTCATTCATCCCTATCGCCAGCCGCTGGTAATGTTTGACCGCCTCCTTCCTGGTTGTTAGTTGCGAGGCTGCCTACCCAGGCGGCGAGTTGTTGTGGACGCTGGAGATCGTGCGCGCAAAACGAAGGTGGGCCGGGGAGTGTTGTAGCGGGATTCCGTCTCTGGGCAGCTGGCGCCTGTTCCCTCAGCTTTTTATTTTTTCCGTCTTCTTTTTCGCTTGAAACGACAGAGAGGTAAGTCCCAGACAAGGGTTTGCCCTCTTAAGACTGGGGCAAACCCCAAAGTTTTGCGGTGGTGAGGGGGAGGCGGGCGTCGAAGCTCCTAAGCCAGGGCACCATGGAGATCTACTTACGCTGTTCCGTGTCCCTCTAGTATTTCTTTCTGCTTAGAAGAATCGCGCCACGCGTCAGAGCCTTCGAAGTGTACAACTTTACCTTCCCTCCTTCCCTTTGCCCGCTTCTCGTTAGCCGAGGACTTTGACTTTTATTATGCTGACCCGTTTGTCGTTTCTGACTCAGGAGGGGGAAGAACAAGTTGGGAGTTTGTTAAAAAAAGGTCGACTTTGCCGTCAAGGAACCTTATCCCTGAAGGAGCAAGACACAGGTAGTCCTCGACTTAACAACAGTTCGTTTACTGACCACTCAAAGTGCCCTGAAAACTGTGACCTATGACGCTTTTTCAAAGTTACAGCCTTTGCAGGCATCCCCCCCCCACCCCCATCATTGTGTAATCGAAATTCAGATGCTTGGCAACTTGTTCATACTTATGACCATTGCAGGGTCCCAAGGACATGTGATCACCTTTTGCAACCTTCTGGCAAGCAGAGTCAATGGGGAAGCCAGATTCACTTATCAACTGCAATGTTTCACTTAACAACAGTGGCAAGAAAAGTCGTAAAACAACAGAAATGTTGGGCTCAATTGTGGTCGTAAGTCGAGGACTACCTGTATCTCTGCCACAATCTGCCTGCTTTTGGGATGCTGGATGGGGTTGGGGGTTCGGTGATCATGCCTCCTGTCTGTGCATATCTGAATATTGTTAACCTTGGCTAGAAAGAGGATGTGCTTAAATTGAAGATGTATTCTAGCCAGTGGGAACATTTTAACTGCAGATTAGACACCAACAAGTGTTCATCATATAATTTTTCAAAGGAAGCCTCCAAGCCTTTAATGCGTTTATATGAATGTAAACACATTTGTGTGGGCTAAACCAAACTGTGGCTTGTTTAGCCTCAGTATAATGTGAATCCAGTTGTTGTTTATTTAAAACCACAGCTGAGCATTAATGGAATGTGAGATTGTCATCCTATTGAATGAGGAGAGAACTTTGAAGTTATGAATTGTGCATAGCTTTGGAGTATAATTGTTCGCTCCTAGACTGACAACTTTGCCAAAAAATACAAAAATCGCAGGATAGATCAAATCAGAAAATAATGGCTTATTGAAAATCAGCATGTGAGCTTTAGAGTTTAATCTGTAGAGCTGCAGGCAATTTCTACTTAATCTGAATCATACAGGATTCTGAGCTGTACAGATTTAAACATCAATCACTACATCCTCCTATCCCCCCATCCCCATTCCACTTTTTTTTTCTTGTTTTAAAAGTCCCTTGTCTGATGAAGAGTTTTGCTAGAAGTGAAAGCTTGCATCTATTGTAATAGTTCCCAATGTTTTCTATGCTCCACACTCCTAGGAAATATTTAATTAATGTTTGCACCCCCTACAAAAGTAATTGTCACTCATCACTAAGGGACACAAGCCACTCTTCGTTGCACCCCTTGAAATACCATCTTGTACTCTCTGAGGATGCAGGGACCCCAGGTTGTAAAAATCTATTGATCTATTATGAAAATCCAGTTGGTTTAATGAAGGCATTGCCAAAGTGGATTTGTGACCTGGATATATTTAGAATTTATGGTAAAGGAAAAGCATTCGGCACATGATCAGCAGCACTCTTTTTAATTCTTTTCAGAAGGAGGGATATTTTGCACCCCAGTATGTACAATATCCCATTTATAGCATCTTAAATAACAAATGTTCAATCAATCAGAATAGAGCTGGAAAGGACCTTAGAGGTCTTCTAGTCCACCCCCCTTCTTAAGCACGAGAACCTATACCATTTCAGACAAATGACTATCCAGTCTCTTCTTAAAAATCTCCAATGATAAAGCATCCACAACTTCTGAAGGCAAGCTGTTCCACTGGTTAATTGTCCTCACTGTTAGGAAGTTTCTTTCTCCTTAGTTCCAGGTTGTTTCTCTCCTTGATTAGTTTCCGTCCATTGTTCCTTGTACTGCCCTCCAGTCCTTTGGAAAATAAATTGACCCCCTCCTCTCTGTGGCAGCCCCTCAAATACTGGAATACCGCTATCATGTCCCCCAAGTCCTTCTTTTCTCTAGACTAGCCAAACCCAAATCCTGCAACCATTCTTCATATGTTTTAATCTCCAGGCCTTTAACCATCTTAATTGCTCGTTTTTGTACTTTTTCCAAAGTATCAACATCTTTTTTGTAATGTGGTGACCAAAACTGGATGCAGTATTTCAGGTGTAGTCTTACTAAGGCTTTATAAAGCAGTACTAATACTTCATGTGATTTTGATTCTATCCCTCTGTTTATACAACCAAGGATTGTATTAGCTTTTTTGGCTGCTGCTGCACACTGCTGACTCATGTTTCAGTGATCATTCACTAGGACTCCGTGGTCCCACTGTTTTTGAGCAAGGTTTCGCCTAATCTCTACTTGTACCTTTGGTTTTTCCTGCCCAAGTGTAAAACTTTGCTTTTTTCCCCACATTAAATTTCATTTTGTTGGATAGGGCCCATTGTTTAAGTCTGTCAAGATCTTTTTGGATTCTGAGCTTGTCTTCTGGGGTGTTGGCTATTCCTCTCATCTGCAAATTTGATAAGTTCCCCTTCTATTCCCACAACTAAGTCATTTTTGAAGATATTGAAGAGTAGTGAATCTAGATGGAAACTTGTGGTACTCCACTACTTAATTCCCTCCATGTGGATGTAATACCATTAAGAATTACTTGTTGAGTACAGTTTGTCAGCCAGTTACAAATCCATCTGGTCGTGATGCTGTCTATCCCGCATTTTTCTAGCTTACCAAGAAATAAGTTGTGGTCAGTGGTGGGATTCAAGTAATTTAACAACCGATTCTCTGTCCTAATGATTTCTTCCAACAACCAGTTTGCCAAACTGCTCAGAAAGTTAACAACCGGTTCTCCCGAAGTGGTGTGAACTGGCTAAATCCCACCACTGGCTGTGGTTTACTTTGTCAAATGCCTTGCTGAAGTCTCTATATACCGTACTATGTCCACAGCATTTTGCTGGTCTACTAATTTGGTCAGTTTGTCAAAGAATGAAATAAGATTGGTTTGACATGATCTGCTTTTAACAAACAGATGCACTGGCTACTAGTTATAACTTTGTTTCTAGATGTTCACGGATCTGTTTTTTAATCATTTTTTTCCAGTATCTTCCCAGGTGTTGATATTAGGCTGATTGGTCTGTAGTTTCCTGAGCCTATTTCCCCCCCCCCTTTTTTTTAAAGATATAATATAATATATAATATTATAGCTGGGATGGGAGACAGTCTATGCCATAAGACTATTTCACCTGTCTACTGAAAATTGGCCACTTGATTATCAACTAACTCAAAGAGTTGCCGAGAAACAGCAGCTAAGGACTGAATTGGCAGCTCCCAATTGAAACATTTTTCTATTCATGTCCTGAACTATTTACTTTTCAGTTCACTCCTCTTATCAGTTGATAATGTTTTGCCTTGGAGGATAACAGGAATGGCAATGTTTTTAGATGGGATGTGTTTTATGTGGGGCAATAGATTCCTGCACTGCTTTTGATCTATTTCATTTATGTCAACACTGCTAGTAAAGTCTAGAGAAAGAGGAGAGATAATAATAGGAGGCAGCAAGGCTGGGGATCAAAAGTTATGCATTTCCCCATTAGAGCTCTCCCTAATCCAGGCCTTTAAATATTAAAAAAAAATTATTTCATTATAATTATTGTGATAAGATGTCTTCTAGGGGTTTTCCTGTACACCACGCAAAATAATGTTTATTTAAAGGAGGCTTTGTTCTGTAATACTTTCCCAGAGGAGAATGTAGAAAAGCACTTACAGCAGCATTGGTGCTGCTGATATATTCTCAATCTTCCAGGAAAATTAAAAATAGGCAACTGCCACTGAGAAGTAAGCATGTAATTATTTTGATAAGTTAGGTCTGTTCTGAAATAGTTAACATGGGGAAAAGAGCTTTTGTCACAAACACTCCAGGGAAAAATTCAGTTCCTCCCTCCATGCCCGATCCAGTGAGAGGCTTTGGAAGAGAGGCTAAAATTTGTTGCCACTCTCTAAGGACTTGTTTTATAATTAGCAAAAATGCTTGATACTCATCACCATTTTCCCTGGAAACTCTTTAGTTATCATGCTGGAATGGAAGCCAATTCTATTTATTGTATTGTGACAGAAACACCAGTTTATGATTGCTGAAAAGCACTTTCTTCTCTCTTTTTTTTTGCCTTTTCTTGTTTATTTTATTATACTTGTCCCATCTTGAAATCTGGTGCTTATTTAACTTAATTCTGTAAGTGTTGATCATTTGGATAAAGAACAGTACCACCTGTTTTCAAAAAGGAAAATAAAAAAGCTGGCTGGGTGACTTTAGGCCACTTATTCTGCCTCAGCCCAACCCACCTCACAGGATCATAGTGGAGAAAATAGGAAGACAAAGAAATGTTAGGTATGTTCACCACTTTGAGTTATTTATAAAAATAATAAAAGCAGGATATAAATAAACAAATAAAGCAGCAACTACTGAGCCACGGCTCAAGGTTGATTCAGCCTTCCATCCTTCCAAGGTGGGTAAAATGAGGACCCAAATTGTTGGGGGCAATATGCTGAGTCTGTAAACCGCTTAGAGAGGGCTGTGTGAAGCGGTATATAAGTCTAAGTGCTATTGCTAACTCAAGAAAAGATTCTTTAGAAGAATTTTTAAAAACAATAGCGCACTTAACTTGAGTGGGGAACCTTAAAACAAAACATCGAAGACTGAATATCATCAGAAAGTACAGGAGCCTAACTCAATAAAAAGGAAAACTCACACAAAATAGTCAAGGAGTACATTGGAATGACATGTCTTAGAAAAAAGAATGTTTTCCCGAGGAGCTAGAATCTTTAACAGGAATACTGCAGCACATTACATATCTCACTTCTAAGTTCCATATGTTTCTGTAGCCAGTTTGTATAAATCTCCTCTGTATGATCAATAGAAGCAAAGTAAAATCTCCTTCAACATAAACTATCCATGCAGTTTTCTTGGCAACAGCCTGAAAGCAAAGAATTTCCTGTGCTTTGTTTATTTACAACAGTAAAATCTTTGTGGGAGGGTCCAATCCATCATAGACGTACTGTAGTATGTTTTGTGGATCTCTATTGAGAAACTTCCTTCCTTTACCCAGGGATTATTTGGAGTAGCAGGACATTACAAATAACGGGAGCTTTTCTTGTTCCGTGTCTGTGGAAGAGACATGCTAACACAGTTCCTCTGTGGAATGCTGACAAAGTCATAAGGGGAAAACAGATTCTATTGGTTATAAGAAACTCGGATGAAACTCAGAAAAAAATATTGTGGCAATTTAGAACTGACTGATTCTCTTGAATAAAATGACTGATTTTTACTATGATTAATCATAATCAATCCACTGTAAAATCTATCACTTTTCTCCAGTGGGGATTAGTAGATAGATGTTTTGTGGCCTTCCAACCTAAGACCAAGAGAGTGTGACTGGCTTGTAGTGTAAGAAAAGAAAATAGATATAAAGAAGTGGCTCCCAATATTCTTTACAGCAGTTATAAGAACAAGTATATTTTAGCCTCTCTCTTTCACATTACAGCCTATCCCTCTTCTTTCTATAAACTATTCTACCTATTCATCAAAATCATAAATCACAAGTTCATTTTTTATTTACATAGAAAAAATCCACAAGAGTCTTCCAGTCATCAATAAATGTAGTTGTCTTTTCTCTAATCAAAGAAGTCAATTTATCAATTTCAGCAAAAGCCGTCACTTTCACCAACTATTCCTCCATACTGGACCCTGTTAAATCTTTCTATTTCTGTGCATATAGGAATCTTGCCAGAGTAATGATCTATTGAAATAATCTTCCACATTTTTTTTAACTGTTTATGTATTAATCCTGGAGCATAGTTGGGTTGGAGGTTAGCAAGCCCATGTTCGAGACTCTAATGCTGCCATGCATGAGATGGGATGAGCTCTCATCCTTTGCTCCAGCTGCTGCTGGGGTCATGAAAGGAGCCCCCAATTGGGCATCCTCCAGGCAATGATGATGTCACTGATGGCAAATCCTTTCAACCCAGAAGTGCCTTGATACTTCTGACATGAGTGCTATGTGATCCATTAATCCTAAAAACAAAAAGTTCTGGCTTTAGTTGAATATTGATCTTTAAAATATCTGTATCAAAGTATGTATTTCAATCCAACATATTTTAGTTTTTTACATGTCCACTGAGCATGATAAAATGTCCCTTCATGTTATTCACATGTCCTTCCAAATGTTGGCATAAAATTAGCCATATTTCTAGAAACTGGATAGAAAGGGGCTATGTGCCAAATTAATAAGATAAGGACATAAATGCATTGAGAAAGCAAAAATGGACAGTTTTAAAAGTTTGCTTATTTTGCAGGTGAGAACCACAATATATCCCTTACATACCCTAAGATGTAGAAAATCCTGTTACCTATAATATAGTTTTAAGAATGTACCCTCAATTTTCTTTTTAATAAGTAATCATTGATCTGCTTTGCAGAATGCTTTTAAACCAGATTTTATATTTCATCCCTGCTGCTAAACATCCAAGACTATTTGATATTATAATTTCTTGTCGAGTACTGTGATTACAAAAGCTCCACATGTGACATTTGTTCAAAACCAGCCACAGTTTATGCAATTTTAAGAATTAAAGGGGGAAAAAACCCCTCTCACAACTAGGATTATATGTGCATGTTCAGCACAGCATTAGAAACTTCTTGGAGACTTGAGTTTCCCTCAACTTTTGATTGCTGTTGTTTCTTTAGATCTGATCCAGGAAATTGAGTTATTTGTATTATTCTTTTATGTGAAGTAGTTCTCAATTTATGACCACAATTGAGCCCAAAATTTATGTTGTTAAGTGAGAATATTTGTTAATGAATTTTGCCCCATTTTATGAACTTTCTTGTTATGCTTAAGTGAATCACTCCAGTGGATAATTTAGCAACCCTGTTGTTAAGTGAATCTGGCTTCCCCATTGACTTTGTTAGTTAGAAGGTCACAAAAGGTGATCACATGACCTTGGAACACGGTGACAGTCATAAATATGGTTGCTCATAAATCATCTTATCTTTTTTCCTTCCTCTTTGACTAATTCAATGGCATTGCGGCTGTTGGTTTCTAAAGTGTGGCTTTGAAAATTTCCTGATTCTTTCTTAGTTGGGATTTGCTTTAATCGCAGGCAAAACCATTGCATGAAAAAACCAAACCCAATTAGTAAGCAATGTTTAAAGTAATATTTTAGCCAAGTTCAGCTGTAAGTATCTTGAAAATATACCAGGTGCACCAAAAAGATTGTTAAGAAAGGTCTTAACAAAGACAAAGCTAAAATAACTTGGAAGTGCCTTCAAGAATTACTGTATCTCATGAAACTTCTGTAATGTGGCAGGATTTGTCCATACTAGTTATATGCCTCTTGAATTACTGTTTATTTTCTTAAGAAACTGCAAGAATACACTTGAAGGTGGAAAAGTTACTCTTGACAGAACAGTTATAAACATGGGAGCCAGTTTGGTATAATGGTGAAGGTGCTGACCTAGAAACCAGGAACTGTGAGTTCTAATCTTGATTTAGATTAGATTTAGTTCTAGTCTTGACCTGAAAGCTAGCAGGGTGGGTTTGGGTTAATCATTCTCTCTCAGCCCAGCCCACTGCACAGTTGTTGTTGTTGTTGTTGTTGTTGTTGTTGTGGGGAAAATAGGAGGAGAAAGGAGTATTAGAGGTATGTCTGCCACTTTGAGTTACTTATAAAGTAATAAAGTTGAGATAAAAATCTAATTAAACAAGTAAATAAAATAAAATCCAGTAGAATGCCCGGCCTCCCTGGCTTGTCAATTTAGGTTTGCCAATGCCAGCTGAAACCAATCTTGGGGATTTTCCCTCTCCGCTAAATGTTTGCAAATGACTTAATAACTGCTAATTAAAATTAATTGCCTGAAAAGTAAAGCTTCCTACATACAAACACTAATTGATCCCTCTGTGCACATACCAATCTCATATAGATCCATACAAATTCATGGAAGAAAACTCCATGCCTATGCACACAGATTTATTCTGCCCCATTTATTTTTTCACCAGAATCTTTAAAAAAGAAGGGTCATGTGATTCTGGATCGGCTGCAGCATATTAGAACTGCATATGTTATTCTTGGCTACATCCACTGTAATTTTAATGTATTAAGACATCATTGTCTTGGAGGATTTGGAGGAACATGGAGGTTGGCTAGAGCTGCAGATGTGTGCTATAAAAATCCAGGGAAAGAATGTCAGAAATGGCATATAGAAAATTCTACTTCCAGTGATCATTCTCAGTTCTGTTATCCACATCTGGATTGACTAAAAAAAATCAACACCAGAAAGTTTGTAGCAATGGAATATTGGTATCTCTAATTTGTCAATATCTTTTTTCAAACAAGGAAGAAGACTTTCAAACCATATGGTCACTGTTTTGTTCTGTTAATAACATGTTACTTCCCTTGCCCAGTTTTTTCAATGTTATATTTATCAATTTAGAGCACACATTGATCATTTAATATTGTTCTGTGTAGTCATACCTTTTATTGATTAGCTAAGCAAAATAAAGACAATTAAGAAGGTGGGATACAGAGAAAATAAGATGATGGGGCAGCTGCACTAAGAAGGGATAAGAAAAAAAAATTGGATATGGAGTGAATAGAAATTCTAATAATAAATAAACATTGA
This sequence comes from Arizona elegans, assembly GCA_022577455.1. Taxonomy (NCBI): domain Eukaryota; kingdom Metazoa; phylum Chordata; class Lepidosauria; order Squamata; family Colubridae; genus Arizona; species Arizona elegans. The sequence continues at coordinate 240,137,965 of JAKOOJ010000001.1, forward strand.
GAGCATTTCCTGCTGCAGTACCCTTAGAAACTCTAATTTGGAACATTTGGAGCATTTACAGCAATTGAGTGAAGTGAAGTGTTAAATGTCCAGTGAGTCTAAAGTACATTTCTTGGCCTTTAGCACTTCCTCTTTCTTTTAGGTGCTTACGTCAGGATGTGTGCTTTCTCTGATGTGAAACTCTTTAGAGCTTTTGATCCGGGAAGTGATATATCTTAGAATAATCTTTAGCCGTTTCATAGTCCAGTACAATTGGCAAATATTATTTTCTTTGTTTTCTAGGGAGTGATTAAAAAAAAAAAGAATAAGATCAGCTCTGAGAAAGAGTCCTGTTTCTTATAATTTTGCATTTTGATCATAATCTATTAGCATATTTATAGTTCCCAGGCCAGATTTAGAGAATGGCTTTTATAATAAAGCTTAACTGAAAAGTCACACTCATTTGGTTATCTCTAGAAATTGTCATTTGTCTACTTATATCTGTACTCTGAATATCTGTGTTGCTGTGTATTATTTTCTTTTTGCACTTTTTCAATGTATGGAAAGGTAAAAAATTGGTATTTTTATTGTATGCTACATTATTATAATCGATGAGCTCTTAGATGACGAATTATACATTGTGTATGTTCCCCCCCCCCCAATAAACAAGACTTAAAGATTTGGGTGTTACTATTGTGACACGTTTATTTAAAGCAGATTAAAACAAATATTACCTTTTTAAAGTGAACATGTATTTATCATCTTCTCGCGTGAGCCCAGACTATTATTGACCTGGATCTGATGTATGTTCTGAGGGTTCCTTGATGCTCTCTGAGCTTGGTTGTTTTCTTGCAGATGTTTCATTACCCAAATTAGGTAACATCATCAGTATTAGCACCGGCAAGCACCAAGGACCTCTCATTTCAACCCTGAGCTATAAAACAAATATTCTTCTTTATTGATGTATGTTCTTCATTTTTAGTCATTTATTAAGTGTGGCCTCAATAGATGAATAACTTCCTGCTGCTCTTTTTATTGAAATCACAGCTGTTTTTGAACTTTTCATGGAATCCAGCCCAGGCTGTAACAGGACATTGAAAAAACAGGGCTAAAGAGGAAATTCTGAAACCAGAAGTTTACTGAAAGAGGAAAGCACTCAAAATATATTCCATTGAATCATTGGTATCTTATTCTGTAGCTATCACGTTTGCTACCATGTGTGGGGTGCAAAAAATCCAGACAAGCCAGCAGCAAAGAATGTTTTCTGTATCTCATTCTAGCTCGGATATGATAGCTGCATTTGAATCACTGTTCATGTGCTTTATGCTTTACATAATATTTACATTGATATTGATTGTTTCCTGATTGCTTATTTGTACCCTATGACTATCATTAAGTGTTGTACCTTATGATTCTTGATGAACGTATCTTTTCTTTTATGTACACTGAGAGCATATGCACCAAGATAAATTCCTTGTGTGTCCAATCACACTTGGCCAATTAAAAAAAAACCTATTCTAATTCTAAATTCTATTCTAACTATGTGGCAATTCTGTACATGGTTTAAAGTAAAAACAAAACAAAACTGTTACCAAAACCAGTAATAAACATACCAAACATACCAAAGCCTTATAATAATATTAACAGTAATTTATTCAATTTATATGCTGTCCTAGTCCCAGTGACTCATTTAAGTACAGTTACTTCATCAACTATATTTTGGCTTAATTCAGGGAATGGATCTAGCCAGCTTGTTACCTGTAAATCCCAGGAGTAGAACTTGAAATAGCCAGTTTGTTAGAAGAGCAGAAATTATAAAACTAGCCATTCCATCATTCATTCACATGGGCTAAAAGTAGTCCTTGATTTAGACCAGGGGTCACCAACCTTTCAGACCTCATTCATAATTTTAAATCCTGCGGACCACTAATATGATCTGCCTAATGACTGGCTGGGTGGGCGTGGCTAGGTGGTCATGTGACTGGATGGGCATGGCCAACTTGATGTCACTCATGTCGAGAGGTGCCTCACCCTCCTCTACTTGCCCCTCCCCTCCCAGCCACTCCTCGTCTCCCCACCTGGGCTCCTTAGGGCCCCAACAGGAAGCAGTTGATGGAGCTAAGCAGTCACAATAAGAAAGAGTTGGCAAAACAGCTCAGTTCAAATTGGACTTGACCAAGAAGGAGGCTCACTGAGGACTACGAGCATATGCTTTCCAAGCAGAGGGAAGACCTGCTGGGGTGCAAGGCCAGGTACCAGCGCCTGGAGACTCAGTGGGCTGAGATGGTCAGCCAGTTCCAGGCCATGATGCAGTTCCACTGGAATGAGGCTCTCTGTCTCTTTGCAACCATCGGTGCTTCCATCCAGCCTTTGCCCAAAGCCCCGCACTAGGAGGCTGAAGCAGACCCCAAGTTGGAATTTCTGCCCCCCTCCGACCCACACAAAAAGACCCCGAAGGGGGAGACTCTCTGCAGCAACACAAACATTCATTCCACGTATCCGGCCCAGGGGCCGTAGTTTGAGGACCTCTGATTTAGTGCAATATAAAAATGCAAATAATTTTTCTGTGAACCACCAAAATTTTCTCACAGACCACCAGTGGTCCACGGACCACCAGTTGGTGACCACTGATTTAGACTACAATTTTACCAGACTTTCCATTGCTAAGCAACAGAGGTTAAACGAGTTGTATCCAATTTTATGACCTTTTTTTCCTTTGGTTGTTAAGCAAATCACTGCTCATTTTAAGTAAATCATAAGTGAATCTGGCTTCCCCCATTGACTACTTGTCCGAAGCTGGGTGAGAAAGTTGCAAATCATGATCACATGATGCTGGGACACTGCAGTCACGGTAAAAACTTGGTGGTTACCAAGTGCGCAAATTTGGATCATATGCCTGTGGGGAGGTTGTGATGGTCATAAGTGCAAGGACCAATTGTAAGTCACTTCTTTCAGTGCTGTTGTAACTTTGAATGATTGCTTAAACAAATGGTTGTAAGTCGAGAACTGCCTGTAATATACCAGTGGTAATCTAGCAAAGATTAATGAATGAATTAAAAAATAGGACTCATAGGTTCTCTCATGTTTGTTACTTTTCTAACAAAGGGGTTTCAACTTTTCAAACCCAGGCAGTAAAAGTAGTTGCTGTTATGGGGAAAATAGGAGGAAAAAGGTGTGCAGGTGTCTTCTCTGTCTTGAGTTATTTGTAAAAATAATAAAAGGTGGAATATAAATAAATAAATATAGATTTGGAATGATTCTGTTCTGTATATAAGTTAAGAAACTGTCAACAGTGCCCATTTATTTCTAGTTTCATGGTTTGGTTTGGTTTAAAGAAATTAAGACAACACGAATGGTAAGGGGCATTATCAATTTTGTCTTCTTTTTGCATGGTGGGACTTTTTTTTTTTTTATCCCAAAATCCAGACGGATTTGGTAATAGGTCTGAACTCTCTTGTTGGTTGGGTCTTCTTGGTAAACCCAGAAACTAAGCTAAGTAGGGTTGGCCGTAGTACATCGATGAGAAACTAATTCTCAGGGCTGTAAAATAAATTGGAGGATTTAACAAAAGCATTCTGAAATAAAACAATTTCTGTATTTTACCAAGAAAACCATATGAGACATGCTTTTGAAGTCAACAAGCACTTACCATGGTTTAAAGAAGGCCAACTTTTTATCAGTCAAGAAAAGGAAGGGTCAAAGAGAAGATGACAGCAGGCCACCATCCAGCTGGTTTTGTGGGAGGCTGGGAAATAAAAATGGACTGGCGTGGAATTTTACAGACAGATTGCTCTGTGTTGAAAAGTTTATCTGACTCTTTCCTCCTTTAATAGATTTGTATGGATAAAAATATATTGTAGAAAATGTGAGTCTTGCAGATAGAAGGCAGTGTTAACCAAATCCTTTTATTTTTATTACTAAGTCAACTTCATAGGAAAGTCTTTGCTTAATTTAATAACTCTTCTTTCAGCTTCAATTTTCATTCTCTCCTTTTTAAAGTGAAAAATGGGCTAAAATGTGATAAGGTAAAGTTCCTTTCTTTCTCAAATATTCCAGTTCTTATTCTTAAAAAACGTGAAGAGGAGATGACAGCCACAATCCAGAATGTAACATCTATGGGGAGACTTTTAATGTTATTTTCAGCAATCACCTTTCAAGTTCGCTTACAGAATTTGAAATGATCTTTTGGGAGGAAGGTGAGGAATATTCTTTGGGGTGGGGGAGTTAAATTGGCCACTATTCAGTTGTTGTTCCAGGGATGAGGGTATTGAATTTGATTGCTTATTTACCTGTGGGGTGCCCAAAAGGAGGTGGTTATATTTATATATTATATTTATTAAATTTTTATACCACCCCCTCTCCCGAAGGACTCGGGGCGGTGAACAGCCAAGATTAAAAAACATACAATATAAACATTAAAGAAAAAGAACACAACTACTCCATTGAAACCCCACTTTTTTCTTTTACATATGTTATAGTAATGGAATGTAGTGATGAGATGGACCTCCAGGAGGGAGGGGGTGCATTTCAGAAGAGTAAGAGGCAGCCCAGATACTAGATGTGAGGAAAAACGGCGAAGACACCCTTCACAGAGTTTATTGTAGATATAAATAGCAGAGTCCTCACTCTGGCAAGATTTTGTCTATAGGTATGAAACAATAAAGAACTTGGAAGAATTGCTATGTGTCATTCTTGGTTTTGAGCCTAATAGTTATGATGCAATAAAGGTATTCAGTCTAGTGATATAATTCCCATAAATTCAACCCACTGTGGTCTGTGGGCAAGGATTATATCAATTATGTTTCTGTACTACCGATAATTCAGATTTTATAAAACATTCCTCTCTTAAAAAAAATACTGTGATATCTTGCTTGTGTTTATTTATTTTTTTTGTCCTTGAGCAATGGACAAAATGTATTTAATGCTGAGAATTTACAAGATTCATTCATCAGAAGACTGAAACTTGATTTAGTTTTTTACCAGTTCCTGCAAACCGATCCGAACCGGGGCAACCCACCACTGGTCAGTATCAATGATATTCCATAGTAATTGAACCAAAAGTGACAGTATAGACTTTCTGTAAGATGAGAGACCAAATGATTCTATTGCTGCATCAGTGCCAAAAATCTGTGACATTTTCAACCCACGTGATATCTCTAAAATAGTGAGATTTATAAAATGAATATCTTAAGCTAGTGGTGTTTGGGTTTCCTAGTTTGAGAGTTAAAAACCGTCATTGCTTTTCTTTATAAATATGAGTAATTGAATATTAACTTTATTAAAAAGAAGAGAAGATAGAAGCTGGGATGTTTAAATTTCTAGTTTAACTACTGTGTTGTTTCTACATATTTTTAAAAAGCTAATCTTCATTGTAAACATAAACTATGATTTTGTTAATTGTAATTTACCACAGTGATATAATTGTGAACTACTGCAATGTGTAACTGGATCAGTGCAGCAAGAGAATTCACCCATTATGTTAAACCATGGCTTGTATACCCTAATTATGGTGTAGATGCCATAATTGGCCTAATTCAAACAATAGAATAATTTCTTTCTGGTTCACTATGGAACAGAAAAGAGTTATTTTCTTTACCAGCTTCTATATGGACAATCATTCATTTGATTTTTTTTTTCTGGAGAGATATTCACAAAAATATATGAATCTGCATAGTATAATACGTCATACATATGGGTCCCTGCATCATATAAAAGGAGAAAAATCATGCACATGTCCAGCTTACACTTTGTCAGCTTACACGTTGCTACTCCAGCTACAATCAATCCTAGTAATTTCTTCTATCTACTCAACTCATGTGTTTCATGTGTCTATGCAGCTATTATGTCTTAGCCATTGGGTAGGAAATCAAAAGGATGTTGCAGAGAAAGCCAGGAATCTCCTATTTTTCATGGGTTTGTATGGTAGCTTGGGAGAATGCAAGTTTGAGTAAAGGTGACACCGACAGAGTGTAATAAGGTTCAGTTTATAGATAGGATAGGATAGGATAGGACAGGACAGGACAGGACAGGACAGGACAGGACAGGACAGGACAGGACAGGACAGGACAGGACAGGACAGGTTAGGATAGGATAGGATAGGATAGGATAGAATAGAATAGAATAGAATAGAATAGAATAGAATAGAATAGAATAGAATAGAATAGAATTCTTTATTGGCCAAATGTGATTGGACACACAAGGAATTTGTCTTGGTGCATACGCTCTCAGAGTACATAAAAGAAAAGATATATTCATCAAGAATCATAAGGTACAACACTTAATGATAGTCATAGGGTACAAATAAGCAATCTAATCATACTAGGAAACAATCAGTATAAATCGTAAGGATATTTTGAAAAGGCCTGACCCTGCTGCCAAATGCTTCTTTAAAGTATCAGCCAGATGTTTTCATACTTGAGAATAACAATTATAAAAAATTCAGCAACACCAGCATTTTTGTTCTTTGCTCTTAAAACATCGTCTTTAAATATGTTCCCAGCAGCTGGGGAACGCCTCTGAAAGCTTCTGTTTAATGAAGACTCTGGAGGAGATATATGTTCTCTACTAAACTGCTATTAGGATTTATTTAAGTTTGGCTGGGCTGGAAGATGAATTGTGTCTATTACTGATCTGGCCATACTTATGTAAATAGATGGAACATTCTTCTCTGTTTGCAAATTGGCTAGAAGTTGTGTCTGTGCTTAGAGAAATGCATATGGTCATTATATAAAAATCCATAATTAAGGAAGGCAATTATAGTTGCCTCTCAAGGGTGAAAAATTTTTGGTGATTGGATATTTGCATTGAAGGAAGTTAAAGGCTTAAAAGGAATTGAAGATAAGTGCCTGTATATCTGTATCTTGAGTAAACAGTGACTGTTGGCAGAATGTTACGATTATTTCCATGTTTTCCTTTAATGGCAGATCTCAAGTCCCTTTGCTCTACTCATTTCATTTTGTGATGGGATTTGCACCTTGCACTTAACCATCCTATGCCTTGTTTAGTTTTAGATTAGGGAGCTTTGTAAACCTAATCACAGCCTAAGGTTAATCATCCAGACTGAGTGCCAAGGGCTTTTTAGAGCAGAATGTGCTGTGGCTGTGAACAAAAAGCCTTTAATAAGAAACATATGGCTTTTCTCCAGGCTTTTAAAAACTAGCATTCACCTGTTATCCTGAAATAAAGATTCAGATCCTGGTACTGATTGTTGGCTTCCAGGGACTGGGGCAACTGGGACAGTGACGTACAAATGTATTATTAGAGTATCATTATAGGTTTTTTGTTTTGTTTTGTGGAAAAACATTAACCCTAATAAATTAATAAACATTAACCATTACAAAAAGATTCTGGGATTGTTCTACCGGTAAAAGAAGTAATGTAAGTAATGCCCATAAGTAGGTACCTAAGAGCCCATATGAGACATTGGAAAAGTTTTTAAAAGATAATGGGATTCTTCTATTGATGATTCTCAATAATTGATTGGGTTGCTAAGCACGTTTGCACCTGTCTTTTTTCCAATAGGCTGGCAACCTGTTTATACAGGCAGTCCTCTACTTATAACAGTTTGCTTAGTGACCATTTGAAGTTACAACAGCACTGAAAAAAAGTGACTTATGGCCATTTTTCACACTTATGACCATTGGAGCATCCCCATGGTCACATGATTTATATTTGGATGCTTGACAATTGACTCAAATTTATGACAGTTGCAGTGTCCCGGGCCATGTGATCACGTGTTGCAACTTCTGACAAGCAAAGTCAATAGGGAAGCCAGAATCGCTTAACAATGGTGTGATTAATTTAACAACGGCAGCGATTCTGTTAACAAATGTGATAAGAAAAGTCGTAAAATGGGGCAAATTTCACTTAACAAATTTCTCACTTAGCAACTTGAATTTTGGGCTCAATTGCGGTCATAAGTCGAGGACTACCTGTAATAACTGCCTCAATCTTTAAACTTGGGTTCCTCTCAGCACACACAATAGGAGTTTGAATTATAGTTCTGAAAAATTCCTGTTCCATAAAAGCAAGAACAAAGGAACCAGCTTTCCTCTCCTGCAGAATTTCTTTCATCATCAAGCTATTTTTTTTTTAAAAAAAGCATCATGAATTAATATAAACATCCTTGACAATGAGGGTAGTAGTTAACTTCTATAAATTGCGTTTGTGGTTTTCTTTCAGAGAGAAAGAGTCATACAGTATGGTGGGAATCATATCTGTAATTCTTGTGCATCATTCTTAACAATTTTTTCCCTGAACTGTATTTCATCTAATTAATCTGTTATACAACAGATGTTTCTCACTCTATATTGTGAACACTGTCTACTAAAAGAAAAGGAAATGGTGCAAAAGTCCCAACAGAAAAGCCATCTGGTGAACTAGTTGTGTTTCACTTCTCCTTTGATTGCTATGATACATAAATGGGGACTGTTCCTCTGGCTAATGATAACAGGGGCACTGGAAAGCCCCTTCATTCTTACTAGTAGGGTTCCCAAAGATTATTGAGATATAGGTGGCTACACTTGGGCGGCTTATCTGAGCTAGAAGTGGACTGACCTCTTCTTAGATTTTTAGGGCTACAGACTATAGGCTATAGAGAATTGACAAAAATATTCTGAAGATGGTAATGGTCCTCTATTGCTGTGCTGTTGCTTATATGGCCGAATTATATGAAATCAACATATAAGCTTGACTTGAAAGACATTTATCTTCACTTATACCTTTTCAAGCTGTGGTGTGAAGCAAACGTTAAATGGATGTGTATCCGATGGAATGAAATTTTTCAATATAGCTATTGTGTTACTCTACCGGTTCAGTAAGATCCAGTGTATAATTTTATGCAGTTTTTGCATAAGATAGTGAAAACCCACCCATGAAGCTTATATGGCTTGCTCCACAAACCATGGTTTCTGACTGCAGTTGTTGAGCCACCCTATGAGCTATCCAGAATCCTGTGTCAGTGTTTCTGGATTTTGACTCAGGCTTTCTCACAGTAGCCATAGTTTGTTGAGTAAGTTCCAATGGTTGATTCCATATATAATGCAGGTTCATAAGCTATTATTTATCAAAATCAATGGTTGGATTAATACAATCTATCAGACTCAAATTAGGAAACCAAGTAGAGTATTATATAAGTGGTACAAATTCAGATAATAATTTGAGGTCAAGAATTATTTTTTAACAAAAGGAGAAAGGAGAGAACATTAACAAGAAGGTCTTCCCAGGTCTTTAATCTTTAATCTATCTTTTTAGACCCACATACTGGTCCTGTTATAGTTAAGCATATTTACAAATCAGGCATTTTCAAATAGGACAGGGGTGTTAAACTCACCGCCCATGGTCTGTATGCGTCACATGCTGGCCACGCCAGGTTTAGAGAAGGGGAAAAAAGTCGCAATATGTCATGTGACGACGCTGTGATAACACCCCTGATATAGGAGATAAGTAAGCACCTATGTCTCTGAACTGAAATACAATTGAAAAGATATTTTGTTTAAGTTTTGTTGTCTGTACTTTCTGTAGGATTTCTCTAATTTACTTCATTACATTGGGGTGGGTGAGTTGGGCACAAATTAAAAGAGTTGTAGCACTTTGCTCTTGCTTGAATATTATCACAAAGTGAAGGAAAAGCAATAGTTGACTTTAAACATTTAAAATCTAAAATCTACAATTTGTAAATATATTAATAATGGACATAAACCTTCTTTAACATATATTTGTAATATCCAGTTTGATGTCCTTAATGCTTCACAAACATTGTAGAATGAGATAATATCCTATGAGATAATATTAGCAAATAGAGCAGATATTTAAGCATCAATAAAAACTGCATAATTTCAGAAGCTGCTGGAAGCCTGTGTGACATCAGATTCATGTTAATATGTCATACTTCATTATTTTGAAAAAAAAATTGAAAAATAACAGACACTTGCCCCAAAACAAACAAAAACAAAAAAAATCCCCCAAAACAGTTATGTAAACCAAAATGCAAAAGCACCTGTTGAACGGATGAAAAATGTTAATTTTTTTTTGCTCAGATTAAGCCTATTTAATCAGCCTATTTTGCCTGAAATAGCCATTCATAGCTAGCGTATTCAACAATCCACCTGGCAATAGAGTAATCAAGTGCTTTGATTCTATGTCTTTCTCAGCACACAAACCCAGAATTCTGAACAACAGTGGCTTAGAGTTAACTAGCTTGATTGTTTTTCACTGCTTTCTCCTGCCAATGGAATGGATTAAGCCTAATGCAGAAGTTCCTGTGGTTTATTTAGGAGGTCAATAATTTATTTTTGGTTTCCAATTATGGATTTGTTTGGAGGGGAGCAAACCAAAATGCTTGGAGTGTGCATGTCATGCTAAAGAGTGTAGCTGTTCTCAGTGGTAGGGAAAGCCAAGTGGTAGAAATTGAGCAGGATGTGCCAGCATGTTGTTTATATCTTGTTAAGCCAGAAATCTTCAGAAATATGACCAATTGCAATGGGTAAGCACAGCTGTTCTTTTCATCTATACTGCAAGCAGAACTGCGGCAATTTATATTTACCCCGGTGCTGATTTCTTTTCTTAAGATTGCCACCTAAAATAAGTGTTCTCTTTCCTCCCTGTTTGTTTGTTTTTTCTTCATTATCAAATAAAAGGTTTATATCTCCTGGCAGAAATAGATGTCGAGATAGACAGCATCCATTTTCCTTAAAATGTATTTGAAGTAGTTAGGCATTTGCAGGTTGCATAATAAATCTATGCATCCTGTATCTACAGTAGATGAGAATTGATGAATGGTTGTTTTGTCAAACCTTTGCTCTTACAAAACTAAGGTCAAAAGTAAACTTATAGAACAGAAAAGTTAGAAAATTGCTCTTCAGATGCTTTGATTCTCTATGTATAAATTATTTTGCTTTAAGACATATTGATGAAAGCCAAGGATTCTTACAAATGAAGTTGAAAAATCATGGCACTGCTTTAGGGGCAACAAAATCATATCTGGATCAAGAAACTGGATTTCAGATTTTTTAAAAAATTATCAGCCATAGTAGGTATGGAAAAAAATGTTATTATCTATGTACCTTAGGTTTCTATTCCACCTATCCTTCAAGAACAACCTGGGTGGAGGTCATCCCTCATTCCCATAATAACAACATGTAGATGTAGACTGCACTGAGAGAAAGAGACTGTCTTAAAATCCCCCAATAAGCTTCCATATCTAAGTGTGGACTAAAAATTATTGTACTTCCCTTTTAATTTTACACTGCTATATGAACTGCAGATGGTATCATTGGAAATACTGATTGTAGGAATGGAAACTTCTACAATAGATGCCCGATAGCTTTGTGGAGGGAACAGGGTATCCATCTCTGTCAATTATACAGCTACTAAAATTAAAAGAAGGCAACTGAAGATGTGATTCCCAATGGCTTAATAGACGTGGAAGAAAAGTCTGTCAGTAGCTAGCATTAGCTTTTCCTTTCCCTTTCTTTTCTCCCATGGGACTTTAAGACAGCCTGAAGAACATTGTACCACACCTGGTCTCAATTATAAGGTAAAATGCTGAGTGCAGTAGGAGTGTGGGTGTGTGAGTAGATGCATTTGCTGTGGGGGAGCCAAAAGCAAACGCTTGCAGCCAAGGGAGTGGAACAGCCATCAGCAAAACAAGTAACTGAGGTAATGAGGACTTGGATTTTATCAAATCAGCAGCAAATAAGGTGAAGGAAGTGACAGAGCTAGCAGCTTCACCCCTCCAGTAGAGGAACTACAGCCAATCAATAGCTTATAAAGCATGTTTACTTTCTCCTGTAGAATAGTCTGAGAAACTACAAAGTGAATGCTGCAGCAGCAATTTGGAAAAGCAACTGACAGAAGCCAACTTGTAGGTGGCTTAAAGGTAGCTGATGACTTCGGTTGACGCTCAAGTGACAGATTGTTTTATGGATGGTGTGGGAATAAGATAGGCATAAATAGGAGTATAGTTATGGTATAAGCCTAATTATGTTAATTTTTTTGTTAGTAAAAGCCCCCTGGAAACCTAGAGAGGATAACACCAATCTGTGTATGGTGCTGATCTGTACCATTTCCCAAAAGAACCTCTCACAAAGATCTACAGAACCTAGTTCTATGCTCATCCTGATAGTTCTTCAAATGAGATGATACATTTTCATTTAATTGCACTTCCTCTCAACTACAAATAGACTTTCTTTTATCCTTTAATTATGATAAAAACATACACTGACCTAAATCAATGACAGACATGTTCCCTGATTAGGGCACAATCCTCTGTGGTTTTTCCTTTCTAATATAGTAAATACATTCTGTTATAATGTAGTTTTGTTCTTTAGTATTTCCTAGTTCATGTTGCACTTAGAGGTTGTATTGTCTCAAAATCTCTGCAAAAAGATGAGTATTGACAGAAAGGGAACCAGCCTAAATTTCAGAATCTCCAATGAGGATTTTTTTTTTTTTACTTCTCGCTATCAGATGGGTCTCCAGTGCTAGCAAAACAAATGAAGGATCTTGTACAGAAGATCTGGGAAACAAACATATAAAGGAAAAGAAAGTATTTTCATTTTGGTACATTTCATACTACTGTTCATATGCTGCTCCTTATGGACTTTTTGCATAAAAGAGATTACATAGAGATGATAGAAAGAAGAGTAATACAACATAATTTTAGAGATTGAAATATATTTGTACTTACAACTGCTGTGAGAAACATTGGAAGCCATTTATAACTTTTTTCTATTTCAACTTTTTTCTTTTCTTGCATTTTTTTTTGCTTTTTTCTTTTCACTACTTTATCTTAATTTGTTATTTTTCTTGTTTAAAAATTTCAATGGAATGATGAATTAAAAACATTAATGTTCATTGCACTGAGACTGCAACAGTTGAGCTAGAGTTGCTGTTCATACAATTCTATATGATTCCTTTTTTTCCTCTCTCTTCTCTGTAAAGTTGGTAATTTCTGCTTTCATAGTGTTGGCCATTATTTTCTCCTGAAGTTCTGGCTGTACAAGCTTAGGTATCTGTATTGCATCCCAAATCAATACCCAATTTGCCTTTTTTCCCCCTGATTCCAGGAAGGCCCCTTCCTTTTAAGAACAAAAGATAATCTCTCCTTTAACTAATATCAGCTGCACTGGGTTCATAGGAAAAGGGAGGGCTAGAATTTGCTAACTTTCCATGGTTTGCCCTTCATTCAAGACCTGTGGTAGCACAGTGGTTGGAATGCAGTACTGCAGGCTACTTCTGCTGACTGCAGGCTGCCTGCAATTTGGCAGTTTGAATCTCACCAGGCTCAAGGTTGACTCAGCCTTCCATTCTTCCAAGATGGGTAAAATGAGGACCTAGATTGTTGCAGGCAATATGGTGACTCTGTAAACTGCTTAGAGAGGACTGTGAAGCACTGTGAAGTGGTATATAAATCTAAGTGCTATTGCTATTCTGCACATAATGGAGGATGTATTCATCAGCAGTTCTGAACCTCCATCCTTCAGCTATAGAATGATGCAGTTTCTGGGAAGGCAATGGCAAGGCTTACTAAGCTGACCACTCAACTTTCTAATCCTTTAAAATATGTGGCCTTTTATAGATTTTGCTTCTTAAAAAGGGTATTCTACCTGGCCAGAAGCAGAGAACTAATGTTTTAGAGAAAAACTATTTTAAGAATCTAGATTTATACTTTCACTGTTCTTGCCTATAGAGTGGTCAAATATTCCCATGTACAGATGGACTGCTCTTGATATTATGGATGAGTTCATGTTATTGTTTTATTGACAACAATGTGGATAATGGTTTCATGATACATGTAAGTACATGTGTATTTCCAGTCCATAGGATTCACTAATGCTCTTCCTTTCAAATTTATTTAGAGCTACTGTATTTAAGTATTGCTGTAATTAACTGCCCCTCTCTCCCCTTTGAAGAATTAGTGCCTGATGTGGCTTACTTCTTTGTTCATTTCTTTGCAATGCTCTTAAGTTCCCGAATGATCAAACCTGGTCTTCAAACTGCTGCTGTGCATAAAGGTGGGGCAGATTGGCAATGCACAAGAGGGCATCTGTGGGTTGTAGTTGCACTGTGATCTCCTTGTCTCGCAGCTTGCTCAAATGAAATTTCTTAATGGCTGATTCTGCCTGTTCCCCATTCAATAAGGTGACGAAAGCAGTTCCTTTGTATTTGTCCAACAATACTTAAGTTCGCAATCACTCAAAAATTATGAATTTCCTGGTTGGCGACGCCAGAAGGCAGCCTGTAAATGAGCACCTTACTTCGGTTACAGAATTGTCAGGTGCTTCTCTCCAAGCAAGTTGCTATTTTGATTGGCTCCAAGAGCAGCAATACCTCTTCAGGGGTGTTGGCCGAGCCTGGATCTTCTGGACCTCCATTTCTTTGCTTTATTTTCATCTCGTTGATTAAGTTTCTTAATTTGAAAGCAAAACAGGATCACTTACAAGCCTCTTAAAGGTTCTGGGCAGAATCTCAACGTATGCAGAAGTACATGGAATTATAAGCAACACTCTTCTGTGGAAGGGGCAAATATCTGGTCTTTTTTCTGTGATTAATGGTTGGAGAGAAAAAGGCCACTCATGTTTTTAGGCTCCACTAAATAACAGATTCATGCAGTTAGTGAGTCCCACCTTAAATCCCCTGCAGATTTATAACTATCTGAGCAACAGCATTTCGTTGGAGGTTGCCACTATTACAATGTCCATTATTGTTCCCTTTGTTCAATGCACTTCTTTTTTTTATAGTTGAATGTTCTTTTTTTAAAAATGAAACTAAATAAAAAGTTCCCCTCGCATATATGTGCTAGTCGTTCCCGACTCTAGGGGGTGGTAATCATCTCCGTTTCAAAGCCGAAGAGCCAGTGCTGTCCGAAGACGTCTCGGTGGTCATCTGGCTGGCATGATTAAACACCAAAGGCTCATGGAATGCTGTTACCTTCCCACCAAAGGTGGTCCCTATTTTTCAACTTGCATTTTTTATGTGCTTTAGAACTGTTAGGTTGGCAGAAGCTGGGACAAGTAACAGGAGCTCACCCCGTTACGCGGCACTAGGGATTTGAACCGCTGAACTGCCGACCTTTCAATCAACAAGCTCAGCATCTTAGCCACTGAGTCACAGCGTCCCTTAATGAAACTAGATAGCAACCTACAAAAAACTGCACATCTCCCCATCCTTTCCATGCAACACAAAATTGACATAATGTACTCTATTTTCCATTCATGCAACTATTCAAAATCCCATGTTACCCCTATATCTCTTTATCACAGAAAAGAACAGGATCCCTCTCCTTTGCACCCTAGAAATATAAGCTACAGGCAGCTTAGCTTCTGGACAGCCCTCTTTTGTTTTAAGTCCATTCAAGTTTCTCCTTTAAAGCTGTCAGCCAGACAAGAAGGGTGCCTTTGCTAATAATTCCCTGGTTCCTGACCAACAATTTAAAACATTTATTTATGATTTGTTTCAGGGGTGGGTTCTACTTACCTTTACTACCGGTTCACAAAGTGGCCGCGCACACGTGCTTGCTTCGCTCGTGCGTGCGCGTGTTCTTCTGCGCATGTGCAGAAGCGTTTTGATGACATCAGGGTCAGTGGGCAGAGCCTCCTGCCGGTTTTACTACCGGTTCTATAGAACTGGTGCGAACCGGGGGCAACCCACCACTGATTTGTTCCCAACCTTGCATATAAAACATACAGAAATCTAGTTTGTATAGTCAGGTTCCTATTTTGACTTTCCTGTTTTCATTTTCGGTAGAAAAGAATGTTTATTCTCCTGCTCGCTGTTCTTAAAACCCTTTGTATGTCTCATTGAAAGCCCAGTTGGGAAGCTAGCAATTTGAAATATAACTTAAAAACCATAAAATGCCTTTGTAGAGTTGTGTGTTTCTTTCTATTTACTTTAGAAAGTAAATATGTACTTAGTAATCAACTGCAACATTTTATTACCAGCCTCACCCATGCTAGTAAGAACAATATGGTCAAGAGTATTGAAATTTTGAGTAATGGCAGTAGCTTGAGAGTAAAGTCTCAAGGCTTAATGCCCATACACAATAAGTTTGTTATTCAGTTGTACAGCTCAATTATCCACTACGTGTTTGCTCAATCAAACATGTTTGCTTAGTCTGAACCTAGTTTTGATTGATTGCTTATGAGCCATCACATCAATGTTAATTCTCAGTGACCACATAGATAGATTTTCTCCATGACTTTCTATCCAAGAATCAGCTTAGATTTCCATGTATATAGTTTTTTCCCCCCTCATTTTAATGTGAAAAACCCATTTCTACAATTTGACTGTTGCTGCTCAACTCGGCATGGTTCACTCTGGAAGCTGCAAATAAGTAGCTTGGGGGCCTCGTTTGTGAGTTGTGGATTGTTTACGCCTGTCCTAATGTGATATTAAATTTCTCTGTTTGACATTTAGGACAATCAGTGCATGTTAATTTAGAAATGAGTCATGCAGGAATAGGATCAAAGATCCAGCTTCTTTCTCTTTTGCCATGAAAAAAGGATAGAGGGGAATCTTAACATGGAGCACGAAAGGAAGAGCTGGGCTAAGCAAATGCATTATTTCATTTCTTTGATCACAGTTGATCACAAGATCTAATCTGTAACGTTTATTTCCTCCAAATTATATGGAATGTTCTCATTACAAAACCTGCCTAACAGCTTTTCTTTATGTTTAACAAAAGTCTTTTGAGATTAATCAAGAATCTGATCTGTGAAGGAAAATACCTTGTGTAGTATATGTGTGTACATACACACACATGCACCCAAAAGATAAATTGATTCTCTGCCCCTCATAGCCTTCAAAACCATGCAAAAATGTAGACTGTAATCAAATGTAATAAAACAAAAAAGTAAAAGCACCTTATTTAAAACAAGCTAAAATACAATCAAACTCTAGCCCAAGGCATCAGAGTCTCTAAAGCCTACAGCTTCAGGAATTGGGGGCCAATTTCAGCTCCACAGCATGCATGGAGATTGTTTAAAAAGGATGCACATTTTGTTTGCAAACTTTGCATTTTGTTGAGATGTGAAGTAGCCCCAAGGCTCCCAAGAGGGGAAAAAAAACATCTTGGGTGGTACAACTACGTGGGAAATCTCAGTTGAAAGCTGAATTTCAGTATAGTGTAATGTGTAAACAAAGGAATCCTTTGGTTTGTGCATGATGCTGGGGAATCAGTTTCTTTGTCTTTCCTCTGGTGCGCCTTGTAACATTAGCATAGGCAATATTTATGGATGTGCATAAATGCAGGAACGGCTCACAGGAGCTGTTTGATATCTGCCAAACATGGTACATGAAGCAGCTTCAGCGTGCTGCTTGTTAGTGGCACAATGTATTCCCACTGTCAAGTTTTACAAAAGGAAAAAAAATGAATCAAAGGGCTCTTCAGACCTCAATATCAGTTCATTTGCCTTTCCCTATATTCCCCCCCCCAAAAAAAAAGCTGATATACTTATTTTAATACCACTCCTCAGGTTATTTTAGATAGTCTGATTAGGAGGCTATCATTGTTCCTAAGTAACAATCAAACAATTATGCACGTTAGCAAGTTTATTTACACATGATATTCAGTAGTTATATAAATGTATAATTACTTTTCAGTAGTTTCATACTGAATAAGGCTATCATCAGGGATTTAGGGCTATAAATCTCAGTTATACATTTTAAGTGCTTAGGATGATATGAATGATTTGCATTAATGTGTGTCAGGTTGATTGAGACTGTAGAAAGTCTGCACATTTCTTACCTAATATGAACAAATTCATTTCTCTTGAGAAATGGCTTTGTTCTCATATGAAATAGACATATAATAGTGTTTACGTCTTTCAGTTTGAGTGTACTTGCTTGAGCTTTAAATTGTGACCTTCCTATATTCTGTCATGACCTGCTTCCCAATGACTAAAATCAAGAATTTACTCATGGAGCAATAGCAATAGCACTTAGACTTATATACTGCTTCACAGTGTTTTGCAGCCATCTCTAAGTGGTTACTGTTTCAAGAAGTTTAATCAAAATGCAGTTAACAGTGATAAACCATCATTAGGAACACACAAACACACACACACACACACACATACACCAGGAACCAGAAATACCTCACAAGAGCAGCTGAAGGCAACTCCTAGAGAGGCAGGAAATGCATCTCAGAATAAAGCTGCCTACACAGCAGATATAACCATCGTAACATCTTTTTACATAAACATTATAAGCATTGTAAAACATTGTAAAAGTTCTGATGAAAACAACTGTAACATCTTCCCCTTTTCATATTAACACAAACTAACACATATTAAAAACATTATAAAACATTGTAAAAGTTCTGATGAAAACAACTGTAACAGTTACAGAGTCACCATATTGCCCCCAACAATCATTTTACTGATCTTGGAAGGATGAAAGGCTGAGTCAATCTTGAGCTGGTGAGAATTGAACTGCTGGTAGTCAGCAGAATTACCCTGCAATACTGCCTTCTAACCACTGTGCCAACACAACATTTATCGCCACAGCTCTTATCACTGCACCTTGTATCAGAAGTTGGTTTTCACACTACCAATAGAAGACTGTTTGCAGGGATATGTATAAGGAAGGCCCTATTCTGTTTTTAGTTCAGTTATAGCAGAGACACAACTGGGAACTGCAAAGATATGTTGTAGCATATATCTCTTTTCCTCCATTTGACCAATTCTGAATTATTTTTGAGTCCTAAGGAGAAGATTCTATAGAGAGGAATCTCATATACTATACAGATTTCTATATAGGTTCTTCTTCACTATGCTACAGAGCATCATATATAGATTTTTGCCCTAGTTCTGAAAGAAAGAACAAACCTTTCAATAAATATCCTAGGAATTCATAAAATCTTTCTGGCATGCCCAAAGTGAAATGAAGGAGGCAAGATTTGAGGAATTTAAGCAGTTCAACTCAACAGCCTAAACTACTTATTTCCTGTGCTTTTCCTGGCTGTTCCTGAAGCCAATTTAACAAATTCCAATTCTGATTGTAATAGCTTGGCTACGGGACTAGGTTGATGCTCAGACCATACAATTGGCCACAATAGGTCCTGATTTATTATTCCCCTCTTCTTGTCCTTCCTGTCCATGGGGAAGACATGACTCCAAATATCTACCTTTTATTTCTGGGGATTCCTCCCCTCCTCACTAATCTCATTGTTTTCCATTGCTTTCCCAGATGTTTGCACCCACGGATGCCTTCACACCCACTTCCCAAGTTTTCTATTTTACACTATACTGTATCTCTCCCCTGCCCCCCACCCCCACCCCCAATCATTACTTTGATGCTGCAGTGGAATCATGTGGAACCATTGTTCCTTATTTTGGTAGGTAGGAAGGTAGATAAGTAGATAGGTAAGTACATATAAAAGGAACACAATGGGGCCATTTAACTTGATGAAATGTAGAAATTGTAAATACCACATGTAGTACATGTTGTTAATAATAAAAGTTATGCTGTGGTTGTTTCTTAATTGCATCCTATATTATCTATACCAATGAAAAAGCATCTGCCAGCAGTATGAATTTTTACTCCCCAATATATTGATGCTGCTGCCATGCAACCCTCAAATTTTCCAGAGTTTTGTGAGATGTAGGGGAATGTATATGTAACCCAAATAAAAGCAAAGAAAATCTGTGAAAGTCCAATTATTTTATAAGTGTTTTATAATAGTTGCCATTATCAAAGATAATGCTGTTCGCATAGTCTGAGCTGTAATTTTTACAATCATTATTCCCAGTTTTAGTAGAATTGTGCTGAGAACAAAAAACTACAAAAGATAGTTGAATACCCGTTAATGGCACACGCATTAGTTAAATACCAAATTGATGTTACTGTGAAAAGAACTGAATCCTTTATGAAATAGAGAGGATGTTAATCATAAGCAATAAGAAATAATGTACAGAAGAAGCAAGTGATCTCCTTAGGTCTCCTTACACCTCATGCCTTGCAGCAATTTCCCAACCCTCCAAAGCAGAGGAAGAGGCTACAGTGGAGAGGCTACAATGCAATGGGAAGGAAGAATAACAAAAATGACCTCTCATTCCACTGATAAAAAAACTTCCATCAACAATGACTACTAATGAGCCAACTAGTTATACTTCAGTCCTCTATGAGCTTCATAAAATGCAAGATGTTACCTATGGTTCTATTCCAGCAATTCATAAATAACAGAATAACAGAGTTGGAAGGGACCTTGGAAGTCTTCTAGTCCAATCCCCTGCTCAAGTAGGAAACCATATACCATTTCAGACAAATGGTTGTCCAATCTCTTCTTAAAAATCTCCAGTGTTGCAGCACCCACAACTTCTAGAGGCAACTTGTTTCACAGATTAGTTGTTCTCACAGTCGGGAAATTTTTCCTTAGTTCTAGGTTGCTTCTCTCCTTGCTTAGTTTCCATCCATTGCTTCTTGTCCTGCCTTCAGGTGCTTTGGAGACTAGTTTGACCCAACTACCATTTTTTTTTTTGTTTTGAATAAAATAATTACACAAACAAACACACACCCAGAGAGAGAAAGACAGACAACTGTTTTAAACAGTTGTCTTGAGTCACTGCAGTCCCAACTGGATCCTCAACTCACAAACAAGCAATGACATAGTACTCCATTATCCCAAATTACCTCAAATTACTGTTTACTTCCACACATAATGAAAGCTTCCTGTTGATATATGGGCCATGTGCCTGAGAGAAAGCAGAATCATTTTGAGGTGTAATTATCCTCAGTGTATGAGCCACTGATCTACTGTCTGACATTAGCTTCACCAAAGCCCACCCCTGAAGCGAGGTGAACAACAAGATTATCTGGAAAATTCTTCCTGGTTTAATTCCAAACTTTGGCCAGTTATACCATTTTGATGCCCAGTATTAGCATCAAATGTAGAAAAGAGGTGGTAGGTATGTTTTACACACATACTACAGAGACAATCCACTTCTATACATATGGAAGACTTCCTCTTGATATATGACACTTAGAGGAAGCAGAATAATTTTTTGGCAGTTGTGGAAGGCTCAGTCTTAAGAACATGTAAAAGCTGATGTTTGTATATGGTATATTCAAGAAATTTACTGGAATAATTACTTGTGAATTGGGAAATTATATTTATCAATAAGAATAGAGGTTGTTGAAAGCAAAGGGCTGGTACTAATGATTGCATACCTCACTGCTTAAATGCATTGATGCCTTTGAAAATTAACCCAAAGATTACTTTGATTTGATAAGGAATTGTTATTTGGTGAATGTAACCCTTTCTGTAGTGCCTAAACATTGGCTTCCCTCTTTTCTCGCACTTTACCCCTCCAGCTATCCTTTTCTCTTATCTCCTCTCCAGACAGTTTTTCCTTCCCAGATCCATTTTTCCTTCAATCCAGCTATAGATTGTTCTTAGCCCATCTCTCATCTCTCTCCTCCCCCGCTTTTTTTCTGTTGTACAGTTTCTGCTAGAAAAAGAAAGGGAGTTTTGTATGCAAGTCTATGTATTTGTATAATTCTGTGTGAGATCGTTTGGGTTCATAGAACAGAATGGTAGTTATTTTTGTCAATGGAGTATCTTATTTTACAGCCAGCTCTACTATTCTAACAATAATAAACCCTAGCTCAGATCGACTTGTCTTTCTGGGGTGAGTGGAGTTCTGACAGATTTGTATTAAGGATGTTCAGAATGTGTCAGAACGTTCCATTTCCATTTCCCTCTAGAACATACACTAGCACTGTGAGATCTGTAGAAAAACCAATTGCTACCAGCCTGCCTTCCATTGAGGACCTGTATACTGCACGAGACAAAAAGAGGGCTGTGAAAATATTTACAGACCCCTTGCATCCTGGACATAAACTGTTTCAACTCCTACCCTCAAAACGATGCTATAGAGCACTGCACACCAGAACAACTAAACACAAGGACAGTTTTTTCCCAAACACCATCACTCTGCTAAACAAATAATTCCCTCAACACTGTCAAACTATTTACTAAGCCTGCATTACTATTAATCTTCTCATCTTTCCCACCACCCATCTCCTTCCACTTATGACTGTATGACTGTAACTTTGTTGCTTGTATCCTTACAATTTATGTTGATATTTTTCCTGATTGCTTATTTGTACTCTATAACTATCATTAAGTGTTGTACCTTATGATTCTTGATGAACGTATCTTTTCTTTTATGTACACTGAGAGCATATGCACCAAGACAAATTCCTTGTGTTCCTTCCTATTCTATTCTATTCTATTCTATTCTATTCTGTTCTGTTCTGTTCTGTTCTGTTCTGTTCTGTTCTATTCTATTCTACTCTACTCTACTCTACTCTACTCTACTCTACTCTACTCTACTCTACTCTACTCTACTCTACTCTACTCTACTCTATTCTATAATAGAGGCCCTGAAGACTTTTTTATTTCAGCAAGCCGGGCTGGGTTAAAAATTTTTAATTGGGTGAATTTTATGGGTAACGGGGTTTTAAATTGGAGAAGCCTAAGATAATTTAATTTTGTTTTAATGTATTTTAATATTTGTATTGTGTGTTTTTAATTCTGGCTGTTCACCGCCCCGAGTCCTTCGGGAGAGGGGGCGGTATAAAAATTTAATAAATAATAATAATAATAATAATAATAATAATAATAATAATAATAATAATAATAATAATAATAATCTGAACCTTATTGCACTCTGCCGGTGTCCCCTTTACTCAAACTTGCATACAAACCCATGAAAAATAGGAGATTCCTGGCTCTCTCTGTAACATCCTTTTTATTTCCTACCCAATGGCTAAGACATAATATCTGCATAGACACATGAAACTCTGTAAGTGAGTTGAGTAGATAGAAGAAATGACTAGGATTGATTGCAGCTGGACTAGCAACGTTAGACTGACAAAGTGTAAGCTGGACATGTGGATGATTGTTCTCCTTTTATATGATATTTTCCTTTTATTCTTCCTTTTTCAAGGGTATGAAGTCTTACCTTCAGAGGCATCTTTTTTTCTAATGAATACAGTAATTGCTCTTATGCTGTCTTTTTCTTTCTTGGCTCTTGGCTGCTATTATTTTTTTTAAATGTACTAATTATTTTGTTATTCATTGCCTTGGTCCTGAAATGGAAAAGTACATATAAATACTTCAAGCAGATGAATCACCCTGTGACAACACCATTAATAACTTGCATTCATTAACTATAAACTTATAAATTTCTATATTATGTGTGAATGATGTCAGACTTTCAAAAACCTTGACAATGAAAATGGGTAAGCTATTTGAAGATGACTTTGTTACAAAGCTATGAGTTCATTTGTTTGATTTTTTTTTTGTTATGACATATAATAAATAATGGCATCTTGTTAATTATGTTCTAGAAACCATTGTAATATTAGTAAGACATGAGTTAGAAAGTAATAATAGGACCCTTTTGCAACTAGCAATGTTCCATAAATAAAGAATGAATATCTATTTTTAATCCACCCATAAATAAAAGGAAGAAGACAATATCCCCTTTCTGTCAAGGAAGGCTAGGGGTTTACACCAAAGCTTTGTCCTTCTGTCCATCTACATGATGCTAATATTAATGTAGGATCCATGAATTTGACATCTGAAGATAAAACGACTCCAGAGATCTATATAATGATTATTAAAAATGTTTAGTTCTGAAAGCAAGAGATTAATAACTCGAGTATTTTTTTTTTAAAAAGAAACAATTGGCTGTTTCTAGTTCTAAGATTTTCTTGATAAAAGAAATCTGGCTTAATTGTAGCTGCTGGGACATTCCAAGATCTTATTGACCTCTACAACCTAAACTAAAAACTTTTCTAACAGTTTTTGGGGGTTTTTTTGAATTGGAGAAATAATGCAATGGACAAAGGTATAATTGCTCTCACTTATGATGGATACAGAGTTGAGGTTGCTATGTTATTGAGTCTCCTGCAATATTTTGCTGCATAGACTTTTGCAAAGATGACCTTGTAGGCATAATAAATTGTTCTACTCATATGAAGCAGATGGCAATATTTATGTCCAAGGTGGACTTAGTACAAGGACTCAAATGTTTAATTGCATCAGGACTAGTGCAGTGTCACCAACTGGGTATTGGGAGTAGAAATGATTTATTACCTATCAATCTGCAGCAGGTTGGACATTCTAAATGTGCTGGTTCACAAGAGGAATGGAATGCTGAGTGAGTAACTGTGCAGGTGTGATTATTTGCAAAACTATTCATTTCTGCAGAAAGCATATTTGTGAGATATCAACATTTGAGGAACACAAAGTTTCATTTGCTTACAAATTTGCTGATATATTATCTATTTATATTGGAATGTATGAAAAACAAACATCCTGAATGACACTAAAGGCGAAGGAAGGTGAAAGCATGACTTGATAAATGTTCAGTCAAGCCAACAAAGAGGCTGAGCGGAGAAGGTATTTAAGCTATCTTTGAAAAGGGCACATTTTGGTATTCAAAAGAAACAGCAATTTAAGAGTTTTCAAGCAAAAATACATTGGCAACAGAGAATAAGTTCCTTCACTTTCTCATCCGTGTTTTGTTTTCTATATCATTTAGGCTAGTGTTTCTCAACCTTGGTGAGACTTTAAGATGGGTGGACTTCAACTCCCAGAATCAAAGCAAAGATGGCTGAGAAATTCTGGGACTTGAAGTCACCAAGGTTGAGAAACATTGATTTAGGCACTTAAAAGCATAACATGTCTCTGTCTACCAGGGAATATGTTAACAATAATGGTATATTACTGTTCTTGGAATTTTCTGCAACACAATTTTCTCTCAGAACACAACAGAGAAGGGTTGATGACAGTAGACGGAGAATCATTCTTACTACTTGATAAAAAAAAACAATCTGCCCTACTTCAGGAGTACACATTCTACCACGTACAGATCCAATGGCTCAGTAACACTGCAGAAGCTCCTGATCCATCTGGTAGTACACATTTGAAAAATAACAAGTTGTCCTCAAGTTAAGCTTTTACCCTGACAGCAACTGTATGAATACATCTATGAATATACAGTATATTTCCTTCAGGATGTCATATGCACAGCTTTGTCTACCTCTTTGGAGAGACAAAAAAAGACTGAAAGCTGAAGAGACCAGTCAGGATTGCATTAACCTAAGGCAGAGGTGTCAAATTCAAGGCCCATGGGGTGCTTAGATCTGGCCTGTGAGGCTGCCCTGGAAACAGCAAAGGACCAGCCCACAGTGCCTCTGTCACCAAAAATGGAGCTCGGAAGCCCGCACTGGCACCCCCAACACAAGTGATGTCAAGCTGGCCACACACTCATCCCCCCGCCCCGAGGTCAAACACAACTGTGATGCAGCCCTCAATGAAATCGAGTTTGACACCCCTGGCCTAAGGCAACAAATAAATACCATTTTGATCCTATCCACTACTAATCACTAGATTTTGCTACCCACATAATGGGTGCTGAAGGATAACCCTGTATATATTTTGAGGTTATTATCCAACACTGTAGGAATAAGGAAGAAAATAGTATTTTAATGCTGGCATAGCTAATGATAAATTAACATACATAAACAGCTAAAAAATGTTTGGGTTCCTATTGTAAAGGAACAAAAATTGTATTATATAATTATAATACTGTTAAATTTATATAATTTTATTTTTTATGGAAACATGGAATCAGCCAAGCCATACATAAGTTGATTTATAAATTAGAATGAAAACCCTGATCAGAAACGTGACTTGATTTCTTCTAAACATACAGTATGTCTTGTAGCAAACACAAAATTGCACTTAATTCAATTTCATGGAACACTTAATTTTTCATATTGGTTATTTTGTTTTGTTTTAGCAGTCACCTGAAATCGTTTTTAAAAGGGATGAATTAAGTGCAATTTTATCAACAGCTTCATTGAAGATCTTCATAAACCAATTAAGCAACTCAGTTGATCCCCAAAATTAAAACATTAACCTTTTCAATTGGACCTAATACAGCTTGCAGTAGAAGTGTGTTGGATTCAAATGTGTTGGATTCATTCTTGTGAAAGAATATAGATCTAGCCTGGGGAAGAGGACAGTGAACTATTTAGGGAAGAAAAAAAGATGTGTCTGTTCTTAGAAAATAGAAATCATGAGCATAAAACACAAAACAACCCCTCCCAGATTTGTTTGTATAAGATAGGGCAGAAGGTAAATCTGACAGGCTTTCAGGATTCTGTTTTTCTACCCTAGAATCCAGAATAGAAGGGTTAAATATGGAAAGTCATGTGAATTGAGTTATATTAATGAGATAAGATCATCCAAAAAGATTAATGATATTGGGAAAATAAATTAAGTTGGTTATTTGTTTCTGGGTAGAATTGCAAAGAGTAATTGGTTTACTCTGTTGCAAAACAACAAAACTTTGGGGGCGGGGAGGTTTCCTGCAGGCTGAAAATAATACAAATAATAATAAAATATATAACATTATGTTCATTACCTTGACACTAGTTCTCACAACAGTTGCAGTAATATGTTGTTTACTACTAGACTGGTGTTGATCCTATTTGTTCTTACACAAGTTAGTGAAGTGATGGTCTTGAATAATGTAAGTTATTTTCTTAAAAGGGGGTAGAAAACAGATATTTTAAACTACAATTATGACAGTGGCCCATTTGGCCATGATGATGTGTGGTCACTGTTGGAATCCAAAAGATCTGAAAAACATCAGACTGTGCCCCCCTGTTCCAGACTATAAAAATAATGGAAATTGTCAATCTTTTAGTGATTACAGTCTTGCTAAAACATGGCAAGGGGAAGTTAGAGTACAGCACTTAATTTGAAAAATTAGGAAAAAAAGAGGATGATTCAACTAATTTAGGTGGGAATCCTCTTTATAGGAATATAGGAATATAGGATTCTTAGGGAATCCTAAGAATAACTTTCATCAAATTCAGTGGGACTTGTTTCTAAGTAGACATGTAGGAATGTGTTTGCTAAGCATTTAGTTTTTGTATTATGTATTTCAGTGCATTAGTTAAGAAATGGGATGTTACCAAGCATTGTGTTTTGATTTAACATACAATGGTTAGTAGACTGGTTAAATATTCCTGTATGTTCTAATTATTGCCTGATACTGTGTGCATTTTCATGCACGTACTATAACAGATTACTGATGTACAAATACAGCTGTGTCTGAAGATCTATATAAATACTTAGATATGAGACTAAAGAGATGGAAATGTATCTCTTGGGGCTAATTTTAGATGTTCAATGTTAGCAAAGATTCCACTAATTTATGAGAGCACTCCATTAGACTGCTGGAAAATTACTGTAGTTTGATCCTGTGGCTTGGATTCACTCTGCTATATCTAGGGCTGTCATGGCCATAGCCAAGGCCAAAGACTATTCTTCATCCAAGAGAAAATATTTCAGCATGACAGCAGCTAACACGACAGCATTGTTTAATGTTTCCCTGTAAAGCAAGCAACACACACAAAGGCTACTGCAACCAACAATTCTGTAAATAACCAAAGCAGCAACAGCAGCAGATGGCAAGAAACTGCCATCTTGACTTCACTTGTGGGAGTTGATGATTGTGGTATCCTTGTCAGAGGTGCCTGTTTGAAGTGTGAGCAGCTCATTTCCATTTGGATTGATCATGAAAAGAATATTAAAATTCTAAGAATTAGTGCCTGAATTTGCTTGCTTTCCTTTTCCCTTTCCTATCAGTTTTCCTCCCATAGCTTTTCTTTATAGACCATAAAATGGGATTATCTTGTTTTCATTAGTTTGTAAAATCGTGCTGGCGGTGTTTTTGGCTTGAACATTTAGAAAAAAGTTCTTTAAGGGACAGCAGTCAGGGTAAATGGATTTTTGTACTAATAAATATGTTAACAACCACAAATATCTTTACAATGAGTTGTAAAGAGTTAATTGTTAAAAAATGTCCTTTATTCCTGAATCCACACCACTATATTGCCTAAATCTCTTTGCCTGCATTGGCCATTTCGCTGAAGATGAAAATGCCGTTTCTCCAAAAAAACCTGAATTAATCTAAGGACAGCAAATATTTTTATTATGGTTGCTTGCACAATCAGCCAAATGTTTAGACTGGATTTGGCATTTTTATCCACCCATTGAGTTCTTCCTGAGTACCTGGGATGGGCAGATGTGGTTGTTTGATGGTGTTAAAGGCATTGTCGCAGGATGTAAGCAGTTTCAAGCAAAGCTGCCTTTTGCAATTAACTGATAGTGATTCTGCCAGTTTTGAGGGTGTTCAAGTGATGTTCCAGATAGTTGTGATTACATCCAAAGCGCTGTAGTACTACAAAATAAAATCCAGAACAGCGTTAGGTTATTTGCTGAGCCTATTTATAATTTCTCAGTTCCTTTCCCTCATGAGAATTTTAAGTACTTAGAACAGTTCATGCAACATTTACTAGTTTCATCTTGATTAGTTTTCCAATCAACTAAGCCACAAAAAAAGTAAAGAGGTATCTAGTTTTTTTAAAAAAAATTACATTCTGTATTTCTAATTTAAAACAAGCGCCAAAACAACTTATCTAGAATCACAACAAATGGAGAGAAAATATTCCTGATACTTCCAACTGCCCTTTTCAGGTCTGTCTCTCTTGACACACAACCCCATCAATCAGTTCCTTCTGCTCCTGGACATTGGAAAGCTAAAGATAGGATCCCTCTTGGAAAGTGAAGCCATTTCTATTATAAGGATGAAATACCTGATTTACTTTAAGACAGGGGTCTCCAACCTTGGCAACTTTAAGACTTGTGGATTTCAACTCCCAGAGTTCCTCAGCCAACAAAGCTGGCTGAGGTCCACAAGTCTTAAAGTTCCAAGGTTGGAGACTCCTGCTTTAAGAGATACATTTCTAGAGACTACAGCACTGTATTCTTATATATAACATGTTGTATTTCAATTTGTCCCTAACATTCCTGGAGGAAGCATTCTCCCCCCCCCACTCCCCCAATGCATAAGCTGGGTACTTGCGGGACCGCCTACTACCACCAATAGCCTCCCACCGGCTATTAAAGACCTTATTATTTCACCAGGTGGGCCTGGCCTAATTTTCTCTCTCTTTCATAAAAGATTGTCAATTTTTAAATATCTTTTAGTATCTTATATATTCAATTTTAAAATTGGTTTTAAACAGTTCGGGGTTTTAAATTTGTCGGAGCCAAAACTATTTAATTTGATTTTATTCTACTTTTAAATTTTGTATGGATGTGTTTTTATTGTCTGGCTGTGCACCGCCCTGAGTCCTTCGGGAGTAGGGCGGTATAGAAATCGAAATAATAAATAAATAAATAATAAATAAATAAATAAGCTCTACAAATGATAGGAAATTCCATCCTTTACTTTCATTCATGCTTTAGCTATAAAGTAACCCTCTTGCCTTCTTCCTGACTAGTTCAGAAGGCTTCTGGAACCTCAACAGAGGCCCTCAGGCTTTTATATTGGATAAACTCAACAAACTTTGGGCAAAAGAATTAATGGATACAAGTTTGACAGCAGGGTCCAAAACAAGGATAAAATAACACAAGAGCAGCTTAACATCCGAGGATACTGTTTTGCATATCTCAAAATGACCATTTTGGGAAAAAGAAAGAGTTTGGTATAATTGATTGCTGAAATTCACAATTAACAAGTCTCCAAAGATCTCAATGAACACAATAGGATATTAACATACTGCAATTCTTAGTAAGATACTGTAATCTACCTTACATATAATCTTGTCAGTATAACTAACTGGTCTTTCTCCCCACCTCTGGCCTCATCCCAATTTAAATCCTATGTTAGTTTAGCTATTCCATGCATCTGATTAAATGAGCTGTAACTTGTGAAAGTTTATGCCTTTAGTAATATGCATTAGTCAGATGTGCTCCCAGTTTTATTAATTTTGGCTGACATAGACTAACTCATCTCTCTTCCTGTCTAATGAAAGAGTTGAAAAGTGCTTCTTGGTTAGCAAAAAAAAGAATATCTGATAGTAAAAACATTTTATCATAGATTAGTCAATTATATTATAAAATCTGTGGCTCTGTTGTACCTGCTGTTAATGATAACTTCATCTCTTGATATTTTCTTTGAAACAAAGCTTTCTGCAGTATTTTCAAATTCTAGGAAAGACTTGTTTTTAATTTTTAAAAAGCTCCTCTGAATATTATTCTTTTCCTTGACTGGCAAAACAATGTAAAAATGACAAAGAAAGAAACAGTTCACTCAAATATGTAGTTACAGGAAGTCACTGGATATTTCTCTTTGTTGTGTTCATGAATACTGTTAAAAATACTGTAAGTAGAAAGTGAAGATGGGGGAAAACAGGAAATAGACTCTTGGGATAAAGTTTCAGCATATGTGTTAAGACCTGCCATTCTTCTACCAAGGAAAAGCACATTTTGGTTTTCAAAAGGGAAGTTACTTTCTTTTCTTAAACAAGATCCTCTGCTCGCAACAAAATACCTTATGCCACCAAATTTGAAATTTTGGGTTTAGAAAACTTAGAACTATGCCGCCTTCGGTATGACTTAAGTGTAGCACATAGAATTATCTGCTACGATGTCCTACCTGTCAATGACTACTTCAGCTTCAACCACAACAATACACGAGCACACAATAGATGTAAACTTAAAGTAAACCATTCCAAACTTGATTGCAGAAAATATGACTTCAGCAACAGAGTGCCTGGAATGCACTCCCTGACTCTGTGGTTTCATCCCAAAACCCCCACAATTTTAACCTAAGACTGTCTACTGTTCACCTCACCCCATTCCTAAGAAGTCTGTAAGGGGCGTGCATAAGAGCACCAGCATGCCTACCATCCCTGTCCTAATGTTACCTCTATTTGTATCTATTTTATGTATCCAAATCTATGTTTATACTTATTACCTAATACTTTCTTGACAAATAAATAAATAAAATAAAAATAAAGATTGGTTCCCATTTGGCCACTAGATTATTAAAGCTGAGACTCTTGGTGTTTTTCAGGAGATGTTGCTATGAGGAAAGACGTCAGAGATGACTGATGTTGAGCCTGTAGTCACAGATTTTGCTGCATCAGGACGGGCAGGGCGCCGAAATGCCTTACCAGACATTCTGGGTTCTTCTGCTGGAGCTGGGACATCAGAACTGCCACACAAATTAGCAGAACTCTCAATGTCAGAAGGTAGTATTCTTGAGAATCAAAGGCTACCTTTTACTGTTCGAATAACTTTAATACATGTTCTTCATTAAGGCATCATATTACTAAGTAATTTTCTAAGGATCTTTCCAACTTCATATGAGATTCCATAAGCCAAGAAGCTGCCTTGTTTGTAATTTCACCACAATAACAGGTAGCACACCACTTTACAGCTGTTACATAATGTATACCTGCTATGTTTTCTTTCATCAGCTGCACATGTTCTATGAATTTGGTGGGTATCCAATATTACAGTGAGCAAATATTGTGAAAAGTTCTTCCAAACTCCAAATGTTTTGACTGAGTCCTTCTTTGTAGAGCTAATACTTTCTCATGTTCACATCTCTTTAATTAAAGGAGCTGAAGGAGGAGAAGCGTCATCCTCTGATGCCACTATGGAAAACCAAGACATGGAAGGAAAAACAATGAATTCCTAATGTTTATAAAATGTTCGGTTTTGGTAATTACCTACGAACTTCACTGCCAGAGTGTCCAAGACTCTGAAATATGTAATATTTGTAACTGGCTAATATGAATATGGCACATTGAAAAATTAGTTATGTTTGCAAATTCATCAAGAAGCAATTTATTTATTTACAAATCATAGCCAGTATCTGCAGAAAAAAAAGAGAATTGTTTTCAGTCATTTAACAAATGAAGTCCAATGTAATCAGTTGATTATTGCAAATAACCAAATACAACCACAAACATCATTAAAAACTTGGAGTCTTTTCTGATAATAAAATGTAGATATCAGATTTCGTTTGAGCTTAGTATATATGTGTACATACATGCGCATGTACACAAACACACATTTTATACATAGAATAGTACACAAAAGCATATTTCAAAATCAGTAAATTCCAGGCCCAGAATATAAGTAAGATTCACCATACAAAAAAATCAGCGAATTTAGACTGAGTATGATTTTGAATAAATGACACAACAAATGTTTAAAAACGTAGGACATTGCTAAATAGTGGGAGAATTTGCTAGTGCTCTTCATAGTTAAGGAACTCGTGAGAAATTTCCTGATTTCAACAATATAGTAAAAAGAGCATCCAGTTCTAATCTATAACAGATAAGTAATGAAGATTGCTGTTTTGTACCAGAAGATAGGTATCCATATTTATCACACAATTAGATTCCATATAGGAGTTATATATGATTCCATATAGGAATAAGCTGGTGGATGCTGAAGATGTAACTAGAGGAATGTAACTTCATCAAAGCATTCGACAAAGTAGACCACCGCCTACTTCTTGGTAAACTAGAAAAAAGTGGGATAGATAGCATCGCCACCAGATGGATTCACAACTGGCTGACAAACCATACTCAATGAGTAGTCCTTAATGGGTCTAAGTCTACATGGAGGGAAGTAAGCAGTGGGGTGCCACAAGGTCCCATCTTAGGCCCAGTACTCTTCAATATCTTCATAAATGACTTAGATGGGGGAATAGAAGGGGAATTTACCAAATTTGCGGATGATACTAAGCTGGCAGGAATAGCTAACACCCTGACAGACTTGAACACTGGGCCCTATCTAACAAAATAAAATTCATTGTAGAGAAAAGTAAAGTCCTACACTTAGGCAAGAAAAACCAAAAGTACACATATAGACTGGGTGAAACCAGGCTTAATAGCAGTAACTGTGAGAGGGATCTTGGAGTCTTAGTGGACAACAGTTAAATATGAGCCAGCAGTGTGCAGTGGCAGCCAAAAGAGCCGATGCAATCCTAAATTGCATTAACAGAGGGATACAATCAAGATCAAGTGAGGTACTAAAACCACTCTATAAAGCCTTAGTAAGACCACACCTAGAGTACTGTATCCAGTTTTGGTCACCACACTATAAAAAAGATGTTGAGACTCTAGAAAAAGTGCAGAAAAGAGGAATGATTAGGGGACTGGAGACTAAAACATATGAAAAACAGTTACAGGAACTGGGCATGGCTAGTCTAGTGAAGAGAAGGACCAGGGGAGACATAATAGCAGTCTTCCAATATTTGAGGGGCTGCCACAGAATGGAAGAGGTCAAGCTATTTTCTAAAGCCGCCCTGAGTCTTCGGAGAGGGGCGGCATATAAATTTAATTAATTAAATTAAATTAAATTAAAGCACCTGTAGGCCATACAAGGAATAATGGATGGAAACTGAACAAGGAGAGATTTAACCTGGAAATAAGGAGAAATTTTCTGACAGAACAATCAACAATCAGTGGAACAGCTTGCCTTCGGAAGTTGTGGGAGCTTCATCATTTGAGACTTTCAAGAAGAGATTGGACTGCCACTTGTCAGAAATGGTGTAGGGTCTCCTGCTTTGACTTGGGGTTGTACTAGGTGACCTACAAGGTCCTTTCCAACTTTGTTAATCTGTAATCTGAATATGGACAAATGTTTAAGATAGGGCAGACCTTCACCTGCTCACTTCCCCACCCAGAAAGCCCATTTCAGTCCCCATTGTAACAACTGCTCTAGTTCTGCACAGTAATCTCAAAAGCCTCTGCTCTTCAGATTTTAAAATAACATTTCTCTGTCACCCTGGATACCAAAGTTTAATTTCCCCAGAAGCCAAGACCCAGAGTATTTTCGACACAGCACGAAGCTCGATTTTTAAAGAAAAAGGAAATGCATCTGGAGATTAGCCCCACAAAACCTTTTTCAAATCTGAACTCGACTGAGAAATGTACAGAAGTTCAAGACATACAAAAATGCCTTTTTTGCTCCTTCAAAATGTCAAAATGATCCAAGATCACCTAGGATTTCAATGTCCCTTTGTGTACATTTGCTATTTTGCTTTCTTAAAACTGGCTTTTCTGATGAAGTCAAAATTCTGTTTTTTAGTTTTAAAAACAAATCCTTAATGACTGCAGTTGTTTTTAAATTGCATTTCAGCATGAGGAATGAAACAGATTATCTTTACATTAGAAAAATGTGTTCTATCGATCAGGCTTTCACAAGATCTAAGAAGATAAACTTTTTGCTTCAGTCATGGTGTGGGTTCATTGGCTTATAGCTGATCCTGTTACGATTGTTAAAGCATTTTCCTCCTGATACATTCTACCTGTTCCAAAGGATTGATCCATATTTTATAATAAAGATTGTATTGTTTAAAATATAGTACGTGTATATTATTTGCACAAGAATTCCATGACCCAATTGTATATGTTTTTCCTGCATTTAAAAAAAAATCAGTTAGGTATGCTCCTGATTAGAGCATAATCATTGCAATTGAACTGAGAATAGAATAATTATTTTAAAATGAATTTCAATTTCATATGCTTGATGTAAATTCTGAATATATTCATGTGTGTTCTCTTTCAATAGAATTAGTTTGGACCCCAAACAACATATTTTGGACTGAAGTACAGTAATAACTTCATTGACTAACTTGCCTCAGCAAACCACAGTGATAACTTATGGGCATATGACGCTTTGGACTAAATGTATTATAGCATATGTACCATACTAATACTAGTATTAGTATTAACATTTGTCTTTGTTGACTAAGAAAGTGTGCCTTTTGCTATTCTGATACTTTTGTAAGATATATGCACAAAACCCACATTTCTTCCAGAGGAATGAATCCTCTACAATTTATCTCAACTCCTCAAATACCAGATTTTTTTCTATTTATTTTCTAAAACAAAATATTCATATTATTGGATACCAAATTAATCATGCAACATTTTGAGTCCCGTTGCTTTCAGATTTCAGGTTGAACCTAAACATAAGGCACAAGAAAATGATGATAAGGTTGAACTTCCTCTCTGTAATCAATAGGTGGCACTCTGCACCCATTTGAAGCAACGATGCCATTGTATAATAGCACAGATTCATTTCATCAGTAATGATTGTGACTCACTAGCTAGTTTTCAGGGAACTAAACCTTGGATATACACAGACCGCTCAAAGTACTGCTTCATTCCTTCTGAACAGTACTTCCCACCACATGATTTATTGTATTGTAATAAATGTATTAAAAATCATGTAGTTCTATCCAGCAGTTTTCCTCATGCCAGTACCTCCCAAATGTATCAGGATCACAAACAATCACCAGTCAGCTAATATCAATGCTTTTTATATTTAAATAAATAACTTCCAAGAATAACTGACCATAATATGAGATTTTCAACTTTTAACAAATATGAAATAAAAATATTCTAAAGAAGGGTACCAAAGAGCATGTTCTGAGACTGTTAAAAGAGAGAGAGAAAAAGTAAAAGAACGGTTAAATAATAATTAACGCTATATTTTATTATTTTCTCCTACCTCCAAACAAATGAATAAACAAAAAAATACAGGCATTTGTAGGAACTTGGCTTAGGCTGTAATAAGCATCAGTATCTGTGGAATTGTTGAGTGAAAACAAAGACAAGGTTAGCCAAATAAAAAGTCTCTTTTTGGGACTGCATAGGCCAGTGGTTTTCAACCTTCCTAATGCCGCGACCCTTTAATACAGTTCCTCATGTTGTGGTGACCCCCAACTAGGGGTTGGTTCTAAATTTTTTTACTACTGGTTCTGTGGGCGTGGCTTATTTTGTGGGTGTGGCTTGGAGGTCATATGACTGGGTGGGTGTGGCTAGCTGGTCATGTGACCAGATGGCCATGGCTATGTGTATAGGACTACTCAGAGGGCTGAAAAAAGTCATTTCTGACAGGTCCTCGCACTTTTGACTGGTCCTCAAACTTATGACCATCCTCACATTTATGCCCGTGCAGCATTCTTAACAACCGTGTCACTCATTTCACAACTGCTTCTCTTCACCATGGTGACAAGATAGGGCAAAAACGTAAAATGTGAGGACAGTCGTAAGTTTGAGGACTGGTCAAAAGTGCGAGGACCAGTCAAAAATAACTTTTTCAGCCCTCTGAGTAGTCCATATGCATAAAAGGATACAGCAATAGAGAGGGATGAAGGAAGGGAAGGGAAATTAGAGTAGGAGTGAGAGTAAGAGAGGGAGGAAGAGAGGAGGAGAAGGTCAAAGGAAGAGGAAGTAGGGAGGAGAAGAAGAGGGGGAGGAAGAGAAAGTAAGAAGGAAAGAAAAGAGAGAGGTGGTAGGTTTGAGGAGAAAGATTGCTGTACAATAAAAAAGATGAAAGGGAAGAAAGCCAACCCCAAACAAATATAAAGATATTAAGATAAAGAATGAATTGTTAAACTTTAAAGAATAAAAGAGAACAAATATGAATAAATAACAATAATTAGAAACACACATACAAACATACAATGTATTTTCTTTGAACAGAGTATTTGGCCGGTTCACAAATTTAAACAGTGTTTAGTCATTTCAATTAAATTTACAATTTCTATATTTCCTTTTTGCCATATTTATTCCTCCTCTATTTTTGTAAAAAACCAATATTAGCCTTCATCCTCATCTCTAATCTTAATCAAATTCAATTTTTCCCTTCTATTCTATATTATACCCCTTCCCATTGTCATCTATTTTTATATCCATCCTCACATTGGTTAATTATGTAATATTACAGTTGTTTAATATAAATTCAACATTTTAATATAAATCAATTAGTTTTATAACTACCTTTTTTGTACATTAATCAATATGAACATGAATATTCCAATTATTTCCATGCAATCCAATTTCTTACAAATCAATTAATTATATTTACCAATAATAATAAACTAAATAATTTCCCC
This sequence comes from Arizona elegans, assembly GCA_022577455.1. NCBI lineage: Eukaryota > Metazoa > Chordata > Lepidosauria > Squamata > Colubridae > Arizona > Arizona elegans. The sequence continues at coordinate 240,174,750 of JAKOOJ010000001.1, forward strand.
CATATATTCCTCCAAACCACAACTTAACCATTTCTGCTTTCAGAAATATACAATTAATAGTATCTCAATTATTACAATTCCCTAGTTAAATAGAGCTTTTTTTCTTTTGTGTTTTAAAATCTTGAACTCTCCTCTTTTTCCCTAAATTTCCCATTGTTTGCACCTACCTTTTTTGGTGAGGAAAAAGAAAATAAATCTGCCTGCCTAATTTTCCAATGTTGCAGCAACAGCAAAGCAGTTTCAGTTTCATTTTTCAGCATAGCTAGGGAAAAAAAATCTGCTCCAGCAAGCAGCAGAGCCCTGAGCAAAACAGTTGAGAGCAAATCAGCTGAGAGTCGGGAACCGATCTAATCAAGGGCTAATTAGCCTATGCTGAAGCTCCGCGGGCCAATAAAATTACAAAAAAACACCGAACCATTTGTTAAACTGCTGACTAGCCCGCCCCTCGCCCACCACTATTTATTGGCAATAAATAGTGGTGCGGAGGGGCGGGGTGGAACCTTGCCCTTTGAAGCCCCACGGCAAGAATTTAAACAGTTTTTTTCCCTCTAGCCATCAGCTGGGACTCAGGAGGCAGCAATAGATTGGGAGTGGGTGGGGTAAGCGAATGGCTGGCGATCCAACAGAGCAGAGAGTGAGGGTGAGTGAAGGCGTGGGGGGGCGAGAGAAGGCTTTGGGGACCCCTGTGAAATGGCTGTTCAACCTCCAAAGGGGTCGCGACCCCCAGGTTGAGAACCGCTGGCATAGGCCATCTAAACATTCGGTGGGAGGGGTGGGGTATACACATAGGGGACGTGGGTCACAATATAAGGGGCAGGTGAGCACAAACTTTGATTCCTTTTGGATGGTCGCTTCATGCTGGGTCCACGTTTCCAGATAAACAATCTAACATCAATTGTGTTGCTGGCTTTTCTTATGCAGGACACCAGAACGTGACACATGTCTTGAGAGCTTTATGGAAAGCCATAAGAGTTGAGATGAATTTCACCTCGGGAGGGATGATGTTCCAGAGAATGGGTGCTGTGATGGAAAGGTTCACTTCCTAGGTCCCAACAGATGGAACTCCTTCACAGACAGGACACACATGTACCATGCATTTTCTGCCAGATCTGATGGGATGGTCCCTCGGGTAATCTGGCCCCATGCTTTAAAGTAAGGCTTTAAAGATTTTTTTTTAAAGAATTTTTTTAAAAAAGACCTTTGAATTAGAATCAGAAGCAAAATGGCAAACAATAAAGCTCATGGAGCAAAGGTGTAACCTATGTCCATCTGTTGTGAGCTAGGCCCAAGTAGTTATTACCAGACACAATCAGTCCTAAACAAACATATTTTATTAGAACAGCTGAGAATTACTTCATTCTCAAGTTTTGTCCAAATTAATTCCAAAACAATTCCTTCAGAAAAAGTCCTTCGGCCTTATCACAAACCTTTGTTTTCTTTGGCACCCTGCCAAAGGCTTTTCTTGGCAAAGCCCCACTAAGTTCAGAAACAAAAGATGCTGACAAGAAACAAATGTAGCAATGTTGCTTTCCTACAAAGAGCCCAAGAGCCTTTGCTGTTTTTTTAAGTCTTATGGGAGGGGCCAATCATCTCCTGGTCTTACTCCCAAGTCGTCCTTTTTGCTTTAGCTGCTCTTGCCTTCTGGCAGCTCTTCGCATGTGTACACTAGGAACAGGCTCCTCCTGTTTCTCTGCCTCTCTGCTATCTGCCTCTGGAGGCTCTGGAGTCCGCACATTGCTCCCAGATGACCCTGGCCCCTTCTCTGCCTCCGACACAGAGCCCTCGTCCGGGCCTTCCCCTGACTCCAGGACTGGCCCATTGTCCTCCCCAGCCTCCTCACTGTCCGACTCCGCTGCCAGCTCTTCAGGCTGCTGGTGGATCACAACACCATCTAAGGACACACATAACTGCATGCTGCCACATTTTGCACTAGCTGAAACTTCTGGATTGTCTTCAAGAACAGCCCAATAGAGCATGTTACTGGAATCCATTCTGGATGTGACCAAGGCATGAGTGACTGTGAGCAAAGCAGAATGATATACAGGTAAACCTCATTAACCAAGTGCCTCATACAGCAGTTGTCCAAAGTTATGACAGCACTGAAAACAGAACTTGAAATAATATTCAATGTCTGCATTTGCAACTTTTGCAGTCTCTCTTTCTCTTTCAGCCATGTGTTTGTTTCCCGACTTCCAGTGGGCCCTGAAGGCCCGAAAATCAGCTGGCCAGTGCGTGCATGCGCGCTGAAGCTGAGCTAGGGCAACACTCGCGTGCCCACCAATATGGCTCTGCATGCCACCTGTGGCACGTATACCATAGGTTCGCCATCATGGGTATAAGGTCTCTTGCTTGAACAGAGGGTTGGACTGGAGGACCTCCAAGATGCCAGCAGTTCGACCCTGACCAGCTCAAGGTTGACTCAGCCTTCCATACTTCTGAGGACCTAGATTGTTGGGAGCAATATGTTGACAATGTAAGCCATTTAGAGAGGGCTGTAAAGCAGTCTGAAGTAGTATATAAGTTTAACTGTTATTGCTATTGCTAATTCATTATTTTATAGACATTTTAAGGCAAGGGTGTCCAACCTTGGCAACTTTAAGACCTGTGGACTTCAATTCCTAGAATTCCCCAGCCAGCACTTCTGGAAGTTCTCAGTTCTTAAAGTTGCCAAGGTTGGATACTCCTGTTGTAGGATAACAGGTTAGGCTCCCTGCATTCAGTCTTCTTTTTCTGTTATGTCTCTATTTCCTTTGTTTCTATGTTAAGCCAGGAGTTTCCACACATACAAAAAAAAAAAAAAGATGTTTCATGTTGTATTTAATCCATTACATGACAGTTCATTAAGTGAAAACATATCACTACTTCACTTGGCTTCCTTTGGCTGAAGAGACTACAGGATGTAATAGTATTAGACACTATTGCAGTATCTACAAATGAGTTTGGGGGTAAGCTCTTTGTTAAGTCATCACACATTTTCAGAATGCTTCGAAGAAAAAACATTCTGTTCGCATGTTGTCAAGTCCTTTGTTGTAACATTTTGCATTGCAGGACAATCTTCCTTGTCCTTGACAAAACTATGTCTTTGTAAATGATCCTATAAACAAATTTTAATGATTATACTTTATTGATGTCCCGCAAAGGAGAAGATGGACAGGCAGGGAGATTTCTAAATACTTCTAAAAACTCCAGGAATAGGAAAATAAAGAATTTACACTAAGTTATATTTTGCTTCCACTCTTTAAAAAAACCACCCCTATTATTTGGGAAAAAATACTGAATACTCAAAAACCTGAAAAAATGCTGAATATGACAAGGATAATCAAAATATACTAAATATAACAAGGGGATAACCAAGAAAGCATGATTGCAATAACTACCTAGTTATAGTTTTGTAATACAAGTTCATTTATTCTTTGATTCTAGCATTAAAGGGCCCAGTCCAAAATCCAATCACTTTTGTTTTTCTTTCCAACAACACCCAGCATTCTTTTAAAATTGTCGCCCGCATAGAGTGTCAGAGGAAATGCATCTGATTATTGTATTGTGTGGCTCCCATTCCGAGGCTGCAGTATCCCTTGCCAAGTTTTCAAACAGGACTTAAAAGACCCTCACATCATTTGGCATTCCTCTCGTTTGCAGAAAAGCCTTTTCTTCTCTCTCCCTCACGTTTCCAGGCTGAATAGGATGGCTAGTCCAACCAGCTCTGTTGACCCAGTGGCCTGATCCAATCATCAGTTGAATATCAACCTTCCCACCAGTACTCGCTCCTCACCCCCTCCCACCTCAAAGGAGTAATGGGAAAATCCAGGAGGAGGCAACAGTTTAAATTGTTTTCAGTTTCATTGGATGTTCCCTCAGTGAGGAAGCTGAGCAGGAGTAACCCGTGCAGGATTTAAACCCAGTTTTAGGGAGAGTAGCAGCTTTTGTCCCTTTCTCTCACTCATCCCACAGTGAAGATGGCTGAGGCATTTTGCGCTACTTGGAAGCTGATTGACAGCCAGAACTTTGATGAGTACATGAAAGCATTAGGTATGTAGAAACAGCAGCATATAAAATCATCAATGGATATATATGGTTCAGTCAACGGTATACTAATATTTAGATTAGTATGAGCTAAACTTCATTTTAGTTAAGCCAAACTATGGTTTGGACTGAAATTTATTCTGGTTACAAAGCTAAAATGTGAGGAGATATATTGTAAAAATGTATGTTAGTCAAATACATGATTAGAAGCCTATTTATTTCAAAGATTTGTTGTAAAGTTCCATTAAATTCAATGAATCGATAGGCTTGCTAGATTTTAAATATGTGAGTGTAACTGAATTGGAAAGCTAATTTCTCTTTTAATGTAAGAAAAAATGGATTGCATGGGGTCTGTTTCTTGTCTGTTTTTAGAAAATAGATGGGGTTGGGGTGGGAAGAGGGAGAACTGAAAAAGTATTTTGCCCAAGTTTATGCATGCTCCATTTTGTACATCTTTAGGATATATGGGAAATTAATGGTATTCAGTACAATAACAAATCCATGTATAAATCTAGGTTGTAGAAATTAAAACCATCTGCATAAACATACATCTTCTGCCAATAACCTGAAGCAATAATTTGCATCACTCCATAGTGTCATACTAATTTGGTGAAATCAAATAATATTGGAAAAAAGGAGCAGTTTTTTTCCTACAAAGAAAAGTGCAGGTTCATTGAAATAGAAGAGCTATGTCAAAAATAAAATTCATATAGTATTTTATCTGAATATTCAGAAATACATTTGGCTGAGTACCTTGGAGTCTTCCATACAGCTCTGCTTAGAACTGTAACTAGATCATTACTACCTTTTGTTACAAAGAATTGCTCTTGATTTAACAGCAACAAAACAGCTCTTTTGGTTTGGTGCCTTCCACATCAGACAGACTGCTTCTTTCTTATTTAGGAACTCCAACAACATAAAATGGATGTTTGTGCTTTTCAATTTATTTTATATATTAAAGGAGTTGGCTTTGCTACTCGTCAAGTGGGGAATGTTACCAAACCAACTGTGATCATCAGCCAGGAAGGGGACAAAGTGGCGATTCGAACACAGAGTACTTTCAAGAACACAGAAATAAACTTCAAACTGGGAGAAGAATTTGATGAAGTTACTGCAGATGACAGGAATTGCAAAGTAAGTAAGGGGGGGGAGCAGTTTTATTTTTATTTTTCAGAGTTGGCAGGAAAGAGACTTTGAATGGGGAACGGTATCTTTCTTCTGAAGCAAACAGTAAGTTAGTGGAAGAAACATTTACAACTTAATTTCAGTGTCCTCTCCACGGGCATGAGAGAAAGATAAAAAGATTCATCCGCTCGCTTTGCAAATTAAATTATGGTGCTAAGCATACATTTTTTCAAACCCTGAAAGATCAATAAAATGTAATTGAAGATAACTTTAATGATTATATGTTTGTATTATATATATATATATATATATATATATATATATATATATATATATATATATATATATATATATATATATATATATATTTACTGGGGCTCCTTACAGTGGGCAAACATCCGCTCTGCTTACTCCCAAGGAGGTAAGAGAAAATGTACTTCGTCTCTGAATCTCATACTTGTTGCCGTTATGCCCTATTCTACTGGGATTCCTGAAAGGTTCAGAATTTACTTGGGGGAAAAAAACCCAATCCTAAATTCTGTTCCAGGTTGGCATTTTAATCTCACTAGAACAGGGGTCTCCAACCTTGGCAACTTTAAGACCTTTAAGCAAAGCTGGCTGAGGAATTTTGGGAGTTGAAGTCCACAAGTCTTGCCAAGGTTGGAGACCCCTGCACTATAAGTTCTCTTTTGGTTCCTATTTGAGGCATAACTACTTAATCCCATGTCTTAAACTGAAAATGTATTAAAGCCAAAGTCTTTTAACTGAAATGCATGTTAAATACAACACCTTTAATATGAACATGCATAGAATTGTACACAGGAAAAGAATTCATTTAGTTTTCATGTTCATTTGTTTTAATAAGTGATCTGCTAAAAATATCTTGCTAACAAATTCATTTCTTTGAAACTAGTGGTCTAAAGGGGCACTTGCTAGGTGATCTAAAACAGGGGTCTCCAATCTTGGCAACTTTAGGCCTGGCAAACTTCAACTCCCAGAATTCTGGGAGTTGAAGTCTGCCAGGCTTAAAGTTGCCAAGATTGGAGACCCCTGATCTAAAACGTTCAGATGGCATTGTGATTGTGTGGTTGAATCCCACCTCTTTTAATGTGGAAAGTTGCAAGACTTTGATCAAGCAGCAAGAGACATCACCTAGAATTGCTAGACCACTGCAGCAAATGCCCCTAGTAGTCCATCATCATTCAAAGACTGAAGTATTTTTTATTCTCCTACAGATAAAGATTTTCAAGTTGAACTATTAAACATGAATGAATTGTATGGACAATTTTTATGACACTTTCCATCTATTTCCACAGTCTGTTGTGAGCATGGATGGTGATAAATTGGTTCACATACAAAAATGGGATGGCAAGGAAACAAACTTTGTTAGGGAAATTAAAGACGATAAAATGGTCATGGTAAGTAAAGCTTCCTAAAGTTAAAAATGGTCCTGAGGGTTTATTATGCCATAGGCATTATGACAGGGTCCTCTTTTGCCTACCTAAGTACAGATCAGTGATAGCTTCTAAAAACAGCCCCATTACTTTCTGTAGCTCTATGGTTAATTATAAAACATCTGATATTTGTCATATGAGAATACAATCGTATCACTTCAATGTTGACAGAGACTAAAGCAACTGAATTGGGAATTCCAGAGTCTCAAATTGAGGAAATATGACATTAAAAAGAAATTTTCTTTCTTCTTTCTTTCAATGAGACTTCTTGAGATGCTTCCATAGATGTTAAAAATGACTTCTTTCATGTTTTTTTTCTTTAGTTTTGTTTGGAAATGGCATTTTTTAAAATGGAAGCATGATTGATTTAGAGAAATTCCTGCATTAGAAAGTACTTTGTTCTCCATTATCCAACGATCCATTATTGCAATCTAGAGCCAATTCAATTATTTCAAAAAACGTAACATACTTTGTAATGTATTTATGAATGGACTCTCTCACTATGATATTTGTAAGGGAAATCTGTAACAAGTATAAATAGGGTTGCAATAAACAAGAATGACGTGACTTATGAATAGCACATTAAAGTATAAAAGAAGCAAACACAGTTCTGATTGGTTGACTAGAATATATTATGCAAATAATATATTGTTATGCAAGGCTAAGGGTTGAACATAAGCGGGGGAATAAGCATGAACACCAATTGTAAATGCAGGATCTCCCTGCAGGTGAAGAATCTGTTGTAACCAACCTGTGTTAAAATCTTTCATTTGTGTTCACTTTTAATTTTTTATTTCACGATTTCTCTACATCAGGGGTGTCAAACTCGTATCTTCACATCGTTGTCATGTGATGTATCATGACTTCCCCCCCTTCGCTAAACCAGGGGTGGGTGTGGCCAGTGCGTGACGCATCCACCCCACAGGCTGCAAATTTGGCAGCCCCGCTCTACACTGATATGAAAAGTTCAGGTTAATTCATACAGCAAAAGTGTGAAGACCTGAAATTGCACTGGGTCATTTGCTTGCTATGTTTGGAGAAATTGTTTTCTGTCATGATATTGCAGAAATGGGGCAGACTCAGATGTTTCAGGAATGTCTAACTTTTGCTCCGGTGCCTTGTCAAAGACCACATGATTCATTTATCTCTGCACATTATGCCCAATAGTCTATATTTGTTTTAAATTGCCTTTGTTTGTATTCACACTGAATTTGCAGACTCTCACCTTTGGTGATATTGTTGCTGTTCGCCAATATGAAAAAGCATAACATCTGTCAGCTTATTGTCTGAGGTATTAATACTTCTGGATGAAAGGAGACCTGTCTTCAGAAGCCATCTTTGAAGTAAAAATTTCATTGCTGATATGGAAAGAATACCAAGTGCTACTTTGGTTTTTTTTGTTGGGAAAAAAAAAAAAACACCTCCATGCTATCAACTTGGAAACATTTCACTTTGTAAATCACCACAAATAAACTTTGCAATAAAATCTTGAAATCTCTTCTTTTATAATAAAAAGTATGCTGCCATTATTGAATAATTGCATTGAATTTAATTGAATACTTTATTTGGTCAAGTGTGATTAAACACATAAGAAATTTGTCTCCGGTGGAGAAGCTCTCGGTGTAAATGCAAAGCAACAGAATAACAATAATCATAATCATAATAATACCAATAAGAGGATGGAGTAAGAAAGATAATAAGGATAAATAATAATGTTACAGCCATACTACGTGAATAAATACACATAGATATTAGACAGCACTGTGAGAATTAGGTGTTGATGAGTGATGGCCCGTGGGGGAAAAAACTGTCCCTGTGTTTAGTTGTTTTGGCCTGGAATGTCCTATAATGCTGTCCTGATGGGAGGAGTTGAAACAGTTTATGACCAGGATGCGAGGGGTCTGCAGATATTTTCTCAGCCCTCCTTCTAACTCATGTAGTATACAGATCTTCTATGAAAGGCAGGCTGGTTCCAAGTTCTTTCTGCAGCCTTAATTATCCATTGGAGTCCTGTTTGATTGCTGTTTGGTTGATTTTATAAAATCAAAGCCAAGTAGAGCTGAAATATCTTGGTTTCATACTAAGTGTCCTTTAAAAGCAGTTTTAGTAAATAAATGCTTGACTTTGATAGTTTGCAATAGTAGACAAAAATTTGGCCAAATATCTTCTTCCAGTTATCTGTCATAGACTTGCACATTCTTTCACAAAGAGATATGGGTCAATGATAAATACAGATATCAATCCTTCCACCTCAGTTTACTTCTACTTTTCTCCTCTTCCTAACTCTGAGGAACAGCCTGTTGCCTTCCTCTAACACGTCATCTCATCTCCTAGTTAATTGCAATTCATGGATTCTCCAATCCTTATGCTGGAAATGTGTTTCTAGAAACAATATGTGTGGAGTTAAAGTTTAATACATGTATTGTAAAATTTCATAACCCATGGACGCTTACACCATAATTAGTTAATAAACTATTTGTTATCCTACTTGATATTTCCAATGGATCATCAGATGGAAAGACTTGGGTTCCACTGTTTTAACTCTTCAGAAATAGGGCTTCTTCAAACTTCTTTTTCCTAGCATGTTTAATGCAATGGGGGAAATGAATTGGGTAGACAAAAGCAAGAATAATCATGCAATGAGCACCCAGCTAATTTCAGGAGAGCAGATAGCAATAGCAATAGAACTTAGACTTATATACTGCTTCACAATGCTTTCCATCCCTTTCTAAGCGGTTTACAGAGTCAGCATATTGCCCCCAACAATCTGGGTCCTCATTTTACCTACCTCGGAAGGATGGAAGGTTGAGTCAACCTTGAGCCTGGTGAGATTTGATCTGCCAAATTGCTAGCAGCCAGTGATCAGCAGAAGTAGCCTGCAGTTCTGCACTCTAACCACTGCGTCACTGCCGCTCTGAGGAGACCCATCTCCTCAGATGAGAATATTGACTTCTGGTAGCCCCAAACTACTGGTAACAATTGCTGTACCACATACGTGAAAGAAAACAACATACACAGAACTCACATTTAGTGCCCAAAGTGAACTCAGTAAGAATTTTGAAACCTGCTCAATTTACAAGGGGAAATTATTTCTCTGACCTGATGGAAGCATCCAGAAGAAAGAAATGATAGGCACATCATCACATTATCGCACAAATGACCCGGGTTAATGTACTTACATGAGACATGAGGCGATTGATGCAAATTACATAATTACATAATTTGCATGATGACATTATCAAAGCTTTTAACAGACCATGTACTGGAGGCAGTTTCTTAGCAGGCATTAAGTGTTCATTTTCCCAAACTCACAGCACACATGTCATTATGTCAACTTAGAATTGTTTAAGTAGTACTTTCATTTAAATACCCATGTAAGGATGTATTGGTTTATTTTTAAATCCAGGTGACGCCATCATTATTTTGCACTGAACTTTTAAATGCTTAATTTACGTGAAAAGTGCCATAACTAAACAAAGAACTCAACACCTGAACACCACACATTTGTATTGAATTCATACTGAAGTTTATGCGATGAAGTTCAATTATATGAAAACAATTCCTAATATACGAAAGAAACAAAGAAACCAACTCCATTGCTTACTCCTAATAAAATGCTATGTGATTTTGTGTGCAGTTAACATAAGTGGTATTCAAAGCCTACAGCTGAGCAAGGTTTATGGAAAACAAGATGCCCTTTTTGTCTCTATGTCTATAATGTAGCAGTGATGTTGAAAACTATGTGTTTTTCTCCATGCAACTGGTTTATTCTTTTGTTCTTCTGTGTGATCATGAATCACATACCAGTACATTTATACTACATTATGAACTTGAAAATAGGGATGCAGTGGCTCAGTGGCTAAGACGCTGAGCTTGTTGATTGAAAGGTCAGCAGCTTAGCGGTTCAAATCCCTAATGCCGCATAACGGGGTGAGCTCCCATTACTTGTCCCAGCTTCTGCCAACCTAGCAGTCCGAAAGCACGTAAAAAATGCAAGTAGAAAAATAGGGACCACCTTTGGTGGGAAGGTAACAGTATTCTGTGCACCTTTGGCATTTAGTCATGCCAGCCACATGACCACGGAGATGTCTTCAGACAGCGCTGGCTCTTTGGCTTTGAAACGGAGATGAGCACCACCCCTTAGAGTTGGGAATGACTAGCACATATGAGCGAGGAGAATCTTTACCTCTACTTTATGTACTTGAAGTACCCATTCATGGTTTTATGATCTGTAATTAATATGAAAAATCCATTATGGAAAAACATTCTTTGGTGGCAGGATTTTGCAATTCACACTGCCATCAAAATAGATGAGCAGACCAAAGATTCAGATTCAGCTGAAACAGTATTTAGCCATTTAAGATATGCCAATTAGCTTAAACGGCTTCTGGAACAATATGATTCACTGTGGGTCCCAATGAGAATCTTGCTTCAGGAAATAGAAAGTTCTATATTTCTGTCCCTGAGAACAATACCTCGTAAAATTGATGAAGTTGTTTAAGAACTATAACAGTTTAGGATATTATAAATGTGTTACTTATTAAGATATGGCAAGGCTCTTTGTTGCCATCATTTTAATAGATGAAACAATAGCTTGCCTAGTGCTGCATTGCTAATTTTAATAAACTGATCAATTTTTAATGCTAGCCTATAACTATAGGAAGAATACTGGGGTTGGCTGACTTAAGAAGCAGGTAGGGTATTAGCTGGTGCTATTCTTCTTACTAACTTACTAACTAACTTACTAACTGTCTACTGTTGACCTCACCCCATTCCTAAGAGGTCTTTAAGGGGTGTGCATAAGCGTACCAACATGTCTATCATCCCTGTCCTACTGTCCCCATTTATTCGTATCCATTTCCTGTGTTCATATTCATGTTTATACTTATATCTGTTATCTCGTACATGTTTGACAAACGAAATAAATAAATAAAAATAAAACTAAGCTATGTTTGGATGGGAAGGGACCCTCCTCATGATTGTTCTATACTGGATTCAGAACTGCAACTCTTATATCCAGAATACACTTTTCTCCTACCTGTCTATGGCTCTTTTTGCAATGGTTGTTCTTTCAGAGTTTATCACCCAGACTTGGTGTATAGGTTGGGGACAGGGGACGGCAAAGGAACATATACTCTTCATATTTGCTGCTATGGCTGAATGAATATCTTTCCTGTATTGTTGAACTTGCAGAGTGGTTTTAAATTCCAGGAACATTGTTAATTTTCTTCTTGACAAGGCTTGTTCTGGCCAAAACTGCAAAAAGTGTGTGAAACTTAAGCTCCATGTCCTATTCAGTGGGACAACAAAGACTCTTGGGGTCTAGGCATAGATTCAACTATGGCAGGGTTTTTTCCTAGCTGTGCAGTGAGGCTGGTAAATTGGGAGGTGTTGTGGCATCATTTTACATGTTGTGTTTTGCAAGTTGCTGGAGGCACACCAACAGTGGTGGTATTCACTTACCTTCGCAACCGGTTCACAAATGTGAGTGTACGCGCATGCACAGAGCATCAAAAACGCAACATGATGATGTCGGGGTGGGTGGGTGGAGCCTCCCACCACCGTCGCTACCGGTTTGCCTGAACTGGTTAGAACCAGCAGAATACCACCACTTCATACCAAATATTATCCTAAACACCTTGGCTTCTTCCATTTGTTAATGGAAATAATACGGTCTGGCATAGTCCCGGATTAGCAATTTTTGGGGTATAGTTTCAGGGATGTCAAATATATTTTAATTTTATTCCTTCAGCCTTCTTGGTGGTTTGTGTTGTTCTTGTTGAACTGACGTATAACAGAATATATAACAATATTTCTGCTGATATAATACAATCAGGGGTGGGTTTTACTTACCTTTACTACCAGTTCGCAACGGGGCCATGCGCACATGCGCAGAAGCTTCCTGAAGATGTCAGGATCAGTGGGCGGAGCCTCCCACCAGTTTTACTACTGGTTCTATAGAACCGATCTGAACCAGGGGAAACCCACAACTGAATACAATGCATTTTCCCTTCAACATAGCTGTGTAGGATTAATCTGTTAACTAAGAAGATAATTAAATTAATTTAAGCTTCCTGTTACACAAATAATCTGTACCATACATAGTTAATTGCATAGTGTGTGTAATAATTAAATGTAAATTATTATAGGCCAAAGGAAATGTCACCTCTGTATGACTCTCTTTGTTATCTTTGGAAAGCCATTGAGCTTTATACCTGGAGTACTGAAATAAAACGCTTGTCTTACGGGGACTGGCTATGAAAAATGCTTGATCTTTGGAAGTGAAACATAAAAATGAAGCATCCATGCACTGAGAACAGAGTGAAGACCTAGAATACAATACAGATATTTTTAAATTGCTTGACTTCTAAGCTGATGCTAGATCTGATCCTAGGATACACTACTGTGTTTCCCCAAAAATAAGACCCTGTCTTATATTTTTTTTGAACCCCAAAATAAGCGCTTGGCCTTATTTTCGGGGAGGTCTTGTTATTTTGGGGTGCATGGAGCAAGATGGGGCTCCTCTTGCCATCTTACCTGATTTCCAGCTCTGCATTTAAATATTTTCTGGGAGGGCTTATTTTTGGAGGGAGGCTTATTTTAGTGCATGCGCTCAAAAGCCCGATTGGGCTTATTATCAGGGAATGTCTTATTTTGGGGGAAACAGGGTAGGTACAATTTTACTGGTGTAATGGGAAAGTATAATGAGACCAATGCTAGGATCCCCCCGTACTAGCTTTTTTAAAAAAAACAACAACCCAGAACTAATACAGAAAGCTCTGCCAGCACTAGTCCTGAGAAATTGCTGTACTATTCCAAATGCGGAATCTTGATGTATGTGTGTGAATCTTTGCAAGACTCTGGCTCATTTGTGTAACCTTATTATACTCCTCTGTAGTGCTTGTAAGGTTTTGTGCCTATAGTAAAACACATTGTGCTTTTAATCCATTAATACAGCTCACATCAGTGCTGTCTGGGTTGAAGACTCAAAGCAGATGACTGTCTTTCCCAGGCCTACTATTCCCAGGGATGTGAGAACAAGTTGCTGACTTCATCTCCATGGAAAAAGCCATCATTTGAGTGGTGTTAATTTCCATGGCAACTAATTTATGGAGCGTCCAAATAAAAGCAAGAGACAATCAGGATCAAGATGGGAAGGGAGAAAATGAATGCCCAATGCTGACTGATTTAAATAATAACTCTATGACAATACATCCTGATATGGTATTCTTCATACACGTTAAACACATGCTTGAAATGAAATATTATTTACCCAGCAACTCTTAACTTTATTCTTCATTTTGCACATAGCAGCTCTCCAATAAAACTTTATTGATTTGCCAGTTCAAAGACATGCAATAAAAATAATGGCAGAATAGTATGGATATTGCTAACCATTCATTATGATGAATGATTTACGCTTAGACACTAAATCTATGTAAAACAAGGAAGAGACACTATAACACGGACATTTATACAAGATATGAAGAAATCTTGAATCATGGCACTCAGAGCATATTTAGGGTATGAAAGAACTTGAAAATTTCATCAATTTTATCACAACTTTCTCCAACTTCCATTTATCAGCAGGTGTTCTAAAAACACATCACCTGGAAGAAATTTAGCAGGTGAAATCTTTTCAAACATGGAAACAGAAGTGCCTGTGTGTCAGGGATGGGTTCTACTTACCTTTACTACCGGTTTGCAGCGGGGCCGTGCGTGTGCTCTTCTGCACATGCACAGAAGCGTTTTGATGACGTTGGGGTCAGTGGGCGGAGCCTCCTGCCGATTTTACTACCAGTTCTATAGAACCGGTGTGAATCAGGGGCAACCCACCACTGCTGTGTGTGGAGGTGAAGTGATTGGTATAAAACTGAATTAGCAAGTTTTGTATTATTTCAAATGTAGATGTGCTGGCTGGAAAAATTGCAATCTTAGTAGTAATTTAGATGATATAAATAGTCCCTTTGAATCTTCAAGAAGATTATCTTTTTATTGACAAATGAAGTTGATTCCATATCTGTAAACCTATGACAAATTTGTAACTTTGAACTGTGTGCGTGTATTGTATGAATAGAGGATAATAGTGGCATATCCATATTACACCCTTAAGCCATTATTGTTCTCTGGCCGGGCAGATTTTACCCTAAATTGTCTTAAGAAAATCTTGTCCAGAATAAGAAATGTTGGCAAAGCTTACAACATATTCGCTCTGAACAGCAAATTGTTATGATCTTCACTGGGTAATTTCTTTGCTGATTTGCCTGTCTAACTTTTCATTCATTCCAAATTCCAGAAAACAATTCTAAATTGCTTTTCTTCTGTATTTAGGTCTTACCAGATATAGATATACACATATCAGAAATTACACACACACACACACACAGCTGGATAGGATAGTAGTTAATGCATTGGCTTTTGATGCAGGAGACCAAGGTAAAATAGCTCTTACTACCAGAGGTCCTTGGATAAAGACCTCCCAATGTTTCACCTGCTTACCTCCAATACAAGATTACACAAACTACAAGAGTCATGCCAGCAAGACAGTCAGATGACAAGTGGGCTTCTGGAACAAACCATACATGGACAAGACAAGAGAACTTGGAATTGATGGAATGCTATTACAACAGCAGACCTAATGGGAGGCAATAAATGAAATGTATTAGGAAACTATAGATCGACAAAAGACCTATATTCACACTAACTGAGAAATAGCTAGTTACCCAAAACTTCAACATAGTGAAAAAGGAAGCTGGTTTCACAATTTGAGACAGATTCAGGAAGATCACATGAACAACTGCATGTGCACCCAGCACTTGAAACTGGAACGTCACTGCCATACCCTACATTACAAAGCACAACAACTGATATGAGGCATAAGAGTGAGTCAACACTTAGCATTGATTGCCTAGACTCAAAAGACAAGGTTCATCAGATAGAATGCTAGAAAATGCCAACTGATCGCCTCATGATAATCCCTATTGCCACTGGTATATGCTGCAGTCACTGTAATCCTGGAGATCATGTAATTCTGGTTACACGATCAAGAAGAACAACAGTATGCAGACCTCTCCCCCGGGAAATGAGATTAGAGGCTAAGAGCAAGGCAATTTGGAGAGAAGTTAGTCAGCTGGTAAAGGGTGTAGAGATTAAGGATAACACTTGGCATATCAGTAAGATGGCACTCTCCTGAGACTATGCCTGAGGCAGCAGAAGTCATGAGAGGAAGATCAAGCAGAGGAAGTGGCATGGCAAGACAAGCCCCTTCATGGAATTAACCATCAACAGATAGAACCCTCAAATTCTCAGGCCTTTCATAGAAGACCCAAAACTGAGGAAGATTTAGACTATCAATAAGGGTGAGAAGGAAGTTTTACACACACACACACACACACACACACACAATGTATTTGCATATCCAAGCCAATTGGTATTGAATTATATTATGGGGATACTTCATACACATAATAAATAGATTTTTTAGAAACACTATACTGTCTCTTTTTTTACATAAATATTCATACATATTTGAGCATTTATTTTAAATACATGTATATCTCCTTCTATACACACATGACTAATATTATAAAGTGACATTGAACATACATAGAATCATAGGGCTGGAAGGGACCTTGGAGTCCAACCCCCTGTCCAAGCCAGGAGTCCTCATACAATCCTTGACAAATGGTTGTCCAATCTTTTCTTGAAAACCTATATATTCTTGTTGTACTATTGAGGGCAGAAGAAGAGATCTGTCTCCATTTATCACATATGGGTGGTTCTTAGCCATGAAAATTTGTTTAGGCCCTAAAGAAAGTCAGAGAAATTTTGCCTTCTGCGATTATATCTGGGGTAAATTTGGGAGCAAATCATGAACTTCAGTGTTGTTCTCTCCGTGGCACCCTTCTTCTTTTACAGTTGTGATGACAGATACATCACAAATTTCCCTGTTCTGTTGAATAATACGTGTGGAAGGCTCTGATGCTTGATTGGGATTATCTTTTATGAATGAAAGGGGGTCAGAAAATACTGGTAAAGTGCAAAAACAGGAACTGTATTGGCCAACTACTCTATTCTGCATCACCCAGGGACAGATGTTCACAGGGGTGTAGGCATAAATAGCAAACAATGAAACATATGTTGCAATGTTAACCAAGTGAGTTATGTATTTGCAGCTGCTGCTGCAATGCAAGAGCTGGAGTTTGCCTCAAGGTACCACAGTGTAAGTATAATCGTTTTTTTTCATAAATGATTTTCATATATTGACAGTTGGTAATCCAATATTCCAAGCTAAAGGATCTCCTAAGTTAGCGAATTGTTGTTCGAATGCTGGATCATGCTGTTTTGTGGCTAGTAAAGTATGAGTCTACTACTAAACCACTTGATCTCTGCACATGGAAGGGTGAGATAAATGCCTTGTTATCATTTGCCTGAAGCAGATAATTGACTAAGGATAGCCATAACTTATTATCTCATATTAACATATTCATCTGTGATACAGTCTGGGCAGCAGAGAGTTGTCTCAAACTTTTCAGCTAAGTACTTTGTGGTTCTGCTAGTCTATGCTCTCTAGTAGCTTTCACTATTTGGATTGTAGTAATTCACATGGTTCCCCATACCAAATAAATCATTAATCAAAGTTTAGAGTAGGTGAAAATATATATTTTAATCAAATCCATATGCATAGTGATACTTCAAGTCTTTAGAATTTTGATTCCTCCCCACCCTCCCAGTATTATGTTTCCTTCTTTCACATTTAAGAGTTTTACAACATCTGGTTCTTCCTTTATTTCCTCATTAGATTTCATAAATTATTTGTTGCCCTAGTACATATTTCAATAAGATTTTTTTTCCAAATATTTTTGAATGTACACCAGGAGTGAAATCCAGCAGGTTCTGACAGGTTCTGGAGAACTGGTAGAGGGAATTTTGAGCAGTTCGGAGAACCGGTAGCGGAAATTTTGAGTAGTTAGGAGAACCGGCAAATACCACCTCTGGCTGGCCCTAGAGTGGGGTGGGAATGGAGATTTTGCAATATCCTTCCCCCAGGAGTGGGGTGGGAATGAAGATTTTGCCCTTGCCACGCCCACCAAGCCACGCCCACCAAGCCACACCATGAATTTAAAGTTATGTTAAAGACATTAATTTCAGGAATAGAGTGATCTAATACATTTAATCTGCTGTATGTTCAAAATTATTTATTTACATATATTGATTTAAATATTTACAGACCCCTCACATCCTGGACATAAATTGTTTCAACTCCTACCCTAAAAACGATGCTATAGAGCACTGCACACCAAAACAACTAGACACAAGAACAGTTTTTTCCCCAAACTCCATAACTTTGCTAAACAAATAATTCCTTCAACACTGTCAAACTAGTTACTAAGTCTGCATTACTATTAATCTTCTCATCATTCCCATCACCCATCTCCTTCTACTTAAGACTGTATGACTATAACCTTGTTGCTTGTATCCTTATGATTTATATCAATATTGATTGTTTCCTGATTGCTTATTTGTACCCTATGACTATGAATAAGTGTTGTACGTTATGTTTCTTGATGAACGTATCTTTTCTTTTATGTACACTGAGAGCATATGCACCAAAGACAAATTCCTTGTGTGTCTGATCACACTTGGCCAATAAAAATTTCTATTCTATTCTATTCTATTCTATTCTATTCTATTCTATTCTATTCTATTCTATTCTATTCTACTGACAACTTTCTACTGGAATGTATATAACAAGTGTGCTGGCAATGCTTTATTTGCAGAAGCAAGGAGGGCTTTTTGTAAACTTTGCAATTATCACTAAAACAACATACATCTCAAGTCTTTTCCCCTACATTTTAGTGACAACAGCAAACTACACTGGTGGATTCTTATTGTCTAATGTATCAAAGGGAATGTTCTCAAGACAGCTAGACATATTCTGTTTTTATCTTTGCTTCTTGCATCATTACTGGGCTTCTGCACAGAATCCCCCGCTGTTTCAGTGTTAATTAAGAAGGACAAGGCTGGTGGAGGGGAAAACAAACCTCTTAACGGCTACATCTCATACCAAGTGGGGAATAGCACAGCATACAGCTTTCAAGATGACGTATTGTTCTCCTCCGTTGTTTCACACAAAAGGGGGAAGCTTGACAATACAATATCTAAAATTTTCTACAGGCTTGTTTCTCTCAAGACTACCCAAATTAATCTGTCCTTTAAAAAGCCATCCAAGTATACAGTGGTGGCGCATGAGAAATTTTGATAAGAAACTAATTGGCACAAAGGAAGAGAAATTATTCTTCAGCTTTTCCCCCTTCTTTAGCTCCCTTCCCCTGCTTGCCACATAATTAAAAAAAAAATGTGTTCAAAATACATCTTTCCACAAACCCACACAAATTTATAAAACTCTCACATAGAATGTTGGATTTATATCTGGGGCAGCCGACTTTAATAGTCCACTGTATTTGAAGGTCACTGGGTGACTTCATATTCTGCCTCTACTAATACAGTAGATGTGGAATGTTGAAGATAATATTTCCTTTAGAAAAGATATCTAGAAACTTAAAAAAAAATCTTTAGAAATAACGAAGTTTTTCAAGTAGCTTTTTTCGTAAGCAAATTCATATCAAGCCCTTAAATACAAACCTACTGTTTTGAACATTTCATTAGATGGGAATCATGACTTGAGATATAGATAATTACTGTAGGATCTATACTTTAAACATTGGAGATATTTTTAAAAATATCAACAGGCTGCATACAGGGGTGGGATTGAAAAATTTTAGCAACCAGTTCTCTGCCTGTTTGCTAGGTGGGCATGGCCATGGGGGCGTGGCCTACTCAGCCTTCTGCACCACGGGGGGGGGGGACATTTTCACTCTCCCCAGGCTCCAGAGGCTTTCCTTGAGCCTCCAGGAGGGCGAAAACAGCCTCCCCTGTGCTCCGGAGGCCTTCTGGAGACCGGAAATGGGCCCGTTTCTGGACTTCCTGAACTTCTGGGAGGCCCATTTTTCACCCTCCCAGAGCCTCTGGCAGGGCCCTGCACTTACCTGGCATCCAAAACAGGCCACGTGGAGACTCCTGAGAGGGGAGGGGAAGGGTGGGCAGGGCCAGCCAGGCCTTGCAACTACCGGTTCGGTGAACCAGATGTAAAATTAGCATCTGGTTCACTTGAACTGGTCTGAACCGGCTGAATCCCACCTCTGGCTACATAGTATCACAAATTATTTGAAAACTATGCAAGGTACAACTCACAGTGAAATAAGCAATAAACTTAAGCCGCCTATATGATGGTGTTCAAATATTTTCACATGCATCAATTACTAGTGCAAGTTTAATAAATAAAAAGTAAATGTACTGAATATTCTGAGATATAATTTGAGGGAAACATTTGGCCAATATATTTGTACTTACTAGCCAAGAATTTTAATCAGAGCTTATACATGAAATAGGTTTTCGCTTTTATAATGAAATCAGCATGAGTGGGAAAATTGCAGAGATAGATGTATTCTTTATTTAAAGATACATTTACTATCTCTTTTCTTCTTGTCTTTTCCTTTTTTCCAATATTAAAGTAAGACTGGAACTGATTTGCAAGTCCTTGTCTAGTTCAAGGACTTGACCCTTGTCTTCAGTTGTGAATAACAGGCAGTAATGACTTCTTAATCAGTACATCATTCATGAAACTTAATGTAGCACAGTTGTTCAACAGTTCCTTTTTTTTAAAAAAAGAAAAATTCTGAGATCTTCAGCAATTTCCCCTTAAATCTCATAGGAGAAATGAAGGAGTCTAGAAACTTCTCATGCATTATTGCCAAAGCTTATGGGATTCCAGTCTTAATAGCAGGAGAAAGTTTATTTGAATGATAAATCAATTCATGGTACGCAGTTTATTATTGCAATTTCTATTTTGTGAGTTGTGATGATCCAACTTTATTTTATGAAGACTACTATGCAATCTGGTCAAGCCAAAATTTCTTCTACAGAGATTGTATTGAGTATATAGGCTAAGCATATAATATATATGCTAGCTCTATAGAACTTAGCTAATATCAAACATTTTGGTATTTAAAAAACCAAAATCAATATTATGACTATAAAATTCTCCCATCTTTTCTTTCCCCCTGTGATACTATGGTGATTTTATTGCTATTTTCAAATGGTTCTGGTTTCATCTCCTGCTTGAAAAACCAAGATTAAGTTACAATATCCTAGTTAGGAAGGAGAGCAGTGGGGTATGAAAGTGCAGTGTTTATTGTTAATACAATAACTTGGAATTTATTAAATTGAACTCATTGAATCTGAAGTGATCTTAAACATTGCATTTAAAGAATAATCATAATAGTTACTCTGTTAGTGGCCTGGATAATTGTAAAAATGGATGCTGTTAAGGCAAAAACAAATTCCTTAAAGCCATGTTGTTAAGTTAGTCATAAAGCATCCAAAAGAAAATAATGCCTTATTAAAATGAGAAAATGTATTTTTTTCTATTTCACTCACAGGTTTATGAATTCCTTCAAACACAGAGATTTAAATGCAGTTCAGAGATTCTGTATTAAACGTGTTTATACATAGATATCAATGGAGTCAACATTCGTAGAACTATCTGATACCCATTGTGGCTAAAAACACTAGATATGAAAATACACCTGTATTTTCTGTCTAAACTTTAGGCATTTATAATTTTCCTCAAAAGCACCCACATACAGTCACAAAATAATAATATTTTTTAACAAAGCATTGCAGTGTTCTTTTGTTTATTTTTAGCCCCAGACTTCTATATTATATTATATTCGGCACAAGAAACCATCTGTTGCCCTCTAACGCCACTAAATGACATTGACAGGTCTCGCTGTTTCAGCAGCGTAAGGAAGATATTTAGGGATGATTCACACCCTGTCCAGTGTAACTTTTCGCATCTACCATTGGGCGGAAGACATTGAAGCATAGCCAGCTGGACAAACAAGTTTAAAAACAGCTTCTATCCATGGGCTGTCAGACTCTTAAACACAATCACAATCACTCCCCGCACATACGGAAACGTATGACTAGTCTTTTTCCCCCAATTATTTGTATAGGGATTATTCTCTATACTATTTATATTGTTTTGTATTTTCTGTTATGGATTGCACCAGAGAGGCTAAACCAATTCCGTTGTATATGATGTACAATGACAGTAAAGGCTATACTACTATGATATTAAAAATGTTCTTTCATGCACCATCTGCTGTTTCACATTTTTTGTTTGCATTTTTCCCTGGTACCAATTTCATGAAAATCCTATTTGTAATCCTCAATTATTTCCCTCTTCCTTTAAGAGGGAATTTCCGCCTCTTCCATTGCAACCTCTTCTCTCATATTCTATACCGATCCAAAAAGACCCCAGGATTGGACAACAGAGAGATAAAGGGGTCTGAGAAGTCAAAGTGATTTATGTCTTAAATGGAAAGGTAGGAGTTGGGGATTGTACCTCTTATTATTAAACAGTTTTGTGTTCATGTACCTCAGAGTGAATAATACTGTTTGAGCAATACTAGGAATGGTAGTAATTTAGCATAATTGCAGTATTTCTGCATTACTATTAATTACTATTTTACTATTAAATTACTATTACTTTTTCTGCATTACTATTAATCTTCTCATCATTCCTATCACCCATCTCCTCCCACTTATGACTGTATGACTGGAGCCTTGTTTCTGATATCCTTAAGATTTATATTGACTATTTCTCTATGACTATCATTAAGTGTTGTACCTTATGATTCTTGACGAATGTATCTTTTCTTTTATGTACACCGAGAGCGTATGCACCAAGACAAATTCCTTGTGTATCCATTCGCACTTGGCCAATAAATAATTCTATTCTATTCTATTCTATCACACAGGTGAAGGGAAGGGAAGTTTCTCCATTTATTTTTATGCAAATGCTCTTCATCATGTTTGATCTCTTGATTTTCTTGAAGGTATGCACATTTTTAAGTACAATGTTATTTTTCTTGTTCTTATACAGTAATTTGTTAACAAAGAACAGAACTGTTTTGTCACTGTGTTTTAGATATGGGAGACTTCACAGCAAGCTCACTTATCTCTGTCATATTTACCTTCTGTACTGGGAGACCAAGGTCACTTTGTTCAGCTTCTCCCTGTTTTAATTCTCCACAAGGCAGTGGATTGCGTTATATAGCACCTCACCTATTAAAAATTCTCTACAAGTGGATTGTTATATAGCACCTCTGATCAAGTTTATGCTATTCTTACTTTGGAGGGATGGACAGAAACATCAACCAACTGGCCATTGTGATGCACTTACACAACATTTTGCTAAGTCATTTATATTTGCCTGAGCCTTAATTCGTCATGGGCAGAATCTGGTGAGATATGATCTGGGCTTCATTTCCCTGTGGACTCCAATTAAGTGGACAGGATATCCTGTAGCGTGAGCTTTGCTGACATGTTTTGAGTGATGTAGTGCTATGAGTAGCTGGATCAGCAAAATGGCCCACGCCTCTTTCATAGGGAAAGTTGTTCTGGATGCCTTGGGAAAAAATGGAGATTTGGCCCCTCCTGGAGAGATTTTCCCTGCATCTGGCTATACTGCACAACTATTGTCCTCTTTCCTGCCTCCTCTTTTTAAAACTGGTTTTTTTGTTTTACAAGTCTTAAAACCATTCAGATGGAAATCAACCCTGAACACCATACAATTCCCATTTTCATTAATTCTGGTTAAAATAAAACAATTAGCGAAAGAACAATTTTCAAGGAGGTTGTTGAGAACCTTCTTGTAATGGGGTTTCATTTACAGAGTGTCCTAGGGTAATAGATTATCAGAGTTCCTTTCAATCAGGATTAGGTTTAGAAGTATGCATGGAATAACCTTGGATGTTGTGATGGATTGGTTCTGGTTCTGTTCTGATCCTACTTGACCTGACAGAGTCATTCAATACTATTGACCATGATGCTTTTTTTGGGCTGCTGCAATTGTTGGGTGCTATTCTACAATGTTTCTACAGCATTCTACAAAGGTGATAACAGTTGGTCTTGGGGTAGGTAGAATGAGATATCAACCTAACAGTCTCCCCTGAACAGAGTTGATCTTCTTGCTCCTACGTACATGAAATTGCTGGGTGAAGTTATCTCTAAGTTTGGAGGAAATATCATCAATGTGCTGATGATAGTCAGCTATAGATTTCCACTGAGAGTTGGGCAAGAGATACTGTAGAAATTTTGATCTACAAAATTTCTGGTGGTTACAGTTCCATTAAGTTAAACCCTAGCAAAAGCCTCTCCAAAAACCATCTACTTCTCTAACTGCTGTAGTAGTAACTCTGCATAGGACATCATTTCAATGGAAGACTAACAAAATAACAGAGTTGGAAGGGACCTTGGAAGTCTTCTCGTCCAATCCCCTACTCATGCAGGAAGCCCTATACCATTTTAGACAAATGGTTGTCCATACGTTTCTTAAAGCAGGTCTACAAATTAGAAGTCATAGCTAATGCTGGATTTGCAGGTGGAGGGATGGCCAGAGGAATCCTTACCCAGCTTTAGTTGCTATAACAGTTACAGCCCTGCCTGGAGCAGGAAGCTCTGATGATAGTGACATATAACTTCAACATCATAATGAGACTTGACTACTGCAATCCACTCTACGTGAGGCTGCTTTTAAAAACTATTCTGCATTTAAAGCTGGTGCAAAATGCAGCAGCCATGTAATGGCTGTTATTACATTAGTTCCCAGTATTTTCTGAGTAGAAACTACAATGCTGGTTTTAGGTACCTTATGATCTGCTTCCTCCGTATCTCAGTTAAGATCTTTTGTGTATATATATATATATATATATATATATATATATATATATATATATATATATATATATATATATTCATTCTATCTTGGGATGGAAACCAAGAGGTGATATGTTTCCTTAATGACCTAATACAAGTCTCCCCCACCCCAACATCTCAATGGCACCGTCCTCAGAATCATTTGTAAGACAGCTAAGAATGATTTTTCCCCCCATAGGGCCTCTGTAGAATAATGCTATAGTACTTACTGTTGGTGCTATTACATCTTATTTGATTTTAATGCAGTCATTATGAGCCTGTTAACTATTCTGCTATTTTTATGATTGTCTTATTGTTGGGGACTGTATATTTTATTTGTTTTAATTATCATTAACCAATAGAAATTCTTCTTTGATTAGAATGGTATACAGATTTTATAAGTGTGTGTGTGTGTGTGTGTGTGTGTTACACAGGGCATGTTACTGAAAGCCAATGCCATGCATCAAAGAGAAAGAAACAACAAATGATGGACATTCCAACATCATTGCAACCTTAATAATAATTAACACCAAGAAAGTGTGGATGCTACAATGCTAGAATAAATATACCCTTGGCGTAGCTGTACTATGGGCACAGTTTTAATTTACCACCAGGACTTTGTAGGATTTCTGCTCTCGGTAAATCCTTCAAGTGGCTATGAAAGAATACTGTGACTTAAAGCATTCATTAAGCATCAGTATTCATTCTATACTATTAAGATTCAAAACACTTCCACAGTAGAATGATCTCTTTCAAAAGAAATTAACATAGAATTCCTTTGTGGATACACTTTAGATTGGCAGTTTTGCTTAAAACATAAATAAAAATAATATAACCAGCAATAAAAGGTGATTTAAAAAGTCCTTTGGATAGCTACCTATATTATATTACAACAGAGACCATGAAATATTGAAGAATAATAAAAAATCATATAAAAGTATACCTTAGTAATAAAATAAGCTACATTTACTCAGGGCTGATCTTGATTGTAGAGAATGTAGTTAGATTTTCTTTGTGATTTTGTTTGTTTGTTTGTTTGTTTGTTTGTTTAAAGTGCTTGTCATTTTCCAGCTATAACCTCTCAAACTTAAGATATACAAAACTGATATACTGTATAGCCGCAGAAATTTGCAATAGATGAACATTTAAGAAACAAAGGAACCTATCAGTTAAACAATTTATGTTTCTGGAATCAAGTATTTGAAAACATCAAGTTAAATATAGAATTCTTAAACAATGCCCAAAGTTCTAGAATTAGATGACACAATAGAATGAAACTTGAATTTCCTCATAATCTGTCCATTGATCCTGGAGAAAAGTAGATAAATAGGCAGATGGTTGCTATAGTATTTTTTTCATCTTCCAGGCATTTTTAAGTTTCTTCACAGAAACTTTCTAGTTTAGCAACAACAACAAAAGAGAGATCTATTGAATGTTCTCTATTATTCCAAGTTTTGCTTATGTTCTTGAGTTGTTTTCACTGAAAAGTAACAAAAAAAACCCCTCTATATCATCTACCTATCATCTGTCTGTCTGTCTATAATCTACCCATCTATCTACCCATCTATCTAAAAAAAAAATAAAGGAGTTATACATGTATCTGGGAATAATGGGTGTTATGCCAAAAATCTTTTTAAAATATGCATTTCTTCTACTATCTTAAGAGTACTATCATATTTTCATGACATTAAGATCATTTAAAAATTACGCATAAACATATAGATACACATAGTTTTATTTGTGCTTTATGAAATGCTAGATTAATTAATAATCCACATAGTTTTTGACTTTTTGATCTAGATAGCCTATGTAGAAAAAAAAATCCATATTTGATGACTCTTAAAATTGCTAAAAGGGCCAGAAAAATAAAAAGGCTAGCATATACTGAAGAAAATTTGAAAAAGTATAATATAGTGTTATATAAATAACATAAAAATAATGTAGCATTACCATTTTCAGAACACTATTCATATAATTTTTTAAAAAATATGTAACTTCAGTAATTCCACAAAGCGGTCTGTAAAATACGCCTCAAAAAATAATTTGATCCTATAATGCAATATTAAAATAGTGTTCAATGTTAACCAGAAAGCAGTGGAAATATTTGTTTTAGTTACATATCTTCCTTTAGTCAAGTAACAACAAAACACAGATCTGACACACATCTGTTTAAACTGAACAGCTATGTGTGAGACAGGGACAAGGGTGTGCTGGAGTCTGTGGAACAGGCTGTGCATCCAGCAACTGCACTATTGGCAATCTCTCTTGCCTGTATCCTTGAAATGTGGGACAACTGTGCAATGCCACCCACAAGTGTCTGACCCACGGTCATAATCTGAAATCATCTAGTTCCTCCCAGGGGTGGTGTAGAGAGTAAGGAAGACGACCTTGATGAAAATATGCAGACTTCATGTACAGTCAAAAGGGCTTAAATCATTTTTTGAGTCCAGAATAAATCAGGCAGATGTTTCTGATTCATAGGAATATAAGAAGGAGGAAGGGGAGGTACAGCACAATCAGACTTACATGATTATGTTACTATAGTCAAACTATGAAAGCCAGTTTGGTCTAGTGATTAAGGCATCAGGCTAAGTTCCATTTTAACCATGAAAGCCAGCTCAATGATCTTAGGCCAGTCACTTTTCTCAGCCTCACTTCACAGGGGGAAAATAGGAGGAAGAAGGTATGTTGGATATGTTCACCACCTTTGGTGAACTATTAATTCACCAATAATTTGGTGAATTATTTGTAAAAATAATAAAGGTGGGGTAAAAATAAATAAATGTCCAATCTCAATAAAAGGGGTTTTAGTCTTCCTGTGGATGTCATGGTCTGGGCTACTTGGGAGAGGAGGTGGGGTGAAAAGTCAAGGGAAGCATCCTGTTTTCACATTCAGGCAAACCTAAAATCTCTATCCATGGTCAGTTCCCCCTTCTGTGGAAACACTTTAGGTTTTTCCCACTGGTGGTGGTGGTAGAAGCAGAGAAATGGTATCATAACACAATGCTCCTCAAACACGTGAGCAGTTCCCCCTAAGTGGAAGCACTTAGTTTTAACTAGTTTCCAGAAGGTGATGTCAGAAGAAGCCAACTGTGCTTCTGGAGGTGGGGAGACTGTTCTAAAAGAACTGAGGCCACAATGGAGCAACGATATGTCCTGAGCCTGTCTTCCTCATCTCCTGAAATGGGGAGCACTATCAGCTTTGTCAGGAGTGTTGGAAGAAATATCCATTTAGTTCAGTTCCAAGCCAGGAGAAAGACACTGGAGACAAAATAGAGGCTGGAGGCTGATTGGAAAGATGGTTTAATGATGAAGCAGAACCACATGGGTTGTTCTGGGCAGCTGACCACATGGAGTTGAGAGTGGGGGATATTTATACCTTTTCTTAGGCTTTGCACTTGAGCTTCCTGTTCCTGTGCAAGAACATGTATTCTATTGGCTGTTGTCAGACTCCCATGGTGCTATGTACAAATCCTAGGAGTTTGTCTGAGATAGGTTTGGTTGAAGTTTGAGGGTGATGAAATGAAGGGGCTTGTGTTTGAAAGGGTGTTGGGTAATTCCTATTGTGGCTTAATGGCTTTGCCTTGAAGGATAATCCCATCATCCTGGAGCTGAAAGTCTTTTGTTTTGTAGATAGGCTGACCCAGTCTTTCCTAATTGGCACAAAATATCTGCTGGGGCTATTAAGAAAGTAGGGGTTGCTTTAAAAAAAAGCATGTTTCTCCATTTTTCCCTTTGGGAACTATAATATTCTGCCCTTTTTAAATATTCCTCAAAATATTTCATTCTTTTAGGAGAGGGGTGGATGCTAACTTTCTACAGGAAGAACATCTTCAATAGGATGATTCTAGTTGGAAAAGGTGATCCTATAGATCTCTAAGAGATAAACCTTAACAGTTTTGATAAGCAATCCCAAGAGGGAAAATGCAGTGTCACTGGAGGAAGGAGTATCAAGTGGATCCATTTGATGAAAGGAGTATTGCACCATTATGATGCAAGCCCAACACTTTTTCATACCATAAATCTTGAGGTGCTATGGCAAGATGTTGCTTTAACCCTTTAAAGAAATGGAGAAATGGAGCGGGAGCCAGCCGACACTGTTGAGGACCAAGGCTTGAGCATCTACTAGAAGAGCCTCCTGATTGGAGCAGAGCACCAATCCAAATTGGGCAAAGGTATTAGTTCCATCACTTTCAAAGCCGTGCAGGATTTGGTCACTTCAGTCCAGACACTACAAACTAATGAGAAAAGGATACATGAATTACAGTGCTCCTTTCCTGAAAACAGGAAACTGGGAGAAAGAAAAAAAAAAAACCTGGCTGAAGTATTGCAAAACAATCTCTATTTGTTAATCCCTCTTTCTAAAGGAAATATTCAAGTATCTATTTTTTAGTATAGTTATATCATTTGCCATAATTGCCATAATTTATTGGTTCACACATTCCTTTTTAAATATAATTTGGCACTTCATTTCCATGTTTTTCCCCACCCAACAGCAGCAAAATTTCCCCCCAACAATGCAAGTCTTTGTTAAGCAGGAGCTGAGTAACAATTGGGTTGTATAAAATAGCTTTGAGGCTGCTTTTTATTGAAATCCTTCCATCCATTCTCACCATGTTTGGCACAGCTTTTAATGAGCCTGCCTGAACTCGAGTAACCCCTCTGGCAATTTGTAAGGAAGAAAAATTAGACAGATCATTTTATTCCGTGGGTTGGTGATGAGGTAATTGGCTTTCATTACAGTATTTTCTTTTGTAACTGACACATCTCAACTGGAAGATCCAGCACCCTCTGTGAGCTTATGAAGTCCTTCACAATTCCTGGCTGCCCAATGCAGGATCTTGTGACACTATAGGGTTATTTTTTTTTCCCACCACTAAATTTCACTTTTAGATGTGCACTTTTTCTATAATTGTCCTTCCTTTCATTTTTTCTTCCAAATAGTTCAAAGCAGAATGATTGATTATCCTTATTAGAACACTTCCCCCAGCTAAGTCAAAATACATGGTCATATCCATTCCAACAACTGTGGTAAAGTGAAAATAGGAGAGTTTCAGGGTATCATTACAAATCAGTGTGTTTTCTTCAAAAGCAGAGTTCTAACCTTGTGGTTCATTTGTTTTAACAACTGTCCTTTGATTTAACAATGCTTTGAATAATAATCTTGAGGTTCAAAATTTCCTTTTTTTCCCTGCAGTGGAAATGCAGCTGCTTACATGATGGAAAGATATGACTGAGAAAATAATGATGGGAGAAGCATTTGAGAACTCCAGATAATCATTCTTATAAAGCTTTTCTTCCATCTCATTTTTGCTTCCTATTGCTAGTAATCAGAAAGAACACAAAAGAGAAGAGTTCAATTTTTGCTTTTTATCAGAAATTGTACATTTGCTTTATAAACTCGACAAATTTAATAATCTCATTGTCTGCCTTGTCTGCGTATTTTCCATTTGCCACCTAAAACCTATTTCTCGAGCCATTCTTGGTACTCAAATTACAAAGGACGATAACGTCATCTAAATATTTCAGCAAAATAGTAAATTTTTGTTCTCATTAGCAGTTGTGGATATAAAAGGGAAGAATCCCTCCTGTTTTAACGTTTCTTTTATAGCAGCTGTGTTGTCTTCATAGGACTGTATATATGACACTCAGAACCCTCTGAAGGAAGAATGGAATAAAAATGAAAGGAACAAATAAAAATAGATTCCTGGAGCTCATTGTTGAGCTTCTATGTTTTGTATCTCCAGAGAATGGAAAATGATTTCTGTTCATAGCAAGGTTATTTTACACTTCACAATAGCAGAATAGGTGGGTGGAAAAAAAATGCTTAGAACAAAATAAAAAACCCTGAAACTCAATTCACTCCTGATTTTTGCTGTGCAAGAACCTGCACCAGCTCAATTTGTGCATGAACAGCTCCCAAAGCATGGCACTTAGCAAATATTATACAATCCTTGAGATCAACATCGGCTGCTTTCCTTTGTTCCATGTTTCTTTGGGTCCATCTCACACTCTTCCATCTTCTGAATGAAAGTGTGAATGTCTTTCTGAAGCAACCAACATTAAGAACAACATCATTTTGCTAGAGTGTTATTTGTTTACAGCAATGGGGTTACCCTAAGGCCACATATAGCCATCAATTTTTCCAAAGCCTTTGGAAATCTGACAATCATTGTTGAAAATTGATAGTAGGTCCCTACTGTTCTGAAGTACAAAACATTAAGCCCTGAAAAGTCTTACCATTGTTAAAACACCAGGAAATTATATATCCACAAAAATGACTCATAAATGTTAATGTCTCCCATTCTCTCATCACCTTTATGATCCACAGCCATTTCTTGCCTTTTTCAATTCAGTTTCAGCTTTGTCCTCCAGAGACTGGCTCATCTCCAACTTACAAATTCTATTGCTTGTCTCTGACTTAAAAGTCTAGCTACATCTGTGAAAGGGTCTCCCTCACATCTTATAGAGCTGTATACTTACATAATATCTATCTTATCTGTAGCCACTAGCTGTTAGTAAAAGAATTGGAAACAGCCTGTCCTTGAATGCAAGAATTTCTTTGCTTTCATGCTTCATTGGTATTTTGTGTGCTGGTGAATAACTTTCCTTCAGCCTGTCTTTTGAAATGACAGATTCAACTCCAGCATGAAGCATTGTAAACTGTCTGCATGGATAGAACATGACTGGCTGCCACCAATCATGGTGAACCTTATCCATTACATCATCATCAGACAAGGGTTAACCCTGGCAACCCCACTCTTTCATGTCTGGGCAGTGTTTCTGTGATGAAGAATGGCTAAGAAAGTGATAGGAATAAAAATGATGACTCCCAGTTTGGTTGGTTGGTTGGTTGATTCTGAGAGGCAGTAGAATTGTTAAATATATTGCCTGTATGATAATAAGGAAAACTTAACTTGAAATGTTATATCCTAGATTCCAAAAATAGTCATATATTTCATGTAGAAAAATGGACAGGAAAATGACAAAAAGCAGTTAAACGTTTATTCTACAATTTGTGTAAGAAAGAGAGAAAAATAGGATAAGTTATTTCACCATTCCTTTGTAGAAAAATTATTAGCAATTAATGGATAATAGTATCTAAGCCTCCCGTTAAAAGAAGACAGCTCCAAGTGCTATTAATTATCCATTTCTGTTATAATTCTGAGTATTAAAATATTTTCCTGAAACCATTGTATGTACACATACATGCTAAAGCTACAAATAATTCAAAGCAATACTATAGTCATAGTAAAACCAATTCTGGCAAAAAGGTCTTCTCTTCCATCAATGCAGGTGATGCTTGGAAAACTATGTTTTCCAGTCATTGATTTAGCTGAATAGTGAGGTTGGATGGGTTAGATGGAACATAAAACATAGACTAATAGTGTTGGAAAGGACCTTGGAGGTCTTCTAGTCCAGCCCGCTGGTGAAGCAGAAGACTCTACACCACTCCAGAATAACAGAAAAACAGACTTGGAAGGGACCATCCTGTTGGTTCTCTGTGAAGCTCCAAATGAGCTTGTATTGATATATTGATTGTGTACATGGTCACGATATTTCTCAGTGAGCTTAGCCTTGGAAGATCCACTTCTTCACAGAACTGAAAGAGCTGATCTCAATGGAAGAGAATATAGTATATGTAGCTCAGGGTTGAACTGTGGAGTCCTTGGTGTTCTCTTGGTAGAACCAAACTCATAAAGTGCCGAAAACTCCTTAGGAAGAGCTGAGTTTCATGCAGCCCTTTTATACTTTGCAAGGCTGTGTGTAATTCTTCCTTGTCATTGCTAATCTATTAATTTAAAGTTCAACAAGATAAAGGTATCACCAGAATGTAGCAAGAGCAAAGAAGTCTCTGATGTTGAAAGTCCCAAATGTGATAAATAAGTCATCCAGTTCCCCTGAAGAACACTTTTCTTACCAATTCTGCCTTCCAAAATAGTTAGCAGTAATTAAAAAGAGGTTAATTGTTTCAATGCTCCTGTAAAGCTAGAACAGTCAGTTGTGAATGTTTAATTAACAAATATCTACACAACTGTAGTAATCCTATAAATGAATAATGCTGAGAAAAGAACCATAGCTTACTGGTCAAGCACAGATTCAGTGTCTAACATCTAGAGTCTGGACTGGAGAAAACATTTGTCTGAAATTGTGGAAAGTGACTGCCAGTAACCTGTACCAAATTATATGGAGTAATCATTTGACCAGGTATATATATTTTTTTAAAGCAGCACATTTTTCTTCGGTAGGTCTGCTGCTGCTGCAGCGTATTCCAAGCTGCTTCTATATCAGTAGTAGAATCTAATCTTACATTTATAAAATATAGTTTGCTTCAATCATTTCTCAAATTTCAATGGAATCATGGTGGATTTGAATAGGTCCTTAGGGTAAGAATTTAACATTTCTACCTGTATTGGAGGGGGGTGGGTGAGCTGTTTAAAGGACAGATAAAGGATGTCTCTGGGAGTCCAGCAGGTGACACTGCTTCAGTGATGAGACCCAGAGAAAGCCCATTCTGTCCAATCTGATAGGATAGACAGGAATCAATTGGGGAGAAGTTATCCTACAAGTAACCTAGCCCCATGCCATGTAGGGCTCCAAAGGTGACCACAAGACTTTGAATTGTACCCAAAATGCCTATTAGGAAACAGCGCAGCTCAGATAGCAGCAAAATATGGGATGTGGCATTATACTTGGGATCAAATGAAGCTTCCATTTGCGTTTTCAAGGACAGTCAAGAACAGGAGTGGGAAATTATGGGCCCTTTTAAAAACTAAACTTTAATTCCTAGGATTCCTGAGCCAGCCATTCTTTAGCCATGCTGGCTCAGGAATTCTGGGAGTTGAAGTTCACAAATCGTAAAAGGGCCATAGTTCCCCACCCCTGAACTGTGTTGCAATAGTTGATGAACACATGTCCCAATTTATGATTTTTTGCAGGCAAAAGACTTGTAAGCAAATCTTCTCAGTATGATTTACTAAGAGGCGAAGGATAGAGTTCCAAGAATTCTGACAATTGAACTATGTCCCATCTATGATTAATATACCCCAGTGTCCTTTATGGGGTTGATATTTTATTATCTGTCAGATTGTTTCCTGTGATTTGGTGAGATGGCCAGAACTTCAACTTATAATGGAGAAGATTGTATCTGAATATTTATGTAATGGTCTTCTCAGTCTTTATCAGTACAGACACCAAGTCTTGTACTAAGTAGTTCTAAAAAAATCCTGGGAACAGAATAGAACAGTTCTGACAAAATGGCAATCTGCTAAGCAGAAGTTTGTTCAACATTCCATTTGTGACCCATACAGAGATTGCGACTGTTTTGGATAAAAACATCGTAAACAGAAATTCTAATTACCACACTCTTGTTCCTCAAGTGTGTGTCCTGGCCAGACAACCTTTTCTTTAATCTCTATTCCCCAAAACTGGTGTCAGGCAATTCTGTGATTTGGAAATGGTGATTAATTACCACAAAGGACAGACATTCAGAATGGGAACAGCATAACTACCCACATAAGAAATGTTTTATTTGGGTTGGGGAATTATTTCATAGACATATTTTCAATGAAAGGGGGGAAAGGGTCATGTCTTCCCATTCTCTCTGTATGAATGTGCTTAGAAAGCAAAATAGCTCAAAGAATGTCCCATAGGAAAAATAGGAATTATTGTTAACAATTACAATATTTCACAATTATCTCTTTTTCACTTCATTTTAGGTCATATTTGATATTTCCATAAGCAATAAAATAAAGCATTTAAGAAATATGTGTGAAACCATGACCTGTGAAATATAACCTTACTGTATATAAATTGAATGTCGTTCAGTTTTTGCTTTTTTGAATTTGTTGAAGGCCTAAAAAATCTTGAGTAGCCCTTGTTAACTATTAATAAATTCCATCTGTATTAATATAATGCAAAGCTGTATCAGCACTTGTATATTGTTTTTTTTTTTAATTTAATATTCAAAAATATAGTGTGATTCTGCCACAGCCCAGTAAGTATTATCTCTCAGGAAGCCTTTTTTTTTTCTTTAAAAAAAATATAACAAAAATTGCATTAATTCAAAGGGTGAGATTTAGCATTTATCTGATTCTTCCAGGGGTGTCAATAGAATTTTCAAATGCTTCACGTTTGAACTGAGTCATTTTTCATAAAAATACAGTCCTAGACACATCCATAAGGGAGTAAATCCCTTTTAGACATAACATTGACTTCTGAATAAATAGACACAAAATTATTTGTATGTTATTTGTTTGATTCATGTACATTGTAGGACCAGAATGAATTGCACTACTTACAAATCTCTCACTAACAGCTCTTCTGGAATTGGAAATAATTTTGTAACTCTTTAGTGCCCTCATCTGTTTCATTAGAGGAATGCTATATTGATAATACGAAGTTCCAATATAAATACATCCCTATTCATACCAAATGACTTATTGGGAAGTGTTAGGTGCAACAAAATAGTGTTCCTCATTTTCAATTACCCAAGCACTAGTAGTAAGATTTTTACATGACAAAATTACTCTGATCAAGTCTTGGAGGTTAAATGTGTCGATGCTACTTTGGTCTACCTATTGAAGTTATTGTGAAGTTGCTCACAATATAGAAGATCCTCCAGCACTTTACACAATTGTCACTTTTAACTAAATGCATTGATAAATCAGACTGCATGGCTGCCAGCCTAAAATGAAAATTTTGAATTGTTTCCTTCTGCTTTTCAACTTCTGTAAATCTCTATTCAACATGGGGGAAAATGGGCCTAAGAATTTATACAGATAGTAACAGATTACTACATATTACTAAACATCTACTCTAATTGAAGTATCTCATAAAATTGAAATATAAATTCTATGGACAAACTCAAATTGTGCATGTCTACTAATCAATTTATCAGATTACAAACTAAGAAAGGCTTTCAATTTGAACTGAAATATAGTTCTAAGGTATAAGGTCTCCCACATATGCTTAAGCATAAAAGGAAACACAGTAAAGCACAAAGCAGAAATCCAAATGTAATTAATTAATTAATGGCAAAATTGATTCAGTGGCTATAGAAATTGAATGAATGAATAATTCATGCCTAGAAAAAGAGATTGTTGCTATCCCAGTTGGTAACAGGCATATTTTGCATAAATGTCACAGAAGCCTGTAATGTCAATTATGAGCAAACCCAAATGATATACTCTGAATGATTACAACCCTGTGTAGAAATTTATTATTTTCTCTACTCAGGAATTACCCACTCAGGGTGTTCTCAGGTTCAACTCTCTTGTTTTAGCCTTCCCCTTGCATAACACCATATATGTCAAAAATAGCTGCCAGATGCAGAATTACAGTAAATCATAGTACTATATTTGGGAACCATCTCTGCAAGTAGGAGAAACCACTATCATAAAAGTTCTGTCTATTCTCAATCCATGAAGACAAAGAAAAAAAAATGGTATAGCTTAAATGTATCAGAAATTGCTGATTAAGCATGATTGGTATATTGGCATTCAACGGTTCTCTCCAAGATATGTACTGGCGCAACCATGAAATATTTTGTCCAAAAACTAGATTGAAATGGGGTTGAAATCATCTTTGTTCACTAGGAAAACCTGCAGGGATACAGCATGAATATGAGACTTCTCAGACAGACAAAAATATGAGATCTGTTGCAAAAACAAGAGACAGATAGAAACTGTGTCTTTAACCAATGCATTCTGTAGGGAAAGAAACCAAAAAAAAAAAAGGTACAAAAGGGTTTGAATTTTGGTTCTATAAATAGGGATTAATCTTGATACATTGCTCTGCTGGAATTCTTTCACTATGGCTCTTTTTAAATTTTATTTTATTTTTTAGAAGTGTTTATCTGAAGTTGATTCTTCTGAGCTTATGGTTCCAGTTATGCTTGTGGAGTCAAGTCTGACAATAACCCCCTTAAGCACATTACCAAAAAAGGCTATTTTGTGATGAGCTGTATTTGTAATAAATCTCTGGATTATTGGGATATAAAGAATCCAATGAAACAAGTTAAGTAAGTACTGTGGTTCAAGCTGATTTACTTCCACTGAGGTATACAGGAACTAATCTGCTGTATTACACCTAGTAATAATGCCAGAGCCAACAGTTGCAGCTTTATTTCTCCAGTTTCTTGATATTCCACCAAACAGCTGCTCAATGAGCTATCTGAATATATAGGATCTCTTACAGGCATATGTTTTATGCAGTTCTGCAGTTAATATGAACACAATTAAATAATAGTGTGGATAAAAGAAAGACTTTCCCATTTAAACCACCTCTCCCAGCAATATGAAATATCAGCAGATAAGAGATATTATTCTATCACTGTCATAGGTCTTATGTATAATGTGTGGGTAACAGAGGAAGTAGTGTGTAAGCTAGAAACCCTGGTCACAATCATACTGCCTTTGGCCTTGATCATTAGTGAGGTTTTAATCTACCATCTACTGCTGCTTAAGGATCTCAGAAACAAAACATTGCCAATTCCTTTTAGTTCAACATGAAGGTCATTTGTGCAATGTGGCCTCAAAATTATTATCTATTATTCTCTAATATTGAATAAGTATTAACTGGTATGTCTATCTAAGTCACTAATTTTTTAAAAAAATGTTATGTCAAAGCAAATCCAATCAATCTGTAATTCAGCTTTACAGCTACACTCGTTTATGATGAGAGAAATGAAATGAAGAACAAAAATTGTAAAGTCTATTTATTGCGCTAAATCCTGGCAAATTCATTTTAAGCTCAATGTGCTTTGAAAAACTTTCTAACCACATTTTTATGAATACTTACAAGTGTTTCATGCGCTCATGTCTATTTTCTCCAGCCAATTTACCAAATATAGCCAATGCTTATTGGCAGATTAAATCTCAGAATATAAACATCAAATAATACAATTTCATATTTTTTTTAGAA
Source organism: Arizona elegans (assembly GCA_022577455.1). Taxonomy (NCBI): domain Eukaryota; kingdom Metazoa; phylum Chordata; class Lepidosauria; order Squamata; family Colubridae; genus Arizona; species Arizona elegans. The sequence goes on from JAKOOJ010000001.1 coordinate 240,212,099, forward strand.
ATGAACAGATTCTGGTCACGCTTTATTTTAAAATATCTTAAATGATAGATGGTTAGTGCCTATGTGGCTGCCATCAAAAATTTTATAAAATTATGAAAATTTACAAAATTAGCATCGACAATACAATGTCTGTCCTATACAATAGCTATACAATAATTTCTAATATCACAAAATAATACATTCATTATATCTGCTTAATCCCATGAAAGGCTCATAAACACCAAAGGAACAAATGGGATTTATGATTAACATATGGACTGCAAATTATTGCTTGGCTTATTTAAACATATATAAAAATAATGATTTGAAAAATATTACTGGAATGTTTTTCATTAAAATACTAGTACAGGTAGTCCTCGGTTTACAACCATTCATTTAATGACTGTTCAAAGTTGCAATGGCACTGAAAAAAGTGACTTATGACCAGTTCTCACACTTATGACCATGACAGCATCTCTTCAGTCAATGATCAAAATTTGGGTCCTTTGCAACAGGTATATTTAGATAGTTGCAGCATCTTTGGGGTTCTGAGATTCTCACCACAACTTTTCTAGTGAGTGTCTGACAAGCAAAATCAATGGGGAAAACCAGATTCACTTAACAGCTCTAATGATTTGCTCAATAATCATGGCAAAAAGGTTGTAAAATGGAGAATGACTTACTTAACAACTATCTTATTAGCAACAGAAATTTGGGGCTCAATTGTGGTCATAAGTCGAGAACAATCTGTATTAATACTTGATTGGCCAAATGAATACCTTGAACTGAAATGTTTTAAATGTCACATTTGGTAAAACATAATTTTTAACTCAAACTGTCCATTATGAAATATAATTTTTTTAAAAAATCATTGTTACAGGAATATTCAATCAAAATGTGTTGCATTAAGTCGTAGCTACATTCCATGTAGCATTAAGTTGTTCAAGGTAGTATGTGGGTAATGGTCAGTATTTTCTGTTCACAATAACATTACAAATGCACATCAGAGCTTTTTAGTGTATATTGTAAATTCCTTTAAACCACAGTACTTATCAGTCAAAGAGTAATTAAGGCTGAAATCACTTTAGTGTACAGCAATGCAGAGTTCTACAAAATGAATGCATTGCAACCATCTACTTTGGCAGAAGACAGTTTGTTTCCTTAAACTTCATTACAGGCCTCTGGGGCAATTTGCATTACGGTGGGCATCTAAAGCCATTGGATCAAATGTATTGTGGTTTATCAGGTCTCTCATTTTGTCTCTAAGGCCATATGGGGCTCTGGCTATTCTCCTAGAGTCTTCAATAGCTGCATCCTTGTACCTTAGAAGCTGATTGCTTTTCAGATCTTTTCTTCTTAAGGCTTCTTGCAATTCCCGTAGGTGGCATTTTTCATCATATTCGAGCTTCTGTTTACGGCAATGGTGGTTCCTTTCCTTGGCGCAATTAATTTCTTTTATATGTTGTACTCTGTCTTGCATATTTTTGCTCATGATTTCCCTGGCCTGCTGTATCTTCATCTCAGCTATTTGCAACAACATCTCCTTGCGCCTTCTCTTTTCCTCTTCTGTCTCTTTAGCTCTCGCCTTGGCTACTATGCCATGCTCTTCTTCCTTGTATGACTTTTCTTTTAGTTCTCTATTCCTTTCTTCAAGCAGCTGCTCCAGGATTTCCTGAGACCTCTGAAGCTTTTGTTCAATGCAAAGCCTCTTGTACAACTCATCAGCTTTGAGCTTGTCCTCAACTGGGTCTTTCATCTGCATGGGCTTGAGTTTCTTATAGTCATTCGGTTCTACCTTCCTCTTCTTCCTTTCCATTTCCTTTATAAGCCTCTTCTCCAGGGCCTGCAGCATCTTCTCTTTGTATGCATGAGAGTTCTGATCTTTGACATTTCGGTCCATCAACCGTTTATCCCAGACTTGCTTTTCCTGGCAACGTTTCCTATACTCAGCCTGAAGCCTGGCATTTTCAAATTTCTCTCTACGTCTACACTCCTGCTCTTTAGCTAGCTTTTTCCACTTCTTGTCGCGCAACAAAATATCCCTCTCCCTAGCGGCCATTAGTTGCTCTTCCTCTAGCTTAGCCTTGGCTTTTCTTTGATCCCGGTCCCTCTGCCATTGGTCCACATTGTCTGCCAGCTGGTATTGCCTCTCCTTTTCCAACTTCGCTTTGTGCTTCTTCTCCTTCCGCCTCATCTTCTCCCAAGCCTCAGAGACCTGGAGCTGCCTATCCTTCATCTCTTCCTCCTCCTGATGCCTAGCTAACATCAAAGCAGCAAGCTTTTTGTCCCTTTCTGGAATCATGTCTTCATATCTCTTCTCAGTCAGATCGTGGAGGCTGACCTGAGCGTCTCCCTTCTTGGTCTTGTGGTGACTGTGGTGACGGTGATGATGTGAATTGTTGTTAGGGGGCAAATAAGCCATTGGGTCTTCCTCCTCATACTGTCTCAAGGAATGCATCAGGTCTACCAGGCTGGGGCTGCTGTCACAGGGCTCCTGCCAATCCCTTCTTTTGGGTTCCTTCTTCTCCAGCTTGGGAGAAGGTTTATGGTCGATCTGAGTGAAGGAAAAAGACGACGGGCAAATTGACGGTGGCTTGCTGACGTCGGTGGGAAAATCCGTTCCATATTCTAGAGCTCTAGTCACAGGACTGGCCCATTGGTCGTCCCGGAGCAGCTCCTCTACCCGGGTGCATCTGCCTGTCGGAGAGCGTCCGGGCAGTTCGTGGTGGGGCTGGAAATCTCCGCCGTAGAGGGTGGTACAAGAAGTGGTGCAAGGAGTAGCGCAGCCCTCGCCGGCCGGAGCGAGGTAATGGTGCTGTTGGGGCAAGGTGGGGCGGCGCAGACGGGCCGAAGCGGCGGTGGCGAGGGCCGGAGCCTTAGCGTGCGGGAGCGAAGCGCCCCTGTACTTGCCTTTCCGCGGCATCAGCATTCCGCCTTCGTCGCGGTACATTTGCGCCAGCTGGAGGCGCCCAAGGCAGCCCTCGCCTCCCGCCGCTTCGGGCTCGGAGCTGTAAGCCGCGTCCGGGAAGCATTGCGGCGGAGAGAAGCGTCCGGGGCTGATTCTCCGGCGCGTCATCTCTTGCTGGGTCTCGCTGCCCGACAGACTACAGCAGGACACGACGGGCGGCTTCTTCCGGCCCTTGCTGGTGTTGGGCGCGCCTCTATCGCTCGGGGAGACGCGCCACCTGCTCTCCGCCCCAAGACACTGCCCCGACCCGCGCCGCGGCCGACGCCGCTGCTGTTGCCGCTTCATGGCCGAAGTGGCCTGCCCGCTAGTCACGCAGCGCCTTGCGCAGCACAGTGAAATTCAGCGCGCGTCACAATGGGGGAGACGGGGTCCGTCCTCCTCCCAGAGCCCATTACGACGCGGGGCCGCAATGCGACTCTGCCCCACTCGCCCGTAGGTGGCCCTGCTTTCTTTTCTGCCGAAGGAAAAAAATGGGCGGCGCGACGCGCGAGGGTTCCAGGCTCTAGAAGTGAGCTAGAACCAGACGTTTTGGTTGCGCAGTGCCTCTCCAGATCCCAGCAGAACTGCAACTTCCCACAAGATGAGTGGAATGTAACACTGGAGTGCCACCTGGAATCCCATCTCTTGTTAGATCAGAAGCCCATGTATTTTGATTCAAATGCAAACTGGAACGCCACAAACTCACTTATGAATTTTCATTCAATATGGCTATTCTTCTAGAAAGAATAGGGGATTCCATGAGAGAAAGTGTCACCGGAGCTTTGGTGAAACAACTTAGTTGCCTGAAACTTTGCCTCTTCACAAAAAAATGGCTCCTAGGGTAAATGTTACAAGATATAAAGCAAATAAATAGGATGTTTCTAAAAGGCATAAGTGAAGAATTTCGGTATAAGTAGAGGTCAGATATGAATTCCTCACAACACTTAATGCTATTTAGCTTTTAGAAAGGGGATATAATGGAATTTTTCAAATATATCACATAGAAGTGTTTTTTTTTTCTATTTCTTAATGCAAGACATGTACTTGTATATGTACTTGTTTCAGGTTACAGGAAGGCAGATCCTGACAGAAAGAGTGGTTCAATTTAGACACGAGGGCCACTCTTCATGAGATATAATGCACCTGACTTTCAATATGCTCAGACAGGGTCAACACATCTGGGATGTTTAATTTGGATTTTTGCACTGCCCAGGCAAAAGGATTTGAAGGCCTCACTAGCTCATCTGTCTCTATGGTTCTAATTTACACTGTTTCAGCATCACTTTACCTACTGAACAGATTCAAGGCTGTACTCTTGCATAATAATAAAATAGCTGAATTGAGTTTTCTGATAAATCAGTCTTGCTATGTTCAGTAAGAACCCCTGGTTACAATTTCTTCACCGGCACTGGTTATATTCACCACTGATGCTGGCTACTATTTTATCCATGATTTCTTGAATAAAACACAATTTTGAGTGAGCCCAAACCATAATGATTAAGTTCATACAACGTACTGAGCCATAATCAAACAAAATATTTATAATTTAGCACTATGTGTAAACCTAGTCAGTTCTTTCATGTAAGATATTTATATGCGAATCTCAAAATGAACAATCAAAGAAAGACAAAAATGAATAGCAAATTATATAGCAAGTCATTCATACAAATGACTGTTTGGTCTGAATAATAGGTAACATTTTGTGCATCCCTGTATACTGTGCATATAAATGGGGTAGATCTAAAGAAGGGATATATACACTATTACAGAAATGTCAGGAAAATTAAAGCTCAGAATGAACTGAGATGTGCAAAGTACATGTGTATACATGTGATATGCATATTCATGATTTGGGTTTTTTTATGCCTTCAAGTCAGTTTTTATATCTGGTGATTATTTGGATAGATCCCTGCCATTTTCTTGGTAGTATTTGCCCTTGCCTGCTTAGGTGAGGGAGGGAGGGAGAGATTTGTTCAACAACAAGACTAGAACTTGCAGCCTCCTGACTTCTAGTCTAATGTCGTTAATCACTACCCAAAACTGGCTCTCTAACAATGGATATGTGTTTTTAAAGAAAAAGAGAAGATTTCTATTCAACTTTAATATATTATCTGCTCAATGGAGACAACAAAATGCTATCAAGCAACAAAGAGAAGGCAGAATTACTAAATTCCTATTTTGGCTCTGTCTTCTCCAACCAGAGGGTAGGCATTCCACCAAGTAATTGTGAAGAGTGGGACATATGATTGATGCTTATATATCTCTTGGTTACGGAAGATTTATGGTTCTGTCTTCAGGGCCAGATGAATTATATCTTAGAAACCTGCTGCTGGTTCGACCAAATCTTTAGCCTTCCTTCCTTCTATTTTAACATTGATTATAACTTGATTGCCTCCATCAGAGGAAGTGTTCAGTTCCCTCCTTCATAGTGTCACACCTGTCCCCATTCCTTCCTTTCACCTTTCAACACCTCTTTGCTGGAAACTTAATGGCTTTAAAACTGAGCAGTTGTGGATTGTTTATACAAATGGTATTTTTGCTCTGGGAACCTTTGCCTGTCAGCTTAACTCTACCAGGAAAGGAGAATGCTTATCATGTTGCAGAGAACATAAAATTGGTGAAATACCTACTATCCAAGAAGACAGGAACAACTTCCGAGAATCCTAATAGATTTTTAAAAAAGCATTTATTTATTAAAATGATTTGTGTGCTGTTTACTCTAATTACTCTAAGTGCAGAGTTATATTAAAACATCTACAAAATCCATTAACTATAATATCTTCCAATTTTTTAAAATGCCATCTTTCATTAAAGCGTACTTTCCCAAAGCCCTGCAAATGATGAAGTGGCTGTGCCATAAGACAAATGACTGAATTAGTGACATTATATGGCAGAAGGGAACTGATGTGGTATAATGATTAAGACATTGGGCTGGAATCAGGGAATCCCTCCTTAGTCATGAAAACCAATTGGAGGTATCTCTTGAATCTCAGTGTTCCTAACTGACTGAGTGTGGGGAAGGTAGAAGGGAGCCTGGTAGAAAATCTAAAAAATAATAATAATCCATTCTACTCTTGTATGTGAAAATCTTTGTCAAATAGTGGGTACATTTAACTTTTCCCACAAATCAGGGATTTTTGTGAGTGTGCAAAGGCACCTGTGAGCATATCCTGTGTATATAGGATAATTAAAAACTCATGAATTGACAACATAATGCAAAAAACAGTAACACCTCAGGATCATCTGGTAATTTAATACACAAATATGTGATACATATCACACAATTTCATCCTGCTTAGTGATGAGTAAACAAAACTTAAAGTTACTGGAGGAACAAGTGCTCACAAGCAGAGTTTGCCAGCACTTGGAGGAATGTTTTTGCTATTTTTGTTTCAGAACCCTGGATTATTTCATTAGCTAAACATGTTACAAAAATTGGTTCCTTCCGTAACAATTTCCAATAATTGGAAGTTCAGCAAAATACAGGTGTGTTGTAAAAAGAGAGTGATGGTTACATACAGATGATACCTAACAAATAATCTGCACTTCAGCAATTTTTATTCATTTCATGGGATTGGCTGAAGAATTCTAAACTCCATGATTCTGGAGGACCATACAATTAATTTATACACCTCACTACACAAAAACCCTAATTCTTCCACCATACTGATGAGACTTGTTGATCTTTTTACCATTAAAGCTAATGCAGCTAACACAGCTACGGTAAATTAGTGCTGTAAAAAAACCTCCAGTGTTAGGCAAAAGTTTCTTTCGAGCAAAGGACTAGCCTCTATAAAGAGAGGTATCAGTCCTTTTTGTTTACTTTTGTGATTTTTTGGCAATTTACGGAGAATTTTAGCCATTTTTATTTCATTAAACTAACATTATTACCTTAGATATGGATGTCAGTTACTACTCTTACAACTTGTTATTTTCCCATTATACTGAAGAGTGGAATGTTCCTGTTGATTTAAGTCCTTTTTCCCCTCACATCTTTTCTTTTTGTCTAATCGTCTGTATCTATTTGTTCAATTTCACTTCTGAAATCTAATTTTCACCCAGCAGTTCTGTGTATCGTGTGATCAGCTTGTTCAGTTTTGCATTAAAATAGTAAATCAAAAGCAAAGAAAATGCTTTTGGGGTGAATAAGAAGGAAATATTTTCTAGAGGCTTCAGAAGAGAGCCCTAAGGAGTCAATTAAAGATAATACATTTTGGGGAAAATTGGTCAATTTTCTCAATTCTCTATCCTGGAAATTTTAGTTAAATCACAGCATAGTTTTTGAGTATGTTATGTTTACTCTTTCATGTTTTTTTTTTCTAATGAAATTTCATTCTAAGAAAAATGAGATTGTACTGTGCATTTTTTTAAATGACACAACTTCTAAAAAAACCTCCAGTAGTATCAAAAGTGAGCCTTTAGTTACACAGTTTTTCTCCTCATTCCATAGCTTCCTCATACATTTTTTGGGGAAAAAAAAGGAAGGACAGTCAGTGCCATCTGCAGCCTTGCAACAGTTGTCTGTGAAACTACATATGTTACCCTAGCATGTTTTCTCTCCTAAATTAAATACTTTTGAATTTACCCCTGGAAGCAAGAGCTTATGTAGCTCTGGCAGAGATTTTTCAAGCATGAATGTCTAAAGAAAGTAGTGTCAAAGAATGAGAGCATTCAGACAATGTCGGCACATCTTAGAATTGCCATGGTTGAAACATTGATGTAGACTCTTTCCATCCTCTATAAACACTACTGTATCTTTTGTTGGTTAGTATTTGTATTCTAATATTAAAAGTTTTATTTAAAAAAACCTTCAAGTGGCTATCAGCCTGGACAATATAAACAACAATCCCAAATTGATCTTGGAATATTTATTTGGAGGTACGACCAATTTACGACAAAATTGAGCCAACATTTCTGTTAGGTGAGATATTTGTTAAGTTAGTTTTGTCCTATTTTACAACTTTTCTTGCCACAGTTATTAAGTGAATCACTGCAATTGATAAGTTAGTAGCCCAGTTGTTCAATGAACCTGAAACCTTCCCAATTGACTTTGCTTGTCAGAAGGTCGCAAAAAGGGATCAAATGACTTGGGACACAGCAACAGTCATAATATGAACCAGTTGCTAAGCATCTCAAATTTGATCATGCGATCATGGGGAAGTAACAAAGGTCGTAACTGTGAAAAATGGTCATAAGTCACATTTTTCAGTGTCGTAACTTTGACACTCCTTCCTTCCTTCCTTCCTTCCTTCCTTCCTTCCTTCCTTCCTTCCTTCCTTCCTTCCGTCCTTCCCTCCCTCCCTCCCTCCCTCCCTCCCTCCCTCCCTCCCTCCTAACTTATTTCAAAGCAACTCTGGGCAGCTTACAACATGAAAACATTAAAAATCACTAAATATAAATATACCCAATAAAATCACAATATAAACAGAATTAAAGGGAAAGAGGAAACACAAAGAAAAAGAAGAAAAGATGGGAAGGGAGCAAGGAAGGAAAAATAAGGAAAGGGGAAGAAAAGACATTAGAATGAAGAGGGAAGGAAAAGGAAGGAAGGAAGGAAGGAAGGAAGGAAGGAAGGAAGGAAGGAAGGAAGGAAGGAAGGAAGGAGTATAATGAAAGTAGGGAGTGTCTGAGGGAAGTCTTGCCTTAGCGCTTGGCCACCACAGGTGCCCCCCCCCGACACAAGTCCCGTGTCACGCCCACCATGGCTATACTCACCCATGGCCACAGCCACCCCAGCCCTCTGAGGTCAAACATAACCCTGATGCGGTCCTCAATGAAATTGATCTTGACAGCCCTGTTCTAGACATTTAATTCAGGACACTTGAAGGAATAGATTTTACATGTTTAGCAGGATCCTTATAGTTGTAGAAATCGTAATGTTGTGAAATGAAAGTAGAGGCTTAAAGGATGCTTTAGCAAAGACCTGGCTTCCAGGATTGAGGGCAAAAAAATAAATAAAAAAATAAAATAAAATTAATTAAATAAATAAAATTATACTAAATTGGTTAATCTCATCACACTTTGATGAGTCATATTTCTTTAAATTATAGTTTGTTGCATTAAAGTTGTGACATAAACCATGGTTTACAAATCATATCAAAACTTGCCTGCTGAACCCTAAATGTGAAATCATTAAATCTTGAGAGGATAAAGACAGAGCAGGATCTAATTATCTTACTGCACTAAGAATGATTATACAGGATACATCACAAACAGACACATGGCACTCCCTTCTGTTCAGTGTAGCATTTCTTCTAAATCTATCTTGGCAGTCAGTAAGTTTAATGATTGGTATATGATTGACAAGGCCGTATGTTATCATGCGTTAGTACTAATTCTCTGGTCTGACACCTCCTTCTCTTCTGAATGTTAATGACGTGAAGTTTGTCCCAGCAGAATGAATGAAAAGGATATCAGTCTCCCAAGGCTTTATGCAGATGTTAGGATGTGACAGCTGCATTTGCCTAAGAGAGAACTCAACAGTTACAAGGCCATCTGGTCATAGAGCAATACACTTTAAATTATCCAGCTACATGTTTGAGAAATATATAGTGAATAGGGAGAAGTATTCTCTGGGTACTGGATGCGGGCCATGCTTCGCTCTGCCTATATGAAAAGAATGTGTAGGTTAGAAATGGGAACGGCATAGGTCAAAGAGATTTCTTAATATGGTCAGAGAGGTATTATTGTCTCAAAAAAAAAAAAAAAAAAAAACCCAACACCCAGTGAGCCTGATGTTGTTTATGGCCAGTCGTTTTCTCTCAACCACCTCAAAGATTTGTTGTTGTGGGAAAAATAGGAGGAGGTATTGGATATATTCACTGCTTTGAGTTATTTGTAAAAATAATGAAGATGGGGATAAATAAGTACAAATAATTAAAATAAAAAATAAAGGCATGGTTTGTGAGAACAATTAACCAGTGGAACAGCTTGCATTCAGAAATCGTGGGCCCTCCATCACTGGAGGTTTCTAAAAAGAGACTAGACAGTCACTTATCTGAAATGGTCTAGGTTCTCCTGCTTGAGCAGGGGGCAGGACTAGAAGAAGACCGCCAGGGTCCCTTCCAGATTCTATTCTATTCTATTCTATTCTATTCTATTCTATTCTATTCTATTCTATTCTATTCTATTCTATTCTATTCTATTCTATTCTATTCTATTCTATTCTATTCTATTCTATTCCATTCCATTCCACTCCACTCCACTCCACTCCACTCCACTCCACTCCACTCCACTCCATTTTTTCTCTCACAGCCTAGTATGTATGCAGTATTGACTTATTCATTAGATTTCTATCCCATCTCTACTCATAATGCTGACAATAGTAAATATTCCCTTCTTGATACAGCTAGTGTCAAGGTAGTATGAGCAGACAGACCCAAAAGCTTTTCCAGAAGAACTCCGGTCATTTCCCTTACGCCAATTGTAATGGAAAGTAGGAATAACCTTAAGGAAGAGGAAGAAGAGGCGCAACCAACACACAATCAGATAAAATAAATTTGAGTCCAAAGCAGAAATATAATTTGAGAAAATGTCTCTGACTTGACTACCCGTAGTTCTCACAAAGTTAAAGGGAAGGAAGGATAAAGCATACACAGACTTGCAAGATTCTTTTTCTGTTACCTTATAATAAAAGAAGTATTATTATTCATAACTTTGGCTTCCTATCGAGTCTGCCTCGAAGGTTGACAGCCAATGTCAAAGGTGCTGTTAGTCCTGGGGCATGGAGGCAAGGAGAGATGGTGAGATAAAAAGACTCCTTGTGAAAAAGGCAGATCTAATCCAGTCCCCTCCAGGTATACTTTCTTAAGGTAGTAGTAATATGCCTCTCTTCTTCCACTGAGATTCTGGTTTGAAATGTCAAGCAGTGTAAAGAAGGAGAAGGCAGGATTGATACCCACATCCTATAAATAGCATTATATTAGATCACTTTAGAAAGGTAGAAACTATCTCTTCTTTATGGTCTGCACAGTGGTGGGTTGCCCCTGGTTCGAACCGGTTCACAAGAACTGGTAGTAAAACTGGTGGGAGGCCCCACCCACCACCCCGGATGTCATCATCGGTGTTCTGCGCATGCGTGCGATCCCGTTGCAAACTGGTATTAAAGGTAAGTAGAACCCACCCCTGGTCTGCACTCACTAGAAATCCAGGTTGCTAGGAATGTGTTGCTGGCAGACAAGTCGTATCTGTATGCTTTTCGATAGAATCATGCCACAAATCACAGGAGAAGCAGTTAGGAGAGCTTTCACCAACTTCTCCAACCATTTGTGGTTTGCATGGACCAGGAGGCATTATATCAGTAACTCATGCCTTTATCACCAGTGGGGCTACTGCAATGTACTCTATATGAACCTGCCTTTGAATATAAAGTGAAAGCTGCAACAGATACAAAATACAGAATCCAGATAGTTGGCAGATAGGAGGATTGGGAATTTTAGCATCAGAGGGAGATGAAAGTGGATGAGAGGTGTGGAGGGATACACTTTTGCTGTACAGAAGACCTGTCAACAATTTTTTTTAGGCATCATTGGAAACAAAGCGCAGGCAGGCTCTTTAGCAGCAGCTAACACATTTCTACACCAAAGTGTGGGCTGAGAGGATATTCTCCTTAGTTGTGGGATTTGAAGGCAGCACACAAGGCACAGAAAGAGAGGCTTACTTTAAGTTTTCTGAGGATGTGAAGAAGATGTCCAATTGATCTCTCAATTGTATCATGATACTTGATGTGGCAAGATCTGACCAGGGATGTCTAGGAATGCTGTAATGCCCAATAAATCAGCATTTGAAACATGGGGGACTTCAATATGGCAAGTGATCACTTCATCACCTAACCTTGGATACAAAGCATCAACCTCCAGCTGCTAGGAAGTCCAAGCTGAGGATGCAGCAGTTCTTCAAAAGAGATTAGAAAGTGAGGTTTGCAAATTTAGTATCCTTTAAAAAAGCTCCACGGCAGTTATGAGCAAAATCCCATTATCTCCCAGTGCTGAAAGTAATGGAAAACTGCTGTCCCATACTCTCCAAGTCAGAATCAGCTGTCCAGAGCACATATGAACAACCTCCTGTCTTCTCCTAATCTAGAAAGGTTCCAAGGAAGCAGTCTTCTTCTGAGTTCTTCATTCTTTGCCACAGTGGCCAGCTCCACTTTCACAAAGTTGTCTTCAGTTCACCATACCTCCTTCAGAAGCTTTGGGTTCCAATGCTCTCTGTTATAGTCTCCGATCTAATCTTTTATCAAAAAGAATCTTGAATATGTTCAAACTGCATTTTGCTTCCTTTCAATTTTGAATTTAAACCAAATTGTGTCACATTTGAATCCCCACAGTTTCAACCTGTGTTTTAGTTGATTAGCATGACTCAAGAAATGAGCCACTTTAATTCATTAGAGCTGCCTTTTCAGCTATAGGTGGCACCATGTCCAGAACCAACAATCTGTCAGATATACTTATTTGTTCTTACAAATCAAATTATTTTCGTCAGTATTTATTTATCCTAGGTTATTCTGTATTTATTTATTTTAGGTTATTCTGCAGGACCTGACATAATTTACAGCAAAAGGATTTCATGAGACTTTCCCCCTTGCAGGGGAAGGAACACATTTTAGGTTGCAAATACAGTATATCAGCAGGGATATACATATATATATATATATATGAAACTGGGCCAGAAACTTGATGCCCTCCAAATGTCTTTGGACTGCAGTTCCAGAATGCCCACTCAAAATGTCTGAAGGCTCAACACAAATGGAAGAAGCCAAATTGGGAACAGTTGTCATAGATTGCATCTTCATTTCAGAAATGCTCTGTTTGTTTCAAGAAAATGAAGGGGGAGAAAAATCTCCAGCCATTCTGAGGTGCTCATTTTTCTTTCAATATGGATGTTATATTTATGTTCTGTTGCCTTTTGTTTGATGAATGTACGCATAGTTTTATTGATGTCTTTTTATCATTTATACTCTTGGAAGAAGCACATCTTCTAAATCAGTTTGATATTGCAACTGTCATCAAACATGTAATGATTTTCCAACCCTTCCATCTTGAAGTTATATGAAGAGAAGATTTATTCATTTCTCAGGGCAATATTATTTGCCCGGTGGCAAAGACAAGTTTTAAATAACCGGGATAGCAGCAAAATCAAAGAATCTAGAAGCTTCATTAATTGACATACAACGCCATTAATTTTTATAATGCCCTGTACATTATTGTTGCTATTATTTTCCTTTTGGGATCCTAATGACCACTTTTAAAAAAATTACTACTCTAGCACATTCAGAAAAGTGATACATTTCTTCTACATTGCACTTTGTAATCATTACTGAAAATGACTTTAAAAAAAAAAAACCCACCAGACTACACGGACCATTGCTTCAGTGCTGAATTAATATGGATCTTCCCAGAGAGATGGATTATTTTCAGGTTTTATTTAACAGGCTATGCCCAGACAAGAGACATATTTTACATTAAAATGTTGGTTTCTGATTTTGTTTTTGTATCTTGTAGAACTGCAATATTGATTACGCATAGTTTTTGTTAGTGTTCAAAATAAATACACCATGATTTCATGACAGTAGGAAGGTCATGACTGAGGGAATCTCTGCATATTTGAACTCATCCTCTCTTCTTTCCATTCTTTCCTTGTTCACTCAGTTCAATACTATGGCACAGGTATGCAATGGTTGCACTGAAATTTTGGCACAAGAAATATTCGTAGATCAGCATACTCACCATAATATCACAATTCCTGGATTTCTTTTTTTAACGAGGAATAAAGGATGTTATTCAGAATGTAATCTTTCACAACAGGATTTAAGAGCTCAGCAAAAACAATGTCTACAAGCTTTGTTCCAAGAAAACCATATATTAGATCAGTGTTTCTCAACTTTGGCAACTTGAAGTTGTGTGGAAGTCCACGCATCTTCAAGTTGCCAAGGTTGAGAGAGACTGGTTTAGATATTGTTTACTACAAGATTTGCCCTTGCTTTAACTATCTACTTCTCTTTCTCAAAAGGTATGTTGTTATATAGTCAGATAGTCATAGAATATTCTTTTTTAAAAAATATACACACTATTTATTTTCAGGTAGCTAATTCCATATTTCAAGGCAAATATGAAATTCTCAAGCTCCATGATTTTCTTATGATTGACTGTAACCTTGTTGCTGGTATCCTTATGATTTATATTGACTAATATGATTTGATTGCTTATTTGTTCCCTATGACTATCATTAAGTGTTGTATCTTATGATTCTTGACGAATGTGATCTTTTCTTTTATATACACTGAAAGCATATGCACCAAAACAAATTCCTTGTGTGTCACTTGGCCAATAAAGAATTCTATTCTGTTCTGTTCTGTTCTGTTCTGTTCTGTTCTGTTCTGTTCTGTTCTATTCTATTCTATTCTATTCTATTCTATTCTATTCTATTCTATTCTATTCTATTCACACAAATGGGCATTTGTAAAATGCATTTCTATGCCTTTGGTTGATTTATTGATTATATGCAATCAAGTTGGTAGTGACTGTTAGGGATTACAAAAATAGACTTTCTCCAGGATAAAGGCCTGCTGCAATTTGGCCTTTCAAGTTTCTCAAAATTACTGCCACTGTTGCTCTAATTGAGTTCATCCACTTTTCACTGTTGGTTGTCCTTTCCTCTTTCCTTCCACCTTTTTCATCATGATAGGTTTTTCAGTGGAGCTCGTCTTTTTATTATGTGTTATTATGACAAATTGAACCTGGTTATTTGTGCGTCATGTGAGAAATCTGGATTGATTTGTTCTGAATCTATGCATTTGCTTTCTTGGTTGTCTATTGTCCCATTTCTATACATGTCCTAGGAAAATGCTGCTTCTTGTTTGAATATTAAGGATGAAAAAAGATGACCAGACACTAAGCATGAAACCTCTTTCAAAAAGGTTTTGAAATCTGGGAAATCTGATGTAGTTAAATAAATATGATGTACATACAGAAGTGTGTGAAACGCCCACAGACTTCCCCACAATATTTTGGTTTGGGGAGAGGAGATTGGGTATCACACATAAACCAATATGGAAGCCAATCTCCCTTCCCCTCCCAAATTCCTTTGGGACAAAACAATAGTGAACATCTTTAACAATGTAATTCTTACCTTCAGAGAACCGAGCTTCTGATCTTTTATGTAAACCAGTTATCTATGTCAACAAGAAAAATATTTGCTGAAAACTAAGGATTTCATCTGGCTGCTCCTTGAAATGAATATAATAAACTCTGAACATTAAACAGTCTTACTTGGAAGAAGGCATCAATTCATGACACTGTGAAACAGAAAAGTGTAGATTCTTAAATCTACAAGTTTACTTCCAAAATAAGTTAATACTAGGATAAATATTTCTTTTTCTAGGATTGGAGTTGTATTTCCACTCTGGTATTCTGCATTTTCAGTCTTCACATGCATTTTTACTTTATAGCACTAGCACTTAGATTTATATACAGCTCCATAGTGCTTTATTGCACTCTCTGAGCAGTTTACAATGTCAACATGTTGCCCCCAACAATCTGGGCCCACATTTTACCAAACTTGGAAGGATGGAAGTTTGAGTCAACCTTGAGCTGCTCAGCATTGAATTCCAGGCTAGTTTGTAGGCCCTGTTTGCTGCTTGATTTCTGGATGAGTGTTGCCTACCCTGTTTTCATTCACCAACCTGCTTTAATTTGCTTTCTTGAGCTGTTGGGCTTGAGAAATTAAAAAGGAAAAGCACAGATTGATTGACCAGATTTGATTGACTTTGATGCTACATTTTGATTTAGTTGTCTCTATTGTTTATCTTCACAATATTGTTTGATGTAAGAAGAAATTTCAGGTTGAAGTAAATAATACTTGAGTTTATATTTACATATTAGTGTAAATTGCCATATCAAGTTGTTATGCTATTTGCTTGAAAAGTTGATTGAAGAAAGAGAAATCTACTGTGTTTCTTTAATTAACTCAAGTTTTCTGAAGAAATAAATTCTAACCAATGATAAACAAAAATAAATATGTCATCAATTTAGGTCTCATTTTTAATTAAATATATTCAGAAGACACACAGGTAATTCTTGACTTACAACAGTTCATTTAGTGACCCTTCAAAATTACAACGGTACTGAAAAAAAGTGTCTTATGACCATTTTTCACACTTATGACTGTTGCAGCTCTCCATGGCCACATGATTTACATTTGGATGCTTGATAACTGGTTCATATTTATGACGGTTGAAGTGTCCCAGGGTTATATGACCTTCTGACAAGCAAAGTCAATGGGGAAGCCAGATTCACTTAACAACCATGTTACTAATTTAACAATTGTAGTGATTTGCTTAAGAAATGTGTCAAGAAAAGTCATAAAATGGGGCAAAACTCGCTTAACAAATTTCTCACTTAGCAACATAAATTCTGGGCTCAATTGTCATAAATCATGGACTACCTGTATTAACTGTAAGCTTTGGAAAGGTAAAGGATTAAATCATTAAGGAAAGAGTGATTTGTATCCTATGTGAATTTTACTGTCATATCTGATTGTTCAATTAATAATTTATTTACTGAAATAACTGATTGAAATTGCTAAGATGATCATTTACTCCCCCCCACAGAAAGAATATAAGTGAGTAAAGACAGAATTGTAAGAGAAAAGTGGTGCTCAGTCTGATTCATAATACATTTTTTTCTTTATAAAAGAACAATGGATCATCCAATAGACCAACACTTTGTATTTTCAGGACAGAATAGGTACCAAAACATTTACTGTACTAAAATAATTTTTGAAAATATCACTGTAGAAATGATAGCCTAAATTTGTTACCACGTGAAGTATAAACTTTTATCGTTTTATTTTAAATATCAAAATAACAAATGGCTTCTTTTTACTTCACATTATTTAAAGGAAATGGAGACCATAATTAATCTCAAAATAACAGTGTAAATAAGTTAAACAAATATTTTTGTACATAGTTTAGAGCCAGGGAATTAGCTTAAGAGCTTTCAGTTTGATTATAGAAGGTTACAATAGTTCACAAACTATTCATACTATAGCATTAGTTAAGATTTTGGGAAACTCAATCAGAAATAATCCCATTCCATCGACTACAGTATAACTAAAGAAGATCATATACATTAAAAAAAATATATGGCATGAAAAGAGGGAAAAAAGTTTTTTTTTCTTTCTGAAAGTTAATGCTAATTTCTTTTCCTGACATATGAGAATGGAAAGAAGCAGTATCAAGGAATTGTTCCTAAAGCAATGGTAATGGACTTTCTATCTATTCACTAAACAAGAAAGCAAAATCCTCTGTAGTCAGTAAATAGGGCTAAGGAATAGCATCTAATATTTCTCAGTAAAAAAAAATTCTTCCTGTAACTCCAAATGTTTGTAAAAAATGTGCATTATCATGTCCTTAATTGTTCTTAATATTGGGAACAGTAGTCTTGAGTGGTTCTTAGGACCTAATGCAATGATATATGTTGCTGTTATTTTAATTATCTGGTAATATTTTTTTATATTTTTCATGTTTCTAAACCGCCCATATGCCCCAGATATTTTTTTATTTATTTACATAGGAAAATACTTTTGAATATACAAACCAGAAGACCCAGGGTTGGGATCCTACCGGTTTAACAAACGGTTTGCTGAGCATGTGCTTCGCGCATTTTGGAGAAAAGTCACCTTCTGCATTGCTGCCGGCGAGGAAAACAGCTGAGGCGTGGCAATCCACTCTCCTGCTCCAATCAGCTGGGTTTTGGAAATGGAAAGATAGGAGAGTATAACGCATAGGTGGGCCCACTTCAAAGTTGGAGCGAACCGGTTCGCTCATGGCTGAAAATCAGAGTTAACAGTTCTCCTGAACCGTTCTGAACCAGTAGAATCCCACCACTGAAAAGACCATGAATTCTAGTCCCACCTTAGACATAAAACCAGCTGAGTGATTTTGGGCCAGTCACTCTCTCTCTGAAGGAGACAAGGACAAACCACTTCTGAAATCTTACCAAGAAAACTATATGGACTAATCTAGGCAGTTGTCAGGAATCAACAAGGACGTGAAGGAATAATAATAACAATAACAACAACAACAACAACCCATTGTCATTGGGGCACTTGGTACCATGTCCAAGAATTTTATAAGATACATCAACAAATTGTAGCTTCCTGCAAAAAACTGCGCTACTTGGAACATCGTACATCTTAAGAAGGTACTTGGTTGATACCTAGGACATTGGGAGCAATCCGTATCAACCATTAGCACCAGTCAATGGTATTTGTGATGCATTTTTGAATGTTCAGTTTTTTGTTTTTTGTTTTTTTAAATTTGATTTATATGCCGCCCTTCTCCGGAGACGCAGGGCGGCTTACAGTGCGTTAAGCAATAGCCTTCATACTTTTGTATATTTATACAAAGTCAGCTTATTGCCCCCACAAACTGGGTCCTCATTTCACCTACCAGAAAGGATGGAAGGCTGAGTCAACCTTGAGCCTTGGAGAGATTCGAACCAGCAGTAAATTGCAGGCAGCTGTGTTAATAACAGGGTGTGTAGACCACTGTACTATCAAGGCTCTTGACTGAGTTTCATGTTTAATGAATAAAGTAAAAATAATAATAGCTGTTAGATTGTCAAACATCCAGATTTGACTATCCCAGGTCCTTGGTAAGGACTCAATAGTAGACAAAAATGCCAAACCCAGTCTGAACATCTGGTTGATAATAATAATAATAATAATAATAATAATAATAATAATAATAAGAAGAAGAAGAAGAAGAAGAAGAAGAAGAAGAAGTTGCACAGAAAGTAGAGTTGAAAGCTTTCTTGGGTGATAAAATCCTAAATCTACAAGTGAACACAATTTTCTTTTCATGGACAAAGATGTGCCCGACCATATGAAAACATGTTGACAATGTTTAAATGTCCTGTCTTATGAAAAATAGATCTTGCAATTAGAGAATGCCATGTGTATTCTATTATGCTGTATACTTTCAGAAATTGTTTCAATAACTGAGTGTTAAAATTAATAGTATAGACAACTGAAACTTTGTCAAAGGCATCCTGTCTCAGTTGCACATGGCAAATACTTTAGATTAAGGAATCATATTGGTGCAATAATTGATAAAAATGTAAATCAAAGAGAATTTAGGACAACTGATTGCCCACAAATGCAGGTCTTGCCATTCTGCCTGATAGGTTTTACTTGTAAGTTTGGACCAGTTTAGTAACCAGGATGGTAAATAAAGCAAGTTGCTCAAATAGTAATACAGGTTAGAAAGATCTCCAGAAGATTTATATTGTAATGTTGGTAAAAGGACAAATAAGTGTAAGATATGCGTAATGGCATAAAAATTCTAAAACCATATGTGCACTGATGGAATCTGAACTGTAGGGACTACAAAGGAAAAATATTTTTGTGATAGTGATGCATAACTTACTGAAAATGTCACATCATTTGGAAATGGATATGGAAAACTGAAAGGCTTTGCTAGGAAATGAGAACAACTATAAATAAATACAAATATAAATTAGTGGTGTAGCTGCATTTGTAATACATGTAGAAATTTGACTGACTAGACTCAGGAAGAGGTTCAAGATGTTAAAATTATAATCCAAAATTATAAAAGGAGTGGAACATCTCTCCTCTAAATAAAGGTCATAAAGCCTTTGAGACATTTTAGTTATCAGTTTGTCAATATTAATCTGCAATATTATAGAAACAGAGACTTTCCCCCCAACTTAATTACTAAAGTTATAACAGGCAGGAATGTCTAAATAATGCTGGCTGTTCTGAGAAAACTAAAGTAGCGAAAATGCTGTTTTAGGGGAAACCACCGAGAAATTTCACAGCTACAGACTAAACTGCAATTAAAAAAAAAAAAAATCCAGAAAACAACCCCCTTCTACTGTATTTATATATGCATTTATTCATTCAGTCAGTCTCTATAGCCATCTATCTCAGTAAATGACTAGGTGGCTTGCAAGTCAAAAAATAGATTATAATTAAGACACTAAAACATTTTAAAACAATAAAAAACAACAAAAACAATAACAACATCCAAAATAAATATATACTATATTGATGCCAAGAAAATGACATGGGCTTGAATAAAGACACATCAGAAATAGAGCTTAAGAAATGTTGTTAAGGAACCTAATTATAATATCTACAGTAAAGATATTACTGTAGATATTATCATAATTAGGTTCCTCAATAATATTTCTTTCTTCTGGATTCAGGCTTTACTTTTATAGAGAAACCATTGTCTGTCTATTATCTAATCAATATTAGATACTTTGAAGATTACAACATCTGAAAGCAATTGAATATCCAGGCATATTTTATCTGATATGTACTTGAGTTAATTTCTACTGAATGCAGATATTTATTCCCTGACAATCAATGACTGCCACCTAATTACAAATATGTTTCCATAAGCAAAATTCCCTTTATCTGATGTCAAATTAAAATTTGAGATTCTTACCTTCCTTTGTTTAATTTCCATTTCATAATTGTAGTTCTGAATGAAGAATACAGTTAAACAAAATGCATAATTCAGAGTTTGACAGGAAGCCAATTTATTATTAAGGTCCAACCTAAAGACACTGAAATGTTGAACATATTCAAGAATCAGCTACAGAATCCCTGTTTTTTTTAAACATTTGTAGAAATCTTGTGAATAAGAAATTCAAATGGCAAAATACATATACATTGAGGTGAAGTGTGGGTATAGACAATATTTTACCTGTCATGTTCATGCAAAATACATTTGGGAATCTATTTTTCAGAGAGGACAAAATTGTAAATATTCCATCATGGAACTTTGGTTATGGAATTCATTTATATAACTAATCATTGGTTGGACTGTTCTTAGCTTTGGACTTTAAACAACAAGGTTAATATCACAAAAAGAATTTAACAACTTGGCCACTAGTTACAAAAATGACAGCAGGCTGCATCTCAATCACATTATAAACATGTACAAGTAAAGGTCAGCAAGAACTGGTGACATTTAGAAATATATACATTTATTACAGGATCTTTCCTTTGACATTACATTAATGTATGTTCATATTTGAAAACATATTCATCATTTGATCAGTCAAAGCAGGGTTTTGAGGAGTGGGACAAATTTGTGAAACCAACTATTACCTTCTTATGTAACAAAACACTAGTTTTTCTAGTACATTACAAAATAAAATTTCACAATCAATAATGGGTTTTGGTTTTTAAAATTTTTGAACTATTCAGAAAGGGATATATCATCAATAAACATTCCAGGAAAATGTAAAGGTAAAGGTTCCCCTTGCACATATGTGCCAGTCATTCCTGACTCTAGGGGGCGGTGCTCATCTCCATTTCAAAGCCGAAGCTGAAGACATCTCTGTGGTCATGTGGCCGGCATGACTAAATGCCAAAGGCGCACGGAATGCTGTTACCTTCCCACCAAAGGTGGTCCCTATTTTTCGACTTGCATTTTTTACATGCTTTTGAACTGCTAGGTTGGCAGAAGCTGGGACAAGTAACGGGAGCTCACCCTGTTATGCGGCACTAGGGATTCGAACCGCTGAACTGCTGACCTTTCGATCTACAAGCTCAGTTTCTTAGCCACTGAGCCACTGCATCCCTCAGGAAAATATAAGAGTTCTTAAAGCCACTATATAAATATTAGACATAACTAGAAATTTTGGTTTAGCACTTTTTTTGAAAGAGTGGTGTTGTTTTTTAAAGATGGGATTTAGTACTCTGTGAGCTGGCAGTCAGATTAGCAGGTGCAGAAGAGGAGTGTAGAAGAAAGGAGAAGAT
Source organism: Arizona elegans (assembly GCA_022577455.1). Lineage (NCBI taxonomy): Eukaryota > Metazoa > Chordata > Lepidosauria > Squamata > Colubridae > Arizona > Arizona elegans. Next base: position 240,233,820 of record JAKOOJ010000001.1, read on the forward strand.
GCACTGGGTGTCTCTGTTCCACTTTACCCCATGCCCTTTCCCAGTAACTGAAACCTGTTAATTGGATTAATAGTTTCCTCTACCCCACTTTCTGTCTCTGGTTTGTTGTCTGTCTTTCTTGCTTGTAGCCTCTTGGCCTCTTGGTCATGTTCCATCTTGCTGATATACTCTGCCTTTCACTTGCCTCCTTCATCTTCTCTCACTTATCTTGTTTTTTGTCTTCCTCTCTCTTTCTCTGTCTTGCCCATTCTTTGGATCATTCAAAAGAGCAGTCATTTGATTTTTTTTTTTATAACACAAATATAGTTCTGTTTCACACAAATTAATGTAAGATCCGAAGAACACTTCAGAATAGACATGACATGAATAGATGCCTCTGGAGTAGCCAGGTTTTGGTCAGTTCTTGTGGAGAATAAGGAAGATGACCTTGATGAAGACTGGCCAAATTCACTATCAACGAGATGAGGGGAAAACATGACTTAAATCCAAAATAAGCAGAAGGAACTGGAAAGGAGCTCAGGAGGAGACCTCTCTAATTCACATACTGTAAGTATAGGGGTGGGGGAGTAAAGCATAATTGGGACTACAAAAACAACAGAGTTGGAAGGAACTTTGGAAGTTTCCTAGTCTAATCCTCTGCTCAAGCAGGAGGCCCTATACCAGTGATGGCAAATCTTTTTGGCACCGAGTGCTTAAACCAGCATGTGCAAGCTCTGTGGGCATGCACGCCGTCACCAGCTGCTCTTTGGGTTTCCGGCGCACGCATGCACGCTTGTCAGCTGGTCTTCTCACACACTGGAGCACCAGATACCCGAAGACCAGCTGGCTGGCGTGCATGCACATGCCAGAAACCCAAAGGCCAGCTGGCAATGGCACGCGTGCCCACAGAGAGGGGTCTGTGTGCCACTTCTGGCATGCGTGCCATAGGTTCGCCATCACAGCCCTATACCATTTCAGACCAATGGTTCTCCAATCTCTTCTTAAAAACCTCCAGTGATGAAGCACCCACAACTGCTGAAAGCAAGCCGTTCCATTGATTAATCGTCAGATTGGTTCTCTCTTTGATTAGTTTCCATTGTTTCTTGTTCTGACTTCCCTTACTATGGCCAATCTTAATACAAGTAATTATAATCTTCCTATGGAGTTGATTTCTTAGTCTGGTTTATGCAGTAGGGCAAATAGTTCTGCAGCCTAAGCCAAAATGGCCATGTACAGTAAGGGAGGGGAGGTTTTTTTTAAATATTTAGGTTAGATTAACAGAGTTGGAAGGGACCTTATAGGTCATCTAGTCCAACACCCCCCCCAAAGCAGGTGACCCTGGCCTACAGCATTTCTGACAAATGGCAATCCAATCTCTTCTTGAAAGCCTCCAGTGATGAAGCTCCCACAACTTCCGAAGGTAAGCTGTTCCTGTTGGGAGTTGGGAGGGCTTACACAGCTTAAAATGACCAATAAAAGCTGAGCACATCCTGTGTCAATGATAGATTCTAGATTGTGTCAATGGCAAAAATTGGCTAGGGAGAAGAGGAAAAACACTATTTTTAAACTGGAACAGATGGAAAAGATCTAATCCGCTATGGATTGGTATCGGGAAGAAGGCAACTTCATGAGGACATGTCATTTAAAATTATTACAACTGGAGCCTTTCACAATACTAATTAGGTTGGGATCTTAGCAGGGGTTATTCAAAGGTTTATGTGTTCAAGCTGTCCAAACCTGAAATTATATTTAATAATTAATAACGAATCAATACATGTTATTAAATGGTATTTAAAACTAATTATATACAAGGCAATCAATAAGTAGCTGACAACTTACAGTGAATTTAGCACAAAGAATATTTGAGGGAAGCAATCAGGTAAGAGGCAGTAAATAATCTACAGAGAATTTAATACATTCAATTCAGTGAGAGAAAAACAAAGACTGAGTTAAAAAAAACACAGGTTAACTTTAATGAAGCATACACAGAGTTCAGCTATAGCTGCAGAAAGCAATGAATGAATGAATGAATGAATGAATGAATGAATAAATAAATAAATAAATAAATAAATAAATAAATAAATAAATAAAGTTAAAGCTCCTTGATCCAGCAACTAAGAAGAAAAGGTTTCAAATTTCTTGTCACTCAAATAAGGGAAAATATTGTAACATTCCCACTCACATGCACATCTTTTTTTGAGCAAGTTGTGGGACACAGCTTAATTTGCCAAAGAAGGAAGAGGTTGCCTTTTTAGTAACTAAATTGAGAAAGGATTTCTGGTTTAAGAAGCAGGAAACAATACTTTTCTTTTGCTGCATTGGAATATATTTCCTGACATGTGATGAAGACACTTTAGCTTCTTTCAGATTAAAAAGGAAATAAAACTAAGGAAAAGAGTTGTTTAACTGAACAAGAATTTCTCCTCCATCCTGAATACTGTATTTGAGAAACATTTTTACACTTTTCTTGGGGAAATTAGCAAATTAAAATAAACCAAAACCAGCTTCTCACATAGGATTTGAAAAAATAAACATTAAATGGCAAGCCAAAAGGGTGGGGGGGGGTTTCTCCCTTCTTTTTCCTGGGCTGAAAGGAAGAGGGGAAAAGATGGAGGGTCTTTAACATGATGATGCGATTCAAGGTGTTGGTCATCACCTTTAAAGCGCTCCATGGCACAGGACCTGGGTACCTTCGAGACCGACTTCTGCCACCAATAGCCTCCCACCGGCCAGTTCGCTCCCACAGAAAGGGTCTCCTCAGGGTGCCATCAGCCAAGTTATGTCGGCTGGCGACACCCAGGGGGAGGGCCTTCTCTGTGGGAGCCCCAGCCCTGTGGAATGAACTGCCCCCGGAAATACGTAAGATCTCCGACCTCCGGGTGTTTCGCTGCGCACTGAAGACCCTGTTGTTCCGCCAGGCCGGGCTATCAATATAATAATTTTAAATTGGGGTATTTTAAATTTTTTGGGGTTTTAAAGCGGCCAAATCTATTTAATTATTTTAATTTTTAATCATTGTTGTTTCTTGTGCTTTTAAATTGGCTGTACACCGTCCCGAGTCCTTCGGGAGAAGGGTGGTATAGAAATAAAATTATGATGATGATGAGAAGAAAGAGATTGTTCAGGATGATCCCAAACAAAGGGAACTGTTCGATCAGCAGCAGCTGGAGATGATAAATTGAACCACAGGATTATTAATCATCTAATGTCTGTTTTCTTAATGTTTGGCATTAGAACCTTGTAGCTATCTAGTTACAAATCTTACTTAGTAACTAAAGGTAGTCCTTTACTTATGCTGCAATTAGGACTAGAATTTCTGTTGCTAAGCAAGACTGTTATTAAGTGAGTCATGCCCAATTTTATGACCTTTGGTACCATTTTGAGTGGTCACTAAACAAATGGTTGTAAATTGAGGATTGCCTGTAGTACAGTTTTTGCCCTTTAAGCATATCTTCAAATTGACATATGTCACTCAAAGGGTAGGGGGGGAAAACTTCCAGGAAGGCAGGTGTGAGCAGAGTCTGAGAATTCTTGCTAAAGCTTTGTATTTTTGCCAAGCAAGATGGCAAAATTGTTGCCGTCTTTTAAATTGTTGTCTATCTTTACCCAACATATCTGGAAGCTTCCTGTCAAATTCCCTTTCTAAAAATTTCTCTCTGCAGCAGAGAGAGCTAATGCTGTACCCAAGAAGTAGCTTTCAGCAAGACCTCATTAGTTTGGCTAAAATATTATGGGCCATCACTATCTCCATTCCTATTTCTTTAATGTTTTTCTTGTTGTAGGAAAGGATGAGAAGGAAAGTAATTAAGGGTAGATAGAAAGTAAACTAACATGCATCACATTGGGAATATTAAAGGAATATTGGAAGGATGATAAAAAAACTATCTTTAGAAGGAGTTTAAAAATGAATCTAAAATTACAAAAATACAACAAAAAAGTGTATAAGTTATATGATGGAAGAAGCAGGGATATAATATATAATGGAGTCCAGCGGCATCAGCTTTGGTTAAAAACTTTTCTTCTGGGAATGAACAAAATTTAGGCAGAAAATGTGGACATTTGCTTAATACCTTACTTAATGCATGCAAATATCCTTCTTTTTTATTTATTTATTTTATTTATTTATTATCATATTTATATGCCGCCCTTCTCCCGTAGGACTCAGGGCGACTCACAGTTTCTCAATGTTTTTTCAATGTTTACCACTGTCTTTTATTACTGTAATTCAACAATCAGCTATCCAAATAGGGAGATTGAGAGGGTATTTAAAGGAGAAAACTCAAATTTTCTCTCATTTTATTTCTGGCTTGGCAACAGTCTAACTCACAGTTGAGCTAAAGAGAACAAATCATCTTTGTGCTATAGTTAGATGAACGTGAGAATAAATGCAAAAGCAGCCCACCTTGTCACTAAACCTTGTCACTACAGTGTTTGACTGTACAATGTTTATTTGTAGTATTAGTAGTATGTCCTGTGCTTCATTCAGGAGTTTGAGGCAGCATACATAATGCTCCCTCAGCTTGTTCTCTACAACAACCCAGTGAGGTAGGATGGGCTAAAAGAGAGTGGGTAGCCTGGAACTTCAGTCATGTATATAATGGAGGCAGAAGGGGACAAGCAGGGCGAAGTAGATTTTGCTCAATTGTGGTGGCAGTGTGTAGCTTTGCCCCAGATACCATTTCTGAAAGATTAAAAACAAGATGCTGTCAATGACAGTTTCCCTTGTAATATTTCCACATGTGTTGCTGGTTGGAATCCGGGAAAACAATATATCGCCTGCTTCACAATATTGAATCGGGAAGGGTGAGGGGGGACTCGCTTTTTCTTATTAGAAACGGCACCATAAGATTAATCGACCAGGCCTCGTTTCACCCAATGCCCCAGAACAGCCTTCAGCAACTAAATCTCTCGCAGTTGGGGCATCGCAAACAAATGGGCGGCGGGGGTGCGGGGGGGCGTGAGAGTCGATGGGGGCGGGGGTGATTCTGGCGGATGGGTTGATGGTAGATAGACAAGCACTCCGCTGATCGAACAAGAAGCGCCGGAGAAAGCAATGCGGTGGAAGGCCAAGCCGTGGTGGGACTCGGGGGCTGTTATTGGAAAACTGCTCTTCTCCCTCCCGCGCTGTTCCGCCGAGGCTTCCCCCTCCCCGCATCACAAACCCAGCCTCCCGAGCCAGAGAGGAAAAGATCGGGCTGGGTAACAACAATGCGAGGGGCTCGGGCGGGGGATTTGATCTGAAGTAACTTGCCCCGGCGGCTGCCGCCCAGGGAGCCTTGATTGACGTAGACCTGCTGGAAGCGGCGCATCCATCACCAGGCTGAGCCACAGCAGAAGTCACCGGCCGCTCCTGCAGGAACACAAAGGCGTGCGGGTAGTTGGGAGGCTCTCGGCTACCGGCGGCCGCCCAGCTTCACCTTTCCTCTGGCAAGTAGCTCTGCATTCCGCCCCCCCCCCCACCGCCGCCCTCCCCGAAGAGACCGGCGAGGAGGACACGCCGCCTCCACGCCCTGATGCCTGGACCACCATTGCGGAAAGGGGGAAAAGGGGAGCGGACGGGAGAGAAGAGGGGAGCCCTGAGCCCACAGGCCCGTCCTTGATCGATCGGCTGCTCCTTTCTGACCGCCGCTGCCTCTTTTTGCCTCCCATCCGAAGGAGTTGCTGCCTCGGCTGATGGATGCCGGAAGGTGCCGCATTGCCTGGTGTATGTTGGTTGGCTTTTTGGCTGGTTGGCATTACTTGGCTGTTCCTTTTTGTCTCTGAATGCCTTTCTTCCGGCGGATGGCTGGGATCCCCGCGAGGCGACCAGACCTGCTCCGTCAGTGAGTGAAAAGGACCCAGATTTCACCCCCGGCCTCTCCCCGCTCTTTCCCACCCCACCCCCCTTTTCTATAGGCGACGGAGAGGGACAGACGGCAGCCTTGCTGGTACTAGATGAGGTCACTATGTAAGTGGACAAGGGGGTGGAAAGACGTGGTAGAGGAATCCATCCCCTGCTCCGGAGATTAAAAAGCTTTTTTGGGGGAGGTGGTATCTGAAGAAGCAGCTAATTGATTAAAAACAATAATCCAATTTACCCAGCTGATCAGCACATGCCTCTTGAACCCTACCACGCATTGCTTTTTAAATGCTATACAGGAATGGCTCAGAGAGAGTGAGAGAGGCAGGGGGAAAAAAACATCTTTACTGAAAGGTGGGAATTAGATCGTATTTATTGAAATTGCAGTTCTTTAGCTATTTCAGCAGCAGCAAGGTGAAGATCTCTAATTTGCAGGTAGAAGTGGGTGGGAAATATTAGCGTGTGCCTGTGGTGGAGGGATTAATTACCTCAACCTCTTCTGCACTCCAGGCAAAGTCACTGTACGGCTGTTTGGCCTTGTTCTGGCTGGCATCATAATGCTGATCTGTATCTGCTGATCAAGGCATTTTATTTTAGCAGGGTGGTGTTTTTTTTGCGCTCACCCGATTGTTTAAACAACAGACTGAATGAGAAGGAGATGCTCTATTCTCTCTACTTGGGCCCTGTCAGAGCCATTATTTCTAGTCATCAACAGGCAATTGCTGGAGAAAGAGAGTAATTGGGTTCAATTTTATGTGAGTTATAGTTTTGCTGCAGCTTCAAGCTGTGGACAGATGTTGGAAGGGTGGGATTTGGAGCTGAGAAAGGAGAGCAGAGCAACAGTACAGTATATGTGTGTGTAGTTAATTGGGGGATGGGAAGGGTAGATTGGAATTGAGGAGCATATATTAATTGAATCATATTAGGCATTAGTGTTGGAGAGATTGGTAGCAAAGAATTACCTAACTTGTTGGATACTAGAAATGGAAGGGAGAGTTTCATAGATCAAAACAAGAGACCGAATTTCAGGCTTTGTGGCAGTTTGGAGGTTTCACCCCTTCTTCTGTACTAGAAGAACCACTATCGGACCAAGTGGCACAATGACTCATTTGCAGGCAGGTCTGTCTCCAGAGACCCTGGAGAAGGCCCGATTGGAACTGAATGAGAACCCAGACACTCTGCACCAAGACATTCAAGAAGTTCGGGACATGGTGATCACCCGACCGGACATTGGCTTCCTACGCACAGATGATGCCTTTATCCTCCGCTTCTTGCGGGCCAGAAAGTTCCAGCATTTTGAAGCGTTTCGCTTGTTGGCCCAATACTTTGAGTATCGTCAGCAGAACCTTGATATGTTCAAGAGCTTCAAAGCCACTGATCCAGGCATCAAGCAAGCACTCAAGGATGGCTTCCCAGGAGGATTGGCCAACCTTGACCATTATGGCAGGAAGATCCTGGTGCTGTTTGCTGCCAACTGGGACCAAAGCAGGTAAAGGTGTTAACTCATGGGGGGAAGGGGGGGTAGGCTAAGATGCTCATCTGAATCCATCATAGTGCTGCAGTCTATATGTTTGACATCATCATAATGGGTTCAAATCACCTTTGATCTCAATGATATTCCATTCCAAACTTATGATAGGAATTATTATTATTTGATTCTAATGTGCAGGAGCCAAACTGTTATATTTGTAATCTAATTCAGGGGGAAGGAGCTAGATTAATTTTTGAAAAGTTCTTCCCAAACTTGAAATTCTGGCAAAAAAACATGTGCGCAGATCAGGTGTGCCTATGGAGCGTCAATCATAAGATGATGGTGAAAACAATGAATGGAAACTGATTTTAATAGAATCTTTCATATAAAACTTTTTGGGAGGGAAGATTGGTTTCTCATCAGTGATTAGTGAGAAGTTCATTCTCAATTACTCAGTTACACTTTCCTGGGACCTGAACAGCAGGTGCTAATGCCATTAGCAATTTGTCCCCTGACCCAATTTGCCAACTATTTGTTTATTCAAAATCTTTCTAACTTGCCCTAGATCCAACTGATTTCAGGCTAATAGACAACAACAGCAATAACATAATATTGAAACAAAAATACAAGAATAAAAAACAATGGCAATGGCAAATTAAAAGACAACCCAGGATAACGTTGGCAAGCAATTTAAGACAGTGGACAACAATCCTTGAAACTTCTAATTTGAAGTTGCAATGCTGGTGCCAGTTGGGTATCTCTGAGAAGTTCATTCTTGAATTATTCATTTTTTGATGCATCATATGGTACTTAGAACTGCCCATCTCCTTCATAGAGTGACTCTGGATGGCATATAAATAGTCACAAAAACATAAAAAAACTATATATAAACATTACAATAAAACAGTTAAAAAATAAGAATTAAATAATTAAAATTCAAAAGGAAAGGGAAGGACTTCAGAGTGTTAACCAGCCCCATGGCTGCGTGCTCCTGTGTTATCCCCAAGCGAGTTGGCAGAGCCAACTCTTCAAGCATTTCCAAAAGGCCAAGAGGGTGGAGGCCCCCACCTCATCTCTGGGGGAAGAATGTTCCAAAGGGCTGGGGCAATGGCAGAGAAGGCTTTCTTCCTGCCAGTTGAAAATTTTTAACTGGTGAGATCTGCAGCCTACCTTCCCTACCTTACAGAGTGGGACGGTTCAATATAATGGGCCATAGCTGACTTGTCAGGTGATCTGGCCTGTAGGGCTTTAAAGGTCATAACTAGCATCTTGAATTGGATCTGGAAGCAAACTGGCACCCAATGCAGCTTACACAGCAGAGGTGTTACATGCACCATCCTTGGGACGCCCGATATTGCTCATGTGATCGTAATCTGTACTAACTAAAGTCTCCAGGTATTTTTCAAGGGAAGATCCATGTAGAGCACATTGCAGAATTCCAGATAGGAATGAATTAGGGTGTGAGTGACAGAGCAAAGGGCCTGCTTATCGAGGAAGGGCCAAAACGGATGCACAAGGTGCAGTTGAGCAAAGATCCTCCTAGCCCCAACTGCCACCTGCTCTTCAAGCAAGAGATGTGAATCCAAGAGGATGCCGAGATTGTGCACCAGGTCTGTCTGGGTAGTGCAATCTCATCTAAGACCAAAAATGATAAACTCCTAGGTACAGAGGGATTCCTCGCCCACAGCCACTCCATCTGACCAGGGTTCTGCAGAAATCTCTGGTTCCCTATCCAGGCTCCCCACAGCTTCCAGGCATCCCAATTTAGGTCTTGGCCATTGAGGCAAGAACAATGTGAGAGAAATAATGTCTTGACAATGTTGTTAACCCATGTTGCTGTTTTCTACTTTTCCAAATGAACTAGGTTTCCCAATGTTTAGCAACACCTATAAAATTTAAAGGCAAATTTACGTTTCTTCTTTCTTGGCAGATTCAGTATCAGCTTCTTTACCAGAAAACAGTAATATTAATATACAAGGACTTACCTATGAAACAGAAAAGTGATACACTCAAACCTGCTTTAATAAAATTTCCATTAATTTTAATGTCCCTCCAACATGATGCATTTTGTGAATGTCACAAAGCCTAAGGTCTGTCCAACTTTGAGTTAAAGATTTCTGATCCATGAAGAAGACTTTTATGCCATCCTATCCTCACTTCTCATTGATGCAGTTTACTTTACTTTCATTTATACTTCCTTGAAGGAGTTCAAGGCAGTATACATGGTTCTCCTCTTTTATTTTTTTTACAATAGTCTCTTGAAGTAGGTAAGCACTTGAGGTTGGCTCAAGGTAGCTTGCTACTTGAAATGAAATGGTAAATGTCATGTTTTCCCTCTCCCCCCCTTGCTCCCCATCAAGGATCACAATACGCCAGAATGATTGAATTAATTGGGCATTTGTGGGCCATAATGCTTACTTCTTTCTTCTGAGAGTTCAATACTGTACAATCATAATAAATTAAATGCAGTAACTAACAAACAACATGCTGTCTTTCCTATCAAAAAGAGTCATTACCTGAAAGGATTGTCTGGAGTACCTACAGTAGATACAGAGTCTGTCTTGGAAGACTGAAAGAAAATGAATGTCTCATTTAGGGGTTTCATTATTGGATAGAGAAGCAAGGAAAGTTGCAATGCAGTGAGATAACCCGCTCCTTTTGGACTATATTGTGATGTCACATGCACAGGCAGTAGGGGTGAAGCTTATGGCACAATCCCACGATCAGTAGTGGGATTCAAATAATTTAACAATCAGGTCTCTGCCCTAATGACCAGCTGGGTAGGTGTGGCTCAGTGGTCATGTGACTGTGTGGGCGTGGCCAATTCAACATCACTCACGTCTATGGGTGAAGCACCTTAGCTGTTACAATGTAATAAGGGTTAACCACAGAGGCAGTTTCTGTAAGCAGGGCAATAAAGATTAGGCCAGAAACAACACCAGAATGTTTCCTTCCTGCCTTCCTTACAGGATTAGCCCTGTAAAGTGGAAAAAAACCAAAATAAGATTTCTTTTAACAACCGGTTCTCCCGAATAGGTGCGAACTGGCTGAATCCCACCACTGGCCATGATGTTGTTTTCATCATTCTGACACCTCTTGGCCTCATATCAGTAAAGAAAGTTTCATCTAGTGAAAACTTCAAGTTCCAGTGCCTGTGGCTGTGATTGGAGTAGTGATTTGAAACCAGGACAGTCTAGACCAGGGCTGTCAAACTCCTAGCCACAGGCCGGATGTGTCACATGCTGGCCACGCCCCTGCTTGGTTTAGCAAAAGGGAAAAAAAGTCCCAATACGTCATGCGGTGACGATGTGAGTTTGACACCCCTGTTCTAGACTGATCTTAAAGTGTTTACACTGCTCAAATTAAAAGTTCTATTGTATCTGCACACAATCCAGATGTTTCTTTATAGAACAGTTGTTCTTTTCTTTTGACCTTGCCTCACTTTATATTGGCATAGCATGGCTTCTGGGTAACCTGAATAATGTATGAGTTCAAAAATAAGGTTCCACCTCCTCTGAAGTTGTAATCAGAATTAATTATTCCGAGTAATGCCCAACTTCAGATGCTGCATTCCTACATGGGACCTTTGTAGCAGGATAAAACACATGGTATAAAAATAACTGTTGAATTGAACCTTTTCTTAATCATCATCATTTTGCTCAGGGGAATGCAATTGGCTGCTATTGTACGAAAGGCAAGAAACCATTGTTGACAAAATGCTAGTAGTTTGCACAAGTGTTGCACTCACTTTTGATCTAGTTTCTTGAAAAAGCAAGAACCGTGTCTCAGAGGCACTAAGTCTGCCAATGAAGTATCTTAAAACTGATTATGTGCCATCAAGTTGGTGCTGACTTTTAGTCACCACATAGGTCATCCATTATGAGCTGTCCCTGGCCTGGTCTTTCATATCTTCCAATGATATACACATTGAAGCTTTAACTATCTTAAAATATATTGATGCATTCCCAATAAAACAGTCTGCTAAAACGTAGTTTAGTCATGAGCAAGAGAAAGCTGATGGATTAAAACCAGAAAGAAAACCAGAACCAAAACAAATAAACAAAAAACTCATAGCAGGGAACCGAACTATCAACCCCAAGCAACGTAATTAGATTCCTGTAGTCCTGACAAGTTTAGTCTGATTTCTACAGCATTTAGATTTCTTTCTCGTGCTGATCCTATATCTGTCTGTCTTGGAACATTAGATGGGTGAAATTAGAGAATGTATCATGTTGGCTTATTCCTCTGGAATGTCTCTTTTGCTGTGGATGGATATGCCTTAGCAATGCATTTTCAAAGAAAAAGTCAGGTCTACATATGTTAGGGCTTTGCCCTCTTACCTTACCTGACATAAGTCTCTCCTTTTTTTCCTACATAAGTTGGAACAGCTCAGATGTTTCTGTTCCATCAGTTAACTTTTCCCAGTCTTTTCATGTCTAAGATAAAAGAAATGTGCTTGTCTGTAAATTTATTATGCATGCATAATTGTCTGTTGGGTCATAATTATACTGACATGACAGTTGATTGTAAAAGAAATAAGAACCATGATATAGACAATCTATTGCTGCCACTATCAGCTTCTCATTTGAATAAGTCCAATTAGCAAATTCCTATTCCAATTAAGTTGGAAATAGATTTTGCAGAACATTCCTGTCTCTCATAGATTCATACATAAATTGCAGACCATGTCCTTGTGCCTAACATTTAAAATTCAAGTTGAGTGGTAGGGAAAAAAAAATGTATCTTTGACAAGGAGATCTATAAAAATGACACAAGAAATAGTTGAATTCAACAGATTCTGTTTCTCTCATCAATACGTCTGTATACTTTAAAAGCACCGCAGGGAATCTTCTAGGCTAAACAAAAATCTTAGAGAACTCTAAGGTGGAGTCCTTGGTGCTTTCTGAGCTTTGGTTGTTTGCTTGCAGATGTTTTCATAACCCAATGAGGTAACATCATCAGCACTGATGATATTACATAGTCGGGTAATAAAATATCTGCAAGCAAACAATCAAGCCCATCAAGAACTCCATAGTTCAACAGTGAGCTACATATATTTTCTTCTAAAGAAATCTAAGTAGAAATCCTCACTTACCAAGGTTTATGTGTATAATAGTCACACAGCAGTGCTGTGCAAAGCTTTGATGAGATGCTTTGCTCTAATTGAGACACTCTGTAAGGTTATCATTACATTCTTCCTCGTAACTAGCCGGCCTCAGCAATCCCACTGCTTCGACTGCCGGAATAGTCATGAGCTAGGCAGGCAGTTCAGGCAGGACAGCCCTATCTCGAGATTTCTCATGGGGTCAGATGAGTGTTGTCTCTGCAGTGCAAAGTGCCTAAGATAGAACACACCTTCTTCACACAGCCCTATTGCAAAACCCTGAGCAGAATATCCTACAACGTGATGCATCTAGATCAGGGGTGTCAAACTCAATTTCTTTGAAGGCCGCATCAGGATTGTGTTTGACTTCGGGGGGCTGGGTGGGTGTGGCCAGCTTGATGTCATTTGTGTTGGGGGCACCTGTGGTGGCCTGGGCAGGGCTGAGGAGATCCGTCTGCAGCCCTCTGCCAGCAAAAATGGAACTTGTGGCCCTCCTGGGCTCCATTCTTGCTGGCAGAGGCACCACAGGCTGGTCCTTCGCTGTTTCCAGGGTGGCCCCGCAGGCCAGATCTAAGGCCGGATCCAGCCTGCGGGGCCTTGAGTTTGACACTTCTGTTCTAGATGCTTCTCTTAACCATTTGATCCACGTGGTTGAAGAAGTCTAGGCTCACTTGCAGTATGTTTGCTTAGTTCTTAAACCAAAACTATCAGTGCACGGTGTGAGAAAAAAAAATTGTTTATCAGTTGGTTTGTTGCAGTGAGTGACACTGATTTAAGGGCTGAGGAGGAACAATTGGCCCAAAGTCACTCAGATGATTTCAGCGTTTAAGGGAGGACTAAAAAATGGTCTTCCTTGCTCCTATTGCACCACTTTAACCACCATACCATGTTGACTCTCAGCTGTCTACATCAGTGGTGGGTTGCTACCAGTTCTTCCTGGATCGGGCGAACCAGTAACAGCAGTGGTGGGAGGCTCTGCCCAGTCGCCTGGACGTCTCTGCGCATGTGCAGAAGCGTTGTGCATGAGCGCGCAAGCGCCCACAAGCAAACCAGTAGCGACAGATTTGAAAACCACTACTGGTCTACATCTCTATACAGTAGATAGAACACAGAAAGAGTAAAATAAGTTATTTGAGATGAATGGTTCTGCTGCTGGGTAGCTTTAGTCCTAATGCTATTTCTGAAGAGAAAAATGGGTGCTGCTACTCAGGAGAATTTCTTTCACTCATTTTCTAACTTCAGTTAAAAGTTCTATGGAAAAGTAATAGACCGTATAGTTTAGTGGGATCAGTATCTAGTTCAAAAGCCTTGCTGTTTTATTCCCTCCATGCAAAAATTTCATTCACTGATAAGATGAATAATAAATTCAATTAAGAATGATAATAAAGGTTAGGGTTAGTCTTTAGCCCCATTTCCACATGCCAGGTGTTCAGTGAGAAATATGGAAGGGGGCTTCTGTGTGAGTAAAGATGTAGATGAGCACACAATTCAGACTCATGGTGCAAATCCATAAACCTCTCCTTTCCTCTTGCTGCTGAAAGGAAGAATGCTGCTGCCTCCTATTTTTCCCACAACCCTGTGAGGTAGGTTGGGCTGAGACTTGATAGAAATAAGTACTTGTTATTCCATTCCCAAGAGTAAAGATAAATAACACCAACATGAGGAGCCTTGGTAGTACAGTGGTTTAATGCACCCTGTTATTAACACAGCTGCCTGCAATTTCTGCAGGTTTGAATCTCTCCAAGGCTCAAGGTTGACTCAGCCTTCCATCCTTTCTAAGGTAGGTAAAATGAGGACCCGGATTGTGGGGGCAATAAGCTGACTTTGTATAAATATACAAAAGTATGAAGGCTATTGCTTAACGCATTGTAAGCCGCCCTGAGTCTCCGGAGAAGGGCGACATATAAATCAAATTAAAAAAAAAACATTACTAAAAGAGATTGCTTGAAAGAAGTAAAATAAGGACATTCTAAACCCTTGATGGCGAACCTATGGCATGCTTGCCACACGTGGCACACAGAGCCCTCTCTGCGGGCACGCAAGCCATCACCCCAGCTCAGCTCCACCCTGCATGTTCACGCGCCTCCTGCTGGCCAGCTGGGTTTCGGGTCTCTGCCGCACATGCACGGGGTACATGTGGGAGACACATACACATGCACAGGGCCCCCACATGTGCAGGGATCGCTGTGCATGCGCAGGGGTGCACACGGGAGGGAGAGTTAGATGTGCACGTGTGGGGGGGGTCGCGTGTGGGGGTTGTGCACGCATTTCATTATGGGTGTGCGTGTGTGCTTTTGGCACTCGGCAGCAAAAAGGTTAGCCATCACTGTTCTAAACCAACTAGATTCTATGTTTAATCCCAGTTTGGAATTTAATCTGCCATTGAACAGAACTATGAAATCTAATAAAGGCTATCTGTTAAATATTCTCATTTTTCCATTTGTATTGACATAACCTCATACTCCATCAATATAAATAATTCATAGCATAGTTGCACAGTTCTCTACATGCCTTTTCTGGAATAAATTCTGCTGTGAGAATTTCAATAAGACTTACTGAACTTAAGAAATGTCTGTAAAATTGCCCCTTGTATGAAATTTCATTTAAACCCACTTTGAATTTTGGAACTGAAAGAGGAACATTTTGCTTAATACTACATTTCCAGTTTGGCAATTGTATCTGTTTTCTTAAGGCATAATGACTTTTAGAAATGGCATAAACAGAGGTTTTCTAACAGCATGTATACATAGGGGCATTAGATACTGTTAAATAAAGCAGAAATCCTAGATTATTCTTTAGGCATTAGTGATACACCATCAGATTTATAGTGTGACCCAGGAGACGCTGTATGAAAGCTAAGTTTCACTGAAGTCAGACGGATTTAATTTAGAGATTAATTTTGTTGATTGTTAACACTAATCTTCTACATAGTACTGCAAAGTCATGGTTCCCATTTTATCTTTTCACCCCTGGATATCTGCTACCACTTCTCTGACCAGATTTGAAGGAGGCAAAAACAGAATATAATTGTTCTACACTATGAACATTGTATTTTATCTAGTGCACTGTAGAGCTCACCTAGTGAGAACTTCTTTGGTAACATTTTCATATGATCTGATATGGAAAAATACTGAATGCTTATTTTCAACATATTGAAACGTTAATTGAGAAATGCAGAGGAAAATGTCCCAAACCTATTTCTTAGGTAAAGGAAAGAACCCCTACTGTAAAAAAAGCTATTTTTAAGGATGTGAAACTGGTTAGTTTTCTAATAGTTTTCTTGGCAATATTCTATTTTGTTAGACATGGTACATGATATTACTAAATTATAAATCTGATAGTTGATTAAAATAAATACATTGATTGACGTTTTTGTAGATGGGTAAAACTATGAACAATGCTCAATTTTTATTAAGCTAGGTTGAAGGACTTGGATAAGAGCTCTGAACTGAGGTCTGGAGAAAAATTTTCAAGGACATTTCCCTTATTCCTGTTTGTGTGCAATATGCTAAATAAGTGGGGAGGGGGTGTTTCAAATTTATGCTACTTCTGTACATCTTGCTTACTGTAACTGAATTCACGAAAGTTAGTGGGTCAGATTGAACTAAGACTTGGATGTGAGAGGACAAGGAATTCTGGAGATATAAATTAAACTGGGAAGTTAAAAAATACCTTGGAAGAATGTAGTGACAAACCACTTCCATAATACTACCCCAAAATGTAATCATACAAAGTCAACATGTAGAGCTCTTCAATTTACTTTATTTAAAAGCATTCCATTTAGTATATTAGTTTTAGCCATTTTGAAAACCAGACCACAGGGTTTTCAAATTCAGACTTAGAAACGCTGAAAGCAAAATGAGGCGTTTCTTAAAATGGAAGCTCTGAAATTTTGTTAAACTTAAATATGTGGAAAGCTTTGTTATGAAAACTCCAGAACAGGCATGCATTTCAAGTCCTTAAGGTCTGCTTCAAAATAGGTATATATTGTGGTTCCGTGTTCAGTCAGAAAAATATAATGAAATCTGTCAGAAGATTGTGGAGGAACTTCAATTTTATATCTGCCTCCCACCACCTCCTCTGTCCCTGTGCTGTCACCATAAATAACAATAAGGATGATTGGTTTCACATCTATCCATGTCAATAAATGTTGTATATTACAGATCTACAATGAATATGAAATAAACTTTTTTGTAAATAGTTCATCACTGGGCAAAGATTTTAATGCAGTTACTTTTATCATAATTTATTCTAGGCTGCCATTTTCATAATAAAATCGATCATTACAGTACCTATGATTACAGAATTGTAATCATAGGTATTGCAATGGTCTATTTTATTATGAAAATAGCAACCTAGAATAAATTATGATGAAAGTAGCTGCATTAAAATCTTTGCCCAATGATCAAAGATTTTACACACACACACACACACACACACACACACACACACACACACGTATATATATGTATGGCTAGTCTAGAGAATACCACATTCATATATGTATAGTGTGTCATATGGCTAGTCTAATGAAAAGAAGAACTAGCAGTGACATGATAGCAGTTTTCCAATATTTGAAGGTCTGCCACAAAGAAGTGGGAGTCAAGCTATACTCCAAAGCATCTGAAGGCAGGGCAAGAAGCAGTGGATGGAAACTAATCAAGGAGAGAAGCAACAGTGGAACAGCTTGCTCTCAGAAGTTGTCCATGCTTCATCACTGGAGGCTTTTAAGAAGAGACTGGACAGCCACTTGCCTGAAATGGTATAGCAAGGTTGTCAAACTGGTGGCCCGTGGGCCGGATGTGTCACGCACAAGCCAAGCCCACCCCGGCTCCACAAAGGTAAAAAACGGTGTGATTCATCGTGATACATCACATGAAGCAATCGAGTTTGACACTCGTGGTATAAGATCTCCTGCTTGCAGGAGCAGGGGGTTGGACTAGAAGACTTCCAAGGCCCCTTCCATCTCTCTTATTCTGTAAGCAGAACGTATTTTTACTGTTGGATCAAGGACACTATAAAGCATCTCGTAGATCAGATTGTATGCTGATTTCTATTTTAAAATTCTTTTACTAAGTTACATCACACACTGAGTATAAACAAAATTAGCAACAAATCTCTTTTAGCCCTGTTGAACTTATGTCAAAATATTATGTGATTAAATATAGTATTGTCATCCAAAGTTAATTTCATATTTCTAGAGTTCTACATGATGCAGTTATTCTGAAATTATATTTGTGTTCAGGTATTTGAAGGTACCTACCATAATCACCAAACGTTTTTCTGAAAGTAAAACTATTGAGGAGAAAAACATTGTTATCCAATGCAATTGGTACCAATATTTCTGATGTTACACTTGATCAATTGTTTTATGACAAATCCTGATGGGGATTACTTTTTTCAATGCATAGAGAAATCTTGTTTATTTTTTAAGACCACTTCCTCTCTCTCCATCTTCCTCCCAGCAATGACTGAACTGATTATTCAAAGGCTGATTCATACAACCATTGAAAATGTGGTTTGTCACATTTTGGAGACTCCACGGGTTTTTGTGTTATCATGTTCAGTGATGCTGAAGGTAACATAAAGACATTCTGGATGAATATTGATTCTGATTATTGAACAAAATGTAATGCAGTTTGAAAGGAAGAAGTATTGAGTTGTTCTAATGATATTAGAGCTGGACCATCTGGAACAATTACTATTATGATATGGTCTCATCTGAATAGCTGCTGTTTAACTTTCCCAATCTTAACTCTATTAAACCTAAAGAAACATTATATGTGTGTAGTTACAATAGCTACAGTAATCATATTTCATGAAATTTTTTATCACTTGAAATCTGGAAATGTTGCCTAGTAATAGCAAAATAATGGCTTATCTTCTATCATCTGAACATTATTGGTTAGCTTAAGGCCATCTTTGCTTTTATCTGTTGACAGATACACACTGGTGGATATTTTACGTGCCATCCTTCTTTCGTTAGAAGCTATGATCGAGGACCCAGAACTTCAAGTAAACGGATTTGTTTTGATTATAGACTGGAGTAATTTCACTTTCAAACAGGCTTCTAAGCTGACACCAAGTATGCTTCGATTAGCCATAGAAGGCCTTCAGGTAAAATGCTTTTAAGCATTATTCAGATTTCTTTTATTCTTCTCGCTCCAGGCATCTCCAGTTCTTCCTGTTTCATGTCTTTAGTAATCTAACAATCTTTTTTTTTTTTTTTTTGCATTCTAATAATTGAGATTTTAGATGTCTATATATATTGTGGAATTTGAGAATGAACTGTGAAGAATCAGTTTGATATCTAAGTAGTTCTTCAAACTTACAATGCTCAAGGTTTAAATGTCTTATTTGATTTCTAAAATTTAGGAGCTCTAAATTGTTAATAAGAGTTGGAATATAATAAAACAGGCCAAGAAAGCAGTTATACTATTGGATTATATATCTTACGTTATTATTCTTGAAGTTCTTTGTATAGTGATAGCTACCATCAAGTGCTATACATTATGGAACAGTGAAGATATTTATACATTGCTAGTAGTCCTGTTCAGGCAATACATTCATGTATAGATCTAGAAATACAAAGAACAATGATCGGCCTTTCCTTTTTTTTTTTTTAAATAGAAGAAAAAATGAGAATAAATACAAAAGAAAAAAAGCCAGAAAGAATAGTATAACTACAAGATAAATTCTATGTGTTCATGTATAATTATGGGCTTTATGTATGTACACACAGACATGTGTATATATGTAATTATTTATACATACAGTTTATATTTACATATGAACACATTTTTCTATAATAGTTTCAATAAAAGATAACTATAAATATTTAGTTATTTAAAAAAAAATATAGGGCCACCTGTAAATTTCTTAAGCAACTAACAGATAGTTGTTATCAATAAAGGAGAATATTTGTAGCTCAGGGTTGAAATGAAGGATCCTTGGTGCTATATGAGCTTGATTGTTTTTTTGCAGATGTTTCATTACCCAAACTAGGTAAAATCATCAGTGCTAGTAAGGATTACTCCAACAAGTAAGAAAAGTACAGGACTACTTCCACCAATATTGACAGGGCAAGCCACTAGAATATAAATTGAGTGCAAACCCTATTCCTTACTAGCACTGATGATGTTACCTAGTTTGGGTAATAAGATGTCTGCAAGAATACAATCAAGCTCCAAGACCATCAAGCACCCTTCAGATATTTGTTAACTATTTTTCATTGCAACTTTCCATGCATACTGTATGTCTGAGGGCAACTTGCAACATTGACTGATGTACAGAGGAGCGGGAATGACCTTGAGTAAAAGCCACTCTCAAGACAACCTTTGGGTAGAAAGCACCTCTGTTCAGGATAGGAATGTAACCTGAGAAAATGTCTCAGAAAACACCCTCTCTAGTTCTCATGAAGATGAAGGAAAGGAGAAGGGAAGCATTATTGCAAGATTTGTTACTGTGGCTTTACAATAAAAGTTGTACTACGTAATATCTACCTTGAAGGGATGACAAGTCTTCAGTCCATGGATAACTGAGGCCATAAACATGTTTCCTTTTTGTTGAAAGACTAATCTCTTGGCAATGATAAGGGGAGGGTGTTAGTTGTTCATAAGTAGAGTGTGGTTGCCCTTTGATGAAATGTGTCTCAGTCTTTAAAATAGCTCTGGACAATATGGTTCTATATGGTGAAGGTTTAACATGTTATTTAAAAACTAAAATATAATGATGCCAAATGACTACACTGGACATTTTCCTTTGGCATGATATAGTATGAAAAACCAGATTTGCTCAACTTGGCATTCTCTAGATGTGTTGCATTATGTTTGTATTATTCCCACATACCAGTGGGATGATGGGAGTTATAGTTCTTGGACAGAATACCACTGGTAGAAGAAAAATCCCCATGGTGAAACTGCATCCTTAATGCACTAGCCAAATATTGTTCTTTTACTGCAAATGGATTCTAAGGAAGGAAATGCTTCCTTCATACTTGAAGTAATGAAATATTGTAAAACTTATATGAAGCAAATTTAAAAACCATCTGGATGAGCATTTATGTATTCTAATACTGATCACTTGAAGAGGATTTGCTAAAATGTTGCTTGTGACTTCTACAAAGCTCTGATGTAAAAAGCCTTTTCTCAAACATGTTTTGTGGACAGTACCCAGCAGAAAGTTAGTAGATTGATAGTGTCTTCTTTTGCAAGGAGATCAGTTTTGCCCTTTGCAGCATAGATATGCACAAATGTGTGCAATTTCTCTTTATGTATAAAAAGAATTGTTTTGCCGGCAAGGGTGTGTGCATGACTCATGATTATTCTTTTGTTCTACATGCCATGGAGGTAAATGAAAGCTTCTGATTGGGAGGGATCTTTTTTCTACTTTCTAGGGTGGGATATCTTTTCTGGACAACAGTTCATTCTTTTTTTTTTTTAAATTTGATTTATATGCCGACCTTCTCCGGAGACTCAGGGCGGCTTACAATGCGTTAAGCAATAGCCTTCATACTTTTGTATATTTATACAAAGTCAGCTTATTGCCCCCACAATCCGGGTCCTCGTTTTACCTACCTTAGAAAGGATGGAAGGCTGAGTCAACCTTGAGCCTGGTGAGATTTGAACTTGCAGTAACTGCAGGCAGCTGATGTTAATAACAGTGCTTTAGTCTGCTGTGCTACCAGGGCTCTTGCCCCCACTCTACATTCCTGGAATATTTAAATATTAGGGTGGAGGGAGATAGTCCATTTCCTGACTGTCTGCAAAGTTAGGTGCAAGTATAGACAACATAGAATTAGAAGAAGAGACTTATTACAAAACTTTTTTTAAAAAAAGAAAACTAACCCTTCAATGGGCTGACTAAGAGTTGTTTCAACATTTCCTGTCAGGTTGACCTCTTACTCCAGGGGAGATACATATCAAACATTTCCCTCAAATATTGCCTTGATGGTACAGTGGTTTAATGCACCCTGTTATTAACACAGCTGCCTGCAATTTCTGCTGGTTCGAATCTCTCCAAGGCTCAAGGTTGACTCAGCCTTCCATCCTTTCTAAGGTAGGTGAAATGAGGACCCAGTTTGTGGGGGCAATAAGCTGACTTTGTATAAAATATACAAAAGTATGAAGACTATTGCTTAACGCATTGTAAGCCACCCTGAGTCTCCGGAGAAGGGCGGCATATAAATCAAATTAAAAATAAAAAAATAAAAAAATATTGAACAACTGAAATAAACTATCTCTAAGACATTGATGCACCATCAGTGACACAGCATTAACAACAATTAAGATACTGAAGTCTTCTATTTCATTATCCATTAGTTATGTTTAAACTCCTGCCTCAAAAATACCTCCAAAGATGTGCCCTTTCATTCCCTATAATTTTAAAAAAGAAATAATTTCCACTATCAAATATCAATGAATCCTTTCAAAATTGTTTTTTGTATTGATACCTACTGATCGGGTGAATCCAACTGATTTCATTTATGATGTCTTCTCATTCACTAGCGTATTGTGAAGCTATGACCTTATATCTTAAAAGCCACTTGTCGGATCTGAGCAAAACACTGATGACAGGCAGAAAACAGAGGAAACATTTTATGTTGTTTCTTTGACACAGTGTTCAACATGTACACTTGTCTATCTCTATACCAGGGCATGTTAGATAAATATTGCTGCATAAAACATAATGTTATCTTGATAAACTCATATACTATTCCGTCAGTTAATTTGAATTTGATTTGCCTTACAAGACTTTGCAGAGCTCAAAATGGCTGGTTGCATACAAAATACTACCATTCCCGGAAATTAATTGCTTTTATAGGAAAAGAAAAAGGAAACAGAAATTGTAACTGCCTCAGGATTATCAGAAGGAGGAAGAGATAGCTGTCTCCAGAGAAATTGCAGAGCCTGCAGAATAATTCAGACTGTTCAAGATTGGTACCAAAATATCTCGAAGCTTCAGAGGAAAATTGCAATGTTTTTATGAAATATTGTGAACTGCCTAGAATCAGTATTTATGATAGGTGGCTACATATAGATCCTGTAAGTAACCATCAGACTCAAAAACCAAGAAAGACATGTGTTGATTCTTTCAAGCTCTTTGTTGTTGCATACCTTCAGACCAGGGATGGGTTCTACTTATCTTTACTACCGGTTTTGCAATGGGATCGTACACAAATGCTCACTTCGCTCGCCCGCGCACCTTGCTTCTGCACATGCGCAGAAGCTTCTGCGCATGCGCAGATCGCTGATGATGACATCTGGGGTGGTGGGCAGGGCCTCCCGCCAGTTTTACTACTGGTTCTTGTGAACTGGTCCAAACGGGGGACAACCCACCACTGCTTAGGACAGAATCTTGCCAAACTGGAGCAGTCTGTTCTCTGCATCTACCATATAC
Source organism: Arizona elegans (assembly GCA_022577455.1). Taxonomy (NCBI): domain Eukaryota; kingdom Metazoa; phylum Chordata; class Lepidosauria; order Squamata; family Colubridae; genus Arizona; species Arizona elegans. The sequence goes on from JAKOOJ010000001.1 coordinate 240,256,611, forward strand.
CATCTATAAGAATCTGAACTACTAATGGTTAAAGCAAATTGCTTGTAGCTAATAGTCAATGGAATTCAAGGTGGGCTGGACTTCTCTTGTCCAAAGGGGTTTGAGATGGATGATGCACTTAACCCTTTCCTCGGGCTCTGCCTGGTCATCATGTACATCTGATTCCTTATTTTATTCATTCCTGTTTCAGAGCTTAGTGTATGAAACTTGAAGAGAGGAGTTTTCCCGGAGACAGGCCGAAGTCTTACGCCCTCCCTTCTCTTAGTTATTTTTTCCAGGGATCAAAAAGCTGCTTCATCGGTTTTACTGTTCCAGACTGAAAATATGGATGATCATACAACTAGAACCTCCCAAGTTCTTGGATGTCCTCCCTATATCAAGAAGGCAGAGATAGGGGGGAAAAGTGAGGGATGAATAGAATGAGTATGAAAGACAGACGCAAGGTGTGGAGTGGTGGATGGGCATAGGCGAGAGACAGATATGGGGCTACACCAGCCACCCTACTAAGCTATTCAGCATGCGACCCCAAAACCCCTTTTCAGCACTCATTTTTAATCACAACATAAAATAGTGGTTTCTGGTTACTAATTTTTATTAGTCAATAGCTCAAATAAACATTGCTTTTGTTATTGAACTTCTTTCTAAGCTGAGTCTGTAGATGAACTAGGAAAATAAATTCTCCAGAGCAGATGTTTTAACACTTTTCATGACACCAGACTGCTGAGAACATGTTAAGAGAACAAATACTCAGGAGATTGGTGGAACTTCAAAAAGTTCCCCTTATTACATTTATTTTGAGTACAAAATTAAAGTTAAAGTGGCTGGTATTATGATTTTGCTCTGTGGGTAGCCTGAAAGACTTTGTAGCGGTAAATAGTGATGTCAAAAGTCTCTCGCTGACACTGCTCTGCTAATGAAAAGACAAAGACACAATGGAACACGGTGCGATTCTTCTTCAAACTGCCATCGAGAGCAAACACCTCAGACAGAAGGATGGGGGGGAAGCAGAACAGCTGGGGATCAGCTTCTTTGTTTCTCTCTTCAAGAAGAAGAAAAGCAACATACCAGAAATCTCAGGTCAAATTCGGCTACTTCAAGGTTCTCCAGTGTAAAACAGGATTTCCCCACCGTAGACAACTAAAACTGAATCCAAACCTCCCAGAAGTTTTGGGAATGCTCCAGTGTGTATTAAGAGCTGAGAAAGTCATAGCTTAGCTCCACTGCTTTAGGTTTGATTTACCATATGTACAAGACCAGATTGGGAGAGAAGCAGATGAAGAGAGAGGAATTGATAGAGAACATTTTCTCTAGGCTTCCCAGGTCAGAGGCTTGACTCTTGAGAGAGCTTTACTGCTGTTTGCTAGATTAATTCATCAAGCAGAAATGTGCAGAAAAGTGTATGTAGGTCCTTAGTGCTCTCTGGGCATGGTGGTTTTCTTGCAGACGTTTCTTTACCAAACTACATAACATCATCAGTGCAACATCATCAGAAAATATTATGTTAGAGAAAGAAAGATTTCTTTTTGTATGCCATCAATCCTTCCTCACTCAAATCCTTGCTTTAACTCTTATTATAAGAAGATAATTATTATAACTAGCTGATAACCCGGCGTTGCCCGGGTATTTATTTATCACAATCCTGTGTTAGACAGGAAAAGCCATCACTCACTGTGGTGAGAATTAGAGACCTAATTGCCCTGGCCAACAGCCTGGGAATTCTACAGGGAACAGCCTTTGAGGTGATTATCTGCATTTGCAGGCACCTCCCCAGACAACTTGCCCTTTTTGCTTGAAGTTGAGGGCCTACGGGGTTTATTTTTTGTTTTTGTTTGTGTGTGTGTTTGTTTGTTTAAGAACCAATCCCCCTTACCAGAGGGAGCTCCCTTGTTTGTTTGTTTGTTAAATTTTTATACCGCCCTTCTCCCAAAGGACTCAGGGCGGTGCACAGCCAAAAAATAAAACCAACAAATATATAAAAGTTAAAAAACAGTTTAAAAAACATATTAAATAATCTGGCCGCCACGTGTTAAAAACAAAAACAACCCGTTAAAATTTAGTATTTAGGCCAGTCCAGCTTGATGAAATAATAGTGTCTTGAGGACCCAGCGAAAAGTGCATAGGTCAGGGATCATACGTATCTCCGGGAGCAATTCATTCCAGAGGGCAGGTGCCCCCACAGAGAAGGCTCTCCCCCTGGGAGTCGCCAGTCAGCATTGTTTGACCGACGGCACCCTGAGGAGTCCCTCTCTGTGGGAGCGTATTGGCCAGTGGAAGGCTATCGGTGGCAGAAGGTGATCCCGTTAGTACCCAGGTCCTAAGCCATGGAGCGCTTTAAAAATGGTAACCAGCCCCTTGAATTGCACCCGGAAGACCACCGGGAGCCAGTGCAGCTCGCGCAGGAGAGGTGTTACATGGGTGTGCTGTGTTGCTCCCATAATCACCCGCGTGGCTGCATTCTGGATCAGCTGGAACCTCTGAGTGCTCTTCAAGGGGAGTCCCATGTAGAGAGCATTACAGTAGTCCAGACGGGAAGTGACGAGGGCATGAGTGACCATGCGCAAGGCATCCCGGTCCAGAAAGGGACGCAACTGGTAAATCAGGCGAACCTGATAAAAAGTCCCCCTGGCCACAGCCATCACATGATCTTCTAAGGACAGCCGCACATCCAGGAGGACACCCAAGTTGCGAGCCCTCTCTGAGGGGGCCAAGATCTCACCCCCGATAGTCAGCGATGGAACCAGCTGGCTATACCAGGATGCCGGAAACCACAGCCACTCGGTCTTGGAGGGGTTAAGTCTGAGTCTGTTTCTCCCCATCCAGATCCGCATGGCCTCCAGACACCGGGACATCACGTCAAGGGCATCATTGGGGTGGTCCGGGGTGGAGATGTACAGCTGAGTATCATCAGCGTACTGGTGGAATAGTGTACTAGTGGAGTACTGTGAAGCCGTTACCATGTCAACTCCATTGTGATGTACATTAGAAGCCATTTTAAGGCACAACAGGCTGTATCTTAACCGAACCTGAATACAAAATGTACACTATCACTGTCAAAAGTACTGTGATTTGACACTATAGATATATTTCATTCCTTTTCATTTCAGTAGCCCAGGCATTCCAGAGTTATGCTGGAACTTAGGGGTGCCTTATCTCCACAGTGTGTACCAAGTTTGATTAAAATTGCTTGAGGTGTTCCAGAGTTAGGGTGGAACACACACACAAACACAGACACACACAAACACCACCCCAAGGGGTGTTAGGGGTGTCTTACCCCCACAGTATTTTTTTCAAGAGAATAAGTCATCTGTGTAGCAAGTTTTGTTAAAATTGCTTGAGGCGCACCAGAGTTATGCTGGACACACACAGAGAGACACACACAGACACACACACACAAGGGGTGTTAGGGGTGTCAAGGGTTTCTTACCCCCACAGTATTTTTTTTCCAGAGAGTAAGTCATCTGTGTAGCAAGTTTGATTGAAATTGCTCGAGCCGATCCAGAGTTATGCTGGAACACACAAACACAGACACACACCCCGAGAGGTGTCTTACCCCCACAGTATTTGTTTCCAGAGAGTAAGTCATCTGTGTACCAAGTTTGGTTGAAATTGCTCAAGCCGTTCCAGAGTTATGCTAGATCATATATATATACATACAGTAAATCCTATATATATATATGTATATGTATATGTATATGTATATGTATATGTATATGTATATGTATATGTATATGTATATAGAAGAAGAAGAAGATGCCAGACCTTCTAAATAATTTTCATCTATTTTTCAAATTTATTTATTCTCCTCTTGAAACCTCCTCATCACAGGCTTAGTTTGTCTAGAGTTTTGTTGTGTAGGTAGAGGCAATTTGACTCCCACTATTTCAGTCTGTTATTTTAAATCATCTTTTATTGCTTATACAGTCTGAGTTGCCAGACAATTAGAACTTAATGTGCAGTGAAGCATGGATATCAGTTTAAGATAATTTCTTCTCCTCAAAGGAAGAGTAAATAAAAAAAATAGAATATAGGCAAAACACATTTTACCTTGTCATCCCCATCTGAAGCCAATCCTAGAGATGTGCATGATGTTCATGAGATAGACTTTTACATAGGTATACTCTTATATCTATTCTCATATTTATATTCCTATATCCTAAGTATATGCTGAGAAGCCACACTGCAGAAAAGAGCAAAAAACAGAATAAATTTATATTAGTTAATTCATTACTCATTAGAATTAATTGCTAATAAAATAATGTATTCCGTTTATAGCATTGATTCTTTATCTGCCTGCTCCAGCCCTTCTCTTTCAGCACAGATAGAGAAACCGTTTTCTCTCAAACACACATGCACACCATTCCATTTTTTCCCCTGCAAAAAAATGATGAAAAAGAAAAGAAAATGGGGACTGAAATGAGAAGGAGAGGAGACGGAGTAGCTGCATTGGGGGAGGAGGGAGGGAGAAAGAAAGAGAAAGGAGGGAATCAAACAAGGTTAAAGATGGGGTGAGAAGAAGGGAATTGGACCAAGAAAGAATAAAAGAAGAAAGCTAAATTCAGCACGCAATCCACCTCTCTACTGTATTACCTCCAAAAACCTCTATGCTTTTCATAAGCAATATGTGCAAATCATTTCCATTCCCTGCTGATTTCTTTGTTTATAACAGCTTCTATTTAGTGAAGGCAAGATGAATCTTTCCTTACCGCCTACTCCCTTAATTCGGAGTGGGAGATGGGGACTTCATCCTCCTATCAGATAAAGACAGTGTTTTTTTGATTCCCAGAAAGTTCTGGTTTTTTTTTTTTATTGAAAAAGTTTTCAAATACAAGTTTTTCCCCCTTTCCCCCCCCTCTTCCCTAACCCCCCCCTCACCACCCATCCCCCCTGTGACTTCTTCACAACAATAGGCTATTTCATAACTAATTACATACATAATATCTTTCCTTTCCCTTACTCCCTCCTCAGAATACTGACCCTTAGCATATTATTCTTATAACTCCCATTTTTACGATAATCTGCCCTTTTTTTCCTCCCCTAAACTTATAGTGTATTATTACAATTTAACATTTAATCTTTTATATATATTAATATAACATTTTAAAGCAGCCTTCTCCCTACATCCAAATTTAACGTTTATTCAGTTCTATCCAATTCCTCCACTCCCCTAAATATATGACTTAAGGATCCTTTTTCTTAGACTAATCAATCAGTAAACTAACCTATTTCAACCCTTCAATTCCTACAAAATCATGCAATACAATTCTAAATATAACCCACTGCCCACTTTACTAAAATATACACATATCTATATATGCATTCCATTTTATAAAAAAAAAAAAAGACAATAACTTTAAATTTATAATCCATATAATATCTTCTTTGATGTCTTTCCACTGGATCGTTAAATCCATCACCCATAATAGGGTAAAATAACATGCTGGTGCAACAGTTTGTTCAAAATCTTCAATCATCTTCTGCCCCCATCAGTAGTAGATATCCTCGTATATATATAAAAGTAAAAACAACCACCCGAGTGACATTATAATTATATCCATATAGTTATAGTTGTGGTATTCATCAGGATTGTTGGTTCCCATCATCCTAATGGGTAACAATCAGATCTTCTGCATGCCCCAGCGTGACTCTCTTGCCTTGTAACTCAAAATAATCATAATATATTCACCAGTAAAAGAAATCCAGAGTAGATAATTCAAATCCAACAAGGTAAGGCTCTTTTCACATCCCAAAATCACGGCATTACAGAGATCTGCCACAATTCTCAGGATAGTATTAAACAATTGTTCGCCTCCACTATCTTTTCAGATGTTCATTCATTTTTTAAAGTCCCTGGCTTCACTGTTGCTTGGTTTAGAAATTGCTGTTTCTATGAGATCTATTTCTTTTCTTTTTCTTTTGCGGGTTGAATTTCCATCCTCGTTTCGTGCCTACCAATTGTATGTCGGCTGGTCGATTTTCATTCTGCTTTGTGAGTTGATCTTGTTGGGTTAGTTTTATCATCTCATCTTTCTTCTCCATCACTTGTATATCAACTGGTTGATTTGCGCACTTGTCTGTGACTTGATGGTTCATCACATTGGAGTCGGATGACACTGCTCTCTTATTTATAGACAGTCCAGCTGGGGTATCCAGAGAGTCCAAAGACAACTTATCCACCACAGCCTCTGTAATTTGATATTTTCTTTTTGTTTCCAACTCCTTTTGCTTATCCTGTATTATGCCTAAAGATGTTAAATTCATTTTTAAAATTTTTTGATAAAATTCTTCCGCTTTTTCAACAGTATTCAGTTGATATCTTACTCCTTGGTGTCTCAATATTAAACCAACTGGGGCATTCCACCTAAATAGGATATTTCTTTTTTTTAACTCAGTCACTAGAAAGCCAAATTTCTTCCTCTCCATTAACATCTTAGTCGGGAGTTCCTTAAAAATCCAAATCTTTCTTCCATGAAATTGCAAAGTAGAATTAAAAGAGTTCTGCACAATATTATTCCTAATTTCTTTATCTGTAAAATAGATCACCACATCTCTAGGCAATTGCCTTTGCTTTGCCAACCAGGAGTTTATTCTGTAAATTCTATCAATCCTGCAATACACTTCATCAGGTTGAACCTTTAAAATCCCAGCCAGAATTTCAGAAGATATTTTCCTTAAGTCATCTCTATTATTTTCCTGCAAACCTCTCAGTCTAATTGCATATTCTGTAAAATTATATTGAATCATTAAAACTTCTCTTTCAATCCTCTGTTGCACATTTTCTTCATTACCAGTCTTTTGGTCAACCTCCAATTTAGGTTTGTCTTCTGAGCTATTGTCCTGAATGTTTACCAAATCCTTTTTAATTTTTTGAATCTTGTCATCCAAATTCTCCTCAGTTTCCTTCATTTTAGACTCTAATAATTTAGTCTTTGCATCCACCCAAATCAGAAAGTCTGATAAACCATTAGCTGTTTTTAAAATCTTTCGATTCAAAAAGTCAAACTTTGATTTCACCAGTTCACCAATTTCTTTAATTTCCTGCTTAAATTTTTCGAGTTGCTGGTTCACAATCTCATCCCTTCTTACAATCTCTTCAAGAAGAAATTCTATTATATTAAAATCAGGTTTCTGACACTGGAGAGTTAAAACTTGTTGGTGTAATTTATTAATGGGGGAGATTTCCCCCCACCCCCCGTTTGTCTAGCTGTGTGAGTCCCGGTGCCATTTCCCACACAGACAAGATTTAGTGGAAAAGAGAGAAAAAAAAAAGCTTGTTTCCAACCAAGATCAATATCAGATCCCCAAGAAAAAAAAAAAGAAAAAAAAAAGCAAGAGTGAGAGTGAGGTTTTGCCTCAATTACGGCCAGAAGTATTCATTCCGCTACTTTGTAATAGAAAACGGAAGGACTTTCCCTTTCAGCCTCTCTTCAAGCCGCAGCAGTCGCAGCAGCAATCGCCATTTTAAAAATCTTTTTTCCTTTCACTTCTTAAACAACTTCAATAACTTTTCCAATAAAAAGAATACTTGCGCTTCAGGATCAGAGGTCCAACTGACGTCTTCTTTAATTAGTTTAACAAGTTTACAGGCTTGCTTTTGCCACCTAGCTCTGCGTGTAGCAGAGATCTCCCAGAGCCCGGAGCATCGGCTGGGGATACGGGGAGTCTCTTCCGCTCCGTCCCAAAAGTAAAAAAAAAACTTTTGGGATTAGGCAGAGGACTCAACCCACCCCAGCCTGCTCTATCTCCGTTTCCTCATGGAAACAGAGTTTTTTCGAGCCGCCATTCCGCTATAAAGGCGGCTCTTTACAGGCAGTGGGTGCGACGATCCCAAAGGAGCGTCCAGCGGGGACAAACAGCAAACCGGAAGTCAGTTCTGTTCTTTTAAAATGGCCATGTATACCTTTTCCCCTTTGATGGTCAAAGCAGTCTAGAGATTTGAACACGCTCAAGTGCTGCCGTACTTTGGAGCTTCAGCATAAAGAAGCAAAGATGGGTCAGGGAGTAGAACAGCCGGTGCAGCTCCCCAGATTTTGACTCATTTTGATGAGCTGTTTCCTTGAGGCTAGACATATGTTATCATGTCAGAGTTTGGAACAGAATCATCAATCAGCCTATAGGGCAGCTTTGGTGACAGTAGCAGTGTGGAGAAAAAACATGGCCACCTGTGGAATGAAAATTAAATAAAAGTATGTGTAATTTACTTCCCTTTCTGCCAATTGAAGCAGTAAACTTAACATTCCAAGGAACAGGTGTCACTCAGGATAGTAGGATTCTCTTTGGCCCTTTAAAAGGAGATTAAAATTATTCTACCTCAACCCAGCAAAAGACCAACCCCCCCCCCCACAGAGATTCATCTTATTATAGGTGGTCCTCAACTTACAACAGTTCATTTAGTGACCATTTGAAGTTACGATACTGAAAAAGGTGACTTATGACCATTTTTCACACTTATGACCATTGTGGCATCCCAGTGATCATGTGATCAAAATTCAGATGCTTGAAATTGACTCATATTTATGACAGTTGCAGTGTTCTGGGGTCATACGATCACCTTTTGAGGCCCTCTGACAAGCAAAGTCAATGGGGAACCCAGATTCACTTAACAGTCGTGTTACTAACTTAACAACTGCACTGATTCACTTAACAAATCTGGAAGAAAGGCCATAAAATGAGCCAAAATTTACTAAACAAATGTCTCACTTAGCAACAAAAGAATTGGGCTCAACTATGATCATAAGTCAAGGACTACCTGTACTATAAAGCAAAATAACTTGGATAAGCATTTGCATCCTGAACCCTCACTAGGAAAGTCAGTACAGTATAAGAAAGATCTTATCCTGGTATGTGTACTCCAAATTCATGTATCTTGCAATTTGTGGTTATGAGTTTATGGTTGCTTCCCTTTCAGAATAATCTGATTTTATCCTGCACTCTACTCTACTCAAGATAGTGCAGTATTTTGTTTTGTTTTGGGTTTTTTTTGGGTGTGTGTGTGTGTATTTCAACTATTTCTCAGTTGTAAGGGGAGGAAAAGTCATCATGCTATTTTATCATTCTTTGGATGCTACATTTTAAGTATATTTTCCTTCTCTCCCAGAAAATACTTATTTCTATTTGACAGATTTCTGTTTTAAGTTTAAATTTCAACCCATCTGATTTAGCTATTTCGACAGATAATTGTCCATGTATGAAGAGTGGTGGGTTGCCCCCGGTTCGGACCAGTTCGCAAGAACCGGTAGTAAAACCGGTGGGAGGCTTCGCCCACCGACCCAGACGTCATCATAGGTGATCTGTGCATGTGCAGAAGCGTGCACACTAGCGGTCCCAATGCAAACCAGTAGTAAAGGTAAATAAAACCCACTCCTGCATGAATTGATATTTCAGATGCCAAAGTACTGTATAGGTCAGTACTTCTTTTCATTTTGAAAGGAATTAAATTGGCTGAAGAAATTAAATCTATACCTCTGAATCTCAGATGCTGTAATTAGGAATACAGTTTTCATGCATGCATAATTCTTACAAGTCATTCATTCATCTATTATGTACTTTAAAAAAAAACACAAGTTGACCGAAGTAACCCACTTGCTACTAAAGAATTGAAAACTATGTGGGGTACTTTACTTATTAATTTCTTCTGGAATTATTCAATCCATATTATATTATTAGGCTTTATTTTATGTGATCAGATTTTGATCACTGTGACCAGTGATAAATATTTGATCAATTTTTCCATATCTCTCTCTCTCTCTCTCTCTCTCTCTCTCTCTCTCTCTCTCTCTCTCTCTCTCTCTCTCGATATGTATATGCGTGTGTATTTGTGTGACACACAGGTTTGTCCTAAAAGCTATATATGCTTACATGTTTGTATGTAGAGTATGGATGTATGAATGTGAGATGAACAAGTTTATCCATTTCTTACATTATCTGCGGTCAGCCTTTTTTTTTCTTAATCTTTCCCCAAATTATTTTAATATCTTATAGATCTCTTTCAGTCATTCTGAATTTTCAGGAGCTAAATATTAGCAACCAAGGTAAGACAGAGGGCAAAGTAAAAATGTTTCAGAAGAATCCACCCATGCTGAAACTTCTGAAAAATTTCTAATTTATTGTCTTCCTCCTGCACTCTCTTCTGTCTTGCATCCTTCCACTCATCCTACCTCCAAACTGTCAGTGCTGTTTATTTATGACAAAAGAAAAAAAATCTCTGCATATGGCCTTTGAATTTTCTGTGACTGCTCAATGGATGGAATGCTGAATGAAATATTTAATGGGGTGGAGAGGCAGAATCTCTGCTTCTCCTTCCAAACTAATCTTTGACAGTAGACCTTTAACTTGACATATCCCCTTCATCAGTAATTTCAAAGACTTCCCTGTCTCGAATAGTGCTTTGGGAAGTCTACTGCTATTTATAAGTCTTTTGCCAACTTTGAGAAATGAGTACAGATTTTTTTAAAAAAATAAAAATAAAATAAAATTCATCCATGAAAGGCATAGCATACATCAAACTCAGCAACAAACCAGCTTATATACCAAAGGGTTGCCTATTTTAAAATGCTGCTGCTGGAAAAATTATAGAAGACAATTTTTGTAACCTCTGGCAGAGAACATTAATGCTTGGGAGAAGCCATTCAAAAGGGTTACACCTTTGACCAAACTAAGTTCCAAAGAGCACAAAATTCATCCATCCATAGCACATTTAGAATATTATTGGTAGTATCATGCAGCTAAGAAGGTATACAATAAAATTGGTTTTCAGATTTTTGGCTTAAGGGGAAAAAAAAAACAGAGGACCTCAAGCTTGCTTTGCATGCTGGCTTGGTAGACTGAGTTCCACCAATACAAAGTTCCACTTAGCCTGTTGTCAGCAATGCATTATAGCAAATCAATAACAACTTTTGAGAGCTTAATTCCTCAGAGGAAAACAACTGCCTTTTCTAATAACTACATGTACAATACAGTACTCCTTAATGTGCCGTCGGTTTTTGCTCCATGTAAACCCATTGAAGGATAGACAGATGAACTGTGCGGAACAACCTCTTGTAAAAAATGATCTGTTTCTTCCGAGGGAACATAATTTTATTTATTTTGCTTGGTTGGATGAAACATGATTTGAATACACTGAGCTAGCGAAAGCAAAATCAACACATCTATCAAAGTAAAGCATCAATGTTTTCCGCAAAGATAAATTTAATATCACATACCAAAAGACTAAACAGATGGAAGAAAATGATGTTCATCTATTACAGTTTTGGTACTCATTATATTGGGGGTTTTTTGGGGGGGAGGGGGAGGTGCTTTCAAGTCAGTCATGATTCATGATGACTGCCTGAATTAATCCATGTAGTTTTCTCAGCAAGCTTTTTCAGAAATGGTTTGCCTTGTTTGCTTCCTAGGACCGAAAGAAAGAAATTGGCTCAGGACAGAGGTGGGATTCACTTAATTTATCTACCAGTTCACCAAGCACTGAAAATGTGAGCACACGCATGTTCCACGCATGCGCTTTGTTCACACGTGCGGGTTTCATGCATGCACATGGCTTGAAAACATGGCTAAATAGGATGGCATAGCCCCGGGCTGGGTGGGCTGGCCCACCCACAGGTCGCTACTATCAATTTGCCTGAACCGGTCCGAACCGGCTGAATACTACCTCTGGTCCAGGGTTACCCAGCTGCTTTCCTGGCTAAGGCAGGACTAGAACTCCAATCTCTCAGTTTCTAGTCTGGTGCTTAACCACTACACCAAACATACTCTCTCTGTGTTGGATTACTAAATCTTTACTCTAGGCTGGGGAAGATAGGAGTCACCTGGAGCATACCAAATAGTAGGGGTAGGTTCTACCTACCTTTACTACCGGTTCGCAACGGGAGAGCATGAGCAGATCATACCTTATGATGTCCAGGCAGATGGGCGGAGCCTCCCGCCACTTTTACTACCGGTTCACAAGAACTGGACAGAACCGGGAGCAACCCACCACTGCCAAATACGTGAGGTCAATACATTGTGACCACATAGCTTATTTTGGAGAAAACACTGATACTGTTGATATGACATATATGACATATAAATTGACAGGTGGCGGGTGGAGATTTTTGTGTTGAGAAAAGTGCTGCCAATGCAACACAACTCTTCCTGCTCTTGGTCATTATACTCCTAGTCAGACTAAAAATACAGTAGCTTATTAGAAAAGACAGCAAAGGCAATGTGTTGGAAAGAGTAAATCAATGAAAAGATATATTTCATACTTTATATTCATGTTTGACTTTCACTTGCTAGATTTTTTTTTAAAACTATCTCTAAAATACATAATTTTGAGAAGGCTTGCTACCTCTTCACTTTTGTCCAAATGACAAGCTGTCATCAAACATAAACCTCCTCAGGTTTCACATGCATTGTGTATCTACCGGATGGAAAAATAAATACTCACTGCTCTTGTCTGTGAAGAGTTCATTGCTGGTGCTTGTTCCTCACTCACAGCATGAGGGACCGCGCTAAAGGCATTCACATCTGCAATTCAAGGCAGAACAGTTAATGATGCTACTTTTAGGTACTAGAGAGCAGGGATAAAAATTATATCAGAGACATCCCTGGAAAATGGTGAGGTATCAATGTAATTTTCTATGTACTTGAATGCAAACCAGTTCCCTAGTAATTCGACAATTACCCTGATGAACCTGGTTCAGTTAATATGCAAGCGTGCATTAAATTGTATAAAGACAGACAGATCTTAGAGGTTTATGTGAGGGGCAAACAGAGACTCTGCCAAGAAGATTTCTTCTTACCTGTAATGATTTTGAAGAGCAGTAGGTATGAATTTTTAAATGTAATAAAAAGCATGAAAATAAAAATGGAACCACCTGCAAAACCTGCTTGTCTCCAGGCATTGAGCGATTGATTTAGCAGACCAGGTTTTCATTAAGTATAAAGAGAAGTAGAATTCTTCTTTTGGTCAGTGGCTTCCATATAATTATCTCTGCACTGATAAAAGAATATTTGTAACTCAGGGTTGAATTGTGGGGTCCTTGGGGTTCTCTGAGCTTGGTGGTTTTCTTGCAGACGTTTCATTACCCAGCTGGGTAACACCATCAGTGATCTCTCTGTCTCTCTGTCTCTGCCTGTATCTCTGTTTCTCTGTGTCTTTTTCTCTCTGTGTGTCTTTCTTTCTCTCTTTCCCCCCCTCTCTCTCTTACACCCACACCCACATACCTCACAGTTTTGTGATATAGAGTCTCTGCTCATCAATCTTTTTTAGCTAGGAACATTTTTGCCATAAGTCAGACTGCTATGACAAGGCCACCTTGTTACTACTGGAAATTTTATCATTAGTATTTATCAGTAATTTTAATGGATACTTTCTGTTAATGGTCTTATTGTGTGTCTCGACATTACGTTACAGTATCCTGCATTATCCAGCACATATTTTGGGCGCCTCACTCTTTGCCTAATCTAGTTTTTCTGTATCAGAGATGGACACACAATTATTGGAATACCTTCTACAGTCATGATAAACTGCATCCCAAATATGTAGGGATGCAGTACAGAACTGAAAATTAGCAAAATCTAATAAGGTATCTTATGCATATGGAAATATACATTCAAAGCACCAATGCAGCTAACGGTAAGGAAAAGGACTCTAATCACATTCCAAAGTAATTAAAATAAGTGTCTCAAAAGTATATTTAAAATACATTTTAAAAATCTGCCCATGAAACTAAGCTCCAGAGACAAGCAAGACTAAGCAATCGGTCCTAACAGTTATAGACTGTAAAAAAAAAAGATCTTCATGCCACTGAAGAGGATGCTAGAACATTATTTCTCAAAATAAAATTTTAAATTGAGATATAGCCATGCAAAAATCCCTCACACACTCATCAAATGCATCCTGAGGTTTATGAGATGCAAAAGGAAAAAGGCTCAGCTGCTATTTAGAATGTCTTAAGTCAGGGAAAACCTTTAAAAACATGAACATAAATTTTAGTTAAGCCTAGAAGGCAATTGGAAGATCTCATACAGAAATCAGAGTATTTATCCATGTTCTCTTAAGAACTGACAGTAGTTAAAAGCCATAACATTTGGGAGTATCTATAACGTTTGAACATTTTCAAAGATTAGGTAGAGCATATTTACAACAATCTAGTCAAAATGTCTCGGTTAGGATAAAACTGTACCCGGTCACTAGTAACACATTTGAAACAAGTTTAAAAAGTCCCCAAAGGAAAAGGTAGCTAGTAAGGCATTGCCCACAAACAAAGTGTTTATAAACATTGCTCCAACAATTGTTCTGACAGTGAGGACTTTTGAGCTTTGTCCCTCAGAGACTTAATCAAAGGTCAGTTCTATGGAAGATTATTACAGTGGGTCATGGATGAGTTGTATTGATAATCCAGAAGGAATTTCTTGGTATCTGATACTCCCAAGAATTGTCTCATCTGGAAGACCTTTCTCAGAGTTGGACGCCTCTGTCCTCTAAGGGTCTTTCCATTCCACTTCAGAGTCTCCGGGAGTAACTGTTGCTTCATAATTTTATAATTCAGGAACCTCGTAATTTTTCTTAAAGAGGAGATGTCTGAAGAGAAAGCACAACACAAAGTATACTAAAACAGTTGGCTATCAGTGAATCATTTCCACTCCTTTGCTCTCAAAGCTTTTTCACACAGCAAAGCATATGAGCTTTATATTAAAATGGGGCTTCTGTCACGTGTATGTGTAAGAAATTATATGCCTTAATTATAGGGAGCATGCAAAGGTGAAAAGCTTCATTGGTTATAGCTTTTCATAATATATCTCTGGGAGTGCAGCCACCGGAGCTTTGGACCGTGTCGTGTCTTTGTGGCCTCTGACCTGATGCCGATCTCAATTGGCTCCTTGGTTCTCCAAGGAGCTGAGAGAGATGAAGCGTTGGAAAAGATGCCTAGAGAGCATCTGGAGGACTAGTCAATCCAATTCTGACCGGACACTGGTGAGGTCTTATATCAAGACCTACCTAGTGGCGATAAAAGTGGTGAAATCTAACCATTTTTCCGCTCTTATCACATCTGCAGAAAACTGTTTAGGGTGACCCACTCCCTTCTTCGGGGGGGGGGGGGAGTGCAGGAAGATCCCTTGCAGGGTCGAGCTGAGGATTTTGTGCAATTCCTGCATGATAAAGCCTTCGGGAAGGCTTGGACTCCGACTGGATGAGTCCAGGGGAGGAGACGAGGGTAGATCTTGAGAATATTATCTGGGAGGAGTTTGATCCTGTGGCTCCTGAGGATGTGGACAGGGTTCTGGGTAAGATTAGTGCCGCCACGTGTTTATTGGACCCGTGTCCCTCCTGGTTGGTACTGGCCTCCCGGGAGGTTACACGAGGCTGGCTCCAGGGGATTATAAGTGCTTCTTTGAGTGAGGGTGCCTTTCCTGCCGCCTTGAAAGAGGTGGTGGTGTGGCCCCTCCTCAAAAAGCCTTCCCTGGACCCTGCTGAATTGGCTAACTACTGTCCGGTCTCCAACCTTTGTTTTGTGGCGAAGGTTGTTGAGAGTGTGGTGGCACAACAGCTTCCCCGGTACCTGGATGAAGCTATCTATCTAGACCCGTACCAGTCGGGCTTCAGGCAGGGGTACAACACAGAAACGGCATTGGTCGTGTTGGTGGATGATCTCTGGAGAGCTCAGGGCAGGGGTTGCTCCTCTGTCCTAGTCCTATTAGATCTCTCAGTGGCTTTTGATACCATCGACCATGGTATCATGCTGCAACGGTTGAGGGGGTTAGGAATAGGGGGCACCATTCTGCGGTGATTCTCCTCCTTCCTCTCCGACCGTTCGCAGTTTGTGTTGGCAGGGGGGCAGAGGTCGACCTTGAGGTGCCTCGCTTGGGGAGTGCCACAAGGGTTGGTCCTCTCGCCCCTTCTGTTCAACATTTATGTGAAGCCGCTGGGTGAGATCATCCGTGGTTTTGGGGTGAGAGTCCATCAGTATGCTGATGACACTCAGCTGTACATCTCCACCCCAGACCACCCCAACGATGCCCTTGATGTGATGTCTCGCTGCCTGGAGGCTGTATGGGTCTGGATGGGGAGAAATAGGCTCAAACTCAACCCTTCCAAGACCGAGTGGCTGTGGCTTCCGGCGTCCCGATATAGTCAGCTGGTGCCATCGCTGACTATTGGGGATAAATCTCTGCCCCCCACAGAGAGGGCTCGCAATCTGGGCATCCTCCTGGATGCACGGCTATCTTTAGAAGAGCATATGACGGCCGTGGCCAGGGGGGCTTTTTATCAGGTTCGCCTGATTCGTCAGTTGCAGCCCTTTCTGGACCGGGACGCCTTGCACACGGTCACTCATGCCCTTGTCACCTCCTGGCTGGACTATTGTAATGCTCTCTACATGGGGCTCCCCTCGAAGAGCACTCGGAGGCTCCAGCTGGTCCAGAATGTGGCCGCGTGGGTGGTTATGGGCGCAACCCATTGTGCCCACGTGACACCCCTCCTGTGCGAGCTGCACTGGCTCCCAGTGGTCTTCCGGGTGCGATTCAAGGTGTTGGTCACCACCTTTAAAGCGCTCCATGGCATAGGACCCGGGTATCTTCGAGACTGACTTCTGCCACCAACAGCCTCCCACCGGCCAGTTCGCTTCCACAGAGAGGATCTCCTCAGGGTGCCATCAGCCAAGTTACGTTGGCTGGCAAAACACCAGGGGGAGGGCCTTCTCTGTGGGAGTCCCTGCCCTGTGGAATGAACTGCCCCTGGAAATGCGTAAGATCTCCGGCCTCCGTGTATTTCGCTGTGCCCTCAAGACCCTGCTGTTCCACCAAGCCGGGCTATCAATGTAATGATTTTTAAATTGGGTTTTAAATTTTGGGGGTTTTAAATCTGAGCTGAAATTATGTAATAATTTTAATTTATTTTAACTGATGTCTGTCTTTGTGTTTTTAATAGGCTGTACACTGCCCTGAGTCCTTCGGGAGAAGGGCGGTATAGAAATTTATTTATTTATTTATTTATTTACTTACTTATTTATTTATTTATTTATTTATTTGTTTGTTTTTCAAGGATCATGTTATCACAATGGAGTTCAGTCTGGTTATGAGAATATACTATGTATGTAATTCAGGGTATAATATTAGCATAAAGTTTTTGTATGCCACTGATATTTTGACATCATCATACTTAACGAAAGGGTGACAACAACTAATTAAAAAGCTTGGGTGTCCTTTTTATTGATAGACTGCTGGAATGTCCTCAGCATTACTATTTGTGCAGTTATGTTCAATGGATAGGTTTATTGCTTGATAAATTTGCCTACATTACATTATAGTGCTACATTAATGTACCTGGATTTATTTATCATGGCTGTTTTATGTTTGACATTTCCAAAATTAAGCATTTTATATAACACTTACAGTGGCATATTATGCATATTTTGTACATGAATGGTGCCGGAGAGACAAATAGGATTATGAATGTTCACCATCTAGTTTAAATTCACACTTACGCTCTCCATGGTAAGTAATTTGCTCCAATTGTAAACATTACAATTTCACTGGTGAGGTTGACACAAAGCACTGCTGCATAGATTTCCAAAGGGCAAAGATTTTCTTTTGTGTCTTGTCATGCAAATCTCAATACATATTTTATAGTAGATAACAAATCATCTTGAATAATGTTATATAATGCATTTTTATTATTATTTATCAGAATTTTCATGGTAGACTAGAACAGCAATCAAACACTATAAAGTTACAAATTTAAACAGTGTGCTAAAATAATGCCAAAACGGCCATTAAAGGGTGTCTAATCAATATTATGTAGGTTTTGAAATGTTTACTGAAATAAAGCTCATAAATCCAAACATTTATGATAGCAAGGATAGTATTTGGAGAATTTTAATCAAGACATGCAGCTGTATATAAATTAGTCTTCCACCAACTGGGAAGCCCAGTTTTGAGTGAACCAAAGTTGTTCAAAAATTAGTTGAAGATCTCTAGATTCGCATAATACACTGTCACCTTTTTGCAGGAAGAAAGAGACCAGTAGTAGAATGCTACAGATGAATGTTTGGTCAGAAGCCACAATCACAATTCAAGAAAAACAGAGTCAGTGAAGCAAGAGTCATTAACTTAAAGTGTACATTTGTATGCCCACCATATTTTATATCAAGGTTTTAGCTCAATTTTCTCACACAACACATCAAGATTGAGGAATTTATACAAGGGCATTTTTTTTGCTGTGATTTCCCAAATGTTCTGTGAAATCCTCTGTAAAATACAGTGCACCATTGCACATTAGAACAGCCTCTTTCGGTCATCTACTGGTATTTGCAAAAGAATATATTCTGATCATGATAACACAAGAATGGAGCTGTACATTTTTTTAAAGTAGGAATATAATATAAACATTTGATTTATCCAGTTCTGGTCTGTCATCTCTAGCAGGCACTGGCTCTTCATAGTCTCAGACAGAATCATTTCCCAGCCTTGATACCTGAAATCATTTAAATTGTATCCTCAATTGCAATTAAGTTTAGGACTTTCTTTGCGTCCATCACATGTTCTACAGATTTCCTAAATGAATGCATAATATGAAGATTAGACAGCTCTTACGCTGTAGCTCAGCTTTGTGTGCCACAGCAGTTACAACCCAGATGAATAATAGAAATCTGGCTTTTATTGAGTTAGATGTTTTTAGTCCCAGCAACTCAGTATTACATATGCTGATCACCATTCATTTTCTAGAGTTTCAGATGAGACACATCTGAATATTCAGCAAGCAGAACATTTGCTCTTCTGTTGATATGTGGCTCTCATTGATCATTCATGTCACTGCTTGAAATGCCACTGACTCTAGGCTGCAATTCTAAGCAGATTTCCTATGCACAGGAATTAAACTTTGACTTCTCATAAAATAAGGTAAAGATTCCCCTTGCACATATATGCTAGTTGTTCCCGACTCTAGGGGGTGGTGCTCATCTCCATTTCAAAGCCGAAGAGCCAGCGCTGTCCAAAGACGTCTCTGTGGTTGTTATGGTCGGCATGACTCAACGCCAAAGGCGCACGGAACGCTGTTACCTTCCCACCAAAGGTGATCCCTATTTCTCATTTGCATTTTTGCAATTTTTGCACTTGCATTTTTTACCTGCTTTCGAACTGGCAGAAGCTGGGACGAGTAACGGGAGCTCACCCCATTATGTAGCATTAGGGATTCTAACCACTGAACTGCGGACCTTTCGATCAACAAGCTCAGCATCTTAGCCACTGAGTCACTGCATCCCTATCCTCATAAAATACCCCACCCCCAAATGGAGTTTTGGTTTGGTTTCATCTTGGATTTATTCAGCTAACTTGAAAGCAATTTTATGGGATTTTTGAGAGCCCTATTTTATCAACAGGGACAGATTTGAGGCATGAACTCCATGTTATTGTGTTTCAGCACCCAGAGGCCTCTGGACAGCAATATCATAACTGAAGTTAAGCGGAATCTATTAGATTAGAGTGTAACAAGCCCGCTCCCCACAGTTTTGTAAGTAAATAATTCCCCCAAAATGTATTATACCAACTTTAAGTGCCATATATTTTCCTGAGATTTTAAGAAACACTTTAAGGCCTTTATTTTTTTAGATGTTATTCTAATTTCTGTGCTGGTGATCAAGGGGAGCATGCATACACTCCCTCTTTTCATTTGATTTTATTTTTATTTTTTCCCCATAACAACTTTGTGAGGAAGGACAGGCTGAGAAATAGCGCCTGGTCCAAAGGCATCCACTGAGCTTCCATGGCAGAGAATGAACGTTGCTATTACGTCTCACTGACTTGCCAATGTTGAACAGGAGGTCCCAATCCTGTGCTTATCATAAGGCCTGTGTGGTATAGTGATTAAGGTGTTAGGCTAGGAATGAGGAGATCCCCCCATTCCTGTCCATTCTCAGACATAAGAAATCAATAGTTAACCTTAAACTAGTCGCACTCTCTTAGCCCAAATTACGAACTTGGTTGTCTTTTTGGGAAAAAATAGGAGGGAGCATCGTGTATGCCTCTGTCAGCCTTCCCAAATAGACCAGACAGGAAACACAACTAGACGAATGAATTCTACTTTATTGTAAAGCTATATTAGTCATCCCCAGATGGCTGTTGTATGCTGCCTAGACTCATTTCTCATGAGATGGCTGGCTGTATAAATGTAATTAATTAATTAATTAATTAATTAATTAATTAATTAATTAATTAATATTAAATAATTTTGAAAATCTGAAAGTACAAATCTCCTACCATCTCCTTTATGCTCTGAGAACCTGGGGATGGGTCCCTTCTGAGCTTCTTCCTCTACTCATTATGCAGTTTTGGGCTATGGACTCTCTTATCTGACATTTCCTAGGAAGCATCTCCCCGCCCCATTCCCCAAATTTATTCTCGTGTAGCATTACAGCCTACACGTGCTTTGAAACGAAAGGCAGGAAGTACATGTAATACGTAAAGAATAAATAAGCAATAAGTTTATTGTTAAAACATTCCAGATCTTTTTTCCTGCCAAATACACTAAAACAGACCTTGAATAAAAATTAATCAAATAAAACTGCAAATGCTCAGAAAGCAACAGAGAGAGCAAACGTGTCAGGTTGTAGAAGTGATGCTCACATGGAAGAAGCATCAGACAAGAATGAATGGAGAAAAAAACAATTAAATGCACACACAAGAACAGTATACCCTCTCCCCTCCCCACAGTTTTATTAAATGAGGCATATAAACAGATGGTAACTGAGAGAAGATGCATATACATTGTTATGTATTTCTGAAGAGCAGTGACAGATGGATAACAGAGTATGTTTCTATTTGTATGCCAGAGGCCATCTTTTCCCACATTGATATCCCTTCCTAGATTTGAGCACAGATCATTAGAAAGGGTTTATAGCAATCTCTTGTCGCAGTTGCTACAAAACAATAAGGTGAAAATAATTGAAAACGATAGTCAGATTCACCAGATCCAAATATAGTCAACATTATGGATATACCAGATTGCAGTTAATGGATGTTCAACATGATTTACTCAGAAGAAAATCCAATACTTGATGGTAGTTACTTCTCAATAAGGTTATCATATATGAAGTAGAATATAAATTTCACTTCTATACATGTGCATGTATTTGGGGGGTTGGACTAGATGACCTACAAGGTCCCTTCCAACTCTGTTAATCTGTTAATTATTCCACAACTGGTATATGGAAATTTTCCTATGCAATAGATAGGATTTCCTTTCCAGAGCTCATCATTCAATCTCCCAGCTCTCCTTTCTTTACCCCTTTAAATTAAAGGCCTAATGACTTGGAGTCCAAATAGCTGATCTTCATATGGTTTTGCCAGGGTGTTAAGATGGCTCACTGTACGTTCCATGATACATTATGGATTCAAAAACAAGAGGAATTGTGGTGCTGCCCTGATTTCTACTCACAAAAAATAGTTGTTCGTAGTATATATCGACCATCTCCAGATCTCTGTACTAGAGAGAATTTTGGCAGGCTGGATCTTGCATCCAGCTGCCTTTTCAGCCCTAACGCTTTGACAATCTACAGATTGGAGAAAAATGCAGGCATTAGTTTGCCTTGCCCCACTGGAAGCCTTGCATGTTCTCTGTCTGTCAAGAAAAGAGTTGTTCAATGTTGACTATCGCAAGGTAGATCCAAAGTTCTGGAAGACTCCTACACGAATACTAACTTCAGAGTGTTCTGCTGCTGTTTTGGGGATTCCTGCCAAAGGTATAACAGATTTTTCTCTGTTAACTCTCTGAACATTTATTCAGTAAAATCCTCTTTGGCATTTTACCCTGATCTAACTTTACTGCCTTTGAATCCTAAGAAACCCA
This sequence comes from Arizona elegans, assembly GCA_022577455.1. NCBI lineage: Eukaryota > Metazoa > Chordata > Lepidosauria > Squamata > Colubridae > Arizona > Arizona elegans. The sequence goes on from JAKOOJ010000001.1 coordinate 240,278,431, forward strand.
TTGGTTTCCGAAGTCTGTAGAGATTTTCAGTCATTCAGGTCATGGTTGTTTTTTTTTTTGCTTTCATCCAAGGATCCAAGCAAAATGTCTTCAAAGAAAAAACAAGAAAGTCCAGTTGCCTCCAGAAAAAGCACTTTTGGGACATTGGTTTCTGAGTGCTTAGTGAGTTGCCAACACACAAACTCTGAAGCTAACAGTTTGCTTCTTATCTTACGTTACTGCTTCTGAAAGAAAGTTACTCTATCTTGTTCTCTACTTTTCCTATCTCTATGTTTATTCTCTTTGAAAGCTAATATTTCATTGCTATAAACTTCCATCAGATGCCCTTTCTGCCTTCATTTTCTTCATTATTTCCCCCTGTTTTCTTAGTGATAGAAATTAACCCTCATTAACCCAAAACTTGCTGAAGAAGTGAAAAATGTCTCCCTCATTTCACAAATCTCATAAACTTCTTTCACATTTGCTGTCTCTTTCTCTCTTTAATATGTATACATCACTCGTTGTCAGCTCATGATACTATTCTTTTTGTCATTTGACCTTTCCTGCTGACCTCTCTGGTCTGGGAGTTCTCTTTCCTAACAACCTGTTTTGTGGTTTAGTAGGGAGAATTTTGTTTTTACTCCTTCTATACTTCTATACTATACTTCTTCTATATAGGTAGTCCTCAACTTATGACTAAAACTGGGACCACAACTGATTGGTACGGAAGGCGGTTGTTAAGTGAGTCGCCTCTGATTTTATGATCTTTTTGTCCTGGTTGTTAAGGAAATCACTGCAGATGTTAAGTGAATTGTGCAAATTGTTAAGCGAATCCAGCTTCTGCCGTTTTATTTCGTTTGTCAGAAGCTGGCTAAGAAGGTCGCAAATGGTGATCACTCTGGGATGCTGCAACCATTATAAGTGCTGGTTGCTAAGAGCCCAAATTCTGATCACCTGACCATGGGGATCGTCCAATGGTTGTAGATCACATTTTCAGTTCCATTTTAACTTTGAATGGTTGGTAAATGAATACTTGTAAATTGAAAATTACCTGTAATAGTGTTTCATTTACGATAAGAAAATATTCCATCCTTGTCTTATTCTCCCTAAGGAAGAGTGATTTTTCCCCCCTCCATTTTTATTCTTATCTTTTGCTACAGTAAGTGTTAGTCTGGCCTTTTGCCAATCAACAATTATTTCTTTCATAAGTAACGGGTTGCTATGACTCTGAAAAATTACTAAGGAGGTTTTCTTCTAGCTTTCTCTGAGGGGATTTTTCTCACTGGCCAGTCCTTAATGGACTCCTTAACTGCAATCATACTTCTGGTACTATCTGTTCTCTTTCATTCAAAATTATTCTCAGAAGGCCAAACTCCCCAAATAAACAGAAATTTAATGAAATATGTAGGCATACCCATAGAAAAATCAGAGAATTAGTTTATTTGGAAAGCTTGATTTTCCAATAAACCAACTGGGTTAAAGTTTAAAATAAGATACGTTGTTCCTTCTAGTAATTCTTTTTTGCTGTCATGAGGACTGAAAAGATTATGATTTATGGATTTATTTATAGATAAGAGATGGGATATGGGATGAAGGGATACATGTTTGTAACTAGACAGGTGAAGAATCACTAAATTTTTTGTACTTGTGATAACTGCTGGAAGTCATACATTTCTTTTCTTTTTATTATAGTCTTATTTTTCTTTGTATTTTCTGTCTTTTCCTTCTCTTTTCCACTTTTCACTCTTTCTGTTCTTTTCTTTGATTTTACTATTGTAACACATGCACAAAGACATTCACAAACCCACACACAACAGTTTTAGGAAATGAATGAAAGTCTCAAAAATACCTATTTCTTACAGGCTTGTCACTGTCACAATCTCATTCAACTCATCTTTCCAAGCTTCTGTTTCATAGGTAATTAAGTGGATTATACATTTCTTTTGTTCCAAAGCTAATAAAATGTACAACAACAGCTGTTTGTTGGCGGCAATCTTGAACTGGTAACAGACCTAATGACCTCAGATATAGGTGATATCCAATTAATTTCCTCCTGCTAAGGGAATCACTGTCCTCATTTAAATGGGAGGAGGGGTGGGATATCACAATCAGCTGCCAAGATTGAAGGGCTTTTTAGAACAGATGGTGGGACAGAAGCTATGGAAGATAGGATGTCATTCACATTATGTTGGGTTTCATCAGGGGTGAAATCCAGCAGATTCTGACAGGTTCTGGAGAACCGGTAGCGGAAATTTTGAGCAGTTCGGAGAACCAGCAAATACCACCTCTGGCTGGCCCCAGAGTAAGGAGGGAATGGGGATTTTGTAGTATCCTTCCCCTAGAGTAGGGTGGGAATAGAAATTTTGCAGTATCCTTCCCCTGGAGTTGGGTGGGAATGGAGTTTTTGCAGTATCTTTCCTCTACCATGCGCAAGCCATGCCCACCAAGCCACACCATGCCCACCAAGCCACACCCACAGAACCAGTAGTAAAAAAAAGTTGGATTTCACCACTGGGTTTCATCTAATCCTTCTAGATTTTATCTTCCTAGATTTCTTTTAAGGATGTGGAATTTATTGATTTGGTTTGATCCAGGGGTGAAATGCTACCGGTTCAGACAGGTTCACCTCAACCGGTAGTAAAAAATGCTACCGGTTTGGGCGAACCGATATTTCCGACTATCAGCTGTGCCACGCTATTTATATTCGCTAGAAAGCAGGAAGTCCTGCTTTCTAGCAAATCTAAATCACGCGGCACAGCTGTTCCCTCCCCTCACTGTTCTACTTACCTTTGCAGACTTAGAAAAGGCTTCTTTAATCCTCCTTTTTCAGCACCACGCAGTAGTGCCTGCGGTGTGCATGCGTGCAAAGTGCACAATTGGCATATACCGTGCATGCGCACACAAAGCAAACCGGTAGCGAAGCGAACCGGTAGCAGACTTCAGAGCATTTCACCCCTGGTTTGATCAGTATTCTGTCAATCACTATAGATTAAATTTAAATTGTAAACTAACGGGCTGATAACAACACACAGTTTATTATACCATAAGTAATGTTGCATGTGAAAATAATGGTGTTGCATAGGTTTTTGAGTAAAAACTAACTAAATGATGTAATTCATCACATTTTCAAAATGATGTCACAATATTAACGCTTGATATCATTGTGCTACTCTCTGTGAGGCTGATACTTCTGAAAGCTTCAAAATAATAATATTTGCCAGCTACTCTTGTTCTTGTTGTATCCATAATATCTTTAGTAGATTTCTGAAAAAAATATATTTTATTATTGTTTCCTTGCTGGGTGCTAGATTAGAGGTATTACAATTACAAAAGGCTACACTGTAATTCAGAGCAGTTACAAGAATGATAGCTAGACATCATTACTCACCCCAACACACTAGCACATCCAACTCAGATAAGGAGTAAATAAGGAGCTTCTCAATTTGTCTCAAATTTTCAACAAAGAAGTTTGATAGAATGCCCTGCCCACCTCTGTAAGTGTGTAGACACCAATAGAAACCTCATCTACAGGTACCCCTCAACCTACGATCACAATTGAGCCCAAAATTTATGGTTTTAAGTGAGACATTTGTTAAGTGAGTTTTGCCCCATTTTATGACTTTCCTCGCCACATTTGTTAAGTGAATCACTACAGTTCTTAAATTAGTAACATGGCTGTTAAGTGCACCTGGCTTCCCCATATTGACTTTGCTTGTCAGAAGGTTGCAAAAGGGATCACATGACCCCGGGAGTCCAGGACATTGCAACTGTCATAAATGTGAATCAGTTGTCAAGCATCCAAATGTAAATTATGTGGGATTTGTAAATCCCGAGGACCCAAATGTAAATCATAAGGACCCAGATTATGGGGGCAATAAGCTGACTTTGTATAAAATATATACAAAAGTGTGAAGGCTATTATTGCTTAATGCATTGTAAGCCGCCCTGAGTCTTCGGAGAAGGGCGGCATATAAATCAAATTTAAAAAAAATAAAAAATAAAAAAAATGTGACCATGAGGATGCTGCAACGGTCATAAGTATGAAAAAGGTCATAAGTCACTATTTTCAGTGCCATGGTAACTTCAAATGGTCACTAAATGAACTGTTGTAAATTGAGGACTATCTGTATATCCAAGTGAAAGCCGACACTGTAAAATAGCAATAGTCTGTCATCAAACTGCTTTGTTCTCTAGATGAGCAGCCATCAAAGCAGCAAAGGGGGAGATGAAAACCTCTCATCTCATTAATCCTCATGGGAAGCATTATAATTTGGTGACTAGAGGGCTTATATAGAAAAGTACATGATGCTCAGTGTTAGTGTCTAATCCTGCATTTGTTACTTTACAGCTACATGAAAATAGATGTTTATCTTCTGAGAAATGAAACTAAATTTCTGTCCATTTTCTGAATCTTGCATGTCGATTTTTCAGGTCAGCTTGGAATAAAAGCTAAGCATTTCTTAGAAACTATACCGGCAGTCCTCAACTTGGGACCAGAATTTCTATTGATAAGCAAGGCGGTTGTTAAATGAGTCCTGCCCAATTTTACAATCTTTTTTTTTTTTTGTCAGGGTTAAGTGAATCACTGCAATTACATGGTCCTTAAGCGAATCCGACTTCCCCCACTGACTTTGCTTGTCGGAATCAACCTGGGAAGTTTGGAAATGGCAATCAAGTAACCTGGGACACTGCAACCATTATTAATACTGCAACCATTATTAATATATGCTGTTTACTAGTCACCCAAATTTTGATCATGCAACTGAGGATGCTACAATGGTCATTAAGTGTGAGGAACCAGTTCCAAGTCACTTTTTTTCAGTGCCGTTGTAACTTTGAAAGATTGTTAAGCAAATGGTTGTAAGATGAGGACTATCTGTAGCCCCATCAATCATCAGTTTCAAATGGTAGCATGGAATAGAAGTAGATGGGTTAGCCATTAGCCTGGTATAAAAGGGCCTACAGGCTCCAGATTTCATCTAGCATCAGGGAGAAAAATATAGAGATGAAAATAAATAGATGTTGCCAGATTACTTTCTTGCTAAACTTGTTCTTTTATATCCTTATTGGTTGGCTTTTTATGTTTTTGCTGAGCATACATCCTACGGCTATTCCATAGCTTTTTTTTTTTTAATTTAATTCAGAAACATCAGAAAGGTCATTCTTGATATATCCTAGCTTCTGCTAAAATGAAAAGGGTAGATGTTCCCTTGAATGTTGCAAAATGTCACATATAACAATTACATGGAATGTAAGGATTGGAAGAAACTTGAAGATCACCCAAGTCACTTCTGCCTTATAATTGCAACATACATACATACATACATTCATACATACATACATGATCCATCTTCACGAAGTCTGTCAAGGGCTGTATTTTAGCTCAAAAATATTAATGGAATGGAAAGTACCAGTGGAATTGAGAGAATTGGAAAAGATTTTTTCAATAATTTCCATTCAACAAATTTTAGATTGAAAATGTAAAGACAACTAAGGATCTCCAGGGCAAAAGAATTGATTGTAAAATTTAATGAATGTTAAATGTAGTTTCTTTGTACTTCAGAATATCTAGCTATGCTGCGAGATATTCTGAGGGTTTAGGTCAACACTTTTAAGAGTTTTGAAGAAATGCACAACATAGCTGAATCAAGAATACTGATGGAACTCACTGAATCGGGGAGAATTTCCTGTGATGCAAACAGATAATCTAATATTAGACATGATTATATATTATAAAGGGGAGTAGGCCGCAGAGTTCAGTGCTCTCTCTTCTTTTCAACATTTACATGAGACCGGCTTGTTAGTTCATCATCAGTATGCTATCTCAGCCTTTGGTAAATTAAGCAATAGCATGAACATCTTATTTGGTGTATGGGGACTGTAACAGTGGTGGGTTGCTCCCAGTTCAGACCAGTTCACAAGAACCGGTAGTAAAACTGGCGGGAGGTTCCGCCAACTACTCCAGATGTCATCATAGGCGATCTGCGTATGCGTAAAAACTTGGCGCGCACATGAGCGAAGAAATTGTGTGCACGCGATCCCATTGTGAACCGGTAGTAAAGGTAAGTAGAACCCACTCCTGGGCTGTAAGAATCTGGATGCGTAACAACAGGTTTCAACTGAATCCTGGAAAGACTGAGTGGGTCTGGATTTTGGGGCCTATTGTTTCTAGGACTATGCCTTCTATACTGATTCATCTGCATCTGGAGTACTGTGTCCAGGTCTTGGTAGGATATTTGTCTAAAAGAGAGGCGAAGAAGTTGAAGTGGAATGGAAGAGGTATGTCAAGATAAGGGGGCCAACTATCAAGCTGATTACTGAGGGTTTTGAAAAGCTTTAATTTTTAACTTACAAAACAGATGCCTGGGGTAAGATGTGGTCATAATTTTCAACAAACTAAATTATTCTACTTACAATAAAGGACAGCTCTATTCTTAAATTTAGAGCAGAAGAAGATTAGAGGATTGAAATGATTGAAGGAGGAGGATTGAAATGAAAATGAAGGAAGTTCAGGCCAAATATTTAGATTAATTTCTTGACACTAGGAGTCATTGAACAATAGAACACACTGTGAAAAACCTCACTGGAGGTGTTCAGCTAAGAACTAGAGAGATAATGACAAATAAGCATGCAGTGTTCACACTTCGGTTATTCAACTGAAACCCAACAGTTATATGCATAAATAATTTAACATGGAATAATCAAGCTGCTGTTTTAATTTATTAAAGCATTTAAATCCTCTTCTTCCCTCCTCCAATTTTTAATCAATGATTCCTAAGATGCTTAAGAACATACTGTATGTAAAAACCTAATCATTATTTCAAATAAAAATAAATGCATGTACATTTGTGCATATAAAATGGAAAGTTTATATGGTGGCAAATAATATAGGCAGAAAATAAGTGCATTGTTGCTTGGTAGAAAACGTCCTCTCTTTTTATCAGAATTCTTTCCACAAATTTGTAGCTGGATACAGAATTACTGTCCTGGAGTGGAAGACAACTTTTTTTAATGAGCTTGCAAAAGAAAATCACTAGTCTGAAGACATGATCTTAAACAAAAAGCTTATCTGTAATGGTTTGTATCCAAATAATTATAGTGAAACCTGTCTACAAGTTTATTGTGAGGATGAATTTATATGATCCTATACAGGTAGTCCTCAACTTACAACGGTTCATTTACTGACCGAAGTTACAACAGCACTAAAAAAAAGTGACATGATCATTTTTCACACAAACATGGCAGCATCCCCATGGCCATGTGATCAAAATTCAGACACTTGGCAACTGTCTCATATTTATGACGCTTGCAGTGTCCTGGGATCGTGGGATCCCCTTTTCTGATCTTTTGAGAAGCAACTTCAATGGAAAAGCCAGTTTCACTTTACAGCCGCGCTACTAACAACTTCAGTGATTCACTTAACAACGGTGGCAAGAAAGGTCATAAAATGGGGCAAAGCTCACTTAATGGTCTCGCTTAGCAACAGAAACTTTGGGCTCAATTGTGGTCGTAAGTTGAGCACTACCTGTTTTCACAGCAATGCTAAAGATATAGAGAAAGTGGCAAATAAAATAAAATATCTACTGTTTGTTTTATGTTCTCTTCTAGGACAGTTTCCCAGCTCGATTTGGAGGAATTCATTTTGTCAATCAGCCATGGTACATCCATGCCCTTTATACAGTTATACGTCCATTTTTAAAGGAGAAGACAAGGAAGAGGGTAATTTTATTCGTCTTTGTTTCCATCGTATTTCATAACTTTATGAAAGGACTGATAGCCTTGAAAACTAAAGAACAAGTACATGTTTCCAGTGTCTTGTTTTGTGACTTTAATTATATACCTATGCTAGATAAAACATTAATAGAGTTAGAATATTCTTTATTGGCCAAATGTGATTGGATACACAAGGAATTTGTCTCTGATGCATAAGCTCTCTGTGTACATACAAATACGAACACATTTTAGAACACAGCAAAGGATAAAAATGGATTTTCAACTCATTGTTTCTTGAAGAATACAAGTCAGTCCCAATTATTAAAAGCTGAATAGTTATTTGCACAGCTGTCTAAGCAGACTTTGTTCATCTTAAAAATACTGTTCTGAAATGGGAGAATTAAGCTATGTAATCTTGGTAAAAAGTATTGCTATATATTCACACAGTCCGTGACAGATGTTTTCATTGGAATCTCATCCAGCAGCTTAAAAGATAAGCAGTGATTCAACTCTAGAGATTCACTTTGTTTCTGTATTTGTTGTCTGATTCTTATCAACACAACATGTAAAATTAGTAAAAAAACCCCCAACATTATTTTACTTTGAATTGGATCCTAAGCACAAGGTGAAAACACCAGTAAACCCACACACAGAGTGACATGCATACATTCACCCAAAAACCATGCTTCTCGCTAAAATCCCAAGGTCGCTTTCTTTTAGCTGCAGCTAAGTTTCAAAAGCATCTTGAAATGGACAATTTAATAAGCTTGCTCTTTGGAAGCATACAGTAATACCAAATTCTATAGAAGATGAAGGCAGTTAAGTTCTTCGGTTTCCAGTTGCTTCTTTTTGTGACCTAATGGGTACAATTCTACTAACAGGAATGTCTGTCAGTAACTGCTTTGAATTCTTGTAAACTGTTGCTTCTATCATCAGTGATATTATCCAATCACCTTGTCTTCCACTGATCTCTTTTTTAAATTGTTGCTTAGTCTTCCATTCCAATTGTTACTTCCTGATCATCATACACTTTCTTCAATAGGCAGAGGGAAAGGCCTGGGTATACTCCTGTTTCTAAGGGTTAACCACAATTTGTTGTGGTCTACCTGGTCAAAACCTTTGGATAATTAATAAAGCATAATTAGTAATCTTTTTTTGACTTTTCGTTATTCAGTGGATCATGGGCATCTGAAGGCTTCAGATCAAAATGGGGAGAGAGATGCATTGCACCATTGGGTCTCAAGCTCTGCCCCTGTTGGATATGGGTGTAATTTCATGATGCACTACCAATGGGGTGGAGCTTGTATTTATTTATTTATTTGTTTGTTTGTTTGTTTGTTTATCACAAATTTATATGCCGCCCTTCTCCCAAAGGACTCAGGGCGGTGAACACAAGCTAGAAACATACAATGATAAAAGAAGAGTCTAATTAAAACCAATTAAAATCAAAATAATAAATAATAAAACCCCAGAATCAGAATTCAGCCCATTTGTTGACATGGCCAAGTCTTTAGGCCCCGATGGAAGGAGCAGATATCAGGTGCCGTCCGGAGCTTGGTGGGTAACTCATTCCAGAGAGTAGGAGCGCCCACAGAGAACGCCCTACCCCTGGACGTCGCCAGCTGACATTGTCTGGCTGATGGTACCCTGAGGAGGGCAGCCCTATGTGAGCAGACAGGACAGTGGGAGGCAGGCAGGAGATGGTCCTGCAAGTACCCTGGACCTAAGCCATGTAGGGCTTTATAGGTGAGTACCAGCACCTTGAAGCGGATCCGGAGGACCACCGGTAACCAGTGCAGCTCGCGCAGGAGAGGTGTTACATGGGAGTAATGGGGAGCTCCTGTAACAACCTGTGCAGCCGCATTCTGGACCAGCTGGAGCCTCCAGGTGCACCTCAAGGGCAGCCCCATATAGAGAGAGTTGCAGTAATCCAAACGAGAAGTAGCCAGGGCATGAGTGACCGTGCGAAGGGCATCTCGGTCCAGGAAAAGGCACAACTGGCGCACCAGGCGAACTTGTGCGAAAGCCCCCCTGGTCACGGCCGTCAAATGATCTTCCAGAGACAGCTGGGAATCCAGGAGGACACCCAAGTTGCAAGCCTCTTTACAATTATGTTAGTAATCCCTGAAGGGGGCTGAAAGCCTTACGAATCCATTTAAAAAGTTCCTACATAGCAACGACAAATTAGGTGTGTACTATTTTCCCCTTTGAGCATCAGGCAACCTGACATGTCATAGCCCAAAATAGCTTGGATGTTCCCCATAATTTGCCTTGTATGTGTGAGAAGGAGTGTGGTTAGAACTATTTGGATTATAGAACAAGATTCATTTTCATTTGATTCCAGATGCTACTTGGAAGTAGAAACGTAATTTCTCAGCAGCATCTTTAGGCAACCAATTGCATTTTTTAAAAAAATCCTCTGAAACATTTGGGAAATCTTCTGTGATAAAAACCACATCTTTGAGTTATGCAGCTTTTCAGATAGCTATGTTTATTATTATAGATTCTGATCATTTTACAATGTAATATATCCCTCTTTCCCCTAGATATTTCTCCATGGAAACAACCTCAACAGTCTGCACCAGTTGATTCATCCTGAAATTCTCCCTTCTGAATTTGGAGGAATGCTTCCACCTTACGACATGGGCACATGGGCAAGAACGCTGCTAGATCACGAGTATGATGATGACAGTGAATATAGTGTGGACTCCTATAACACATCTGCAAAAGAGGTTGAAAAGGAGCTCTCACCCAAATCCATGAAGAGGTAAGTTAATGGCATCTTCTGAAGCAGGAAACGCCTAGGTGATCTTTCAGGTCAAATATCTGTTCTTAAGTACTGATGCCTTCATCTTACATTATGGGGCCATTCCAAAAAAATTAGGGATGGGAAGCTAAGTAAACTTTTGAATCAACTTGCTCACATGACAGTCTGGAACCCATTCTCTCCTCCTTGAATTGAACCCCCCATCCTCTGGTATTCCTTCCTTTGCTTGAAAGGCCAACCCTCCTCCCAGTCCTTCTCTATACAGAGGATTAAATAATTGCTTCCAATCTTGCTCAGATCAAAACAGTTGCTTTCAGCTCCCATTTGTAAGCAGAAAACTCCCTTTCTCTATATAGACCTGACCTGGGGTGCTCACATTGCAGCACTGGTCAAAAGGATCCAGCCAGAGATTATACAGAGATTCCTGTTTCTCAGGAAACAACAACTGAATGAAAAATTGCTGGTGACCTTCTACCGCTGCACTATAGAGAGTATTTTAACTTACTGCACCTGTGTATGGTTTACCAATTGCACAGTGGCAGATAGGACAGCGCTCCGGAGGGTCAATGTCATTGCCCAGAGGATTACATCATTAACATCATTGCCCAAAGGATCAGTGGTTGCCCTCTCCCCTCCTTGGAAGAGCTTTATAGCTCCCTCTGCCTTAAGAAAGTTCAAAACATTCTTAAAGTTCCATCTCATCCTGGGCACCCTTTTTTTGTGTGTGTGTGAACTATTACCATCTGGCAAACGGCACAGGACAATTAAAAAAAAGGACAAATAGGCTGAAAAACAGCTTCTATCCCAGAGCAGTAACTATATTGAATTCTACTGTATAGTGTAATATTAATGCAGTATTAGGGGGTTTCAATTCAATTGCATAGAATGTGAAGAATGTGTGTTTTTGTTTTATTTTTATAGTTTTCTTATGTATGATGTACACTGAAGATGGCATTTAATTTCGTTGTACGAGATGCTGTGGCAATAAAGTAAACTATAAACTATAGGAGGAGAAAGAGGGCATGGAGGGGGATATAAAACAGTATTATGGCTGAAGATGCTTCCTCTCTGGATATAGGGATATACTACACTAGAGGATATACTACTCTATTCACAAAGCATCTATGCATCATTATGCTTGTGCATAATCAAAGAGAAGGCCAACTTTTCATTTTTCAGACAGATCCACCAAAAAAAGAGAGAGGGAGAAAAACTATTTTTGTAAATTTATCAGACCTGGGAAATTTGCTGTACATACACAAGCCACCCTGACTGTTTTCCTCAGAAACTAAAGAATGCAGTTCCTGGAAAATTTAGAGAAGCATATGCTCTCCAGGGCCTTGGTCTGAGCCCTCTCAACTGTCCTTGTTGCTTATCCTTTCCCTTTCCCCACCCCGCACCCCCCATTGTGGATTAGTATTCGCTCCGCATTTGCTGACAGCTGTCATTCGTTTCTCACTTCATGATCTCTAGCCTCTGAACATGGAGGCCAGAACATCGACCAATTGGTTTCCATTGTTAGAACGCCATCATCATTTATTTAGACAATGAAAATAAAATTGATAAAGGGGACCATTTAAGGATGAGAGGGAGTGGGAAAATCAGTTGATTTTAAAGGTCAGCTTTGAAGCTGAGTGCTAGCTTGAAACCCACGTAAATAGGCAAGTTTTCTCTTGCATACACAGATTTTCCTCGCTTTACATTAGGTGAATTTACTTTAGGCAGGAACATGACCAGTGGTGGGTTGCTCCCGGTTCTGTCTGGTTCTTGTGAACTGGTAGTAAAAGCGGTGGGAGGCTCCGCCCACCCACCCGGATGTCACAATTAATGATCTGCGCATGCGCAGAAGCTTGGTTTTGAAAGTGCACACATGCATGCGCTCCCATTGCAAACTGGTAGTAAAAGTAAGTAGAACCCATCCCTGAACATGACCCTAGCACAAAGCAAGGAAAGCCTGTGCTTAGTGTGGACAAGGGTATAGTTAGCATGCATTCATCATACCAAACTTGCATATCTCCCACACCATTTATCCAGATGCCATACAATTCTTTCAAAACCAAGTTAGATAGTATTTCTGCGGAAGGAATTGCATATAGACCTGCACTTCCATGCTGGGATCTGCTTATGGAAGAGCAATATGGCTCAGGGGTGGGTTCTACTTACCTTTACTACCAGTTCGCAGCGGGGCCATGTGCATACTCTTCTGCGCATGTGCAGAAGCGTTTTCATGACGTCAGGGTCGGTGGGCGGAGCCTCCCGCCAGTTTTACTACCGGTTCTATAGAACCGGTGCGAACCGGGGACAACCCACTACTGATATGGCTCCACAATGGTTGCAGTGTGTTGCTGAGCTGCTAAGCTGTGAAATATTCCAAGTTTGCTGAGCTGAACTTTGCTGAAGGACAGCATCCATGCCTAATTCTACTTGAACTGCCCACTCCCCTTCGGGCAAGTGCTGCAACACCCTCTTTTAGATCTTATTTTGTAACAGAGCCTTTGACCCCCCTTTTCACATGCAGTATTCATGTGCAATTTCATGCACAATAAGCTATGGACTGTCCCTCATAAGAACATCATTCTGCACAAGCTGTCAATTGCCCATGAACTTTTGACGGAACCCCTCCCCATCCCCCACCAAAACCCTCTTTCAAATGGATGATATATGTAAAAGGCTGTTCTCTAACTAACCTTTACCCATTCCTCTGAAGACTTTCAGCCGTAAACTTTCAGATACACTTTTTTCTAGTTCATCAGCTTGTCTTCCCAGCTATAATAAAGACTTTTGAGCGAAGGGCTCCTGGGAATGAAGAGCAGGAACCATACAAAATGAGAGGCAGAAAAGTGCTCCCTAGCAACATGGAATCAAACTTCATTCAGCCTTTGCCTCCTCTAATGGCAAAGGCAAGGTGTGAGGGAGGTAACTGGGAAGAAAATCACTCCCACCCATCTGGAAGTTGCAGCTTCAAAGCGAAACAGCTTTTTTTTATTTTTAAAGAAGGTTGGCATTTAGGTGGGGAATGCATGTGAGCAAAAGCCACAATAGACTGAAAGGAGAGGCCTGCTGGCCAAATCTAACCTTTAAATCACTTTTTTTTTCATTGCTGCTTTAGGAAACATGGCTGGATTTCTTTTCAGGAGGGTCTTGCATCATCCATCATATTCCCCAAGCTTATTTTCTGATTGCAGTCTTGCTTTTTTTTAATAACGCGAAGGAGCTTGCCTTTTTGTTGTCACTAAAATGAGTCACAATAGATCTTTGCTTAATGTTTTTCTAGGTCTCAGTCTGTTGTGGACCCTGGAGTGCTCAAGCGCATGGATAAAAACGAAGAAGAAAACATGCAGCCATTGCTTTCGCTTGACTAGCAGTCTGAGCATCAAATATGAATTAGGGTGGAAGGTATTGCTTTTCAGAGCCATCCATTGAGAAAGAATGTACAAGTCGGAATCCTATTTTTCATGTTAACGTAGCATATTCTAATGAGGCAGCAGGTTTTGCCAGGCATCCTAGCTACCACTGAGCTGGAAAACAGGGTGGGGGAAAAAATAAACAGGAGAAAATATCAATAATATATTCTCTTAAGTGCCAACCTGTTTGTAAATAGTCGTTTCCTTCTTTGTGCATTTGTAAGTAATGATAGGAATTATATAGTACAGGAAAAAATATAAAGTGGCCATTAACATGCCAGATGAAGGCCCTGTAAAAGAACAGAATGAACTCAGACAAAAATAGAAAATCAGACCCTAGATAGATGTCATCCTTTTTATACAAAGCCATATTTCAGCTGCCACACTGCTTCATTTGTTTCTCGCAGTTTCCATTTAGCAAGATAAGATCTGTAGGCATTGTAACTCAGATTTGCTGGTTTAAAAGATTGCCACAAACCTTGCCAGAGCTCATCACAGGGATTATAAAATAATTCACTGTGGGAAAAAGAAGAAGAAGAAGAAAGAAAAGAAATAGTTAGAGAGACAATGAGCTAAATATCAATCCTTGGTATATTTTTGGAGACATCTGATTTTCACAGTCTGGATTTTGAGAGCTGTTTGGTTCCTGAAAAATGAAAGAAGCCTCATCTAGGTACCATGTTCGAGAACTTTATCCTTGTGGAACCTAGTTCATAATCCTCTGCTCCTTCTACTTCGCAGATGGATGAATGATTTCTAAACTGTACGAAACAAAAGTCTGGATACATATCTATATATTTTTACCAGTCTCTATACATATAAAGTGTCATTGGTAGATAAGTATATTTAATCAAGGATTTATAAAAAAAATCATACCTATTTGGTGTGTTTAGAGTTTATTATATATTGTATATTAAGGCAATGTCATTGTTAACTTAGTAAAATATTAAGTACATCATCCTACTTGGAGCAAAACTTAATTGTTAGAAGAATGGTGTGCTGCAATGCCATGCTAAGGCCATCTTTTGTTTGTGATGTAATTGTGTCGATGAGATATGTGCCATATTAGACTGAAATAACATTTTTACCTCAGAAGATCAAACAGTACCTGAAGTGGACTGTAGTTTAGGAGTGTGTCTTCATCTTTGATTGTGCTGATATGCATGTGTATTTCTGCTGTACATCGAAACAAGAATTGCACCCTACAACTATCTTTCCTTCAGAAAGATTTAATATTACAGTACAGTTCAACAGGAATGACAAGATCTCTTGCTTTCAAAAAAAAATGTTATGAATAAGCTTTCAAGGACTTATTAATCAGTTAAAAATACTTGAGATCCTTTACCATGGTGGGATTCATTGTAATCCTAGTTTTAAAGATCTTTGATTGATAGAAAAAAAAAGCATGAGTATGTTTTCAGCACTCTGCTCCATTCAGAGATTACCTCTGCAGGTAATAGTTCATGGATGGACTATTACATTTCATGTTGGCTCTACCATTGTTGTGTGATTCAGATGCTTAGTCTTTTCACCAGAAACATGTCTTCTGGTGAGTCATTTCCATTACAAATTACTATTAATATAATGTGAGGCTTTAGTACATGCTAGGCCATTTTATGTGCAGTTGAATGCTAAGAAAGGCACATTTGCCTTAATTTATCCTGTGTACATTTTGACACTTGTGTTCTCTTCATATTTCTGGACATTAACTTAATTGTGTTATTAAATCATCCTCATTTTTGGTGGTCTAGGGCTACATACAAAATTACAGCATAAACTTCCATCTCTCTTGTGTCCTCAGGAGGATCCTTGTAGGGGTGAGCATAATGCTATAGTGAGAAAGTTCCACTAGGAATGTATACTTGCTACATCCAAAATGTCCGATGTACAGTATTATGCAGAAAATTCTCAATGGAAGAATGTTGGAATTAGTGCATCAGAACTGATCCCTACTGGTAGAGATGATTTAGCAAGACTGATGCTGATCACATCAGAGTTCAAGGCATGTTTCTGAAACAACCCTTGCCTCTCTTAGGATATGCTTCAGTTTCCTTGGAAAGATTACAAAAAGTAAGCAAAAAGTTATGTCTCCTTCACATTGAGCTTGACTCATGGTGATTATCCATGACTTTTTTCCCGAAAAATCACTGCTACTGCCGCCTTTTTCATTTCTTTATTTTTATTTACTAGTCTAGTTTATAGTTGGAGATATCCTGAAGATCTGTCATCCAATATTAACCAGATCCAACCTTACTTCATTTCCATGGTCAGCCATGTATTGGTAGGTGTGGTCGCTTGCTGAGGCATTAGAGTACAATAGAACCTCTGATCACGAACACTTCTGACTACAACCAAATCAGGTTCCGACCAAAAAATTCACATTTTTTTTTTCTTTTCATGACCAATCTTCCCTTCCGCACCATTTTTTTTTTTTTTTTTGGTAAGTGCCAAATTTCCAAAATTAGGTTCGGGTCATGACCAAATCAGTTTGCGACCAAAATCATGGAACGAATTATGGTTGTGACCAGAGGTTCTACTGTATGTGTCAATGCATTCAGAATTACTGCTAAGAAGATATTGAACTGGCAATAGCAACTAGTCTTCTTTCCTTAACCAGGTACTTATATAAATCATGTTTTGAAGCATATTTGTCGCATTCATACTTTACTGTTTTAGGTGCATAGAGAAAAAGAAAATGGTCAATTTCTTGGCATCTAGTTTTGGCTTTAACCTATCTTCTTGTATCTTCACCGTCAGAAGGAAGAACTTCAAATGTCTGTTCTTTTCCAGTGTATTTTCATGCTAGTAGGTCAGTTTATATTTGTCCTTTGAAGGTTCTTGAATTTAAAAGTCTTCTGAGCACCAACTATACATTCTTACAAGGCTTTAAAGGAGTAAAAAAAATGGATGATTAGACCTTGGTACAGGTAGTCCTCTACTTACGACTGCAATTGAGCCCAAAATTTATGTTGCTAAGTAAGACGTTTATTGACTTTTGCCCAGTGGTGAAATCCAATTTTTTTTACTACCGGTTCTGTGGGCGTGGCTTGGTGGGCGTGGTGTGGCTTGGTGGGCGTGGCAGGAGAAGGATACTGCAAAATCTCCATTCCCACCCCATTCCAGGGGGAAGAATATTGCAAAATCTCCATTCCCACCGCACTCCTGGGGGAAGGATACTGCAAAATCTCCATTCCTACCCCATTCCAGGGGGAAGAATATTGCAAAATCTCCATTCCCACCCCACTCTGGGGCCAGCTAGCGGTGGTATTTGGTGGTTCTCCGAACTACTCAAAATTTCCACTACTAGTTCTCCGAACTGCTCAAAATTTCTGCTACCGGTTCTCCAGAACCTGTCAGAACCTGCTGGATTTCACCACGGGTTTTGCCCCATTGAACGACTTTTCTTGGCACAGTTATTAAGTGAATCACTGCAGTTGCTAAGTTAGTCACCCAGTTGTTAAGGAAATCTGACTTCCCCATTGACTTTGCTTGTCAGAAAGTGATCACATGACCCTGGGACACTGCAACCGTCATAAATATGAGTCAGTTGCTGAGCATCTGAATTTTAATCACATGGCATGGGGATGCTGCAGTATTTGTAAAAAATGGTCATAAGTCATTTTTTTCAGTGCTGTGCTAACTTTGAACAGTTACAAAATAATCTGTTATAAAACAAGGGCTACCTGCCCTATAACCTGGTAGAATTAGGATGGTGGAAAAATTATCTTTTTGGATATAATGCTCGGCAAGACAAGCGATAAATATACAGATACATTTTCCTCCTGTAATATAAGAACAGAACAAAGCCCCTCAGCTTGTCAATGCACTACCTTTGCAAGATTTTGAGGGCAGCTATCAAAATACCGTCACAAATTACATCATAATGTTCATGTAACATAAGGCAGAAAATGTTTAATATGTAGAGAGTGATATTTGATGTAGTTCATTAACTCTATTTAATTTTAATTATATCTTAATTTATCCATTTCATCTAGATTAATTAAATCAATTTTAGTATTCTGGCTCTGCCCAATTTTTAGAATAATGCCATTCAAAAGCCAGTTGCAAAGATTAATCCAGAAAGGAGTGCAATGAATGATCCTTCTGTGGATCATTGGGCTGGAGTGAAAATGTGATTAAATTGCCTTTTAATTCCAAAGATGGTTTGGGATAAAGGGATTTGATATAGCACCCAAATCTCTCTCCAATAATTTGAAAAGGAACACCCTATAGTTCTTCAGTTGAACTATATTCTTCAAATACTGAGAACAAGTCAATCCCTGCTGTCCCACTAACTGATCATTAAAAGCTAAAGCTTTCCCCTGTCCACTTGTCCCTGACTCTAGGGGGCAATACTGAGCTCCATTTCTTAGCCAAGGGAGCCAGCATTGTTCCATGGTCATGTGACCAGCATGACTATACACTGAGAATGCTGTTACCGCCCCACCAAAATGGTAGCTATTTATCTACTCACATTTGCATGCTTTTGAACTGCTAGATTGGCAGGAGCTAGGGCGAGAGCCTCACTCCGTCACACAACACTCGGGTCTCAGCATTGCAGCTGACAAGCTCCGCGACTTTAACTGCTGTCATTGTGCCCCCTCAACTGATTATTAGGTCCTTACAATATGTGTGTGTGTGTATACACACACACATATACCTGAAACAAAAGGAAATGCCTTCCTCCTTTTTAGAATGTGTTGTCAAGTTGTTTTCAAAAAGAAAGAAAATCCTACCAGGCCATCATTTCTTATGTTTCTAGTAACCTCAGGAAGAGGTGTGAAGGTGGCATGATAAAATGTCCCCCATTTTGCAACCCATTTCTTCTAGTGCCTATTGTGGCTATTGGCTGAAGCATGGCAATATGTTGTAAGTAAAAGCCTTTTTTTTTTAGGCTGTAAGAAGTAAAATTCATTGTACGGTCCCTAGTCTGTACAAAAGAAACAAAACAACACTAACAACAAAAGCAAGCAGCTCCAAGCTAGGCACAGTAATTTGATTCATAAAAAGGGGGGAGGGGGAAAAAACTCTTAATTTTACCACTGCTGAATCAATTCAGTAGGTTTTAAAAAAAGAGAGAGCTTGTTCAAGATCAGGAACTAGGAGGAGAGAGAGAGAGCAAGCAAGGCTTCCTTCATTGCAGGAATGGACTGCCTCATGCTCGGCAGAAAAGATAGAAATCGTTGCAAGAGAAATCCTTCTTTGAGATTTGAGATCATAACTGGGGTTGCACATCAGTTGAGCCATTCATAAATCAACTAAACTGCCAAGCTAAACTAACCCAGAGGGATCCCAGAGACCTTGAGCTATTTTTTGAATTCATATTTGAATCCTCCTATAGAAGCCTCATAGATATATTTGCATAAACAGAGAACTTAAGGAACCCTCTTCACTTCTGTATAGTATTACAATAATTCAGTCGAGTTTCTCTATTTGCTCTCCTTGATTGCTCTCCTTGGTTATAACTTAGTTCAGTGTTTCTCAACCTTGGTAGCTTGAGGATGGGTGGACTTCAACTCCCAGAATCCCCCAGCCAGCAGCGCTGGCTGGAGGAGTCTGGGAGTTGAAGTCCACCCATCTTCAAGCTACCAAGATTGAGAAACACTGACTTAGTTGGTTATAAGCAGTGAGGGAGGACCTCACTGCTTATAACCAATCCTCCTTTTTGGAGGAGGTTACAACCAATATAACCAATATTTGGAGGTCCTTTTTGGAAGATCTCCAAAAAGCATTGTAGAAAAATATGCTCTCTCTGTAGGACTATATTAATTCATCTTCCTTTTTCTCTTAAAAAGAATTGAACTTCTGCTTGCTAGAAACAAGCTTTTCATTGAAAAAAAAATAGGCAGTATTCTAATTACTTGTAAATATTTTGTATTTCAAGGGTTTTTTCACGATTCTTTCTCCCAGATGTACAGGTAGCTCTTAGTATACAACGACAATTGCGATTCGCATTTTTGTCAGAAGCCAGTGCCATTATAAAGTGAATCATTAAGACCAGATCGGATTTTACAACCCTTTTTACTGTGACCATTAAGCGACTCACACATTGTTAAGTGAATCACATGGTCATTAAATAAACCTGGCTTCCCCAAATGACTTTGCTTGTCGGAAGCCAGCTAGGAAGATCGCAAACTCCAATCATGTGACTGCAAGACACCGCAACTATCACAATTATGTGTTGATTGCAATGTGCCTGAATTGAAATCATGTGACCAAGGCGGTGGGTACAATGATTATGATTTTGAGGATGGTTCATAAGTCATTTTTTCTGAGGCTGTCGTAACTTTGAACTGTCAGTAAACAAATGGTCATAAGTCAAGGGTTAACTGTATGCAGGTTTTGTAAAACAGGATGTTTGTGCTGTAGTTCTCATTCACAGCAATAAGAGATTCAGGTTTTTTTTTCTTGGCACCAAGGATCAGAACCATTTAGTCTAATATAAGTAGCCAGTGATCAACACCACACTTGAAAGGTTCCGCATAGATCAAAACAAAACTCTGTCTGATATTGTTTGGGATTTATTTTTGCGTTTGAATTCTCAACTCTATGTCTGCTTAATTGCAATTTACAAAATGTCTAATTGATCAATTACTACAGGGAGCATTTGGAAAGATTTCTCAGGATGTAACAGATTGATTATGCATAATTCATCTTCCATCTTTTAGCAACAATAGAGATACTCCTTGCAGAAAGTATGGTCTTCTGAGAGCAGTGACAAATACCAGTTGGATTGTACATCCTGTATAAAACAGCTGCAGATTGGCAGATGGTGATGGTGGGGATTGAGGATATAGAGAGCATGATATCTTATTTAATCCACAAGTAGATGGGCAGTTTTGTAGATCACCTGGGCCCATCCATCCTCATGGCTTTTATAGACTTCCAACTTCTGTCTTAGTTATTGTTGACTCAATCAGGCTGAAGAAGTCACCACTGCATTCCATCAGCACATATATTCTTACCCTCCCAACAATCTTACTCTGAATCCTTACTTCATGGGCCACCTCTTCCTCCTGCATCAACATGGGGCACGTCTGTCCTCCCAATTTGCTACATAACATCCCATATCCCCAGTTGTGACTTTCAGGCCTGGAAATTCCCACGGGGCGGCAGGAGGGAGGACATATTGCTTGCTTATGATTGGCATAAAGCCTACCACCACCATTGATGACATCAAGTTTACCTCCTTCAGTTTTCAAACAATAAACAGATTGAAAAAAATAGACTATTGGAGGAGTGGATGTGGACAGCCGCGGCACATTCTTTTTTTCCTGCCCTTTCAACCATGTAAGTTGAAGTTGCAATTTGCCTTTAACTTACTGAACCATAATTAACCACAGTTGTTGTTAGTTGCAAAGTCATGTCTGACCCATCGTGATCCCATGGACAACTTTCCTCCAGGCCTTCCTGTCCTGTATCAACCTCCAGAGACCATTTAAGCTCACGCCGACTGCTTCAGTGACTCCATCCAGCCACCTCATTCTTTGTTGTCCCCTTCTTCTTTTGCCCTCAATTGTTCCCAGCATTAGGCTCTTCTCCAGTGAGTCCTTCCTTCTCATTAAGTGGCCAAAGTATTTCAGTTTCATCTTCAGGATCTGGCCTTCTAAAGAGCAGTCAGGGTTGATCTCCTCTAGGGCTGACCAGTTTGATCGCCTCGCAGTCCAAGGGACTTGCAGGAGTCTTCTCCAGAACCAATTAACCACAATACTGAAAACCAATTAGAACCATCCTATTTGTATTTTACACTCTGATGTGAATTCAGAATTAGGAAATATGGAAAGAGTTCAGGCAAATTTTGGAAACGTTTTGAAAATAATACAAATAGTCCTTGACTTACAACCATAATTGGGAATGGAACTTGTGTTACTAAGAGATGTAGTTATTAAGAGTCATACCTGGTTATACAATCCTTTTTGCCAAGATCACAAAGCAAATCCAGCTTCCCCCATCGTTTTAACTTGTTGGAAGCCCCCAGGAGAAGTTGCAAATGGTGATCACATGACCCAGGATGATGCAACTGTTGCAGATACATAACCAGTTTCCAAGTGCCCAAATTTCGATTCTGTAACTGAAGAGGTAGTATGAGTTTGAACCTCACACTCATGACAGTAATAAGTATGAGGATAGGTTGTAAGTCATTTTTATCACACCATCCTAACTTTGAACGATCACTAAACGAATAGTCGTAAATCAAGGACTTCCTGTACTATGGATTATCCACATCTAAGAATTCTGCATGTAACTCTGAGCAGTGATCACATTTTGAAGTATCCAAGAAGCCAAACTTAGTCATTACTAATAAGCCACCAATTTCTGTAGCCCATTCAAAACTAAAATATCCTTATCCATTACCCATTTCTCTCATATGTTGTCTACTGTAGTTCTGAATCACAACAAAAGTTTGTGAAGTTTCATAAATATATACTATATGTATTATAGCTACCATTGTCAAAATTCACTAGTAAGCAACTTTATTTTTGTTTTTCTGTGCTTCACAAAAGTTCTGTCGCCTGCTTCTCAGATCATCTGCATATGCCAGTACAGTGTGGCAGATAAAATATTGGATTAGGACTGGGATTGCAGTTCACTGGCCAAATTTCAGCCAATCACTCTCAGTTTAGCTGACTAGGTAAAGTCAGCTATCCTTTTCCAAGGATAGCACAATGAGAAAGCCCTATGTAAGCTATCTTGATCTCAGGGAGAAAAGGTGGCATAGAAATCTACTAAAGAAAATAAAACTTGCATGGAGAGAAGACTAAGTAATTGATATTACAAATGTTACACTTTACAACATGGAAAATTCAGAATTGTTATCAGTGTTATCATTAATAACTGTCCCCTGTTTCATCATATTAAAAACAAACAAGAAAAAGACCTTTCATGTAATCCCAGTGCCAAATAAGAAAACAAACGAAGCTTAATGTAAATTGGAAAAAAAATTCTCTAACACAAGCCTTTAATCAATTTATTGTAATGGGAGATGGAAGAGAAAAAAAATACACATGTTTACAAGTTAATTTAATAATGCACAGCTTAATCTTGACTTCAAGTACCTTTCATGATTGTTAGATTTTCTGTTGTTTTTTAGTCATTAGTTATATCCATCAGCCACAGTTACCTTAAATGGTACATATGCCATGATATCATATTGCAAATAAAGCAGTTGTATAACTACATCATCACTTCTGTCGCAAATATGTAATTCATGTCATTTGCAGAAAGACATCAGGATATCTGCAGGTATTTTTTTCTCTGCCTCCAAGACATCCATGGTTACTTTTCCTTGTTGGTTTTTTTCTGGTTAGAATAGAATTAAATAGAGGAAAGAAATGATACAGAAAATAATGTTTACATTTTCTTCATGCAGAACATTTGTCAGCCTAATTATATGTAAATCTTGAATTTTGCATGGTGGGTAGCAACGACTTTGGGGGCAAAAAATGTCATTTCTTCATGAAAAGGTTCAAACATTTTATTTGCAAATCAGACAGAATGCTGAGATTTAAGAAATTAAATCTGTTTTTATATAACACTTCAAGTTGAGATCAAATTCCCCTATATTTGATGGAACAAAACTTTCACAAAATTGCTTTTATTTTTGAAGCTCATAAGGTGAATTATTTTATGAGATGCATATTCACGTGATGCTGTTGTGACACTTTTTAAAAAAAAATGCCTGAGAGTGGTTAACTGTCCTAAAGTATTTCAGGCCCCCAAACAGATTGATAGCTCACAAAAAGTAAAATAACCTTTTGAATATTTGTGTGAATTGGGCCCAAACCACACCACAGACAAGAATTTTGCTGAAAGAGATCTTGCTTATTGTTCTGTACTGTTTGGGAAAAGTTGCAATTATTGTACTACATTTGTGCCAAAACTGATCAGTATATGTACATGAAATAGAACTTTTTCATAACCATTTATTCACACAAAACTCTTTGAAAAATTGTAACAAGCCTTTTCACTGTTTATATAAACAATATATATTTGAACAAAAATAAACTGCTGAAGCTAATGAGTGCAGAGGGCTTCAATTTTGTCAAAATAAAGCTTTGATGAAAAAAAAAAAACTTTAGAGAGTCCTGATTTTATTTGACATTTAAAATTTCGTAAATTTTTCCATGCTATTATTTCTGAAAACCAGCATTTTGCATCTAGGTTTTTGAATAGTAGCTTTCTGAAACATCCGTACGTGAAATTAAATCAATATGCATTAGCAGGTCAGGATAGAAAAACTTATATAAATAAATAAGCAAGGTGATGTTTTTCCTTTAACTACCATGTTAGAAAACAGTCATTTTACCTTTTGCAAAATCTCTAATCTTCTACCTTTTTGGTTGTCACTTAAAAAGCATGCCATAAGAGGAACAGAGGCTGCTTTATTTGTAATTCTTTCCCTAAATGTTCCTAACCACTGAATTGGTATTTTCCACTTTGTGGCAGCTAACGTTACATATTCCATTTCTGTGATATACAATGAAAGAAATAGATGGGGTTTTCTTTTCTTCTGCATATTGCAACACAAAATTCTCTAAATGAAATTCCTTGTTACTGCCAGGGACAGTTTTGTGATAACAGCCCCATTTCTCTCAGCATCCATTTAGACTGCATCACAATATAACAATAGTTTTCCCTGCAGAGGAGGCGATCAAAAAAGCCAAATTAGCAGCCCCCCTCCAACTGCACAATCTGAGTCCAGCAACATAAAAAAAGGGGGAGAAGGCTTTGGTCATGTGGATATGGCTGACATACTGACTTTTTTTAACACAGCCTCTCTCCACTCTATATTGTATTCTCATCCAGGTTGCTGTGATGGAGGGTTAGTGACCAGAGTTGAGTTTGGAGTTTTCCAACATAATTCTTAGTGACTTCATGACTATTTTTATTTCCTTTAGATCAGGGATCTCTAACCTTGGCAACTTTAAGCCTGGAGGACTTCAATTCCCAGAATTCTGGGAGTTGGAAGTCCACCAGGCTTAAAGTTGCCAAGGTTGGAGACCCCTGTTTTAGATTGTTACAATGCTTATGGAGAGGAGGTTTGTCCTAATAACAAAAAGGAAAGATTTTTCAAAAATGAAAAAAGAGAGAGAGAATTAAGAAAAGCTTGCCTGTTTTTATTTATTTTCACATTTTCTCTCTTAGCAATGCTGATGGCAAATAATCTCTTCCAAGTTTGGAAAAGATAGCGCCTTATATTTACACAGTATTATTTCTTTATTTCCTTTTTACTTATCTTTTCCTCATGAGCTCCACTAAATGTTTACAGATTACATTGGCTGTGAAAGAATCTTTTCTCATCTTGCTAAACAACCATCAATATGGCAAATGTGACTCAGTATATATCAGCACATATCAGAAGGTTGTCTAGAAAATAGAAGATCCAATTCAGCAAGTGCTCACAAGTAACAGTGGGTTATACTTCTGGTAAGGATATGTGTCCTAATTGTCCCAAGTACAATCTACCAAGATAATGGATCCATGCCTGAGTATTAGAATGAAAATGTACATGCCAGAAGAACAAAATCATATGTTTACATGCATCTGTGCTGGCAGCTATCCAATACATAACCTAATCTGATTATCCCAAAGGTGCTTTTTCAAGAGGCAACTGGAGTTTCTGGTTTTTCTTTGAAGACATTTTGCTTCTCATCCAAGAAGCTTCTTCAGCTCTGCTTCTCAGATGAGAAGAGAAACATCTTCAAAGAAAATCCCAGAAAATCCAGTTGCCTCTTGAAAAAGCACCTTTGGGACAACCATAAACCTGGATGATTGAGAATCTCCACAGATACTGATCTGAATATGTGCCATCAAATTAATATCAAGTATTAACGATGACATAGATACATTTCCTCTATGACACACTATCCCTAACCTAGATTTTAAAGACTTCTAACAATACACCAGTGGTGAAATCCAAATTTTTTTTACTACCGGTTCTGTGGGCGTGACTTGGTGAGTGTGGTGTGGCTTGGTGGACATGGCAGGGGAAAGATACTACAAAATCTCCATTCCCACCGCACTCCAGGGAAAGGATACTGCAAAATCCCCATTCCTTCCCCACTCCTGGGGAACGGAGATTGCAAAATCTCCATTCCCACCCTACTCAGGGGCCAGCTAGAGGTGGTATTTGCCGGTTCTCTGAGCTGCTCAATATTTCCACTACTGGTTCTCCAGAACGTGTCAGAACCTGCTGGATTTCACCCCTGCAATACTCCCTTTGTCACGGTAACTGAATCCATCTATCTTGCTGCTGGTTGTGCTCTGCTACCCTTTCCTTCCACCTTTCCCAACATAGGAGCCTTCTCCAGAGATCTGGGTCTTCCCATAATGTGTCCAAAGTAGGAAAATTAGAGCCTGATAATTTGTAATCTGACCTAGTCCTGTATATTTTCTGCTTTTCTTCTAGCACTACCAGATCTGCAAAAATCTGGACAACCACTAGATGGGAACAGAGGGATACTGATTTGCTACTATTTTGTGCTCATCTAGATATTTATAGACCAGATATGGTAATGCAAAAACATTACTATTCATCAGAAGAGGAGCTAGATGACAGAATGGTGGAGACTGGATTCCGGGCTGGGGGAATCAGGGCTAATGTATCTGAACTGCTAAAAATCTAGATGACCACTGGGCAACAATGGATGTGAGTTGTCTATGGCTTTGTTTGCCATACAATATTCATTTGCCATTTTGCAGTTCAGGTGCAATCGCTCTACCTTAAGCTTGCAAGACTGTTCTGCATCATCATCAAATGTTAGATTTTCCTCCTGTTGGTTTAAGGAAGAAACAACTGTGAAACAGATCTCTTTCTGTGATCCCACTTGAAAAGATCTCTTCTTTCTTATCCCTGGAACTTGCTCCCATGAGTATTTGGATTAAACCCTTAATAAAAACATAATCCTTCCAATTTGTAAAGAATTGGGTGTGTGAATGTTTTATTGAACTTCTTTGAAAGTATTTCTAGTTTATATATTTTCCAGAAGCTATCAAATCTCAAGACTAGTTGAAAAAGAGCAACCTCCCTTTGTTCATTTAGAGCCAAATCTACAGTAATTACCCAAAGTAAATAAATGTAGTCACATAGGCACCAATCTTGCGGCAGTCTTTCATACCTTGCTTAACTGCAATTCAAAGCTGATAGGGATCTTTCTATTAGACCAGATGGTTCACAGCTGGTAGCCTCATCCCTTTCAAAGAAGGTTGACAACTGTAAAAGAGAAGTACAACAGTTCTCCATCAGAGAGACTTGGCAAGATTTATCACCCGTGGCACATGGATTTTCTCAGAATTTTGTTCCACATAAACTGAAACTCTACATTTCAGGTTTTTGAAACTTGGCATGTGCAAATCCCCGAGTCATTTTCACAAGCACACCAAATCTGAATATGATCGTCATGACTTACTACTGTGATGGGCAGGTGCCATTATATTTGTAAGTTGAGGACTACCTGTATGTGTAGACTAGACACCAAGGCGTAAATTAAGGCTCACTGGTGCCCTAAGCACTGACAAATCTTGGTGACCCCACTCCTTTGTACATACTGTACAAACTTCATTGGGTTTTTTTTTTCTTTCTCAACTTTGTGGTGCCCGCTTTGGGCCTGGTGCCCTATGCACATGCTTAGTCTGCTTAATGGTTAATACAACACTGCATAAATTGGCCTGTAAACTTTGTCTATGTGGTTCACAGTTTGGCAGGAAAACTCTGAAGTGATTATTTTTTGTTTTTCTTTCAACCACTTGATTCTTGTCCTGGTCTGCTTTCAACAATCAGCCACCCCTGTTTCACAAGTATCAGGGCTTGTGATTTTTCTAGACCATACTGTATTTCTCCCAATTTTTCCTTTTTGTAAGCTTAGAGGGCTTGGTTTAGGGACTCCTAAGCATCCTGGTAGCTCTCTCTCTGAACTGGTTCCAACATCTTCATATTCACTTTAAAATTCTGTGGTAAATTTTGGACACAATCCTCCTAATGCAGGCTATAGCTATATCAGATAATGGAACTATTGCCTCTTATAACTTGGGATCTCTATTAATGTAACCTAAGACTACATTAGCACTTTTAGCTGCAGCATCACACTGCTTGTTCAAGTTAAGCTAATGGTCCACTACTATTCCTAGATGTCTATGGAGATTCTCAGTCATCCAGCTCATGATTGTTCCAAAGGTGCTTTTTCAAGAGGCAACTGTATTTTTTTTTCTTCAAAGACATTTCACTTCTCATCCAGGAAACTTCTTGGATGAGAAGCAAAATGTCTTCAAACAAGAACAAGAAAGTCCAGTTGGAAATGCTGGAAACCAGCCAAACAACAGTTGGAGTTATGGAGGAGAATATGCTGAAATTCAGCTAAAATAAAATTTGCTGGAAATCAGCTAAACAATAGCTGGAGATATAGAGGAGAATATACTGGAAAATAGTCAAATTAATATGGGGTGAAAAAGAATATGTTGGAAGACAATTAAAATGAAGTAAAATGATTTTGAGATTATTCTGTGTAAAATGAAATGTGTAATAGATGATAAGCTCAAGAAAATTAAGTGTAAATTGACAAAGTTTAAGATCTAAAGATTAGAGGAAATGGGTCCAGACATTAAGAAATACAGATAGAATTTTGATTTATAAATTGAAATAAAATTAGAGTTGTATATATTGGAAATTAAGATTTGTGGTGATAAAATAGTAAGGTAAATGCTTAGATTAAGAGGTTATAATATTTCTTAAATTTGTGTTTTGATATTGATGTTAAAAGAAGTAATGGAGGAAATTTAGGAAAGAGTTAGAATGAACTTTGATTTATATTTGGATATAAAAATGAGTGGAGTTTATTTGGGAATTAAGATTTGTGGTGATATAATAGTATGGCTTAAATTAAGATGTTAGAATTTATGTTAAAAAATTTTGTTTTGATTTCTAATTTTAAAAGATGCAATGAGAAAATTTTGAATGGAGTTTGTTAAAAAATGTAAACGATTGTATCTAATTATGACCAGATCAAGACTTCATTCTTAAAAGATATATTTTATGTTTATGTTGGGATATAAAAAATAAAAATTTTAAATTTTTTTTAAAAAAGTCCAGTTGCCTCTTGAAAAAGCACTTTTGTGACTACTATTCCTAGAATCTTTTCATAGTCCTTCACCAAGCCAAATCTCCCAATCCTACACTTCTGTTACATTTCCTTCATCCTACATTGGATTCGGCTTTATATCAGGGGTGAAATCTAAAAATTTTTGCTACCAGTTCTGTGGGCGTGGCTTAATTAGTGGGTGGGGCTTGGTGGTAAGGTGACTGGGTGGGCGTGGCTTGTTGGTAGGTGGGCGTGGCCAAGTCAATGTCACTTCTTTGTCCTTTTTTAACCTACAAAACAGAACACAACACAACTGGCTCACCCACAATATAAAAGCAGCTGTGCTAGACCTAAAATGGCCCCTGCAACAAGCAGGAACCTCACACAGCCACAAAAAGCCCAAAAAACCACAAACACAAAATTCCACATACAGCTTTGTGAGATTTTGTGTGATTGTGTAGTTAGAGTGAAACACTACAGAAACACACTGAATCTCAGAAAGCTGCACAAATATTATTTTATTTTTATTTATTTTTATTTTTATATAAAAGCAGCTAAATTTAAAACTTCCTAAACTTTAAATGGCTAGGTCTAAAAAAAGAACAACTAAAAAAAAACCCCAATTAACTATTTTTTTAAAGCTCCCAAAGGGGAAAAAACTTACCCAATAGAACAGGAGTCTCCAACCTTGGCAACTTTAAGACTTGTAGACTTCAACTCCCAGAATTCCTTAGCCAGCTTTGCTTTGCTGGGAGTTGAAGTCCACAACTCCCTGCCTGCTTGATTGCAGGCAGGGAGATTCAGTTGCTTGCTGATGCAATGGATGCAGGGATTACAGCAAGGCGTTGCGACCAGCAGCTAAGGCAAGCAAGCTGAGGGTGGGGAGGGGGAGGGATTTTTGCTACCGATTAGCAGGCAGAGCCATTTAAAAGGAAAAAAGTTTTTTCTTTTACATGGCTCTGGCGATCCAAGCTGAGTTGCCTGATTAGCAGGCAACTCAGCTGGATCGTCAGAACTTGGCTGGTCAGAGCCATTTAAAAGAAAAAAAAAGGCTCTGATGATTGTGCGGCTCAGCTGGGCATGGGGGGCGGGGGCAGGGATTTTTGCTACCGGATCTCCGAACTGCCCGCCGCCATCGCTACCTACTCGCCCGAGCCGGTCCGAACCGGGAGCATTTCACCCCTGCTTTATATGTAAACCAGGATTGTCATGATCTGGATACATGCTTCTAATTGCTAGCCTAAGATTCAACTCATAAGGTTTGTTTTAATTGGAAATACAAATCAGAGATTAATAAATGTGAAGAGAGTTCAGTCTCTGACTGAAAGTTTAGAAACTATGGGTATAAAACACTAGATATTTTCCTTTTAAAAGGTGACCTTAAAAAATAGTATCTAGGGTCAGGCCTGGTTATTATTTGATGGGAAACCATCAGGAAATCCCCCAAAATCGATTAGATTGAGAACTTGAAAAAAGGTCCATGAAAAAGGCAATAACAGATTATTTCCTTATTATTATCCAGAAAAGAACATGGGTGATTTGTGAAGTCACCAGAAACTGAGCTCAGTTTAAAGACTTTGTGTTTTACACTGGAGTGGTCCATAGTAGCCTGCTGCTATTATCAATCTGAAGACTGGTTTATGGCAGCAAATAAAGAAATGGCAAGGTAGTTTATTCATGATGCATAATGAGATTTCTGAGATGGGAACATCTACATTTAAGGAAGGAAGGAAGGAAGGAAGGAAGGAAGGAAGGAAGGAAGGAAGGAAGGAAGAAAGAAAGAAAGAAAGAAAGAAAGAAAGAAAGAGAAAGAAAGGTTCCACTAGCAGGTAAGAGGCAATCCAAAAATATGTCAAAGATGCCAAAAGTGGAGGGAGAGAAACAGTACAGGAAAAATTCTTAAAAAGAAGAAGAAAGAAGGAGACTATTAAATCGATAAAACCTCTGTAATTAAGAAAGGATTAGTAATGAAATTTGAGTAGGGTTATTTCCTGGTCCTTCTGCATGCATTTATCCTCCTTGTGTCTCCCAGGAATAACGGAGAGCGGATAGGCCAGTATTTCTAGAGTTCATTAATAAGCTTGGAAAACTGAGCACAGAGTACTGCATAGTGATGCTCATACTTTCCCAGTGGGATTAGTGTTATCACTTTGAAGCAATCTGGCATGAAACCAGGGCTTTTTATTTTTAGCAAGGATATTCAGAATTATTTATAAAAGAAGAAAGATGGATTAGGCCCAAGCGGTAACACAGGAATAATATCGACCCAGCCATCACCCACCTATGAATTCAATAACCACTGCAATAATGTAAATCTCCAGTTGTATAATCACCTGCATAAAAAGAGCTGGGTTTTTTTTTTTTCCAAGCTTCATAATATCTCCCCTTTGTTTTATTCACATTGTGACTTGTGAATAAAAGTAGTAAGATTAGAAGAAACGACAGGTCAAAACTGGAGATTATTACACAAAATGCAGTATAATGCAGGGATTACAGATGAATTTATTAGCTGAAAATAAGTAAAATTTCAGTATGACACAAAGTGGAAAATGAGTGTCTCATTCACTAACTTCACTAAGAATATGTTTAGCAAACTGATAGTGACAGGGAAGAAGTTAAGGTGATATTCAGAGATGGATAAACGAAGAATAAGGACATTTCAATGAGAAGAAAGATATATTTCAACATTGGCTGACATTTTTCAAGCAGCATTCACAGAGGCAGAAAATGTTCAGAAAAAAACAGGTGGAAACTGGTCAGTTTTTTTACTAGCTGTTCAAGCCCTCTGGACGGTAGATGAGATCATAATGCATTTTTTTATTTAAATTGGATTAATGGAAGAGTTGGTTTCAAATAGCTTCATGCATTTTTTAAATTTATAATTTAATTTATAATTTCAGTAAGGACTCCTCTAAGCTCCTATAAGGCAATTTGGACATTGCCCTTAAAAACTGATCTTCATTTCAGATTGGGTACCCTGAGACTAATCTAATACACAAATATTAAAAGAACAAAGTCAGGTAAACCAGTCAGATAGATACGTGTATGGACATGCACAGGTGATATTACTCTCTGCCAGGATCATTAAATTGCTATTCCAATGATTTTGTTTTTCCCAATGATTTCTTAACTACTCACACAAATGCAATTTTCCATGCCACTAAAGTAAACTTACAAACCTGAACTCCTAATATTGCACAAAACACTCGACAATCTTGAGTATGGTTCTCTGGGGTTACCAAAAGTTATCATCAATTGTCATTTTCAACGTGAAAGAAATTATTACGTGCACAATTGGAGAAGAATCTTGTTCATTGTTAGGAAAGGCTTCTTCAAGTCTATGTTACTTCTGGTGACTTTGTGACTTTGTCTATGTAAGAGGCTTTTGGCAACAATGCAGAAGTGGGGTTGTTGTTGTTTTTCATTTTTCATATAGCCTAAGCAACACGGTGGCCCAGTGGTGAAGATGCTCACCTCCCATTTAGAAAATTGAGAGTTCAATCCTTAGCTGGTGGCAGATGTTTCACTCCTAGGACGCAAAGAAAAAATATATGCTGCAAACTCCATGTAGGTGTCAGGAAGGGCATCCAGCCAGTAAACGCTCTCAGCTCCATCCAGTCACCCTGATTCTACCCCAAATTAAGGAACCACAAGGTGATAAAAAGAGAGTCTAGCTTATAGCCCTAGTACAGGTTATCCTCACCTTACAACGATTCATTTAGTGACCATGAAAAGTTACATTGACACTGAAAAAAGTGACTTATGGCCATTTTTTTACATTTATGATCTTTGTAGCAGCCCCATGATCATGTGATCAAAGTCCAGATGCTTGGCGACTGGTTCATACATATGACTGCTGCTGTGTCCCAAGACATGTCATAAAATAGGGCAAAACTCACTTAACAAATATTTTACTTAACAATAGAAAATATGGGCTCAATTGTGGTCGTAAGTCGAGGACTACCTGTATTTCCTGGTGATATCTCGTCCAAGTACTAACCAGCTGTGACTCTGTAGCTTTCTGAGATCCAGCAGTGTCTCTTATCTGATATCCACTTTAATTATATTTAATTTCCATAATTAATGGAATATATTTAATTCCATAATTAATTTCAAATGTAGGGGCTTTTTTCCCTCTCAGCCATCCCACTACAGGTAGTCCTCGACTTACAACAGTTCATTTAGTGACTGTTCAAAGTTACGATGGCACTGAAAAAAGTGACTTAAGACTGTTTTTCAAACTTATGACTGTTGCAGGGCACGTGATCAAAATCTAGCTGCTTGGCAACTAGTTCATACTTATGACAGTTGCAGTGTTCTGGGATCACGTGATCAGTTTTTGCGACTTTCTGACAAGCAGAGTCAATGGGGAAGCCAGTTTCGCTTAACAACTATGTCACTAACTTAACAACTACAGTGAGTCACTTAACAACGGTGGCAAGAAAGTAATAAAATGGGGCAAAATTCACTTAACAAATGTCTCCCTTAGCAACATAAATGTTGGGCTCAATTGTGGTTGTAAATCAATCACAATTACCTGTATTATTTCCCAATCCCTCTCCCCCCTCCCCCAGATACATCTACCTTTCCTTTGAAGAGTCTGATTCTCATCTAATTATTTGGGAGAATTTTGCATAGTGATGCCCTCCCTAGAGAGACGCTGTCAGCCTCCGCTTCTATATTGCTTGCTTGCTACAGCTGCCATTGTAACGGAGGGAGGCGGGAGCTGTCTGGGTAGTTGGGAGGGGGGAAGCGAGCTGATGGAGATGTCTCATAACAGGGAGTGAATTGGAGAAAGTTTTCTCTGCAGCTGGAAGGCGTGCTGATAACCAGTCAAGGTCAACTGTCCTGGCATACCAAAAGGATGGAGCCATCTGAAGCTGCACCCGACATGACACCTTGGGGGGATGTGGATTGGATAATCCTGACTGGACCCTTGGGGGGAGGGTTTTGGGGATGCTTTCTATATGTGATTTTCGCGCCTATTGCCTCAGACTTTGCTTTTCTTTGGTTGCATTCAGTTCATATTCAGTAAAAGTACCTTCCTCTATGAAAATGAAGTCGGGGTTTTTCTTTCTTGAATACTGAAAGGAGGCATACCTGACAGGAGAGCTGGGAGATTGAATGGTGAGCTCTGGGAAGGAAATCCTATCTACTGCATAGGAAAATTTCCATATACCAGTTGTGGAATAATTAACAGATTAACAGAGGTATACCTGACAGATGCATAAATAGAGAAAGGATAAAGCACAGTCCTATCTTGATAAAGAGCATGCCCAGAAAAAAAAACAAAAAACATTTCACTGCAAAAATTACCTCTGCTCAATTATATATAATTATCTATTTATAGCAGATGAATGAATGTATTGTTTGAATGAAATGTTATAATTTAATGTCATTCAGAACTTTTTTTCATTCTATTTAATGATTTTTACATAAATACAAAGATATGGTAGTATATAGACTGATCGCCCCTGAATGATAAAGGTTTGAAAAATCAGTATTTTTTAGCATACAAAAAAGAAAACCAGGCAAGACCCTGCCAACAGTTCTCCTTGGCCTTTGGATAAATATACTATCATGGAAATAATATTGATTTATTCAAGAAACTCTGCTTTGACATTTATTTTAAAGCAACGGCTCAGATCAAATCCTTTCCCTACAGACTGAAATGATGTATTACAGCTGTTCTCTGACTACAGCTTTTATATAGAGGGGAGAGCAGGGTAGTCTCATGGCCCACTATTGATACTTAACACTGGAAGAAAACAGGAAAAAAATCTTTCCTTTATTTGTTGATTAGATGTATACTCTGCCTTTTCTCCAGGAACTTAATTGTCAGCCCTTCAAGATAAACCAGGTCAGGAAACATTTATTTATTTACTTATTTAGTTTATTTATTAAATGTTTATGTCATCCATCTCTCTATTAGGTAATATTATCAGATATTAACAGAATCTTGAAAGTCTCAGTTTCCCTATGCCTCCTCTTACACCCAAGAGAACCAAGGCTGGCTTACTTTGAGATTTTTCTCACCCACTCTTCCTTCCCAAGGTTATATTGAATCTTTACTTAATTATTGTGTTTTTCTTCAAAGTTATGTTTATATGTCTCTACACTAACAATATCTCATCATTTTGTACCTACCATCATAATCCTATGAGCAAAGTTAGAGAGAGAGAGAGAGAGAGAGAGGGAGAGAGGGAGGGAGGGAGGGAGGGAGAGGGGGGAGGGAGAGAGAGCTCACTGAAGATGTTACCTAGTTGGGTAATGAAACGTCTGCAAGAAAATCACCAAGCTCAGAGAGCACCAAGGACTCCACATTTCAACCCTGAGTTACAAATACTCTCTTTTATCAATATAGTTATATGGAAGCCACTGACCAGCATTCTGCTTCTCTTAATGAAAACCTGGTGTGCTAAATCAATCACTCAATGGCTGGCGACCCTGAATTCTAGTTCTGCCTTAGGGCAGTCATTCTATCTCAGCCCTTGAAAGGATGCAATGGCAAACCTTGGCCAGGGAAACTGCATCCATTGACTCAAAGCAGTGGTGAAATCCTCCCCATTTTGCCACTGCTTCGCTGTCCGCGCATGCGTGGTGCGCGCCAAAGGAAGGTGAGTAGAACAGCGATGGGGGGAACAGCTGTGCCACGCGATTTAGAATATAAATCACATGGCACAGCTGATCGTTGGAAATACCGGTTCAGATGAACCGGTAGCTTTTTTTACTACCAGTTTGCCCGAACCGGTAGCTTTTATCACTACTGGTTCACCCGAACTGGTGCGAACAGGTAGCATTTCCCCCCTGACTCAAAGGCATAAAACAGCAACAACAAACATCACCCATGACATAGTTCTAATAAGAATATTATGGGAAAAAGTGATGTACTGAAAGATGAACCAAACCAATTGAAATGGGAAACAATTATTTTAAAAAAATATACATACATTCACTGGGCTCCCAATCAAATTGACCTAGAGCCCCAACAAAAGATAGACAGAGGATTATAGAAGAGACAGAAACAGTGTATCAACTGTGAAGAATAATTAATTATATCTGCTTAAGCCCCAACTATATCTTTGAAAAAAATTGATCAGCCAAGTCCAGACCGTGAAGCTGTCTCCTTAATCCTGCATCATCCTAATTTGTATTCCTTTATTATTATAAGTATATTAAGATGGTGTCTTTTATATTACTCTTTGCTATTCATCTGTCCATTTTGTTATCTGGCTTCTCCTCTCTTCCTTCAGAGTCACATCAAACTAAATTTTAATGCCAGAAGCTACTTGGGATCCTCGTATCTTCCTTGAGTTTTACCTAGTTACTCTGTCTGTGTACCAATTCATCAGATGCCTGCCAGACTAGCGTTGCCTTGCTTTTTGCTTTTTGTTTTAATGAGTGGTATTTTCTGTTCCCATTATTTGCCTGCCAGCCAAGTTTCTTATAACATGTAAAAGGAAATGTTGCTCCCACATATTTAGAACCCCTGGATCCTGGACCTGTGTCCTATCCAAAGAGAGGACACTAGAGTAGAGTAGAGTAGAGTAGAGTAGAGTAGAGTAGAGTAGAGTAGGGTAGGGTAGGGTAGGGTAGGGTAGGGTAGAATAGAGAATAGAATAGAATAGAATAGAATAGAATAGAATAGAATAGAATAGAATAGAATAGAATAGAATAGAATAGAATAGCACTTAGACATGTATACCACTTCACAGTGCTTTACAGCCCTCTCTAAGTAGTTTACAGAGTCAGCATATTGCCTCCAACAATCTAAGTCCTCAGGATGGAAGGCTGAGCCAACCTTGAACCTGTTGAGATTCTGGTGCAGAAGTTCTCAGTGTATATGCAAATTGCAAGCAGCCAGCAGTCAGCAGAAGTAGCCTGTAGTACTGCATTCTAACCACTGCACCGTCTAGAACAGAACAGAACAGAACAGAACATTGGGCCAAGTGTGATTAGACAAGGAATTTGGTGCAGAAGTTCTCAGTGTATATGCAAAAGCAATAGGGTAATAATCATAATAATTATACCAATAAGAGGGCGTAGTAGAAAAGATGAGAAGGTCAATAACAATATTACAACCATAGAAGATATGAATATGCTTACACATAAGACAGTACCATGAGGATTAGGTGTTCAGCAGAGTGATGCCACAAGGGGAAAAAACTGTCTCTGTGTCTAGTTGTTTTGGCATGTAATGCCCTTTAGGGTGTCCCGAGGGGCGGAATTGAAACAGGTTATGTCCAAGATGTGAGGGCTGTGTAGTTATATAGACCCCTACAGTGCTATTGCAGAATCCCACCAGTTAATTATACACAGTGTGAAGAAGTGTTCTCTTTCACTGTTCTAAATTACCTTCTAATCACTTCCCTGCATGAACCCTGATTGAAGAGAGGGAGAAAAAAGTCACCCGACCCACTTTTCCTTGCTGTGATTTTGTACATCTCAGTTGTGTCTGTCCTCAGTCACCTTCTTTCCCAGCTAAAAATAAATTCTCAAACAATCTAGAAATCTACCATGCCATCAGCTTTCTCATTTCTTGCTCATTAGCAACACACTACAAAATTAACCTGAGATTTCTCTGCATTATCCTTACTACCTGAACAATTCAGATGCAATCAGGATGATGCTTTCTATGTACTTGCAAATCTGGGGCTTGGAGTCAATACCAATAGCCAATCATTACTTATGCTTTGTCAGTCTGAGCTAGACAATAGCTGAAGATAGATAATGTCAGCTAAATAATGCTGAGCCTTTCTGTTTCAAGTTCACTAAGTGTTCGCTTTTACTGCCCCCAGTGTTTTAGTAGTCCATTAATGTTCAAATATCCCCTCATGAAAAGACAAGCAATTAGGTTTCTAGCACTCTATTGCCCATAAATTTCCATGCATTTATTTACATTTATTTGCCTGTGTAAGTCTGCAAAACATTATCCCGACAGAGAAGAAGTTGCAAGTGTAAATCAATAATTGAAACAATTAACAAATGAACTGAAAACCCTCAAAAGCTTTCTGTTCACCATGGCATTAGATCTATGTCACAGAATGAATGCTCTAAATTGAGCATGTTAGAAAGTCCTGTAAGAATATTTGTAAATGCCAGCAAAATTGCATTAGAGGGCCATTCCTAACAACAAAGATCAGCATATCAGTAAATGAAGTTCAGTAAAATGATATTTAGGAACAGGTAGGGTGGGGTGGGGGGAAGCAATGCAGAAACAAAACATTTAGGAAGTCCTAGACTAGGGATCCCCAACCCACAGCTTGCAGCCAGTGGTGGGATTCAGCCAGTTTGCACCACTTTGGGCGAACCAATTGTTAAATTACCCACCAATCTCCCGCTATTGAAGTGGATCCTGGGTGTTGTGCTGCAATGGAAAAATGGGCAACAGAATGGCCAGTGGGAGGGAAGGAGAAGGCCATTTCCCCTCTTTCATCTCCCTGCTCCTACTCCTTCCCTCATGCTGGCTGCTCCGTTTCCCATTTCTCCATTGCAGCACAATGCCCAGGATCCACTTCGATAGTGTGTTTGTGGGTGGGTGGGTGGGTAATTTAACAACCAGTTCACCCAGGGTCAGGTTGACCATCATGGGAGGCTTGTCCCACATGCGTGGTGGAGCTGAGGTGAGGAATGGGCAATGCCTCCCACGACAGCCAACCTGACTGTTGTGGCCCGTCAGCAGCCTGTGCAGCTAGTAGCTGATTCCGACAGCGAGGAGGCTGTTGTGGTGCTGCGCCAGCAGCCTGTGCAGCTGGCACTCGAATCAGACAATGAGGAGGCTGGAGAAGATGTGGTGCCAGAGGTGGGGATTCAGCCAGGGCCTTCAGAACCTCCAGAAGCTCCTATAAGCAAAGACAAAGAAGAAGAGGAGCCTTTTCTCGATGCACGGGCGCACAAAGCTGCCAAAAGGCAGGAGTGGCTCCTTAGGAGGATGTCTCCTTGAGAGTAAAGCTTGGGGCTAATTGGCCACTCCCTTAGCTTATTTAAGGAAGGACGACGACTGAGGCAATTTGCAGAGAACAACTTCGTTCACTCTCCTTCGCATCTGG
Organism: Arizona elegans; assembly: GCA_022577455.1. NCBI lineage: Eukaryota > Metazoa > Chordata > Lepidosauria > Squamata > Colubridae > Arizona > Arizona elegans. The sequence continues at coordinate 240,317,417 of JAKOOJ010000001.1, forward strand.
ATTTTAGTTCTCTTATCAATTTCCTGCAAATTGCTTCTGGGCTTTCTGCCAACCATAGTAAGATTACAATTATTTATTCTTTGGATTCTTGTAGGCTGTTAAGAAAGTTAATTAACAGCCTTTGTTTGAAAAAGACTGATTTAATTTAGTAAACTAAAGTTTGTACAGACTTTGTGTGTGCTGCGTTCTTTGGGGTTCGTAGCTGGGGCAGAACACTGACCCTGGACGAACCGGTTGCTAAATAATTTGAATCGCACCACTGCCTGCAGCCCATTACCAGGCCTTGAGCCTTTCGGAACCAGGGGACAGAAGTGGTGGGTGAGTGCAGACATGCATGCTCCATTTGTGCAATCAGCAGGCATGTGTGTCCACTGCTCTCGCAAATGGTGCTGCAAACATGTGCTGGCCCACTTCTCGTGTGGAAGCATCTCCTCTCCTTCCCCTCCCCACCTGTCTGCAAAGCCAGAAAAGTTGGGAAATGCTGACTTAGACCTACAACCACAATTGGGGCCAGAATTTTCATTGCTAAGCAATGTTTGGTTGTTAAGTGAGTCACCCCCAATTTTACAATCTTTTTTTGCCATGCTTTTTTTTTTGAAGTGGCTCACTGCAGTTATTAAATGAATCACACAGTCATTAAGTAAATCCAGCTTTCCCATTGACATTGTTTGTCAGAAGTTGGCTGTGAAGATCACAAATGGTGACCACATGATCCCAGGACACTGCAAACTTGTAAATACATGCTGGTTGCCAAGCGCCTGAATTTCAATCACAAGATCATGAAGATGTATCAGCTGTAAGTGAGAGGACTGGTCGCAAGTCATTTTTTCCTCAGTTCCATTGTAATTTTGAACAGTTGTTAAACAAATGGTTGTAAGTCAACGATTGCTGTATGGGCTTTTCATGACTGAAGAGGAATTCTTGAAAATTCATTTTATTACTTTTCTTGTTCAAAGACAACATCAGAAAGTCAACAAGGATGAGTGCTGACCTAAATCTGGAATTAAACCAGCGTTGAGTCCCAATTGTGCTCATTCAATGTTACTGACTAAAAATTATTACAAAAGACTTCATATATGTACATGCTTTATGTTTCTGTAATTAATGCTTTAAAATAAGCTAAATGTTTATGTTATAATCTGATACTGTGTTGTTAAAAGACTCGTTTATTTTTAAGAGCTAGCTCCCCAAACCCATTAATAATAGCAGTCCAGAAATAACTTTCAGGCTAGCTCCACACAAATTGTTGTATTATGGAGAAAAACCCCCCAGTGTGCAGCAGAGTCATGCAGACCTGGGTGAGGCAATTAGAATATATCAACAGATCTATCCAGATATCTAAATCACATATTCTAAATACCATTATTCTTTTGCATTGCAACTAAGGCTAAGGTTTTTATGAGATTTCTTGTAATTTGCCTCCTCAGGTGTTGGAAAATTTCAAAAAGCTGTCAGAAGCTGAATCTTCAGGAAATTACACTCTCTAAATTACACAGAGGGAAAACACATTCCGGAGTAATAAGAATGATAAAAAGATTTTTTTTTTTTTGGTCCTTGCATAGTTCAATACTGATAAGCAAAACCAAACATTTTGCTGTGTTATATTTTCCAAAGTGCTACCAACCTCAAAACTTTCCAAGACACTTTGACCTAGAAAATAGAAACTTAGGAAACGTGTCAGCATTCAAATTCTTCTCTATGTTAAAAATATAAAATAATATTCAAAATAACAAAGTTGAAAATTTTAAAATGTTTTTTTAAAATACTATTGCTCTGTGAACATAATTTTGACTAAACATTAACCACCTGAGAGGCATCCTGACCTTTATTAACAACTATTTGAAAGACAAATTTTGAAAACTTTATTTTAACCTTGGTATAAAATTGCAACCAACATAATGAATTTAGTGACATCTGCAAGTGAAGCGGACTACCCTGTCAGAATGGTGGCCATGCTCATGATGTCATTTTGATATCATCAGGGCTTGTTGGAGATGCTACTGGATAAGATCCCTGCAATACCACATAAAAGCCAAATGAAGCTCTAAGCTCCTGAAACTTGTAACCAATTCAGTTGATCTATTTGCTGCAACAATTTAATTAAGTTATACCCAGCAAACACCATTTAATGATGGAAGTGTCAAAATGTCAAAATGTCAGGGCCAATTCAAGGGCATTCCCAGTTAAACTAATTTGACAGCATTAAGGCATAATCCCAACTATTCTGAAAGACATGAAGCCTACAGATATGAATATGTTTGCATTCTGTTTTGTCCTTTACATTTTCGCTTTCATTAAGAGAGAAAGCTGACAAGGCAACAGTTATGGTGTATTATGCATCATTTGGGATTAGAAATGTTAAATGTCACTTTGCTGTCTTTTTGAATGTTAACAGGTTGAAGGCCACTTTGACATCAGCACAGAACTATATAGATGATTATTTTTGTAATGCTTCAATTTTATTTTGGCATATAAAACATTAAATCATTTCCAATTTTTTATTCTTCAGCATCAGAATACCTTATCATTTATTATATCAAACAAGCGCGAGGTGACATGTTTTAAGATTTTTTTATCTGTATACTATATTTGTAGTCGAAAGAATGGTACAGAAATATTTCTGGCAGACTGATGTTTATAAACTGTGCAAAGAGGTGACCCAGAATGAAATCTTGTGCTGCAGCTCTAATTTTTATGTTAGTGGGGAAAATGTACCGAAATCACTTTTTAGGCTTCTGCAATGTTTGCATATTGAATGGCACTACTTTTGAAGGTGAAGCAGAACATTCAGCTAGCTGAAAATGTAGCTTGCTCAGCTTGCTTGTATCATTTTTAAACCTAGGAAGTCCTAAGGAAAATGGTTCTTGTTCATTTGGAGCCATTAGAAACTCCCAGGTGTCAATTTTTAAAGCTCCATTTGAAGAGGAACAGGTTTGGTAAAGAAACACTGGTCTTCATGTGTAGCTCTACAGACTTTTAAATATTCTGGTGAAATGCCCTGGATAAGGAAAAAAGTCTGCACGCTAATATTACCTAACTATGGAATATCCTGCTTTGATTGATAGGTTTCATATGATATCTATCTATATACTACTAAAACTCTTGCATCTGTTTGTCTGTAACCTTCACTTGGGCAAAATTGGAAGGTAGTGGGCAACCATGATTGAACCAAGTAACTTATAAAATGCCAGGACTCATTTCTCCTGTAGGAATGAAATTTGGGGAAGTATGCTTCTTCAGCACCACCAAGTCTTCTGACTACACATCCCATGCACACGCTGCTAGGTTGTGTGATACAAGGGAAGATGAGAGGGCTATATCCCCATGCTTTACCCCATCTCCCTCTCACTCCTGTATCCAGGCAGCTGGTGAGAAGGCCTGACAAGTGAGTGGAGATTGGCTGCTTTGGAACTGAGTTTGAAATAACTTAATAGCAGTGAGGTGGTGAAAGCTGCCTGTGGGGTGCGGTGGGGTGGGGTGGGGGTGGCTACTGTCGACAGGTTGTCTCTCTTCCTTTCTGGATGGAGGGTCCCTTGGGAACACAATGAGGAATGGGGGTGAAGATTTTCTTGTGGTCCATAGCTCCCTTTGTTTCCCCTCTACTCAACAAAGTGACAAGAAGTTCTGTGGGACAGAGGAGGAGTGATTTCTGACACTCCTTGCCAGCTTCCCACAAGCACTGTCAATTGGAAAGCTAGTGGGAATTCGCTCCCACCTCTATTGCTTTTTTGTCCACCTGTAGTCATTCTTTTTCTCTGAAAGGATGACCAAATGGGTCGTGGGTTGTCTAGTATATTCTATACTCCAGGTACACAGAATGGATGGTGTCTGTCATGGTGATGGAATCTTCTGATTGACCACATTTCTTCCATTAGGAGAAAGACAAGGGAAAATGCTGCTGTCTTGAATTCTTTGAAACCAGTGATTGTGGGATATTTTGGACTGAGGGTGGATTGAACCTGGAGACAACATTATTTATTTTAATGTATTTATTTGCTCATTTATTTTCCACATTTCTGAACCCCCCCTCTCTCTCAGAGATTGTGTTACATTAATTCCATTCCTATTTGTAGGTGAAATGAATGGCAATAAGAGATTCTTGTTCAGGCACCTGGCTCTTGAATTACAGACTCCCTCAGGACTCAGTTATTATTCCCTTGCTGCTCAATATCTAAATTAATGGATATTGGAAGTGCTCTCATTAGTATGCTGATGATATTCAGCTCTCTTTTTTCCTTTCCATTTCTTGATTTAGGAGAGGTGCAGATATTTGACAATTGCCTTGAGGTTATGAAGAAATTAGAAAAATGCCACTTTTATTTGATGTGGTAGCATTCTGTCTAAGTAACAACAGACACATAATCTGGGTGTACTCCTTGATTCCAGTCTATCACTAGAAGCACACGTGGTCTCAGTGATCAGTGGCTATAACCAGCTTTCATGTTTATGCTAGCTAGACTGAAATAGCCTAACCTCAGTGATCCTTCATTTAATAACCCCTAGTCTGATTTGTTGCAATGTATTTCATGTGGCTGTCTTTTAAGGGGGTTGGAAGCTGAAATTGGGGCAAAACACAGCTGCCTGATTCTTAAGTGGAGTCACTAAATAGTACCACATAAGACCCATATTAAAACTACTGCATTGATTGCTCAATTGTCATTATTAGTCTATTAAACTCTAAATAGGTTAGGACTCAGATACATAAACACATTTCCTCCTCAATAAGGCCAATTGGGGAAGTCCTATTGGTAGCCCCTTGGTAAATTTGGTCTATAGTGTGGTATCTAGGAGCAGGGTTTCTTCAGTGACAGCCCCCCAATAATGGAACTCCTTCTTAAGAGATGCTCAATGGGTTCTCCTTGCTTACGGAGATCCATCATTTAGTTATACCAAAGAGACAGTTTTCTTCAGATTTGAGATAATTATGCATAGAATTTTCTCAGCAGAATTTTACCCTCCCTCTGGTTAAATATATCCATCTGATTTTTTGGGGGTGTGTGTGTTTTTTTTCAATCAGGCAGAAAGAAAATTGAGTTGTCTGGCTTCTGTTCTTACTAGTCACTGAAATACTGGGTTTTTATTGCTATTTTTATGTTTTCTGAGTTGTCTCCAAAATTCAAATCAAGCATTTTTTTCCAGATTAAAAAACACTCCCAAACAGCCAGGATTTTAGAGAAGTGTTCTTTATGTTAGTACTACTGAAATTGTCCTTCTTATCAGTGAATACCTAAGAAAAGAAGACAAGATACTATCTTCCAAGTGTGTTGCCCAACATACATTTTCCTGGTTCAGACTTAATAAGAGACTAAGCAGGGGGGAAAGCACTGAGGACATAATACCCTTCAAATGGTATTGGTATTGCTTGTTAATAAGGGCAGCACAAAATCTACTCACACAAAGATACCCCTGATAAAAACAGGAACCTGCCAATTGCAAGGCACTGGATATATATTGAGTATGTGTGAGTTTATGTGTGAGAAGCAATTCTTGTATCTGGATCCTTCCAATGTAGTTTGCTCACATAGCCGGCACAGAATTATGCATGAATTGATAAGACATCATTTTAGGATATTAGCTCTGCTTTTTAAGGGAATGTAACTACATGGTTTTTATAAGTCTTGAATCAGTGGTGAAATGTAAAATTTGTTACTACCAGTTCTGTGGGTGTGGCTTGGTGGTGGTGGGGGTAATATGACTAGGTGGGCGTGGCCAACTTTTTTTTTTTTTTTACTTTTAAAAACATTTTTTCTACAACCTTAAGAGGTTGCAGAAAAAAATGCTTTTTACCACCTCTTTGGCTGAAGAGGTTGCAGAAACAATGCTTTGAAAAGCCTCTGCCGATCAAGCAATTCAGTTGGGATCGTCAGAGGCTTTTAAAGGCATTTTTTTTCTACAACCTCTTCGGCCGAAGAGGTTGCAGAAAAAAATGCTTTTAAAAGGCTCTGATGATCCCAGCTGAGCCATGCGATCATCAAAGGCTTTTTTAAAAAACTTTTAAAAGCATTTTTTCGGCCGAAGAGGTTGTAGAAAAATGCTTTTAAAAGTAAAAAAAAAAGCCTCTGATGATCGCATGGCTCAGCTGGGCATGGGGGCGGGGCAGGGATTTTTGCTATCAGTTCTCCGAACCACCTGCCACCATCGCTTCCAGATCGGGTGATCTGGTCTGAACTGGGAGCATTTCACCCCTGACTTGAATACAAGGTTCCAATGTACTGCCATTAAGCCTGGTTTCATGATGGTCTAGGAAGAGCAACCTGCCCTAGGGGCAATTACATGTGATCTCTTTGTGAGTTAATAAATTAAAGCAGGATGATTCTTTTACAAAATAAAAAGTAATGCCCTTTCATAGAGAAAGTAATATATGCCTTATGGTTCTTTATTTTAAAGCTATATTTGGGCTGGATGTTGCTTGTTCTCTGATCCTCCTTCACATCTGTAATAACTCTAATAAGACCTGCTTAAATGTTCCCATTCTTGACTCTTTCATATAGTGGAGAAAGATACAGCAAGCAAAAGGAAAGTGGCTGTAAGTGCAGCTAGGCTGAATTGCATGTCAAGAAGTAAGCTTTGGTTGCACATCATGTCAACATTAGTCTAACACAAACAGTTGCTACCAACCTGCCTTCCATTGAGGACCTGTATACTGCAAGAGTCAAAAAGAGGGCTGTGAAAATATTTACAGACTTCTCACATCCTGGACATAAACTATTTCAACTCCTACCCTCAAAACGACGCTATAGAGCACTGCACACTAGAACAACTAGATGCAAGAACAGCTTTTTTCCCAAACGCCATCACTCTGCTAAACAAATAATTCCCTCAACACTGTCAAACTATTTACTAAATCTGCACTACTATTAATCTCATCGTTCCCATCACCCATCTTCTTCCACTTATGACTGTATGACTGTAACTTTATTGCTTGTATCCTTACGATTTATATTGATATTGTTTCCTGGTTGCTTATTTGTACCCTATGACTATCATTAATCATTGTACCTTATGATTTTTGATGAACGTATCTTTTCTTTTATGTACACTGAGAGCCTATGCACAGAGACAAATTCCTTATGTATCCAATCACACTTGGCCAATAAAAAATTCTATTCTATTCTATTCTACACAGGGGTTAGCAACCCTCTGGAGCCGCATGTGGCTCTTTCATCCCTCTGCTCCTTGTTGCTGGTTGGCTCCACAATTGATAGGGCTTTTGGTTAGGACAGGTAGAGGAAAAAGGATGCCGTGCTAGGAGACTATGATGGGGGAATCAGACTTCCAGTTGGCTCCAGAATTGAATGGGGGCTTCCGGTTAGGACCTTTGTGGCTCTTTGAGTGTTTAAGGTTGCCGATCCCTAGTCTAACATGTACACGAGGGTTAATGAAACAAATCATGGTTAGAACAAACCAAAGCTTAGGTACCATGACATAGGCTAGGAGAACATTGAAAATGACAGAAACATACCCTGGTTAGATGGTTTGTGTTATCCTCTTTACACCTACATTTTAAAAGGAAGCCTATCTATTTTTGGCATTTCTGTAGAGTACAGTATGTCATTTGCATTACTAATCAGTTCAGGAAGACTGAGCCATCCAACTGTGTGGGTAGATAACCATACTGCTAAACAGTAAGATGTAAGAAAACAGAAACTGAAATTTTCTTGATACTAGAGAAAAGGTCTCTAAAAATAACATCTAAAGTGGAAAGCAGATATGCAAAAATATTGTTGCTGAAGAACTAATATAATTGAATTAAGCTCTATCCAATCTTTTCAACTGACTGCAATTTACTCTGATAGCCTGCAATTTACTTTGATTTGTTTTCTTCCAAGTTTGCATACAATATTGTGAGAGCCACTCAATAGCTCTAACAAAGGTTGAGATCCGGACCTGAGTGTACTCTAAAAACCTGAAGAGGAATATTCCACTATTACTCTTCATTGAAATTAAGACCAAGTCCTTCAATTGGCTGATAGCAGAAACATAGTTTCTTAACTATTGATTGTTTGTATTTTTCAGCAGCTGGCTACAAAGGAGGAAGGCTTCTTAGTTTTGAGTCCCGTTTATGGAATGGTCACCAGAACCGTTCCATACTGCTATATTGGGAAACTGACTCTTATCACCAGGATCTTAGAGATTTTACAATTTAATCATTCAATTCATAACCATGCCACTTCCTAGCTTCAAACTGAGTGAAAGATACAACTCTTTCTCCATGCATGCAGCATATGCATTTATTATTTGTGCAACCCAATGTTTATTACACAATGTTTGTGCAACACAAACAGCCAGTTTGGTCTAGTGGTTAAGACACCAAGATCAAAACCAGGAGACTGTGAGTTCTAGTCCTGCCTTAAGCTTGAAAGCTGGCTGGGTGACTTTGGGCCATTCATTCTCTCCCAACCAAACTCATCTTACAAGGTTGTTGTTGTGGAGGAAGATGCATTAGTTACATTCATCACCTTAAGTTAGATATAAAACTAACAAAAGCAGGATAAAAATAAGTCAATAAAATATAAATATTAAAAAGGATGGCATCTCAATCATCTCTGTCATTGTTAAGCCAAGGACTAGTGCTATGGACATCCTTGATTCAGTTTCAAAATTATTTGAAGGGGTGTTTTAGTAGATTAATTTTAACACATTTATCTGAAAGAAAGACACTGTACTTAAAACTATCAGTTTCCCCAAATGGAATATTAGAAACAATTAGAACAAATTACCTGCCTCTATTAATGTATTCCTTACTATATATATGTCAAGTTTGTCATTTGAAGATTGGGACTTTAGAGAGATATCCTCACATATATCTGAGAATTACAGTTGATAGTCATGATCCCCATAATTAAGTGCTTTCCATGATTTTAGACAAGAGTTTTTTGACTTCTACCTGAAATGTCTGTAGTTAAATATTAAATCTCCATCAAAAGCAAATACTACTTAGCAAGGATGAAGTTAACATTGTATGACTTGAAACCTTAGAAACTCTTAGATAGAACCTCAATAAAATAAAGATTTTGTTAAGTCCCCCAAATTGTTTTTCATTCTTAGATGCTGATTCTGCTAAGGGGTTTAGGCTGAAAATGTACTGTAAGTATGAAGATATTTCATAGACTAAATAGGCTTGAGTTTGACAAACTTCTGCTACAACAATAGTACAGTTCACCTTGACTGGTTTACTCTTGCTTTACTCCCAACTATAACTCTATAGTATCTCTTTAACACCAGTTTCCATGCAAGCTTCCATTGTAGCCATTCTCTTAAATGTTAAATTTGTCTCTTTTCAGAATGATTTATTCACGCTTTCCTTAAGAAGTACACAAGCTAGCTGGTCTCTCAATGCATTATTTAGTTTTTCACTAAATGTACAAGGTTCAGATAGCTTTATAAGTTAAGTGCAGTTAGGGCTGTCCGTTCTTCTGTTTCCACTCAGGAAACCATGAAATGTCCTGAAATCCTTAATGGTTTGAGCCCCAGGTATTCTTATCTAAGTCTGCAAAACTGCATTGTGAAAGTTTTTGTGGGACAGTTAAACTGCTTTTATTTATTATTATGCTAAATACTTGTATCCCACCACCATTCAATAATATAAGCATCTTTTTTCAGAACTATCTCATTTACCTCAACTAATTTATTTATTTATTTATTCAATTTATATCCCGCCCTTCTCCTAGTGGACTCAGGGCGGTGCACAGCCAGAACTAAAACACATATCAATACAAAATTTAAAATAATTAAAATAATTAAATAACTGTGGCCCAAAAATTTTAAACATTGAAAACTAAAATCCATTTGACAATTTAAAAGCTAAAAAAGACTAAAAGGGCGGGGGGGGGGGGGGTTTCACGCTAGCCCTGCTTGATGGAAAAGAAAAGTTTTTAGGGCACGGCGAAAAACCTGGAGATCCGATATCCTTCGTATCTCCGGGGGCAAATCGTTCCAGAGGGCAGGAGCTGCCACAGAGAAGGCCCTCCCCCTGGGGGTTGCCAGCCAACATTGCTTGGCTGTCGGCACCCTGAGGAGTCCCTCTCTGTGGGAACGTACTGGTCGGTGGGAGGCTATTGGCGGCAGAAGGCAGTCCTGCAAATACCCAGGTCCCATGCCATGGAGCGCTTTAAAGGTGGTGACCAACATCTTGAAGCACACCCGGAAGACCACTGGAAGCCAATGCAGCTCATGCAGGAGAGGTGTCACATGGGAGCGCCCCCTCGCTCCCATAATCCCCCATGCGGCTGCATTCTGCACCAGTTGGAGCCTCTGGGTGCTCCTCAAGGGGAGCCCCATGTAGAGAGCATTGCAGTAGTCCAGGTGGGAAGTGATGAGCGTCTGAGTGACTGTGCGTAAGGAGTCCTGATCCAGAAAGGGACGCAACTGGTGAATCAGGCGGACCTGATAAAAAGCCCCCCTGGCCACGGCCATCATATGCTCTTCTAAAGACAGCCATGTGTCCAGGAGGACCCCCAGGTTGCGAGCCCTATCCGTGGGGGCCAATAACTCGCCCCCAATAGCCAGCGATGGCACCAGCTGGCTATATTGGGACGCCGGAAGCCACAGCCACTCGGTCTTGGAAGGGTTGAGTCGAAGCCTGTTTCTCCCCATCCAGACCTGCACGGCCTCCAGGCACTGGGACATCACTTCAAGGGCATCGTTGGGATGGCCTGGGGTGGAGATGTACAGCTGAGTATCATCAGCATACTGATGGAACTCCACCACAAAGCCACAGATGATCTCGCCCAGCGGCTTCACATAAATGTTGAACAGAAGGGGCGAGAGGACCAACCCCTGTGGCACCCCACAAACAAGGTGCCTCGAGGTTGACCTCTGCCCCCCTGCCAACACCGACTGCGACTGGTTGGAGAGATAGGAGGAGAACCACCACAACCCTAACCCCTATCCCGAGCCCTCCAGAGATCATCCACCAACGCGACCAATGCCGTTTCCGTGCTGTGCCCAGGCCTGAAGCCGGACTGGAGCGGATCCAGATAGACAGCTTCATCCAGATACCCAGGAAGCTGTCGCACCACCACACTCTCAACAACCTTCGCCAAGAAGGGAAGGTTGGAGACCGGACCATAGTTAGCCAAAATAGCCAGATCCAGAGCAGGCTTTTTGAGGAGGGGCCTCACCACCGCCTCTTTCAAGGCAGATGGCAAGACACCCTCACTCAAGGAAGCGTTGATAATCCCCTGGAGCCAGCCTCGCGTAACCTCCTGGGAGCCCAGCACCAACCAGGAGGGACACAGGTCCAATAAATATGTGGTCGCGTTCAGCCGCCCCAGTATCCTGTCCACGTCCTTGGGAGCAACAGGGTCGAACTCCTCCCAAATGGCAGTCCCAAGACCGGCACCCATCATCCCGTCTGTACCTACCCAGTCAGAGACGAAGCCTTCCCGAATGTGAGTGATTTTATCGTGCAGATACTGGACAAAATCCTCGGCACGACCCTGCAAGGGATCCTCCCACGCTCCCCGATGGAGGAGGGAGCGGGTCACCCTAAACAGGGTGGCCAGGTGGTTATCTGCCGATGCAATAAGAGCAGAAAAATAGTTACATTTTGCTGCTTTTATCACCACTAGGTAGGTCTTAATATGAGACCTTACCAGTGTTCGGTCGGATTTGGAGCGACTAGATCGCCAACTGCTCTCTAGGCATCTTTTCCAGCGCTTCATCTCCCTCAGCTCCTTGGAGAATCAAGGAGCCAGGTAGACTCAGTGACGGGTCAGAGGCCGCACAGGCACGACTTGGTCCAAAGTGTCAGCAGCCATCCTATCCCAGGCAGCCACCAGCTCCTCAACCTAGCTGTGAGTCAGAGCCTCAGGAAGTGACCCAAGCTCCATCTGGAACCTATCAGGATCCATCAGGCGCCTGGGGTGGAACCATCTGGTCTGTTCTGCCTCCCTGCAGCGGGGTGTGGCGGTTAGAAAGTCAAGCCTAAGAAGGGAATGATCCGACCATGACAAGGGCTCAATCACTAACTCCCCTATCTCAAGATCATTCATCCACTGTCCAGAGACAAAAATCAAGTCCAGAGTGTGTCCTCCCTTGACTTATTCAAGTCTTTCAGTCAATGATATCCAATCACCTATGATTCTATGAAAGCAATAATTTTCCAATTTTGAATTCAGTTTTGGTCACCACGATAGCAAAAAAAAAATAAAATAGAAAGAGTGAGAGAAACGCAACAAAGATGATTTGAGGGTTGAAGACTAAAATATATGATGAACAGTTGCAGGAACTATGTCCAGCCAAATAAAGAAAAGAACTAGGGTTGACATGATAGCAGTCTTCCAGTACTTGAGCAGTGTCACAAAGGAGGAAAACCCGTTCTCCAAATTACCTGAGGGCAAGACAAGAAGTAACTGCTGGAAACTTAACAAAAAGAGATCCAACTTAAAATCAAGGAGAAATTTCCTATCATTGAGAACAATTTTTTATTTATTTATTTATTTTTATATGCCGCCCTTCTCCGGAGACTCAGGGCGGCTTACAATGTGCTAAGCAATAGCCTTCATCCTTTTGTATATTTATACAAAGTCAGCTTATTGCCCCCACAAACCGGGTCCTCATTTTACCCACCTTAGAAAGGATGGAAGGCTGAGTCAACCTTGAGCCTGGTGAGAATTGAACTTGCAGTAATTGCAGGCAGCTGGATGTTAAATGCTGCCTTAGTAGGAGGCATTAGCCTCCTGTGCCACTCAGGCAATGGAACGGCTTGTCTCCAGAAGTTGTGGGTGCACCATCGCTGGAGTTTTTAAAGAAGAGATTGGACAATCATTTGTCCAGAATGGGATACGTTGGGTCTCCTGTTTCAGCAGGGGGTTGGACTAGAAGACGTCCAAGGTCCCTTCCAATTCTGTTTTTCTGTTATTACCAAGAAATCTGATTGTCATTCTATACTATTCTTTTTTCCTTTTCTTTACTCTCTGTGAGCAGTTCAGCATTATTGGCCTGTTTGGCCATAAGATGTTTCTAGAAGAAAGAGAAAGTGGGGGCGGGGGGGGGGGGGCAGAGGGAGACAGAGACTTTGTCTCCTTCATCAATCAGTCTAAGATGACCCATATTGCTCGTTACAGAGTAACAAAATGACTTCTAGTGCCTGGCTGAAAAATGTTATGGTGAGCAAGTTATCTTTAGGAAGGTGGTAGACCGTGACTAACTATGATAGATGATTCTGCATATCTCACTGAAGCGGTAACCTTGTCTCATTAGTACAGCTACTAATATCCACCATTTTACAGCATAAGCAAAGAAAATGGTTTATTTACATTGTTATTTAACATACGACAGTAAGAACAGTTAACAGAACAAAGGATAGAAATGCCTGGCTGAAGTTTTAGAGATATTGTGACCTGAGTGAGACATGAATTAAGGAAGGCCAAATGCCAGAGGGAACAGATGGGTTCCTGTGAAGATCTGTCATTGGAGCTTTTCACTATGATGCAATAATGCTGCATTTCCCATTGTACTGTGTGGTCTGCCTTGGGCTTTGGAATTGCCATCCCATTATTGTGACTTTTAACACTCAGCAGAGTAAACAGATGCTATACAAAAGAAAAAAATGTTCAATATCAAATGAAACGGGGATGAAATAGACCCCCGTTCTCTTTCATTCTTAACGTATTGCAAAATAAATGTACACATATGGAGAAAATAGGCTAGCTACTCCAAAGGATGAAGAAAAAAAAAAGCTCCTTGGAGGACTGCCATTGTAGGAATAGGGATGGCAAAGGAAGACACCAGGAAAGGAAAAGCTTTGGGTTAATTACTTCTTCAAGACAAAATGATACAATAGTGGGTTTGTGTTGTGTAGAGTGCATAGCTAATTGGAGTGCTGTAGGAGTGTTACCTAGCAACTTAACAGAGTGAAGGAAGATTGTATTGGATTTCTTGTGCAAAATATACTAGGCTCAATGTCACGGGCTACATGATGAGGTAACTCAGTGTCAACTACAATGTCTAAAATGTGGGACTGAGCAGGGAAACCCAGGTTTCCAGTATACTCAGGGCCACATGAGGGCTGTGGGCTGTGGGTTGGACACATTTGTTTTATATGGACCTTTTGCTGAAAACAAGCAATGAATTGATGATTTATGGATTTGAAGACTAAGAAAGATGAGGATTAATGCAGAAGTGAAGGGACTTGTAAAATACTTAAGGTGGAAAAACAGTAAAATTGTAATCATCTGTTGAAAAGAAGGTCAGAAGTCTTCTACATGTTTCTTTAGTTTGGTTTTCTTTTTGGGGGTTTTTTTATTATTATTATTATATGAAAACGTTCAATAAATATGATTCTCCACATATCCATACCTTCTTTCAGAAAACAAGAAAAGAGTTGTCACCTGCTTTGCTGATAAGGAACTAAGTGTAAGCCTTAAGTGCACAATGTACTATGTGCTTAGAGCTCAATGCATTGTTAGAGACCCCACACACCCACTTCACGGTCTGTTTCTGTTATTCCCCTCTTGGAAGGAGGTTTTCAAGTATTTCTAGCAGGACTACCAGATTCTGTAACAGCTTTGTTCCCTATGCCATCCGTCTGGTAAACTGGCAAGATTCATTTTTCTTGCCACGTACATGCATATATCTGAACTAGACTGTGTTGTTTCCCTGTGTCATATATGTGGGTATATACATAATTTTGTATTTATTTATTTTTTTGTCATGTTTATGTAGTGTATATTGGAGGTGGTGACCCTTTGAGAGCTATATGCAACGAAATTTCATTTTAATGTATGCCGATTAATGTACATTCAAAGTGACAAAGTTATTCTAAGTTCTAATTAAGATTCTCAGAAGAAAACTCTCCTAGGAAAAGGGGGAGCTGCAGATAGGCTGGTATACACATATGATGCCATGATAACATTAGAAGTAGAGTTAAGAAGGAAAAACATTTCCTTAAGAAAGAAAAACCTAGACAGAAGGTTAGAAAATGAGGTTAAAGGAAAAGGAGGCAGCTAAAATAGCTAAGGTGGAATTCACTCTAATAAGTGTTGATGATAAATAATGGATTTTAAATAAGAGGGGGAAAAATGCCTAGTGGGTCCAAAAAGGATAGAAGATTTAGTTTAGATTATGAGTGATCAAGTCTATGAAGCATTTTTGAGGGTAAAACCTGGAGAAATCTGGCCAAACAGAAAAAAAATCACAAATTACAAACCACGGCAGATTTTATGGTGCTAGAAGGGAGATGGAAGGTCTAATCAAAGGTTCACCTATCAGAAGGATACCATTGGATCCAGGCCAAATGACATTTCAGCTGACTGTAAGGGATAGAAATTGCCGCTAAGTTTAACATGCCTTTTTAAAAACTCTGGATAGAACTAGGTCTGATATTAGCAAATTAAAGAGGTACAAACATGCTGGTTTACACTTATTTTAAACTCATGCTTTATCCTGCTTAGAACTTCATGTTTAAAATAGATTCGCGCCAAGTGTTCGTGTGCATGGAAATATAAAATTCTCCTACCCTTTGACAACAAACTGCTATGCTGGGAGTGGGAGAATTATTTGCAAAAGAATCCACAACATCAGGGAAATGAAATTGGTTGATTTATTCGATGAAGCGTGACTGGATTGGCTTCTATCTCCATTAGGTAAATAAAATCACAAAAAGCAGAAGTGGAAAGCTAGGAGCCCTGCCTCTTTATATATTAGATTCTTAAAACTGGTGACATTGCAATCCAAACTCAGAAGGAAACTGATACTGCATGCCAACATACCAAACAAGATTTATGTATTCCCCTCAAAGAAAGGGTCAGGATCTGTATAAGAGAGGTCAGACTCCTTGTTAGCTCTGGGATTCTGTCAATATTTCATGCAGTGGTAGAGCACATTTCAGTCACTTGCCCATGATGGAATGGCTCCATAATCAGTCTTGAAGTTCCATGTATTGTTTTATGTATCTGATTTAATCCTGATGGCAACAAAGTATACTTTACTTAGAGAACACATGAAAATAATTAACAGCTAGTTGAGAGCTCATTTAAACCATATAGGTACCAATGGGGAAAATGATGGGGTTTTTGCTGGCTATCTTATTCAGGGAACAAAATTAACTACATCTTATTTTTTAATGCATGTTCATGTGTTCATTTCCATTAAGGGATCCTATCAACATTTCTATCCCAAGAATAAGGAAAGAACCTGCATTGTTCATTTAGGAAATTATATTCAAATTATTACTGGGGTTCTTTTCCCCCAAACTCCATTTATAATTAATATCAATGATATTGGTCATACTTTTAAACACCAAAATAGCCTTTAAAGGAGTAAAACAAACTTGGAAAATTATTTTATAATCTAGAGAAAAGATAAATATTGGTAAGTAGTAGTAAAAGGGAGAGAGTTCTGTTTACATGTATAAAAACTCAATTTCACTTCAGTTGTTACAGGACAAAAATAATGTGGGAATAGGGAGTAGAGTAGAAAAATTTAGGTTGGGCAAAACACCTATTGGAATTGGATCAACATCCAAAATTATTTAGCAGACAATATCCAAGATTATTTAGAAGGAAATAACAATCTACCAACAGAATAGAAAGGAAATTTTTAAAAAAGCAACGGTAGAAAAGAACAACTTCTGATTGATAAAATAGGATTGGAAGATTACAAAAGTCTGTAGTACAGTGGACTAAAGCACACTGTTATTAACATCTGCTGCTTGTAATTACTGCAAGTTCAAATCTCACCAGGCTCAAGGTTGACTCAGCCTTCCATCCTTTCAAAGGTAGGGGAAATAAGGACTCAGATTGTGGTGGCAATAAGCTGACTTTGTATAAATATACAAAAGTATGAAGGCTATTGCTTAACGCATTGTAAGCCGCCCTGAGTCTCCGGAGAAGGGCGGCATATAAATTAAAGCCAAAAAAAAAAAAAACCAAACAAACAAAAAACAGAAAAAAAGCTAATAAAATAATTTACATATGGTCTGGATTGATTATAAAAAAGTGTTTGATTCATTACCACATAATTGGAGAATGAAATGTTTGAAAACAACTGGGGTCAGAAAAAACATCAGAATCTTTATAGAAAAAATAAGACCGAATTGCTGATTGGAAATGAAAAATATGGGCTTGTTAACATTAGAAGAGGCATCTTCCAGGGTGACTCATCATCACTCTTATTATGTGTCATTGTTATGGTCCAACTTTCAGTAATGTTGAAGAAAACACACCTTGGCTCTTAAATACTAATAAATTCTCACATTTGCTTAGTATAAATGATCTGAAGTTTTATGGAAAATCAGAAATTGAAATCCAGTAATTGACAAATACAATAAGAATTTGGCTCATAACACACCAAATTTAACTGTGGTTGAAAAGAAAGTGTGGATAATGGCATAAGCCAACTGTAGTGGTCCCAATGGTTATTTGCTCCCTGGGTGCCATACCAAAAGTCTTGGACGGCACTTAGAAAATCTGTGCATTGACAAATATTTCCATCTTTTTTTTTAAAATTTGATTTATATGCCGCCCTTCTCCGGAGACTCAGGGTGGCTTACAATGTGTTAAGCAATAGCCTTCATACTTTTGTATATTTATACAAAGTCAGTTTATTGCCCCCACAAACTGGGTCCTCATTTAACCTACCTTAGAAAGGATGGAAGGCTGAGTCAACCTTGAGCCTGCTAAGAATCGAACCTGCATAAATTGCAGGCAGCTGTATTAATAACAGGGTGCATTAAACCACTGTACTATCAAGGCTCCTATCTATCAATTCCAAAAGGTCATATTGCTGGGATCCTCACATATACTACACAGATACATTATGACATCCTAGGTTCTTGGGAAGAACTGGATGAATATGAAAGCTAACACAAGCTAAAGAAGTGGCAGCTGTGATTTCACACTGGTGTGCATATTTATTTATTTATTTATTTATTTATTTATTTATTTATTTATTTATTTATTTATTTTTCATATTTGTATACCGCCCTACTCCCGAGGGACTCAGGGCGGTGAACAGCCATAAATAAATACAAAGACATATAAAAGTTAAAAACTATTAGAACAGATTAAATCATTTAGGTTTAGGTTCAAAGATTAAAACATCCAAATTTATCTAAAAGAGATTTAAAAACCAATTTAAAAGCCAATTTAAAGGCCAATTTAAAAGGGAGAGTTAGGCCAGACCAGCTTGTGGGAATAAAAACGTTTTTAGGGTGCGGCGGAAGATGCGTAGGTCTTGGATCCTCCGTATCTCTGGGGGGAGCTCGGTCCAGATGGCAGGTGCCCCCACAGAGAAGGCTCTCCCCCTGGGGGCCGCCAGTCGACATTGTTTGGCTGACGGCACCCCGAGGAGCCCCTCTCTATGGGAACGAACTGGTTGGTGAGAGGCTACTGGTGGCAGGAGGCGGTCTCGTAAGTACCCTGGTCCTGAGCCATGGAGCGCTCTAAAGATAGTAACCATAACCTTGAAGCGCACCCGGAAAACCACCGGGAGCCAGTGCAGCTCGCATAGGAGGGGGGGTCACATGAGAGTGCCACATTGCTCCCGTCACCACCCATGCAGCCGCATTCTGGACCAGTTGGAGTCTCCGGGTGCTTCTCAAGGGTAGCCCCATGTAGAGAGCATTACAATAATCCAGGCGTGAGGTGACAAGGGTGTGAGTGACCGTGCGTAACGAGTCCCGATCCAGAAAGGGATGCAACTGGCGAATCAGGCGAACCTGATAAAAAGTCCTCCTGGCCATGGCCATCATATGTTCTTCTAAAGACAGCCGCGAGTCTAGGAGGACGCCCAAGTTGCGAACCCCATCTGTGGGGGCCAATGACTCGCCTCCAATAGTTTAGTTTAGTTTAGTTTAGTTTTATTTGATTTGTATACCGCCCTACTCCCGAAGGACTCAGGGCGGTGAACAGCCAACAATAAAATACATAGATACACAAAATTTAAAAACCCAATAAAATCAAATTAAATTATTTGGCCCAGACAAATTAAAACACCCCGATAATTTAAAAACAGATTAAAATTTAAATATTTAAAAAGGGAAGAGATTAGGCCAAGCCCGCTTGATGGAATAAAAAGGTCTTCACAGCACGGCGGAAGGAGCGCAGATCCGGGATCCTCCGTATCTCCGGGGGGAGCTCATTCCAGATAGTAGGTGCCCCCACAGAGAAGGCTCTCCCCCTGGGGGCCGCCAGTCGACACTGTTTGGCTGACGGCACCCGGAGGAGTCCCTCTCTATGAGAGCGTACTGGCCGGTGGGAGGCTATTGGTGGTAGTAGGTGGTCCCGTAGATAACCAGGTCCTAAGCCATGGAGCGCTTTAAAGGTGGTAACCAAAACCTTGAAGCGCACCCGGAAGACCACTGGGAGCCAGTGCAGCTCGCGCAGGAGAGGTGTTACATGGGAGCGCCATGTCGCTCCCATTACCACCCGCGCGGCCGCACTCTGCGCCAGTTGGAGCCTCCGGGTGCTCCTCAAGGGGAGCCCCATGTAGAGAGCATTACAATAGTCCAGGCGGGAGGTGACGAGGGCATGAGTGACCGTGCGTAACGAGTCCCGATCCAGAAAGGGACGCAACTGGCGAATCAGGCGAACCTGATAAAAAATCCTCCCGGTCACGGCCGTCAAATGCTCTTCTAAAGACAGCCGTGAGTCCAGGAGGACGCCCAAGTTGCGAGCCCTCTCCGTGGGGGCCAATGATTCGCCCCCAATAGTCAGTGATGGCGTCAACTGACTATATCGGGATGTCGGAAACCACAGCCACTCGGTCTTGGATGGGTTGAGCCTGAGCCTTTTCCTCCCCATCCAGATCCGTACGGCCTCCAGGCACCGGGACATCACTTCAAGGGCATCGTTGGGGTGATCCGGGGTGGAGATGTACAGCTGAGTGTCATCAGCGTACTGATGGTACTCCACCCCGAAACCACGGATGATCTCGCCCAGCGGCTTCACATAAATGTTGAACAGGAGAGGCGAGAGGACCGACCCTTGCGGCACCCCACATATGAGGGGCCTCGGGGTCGACCTCTGTCCCCCTGCCAACACAGACTGCAACCGGTCAGAGAGAAAGGAGGAGAACCACCACAACACAGTGCCTCCCACCCCTAACTCTTCCAACCGGTGCAGCATGATACCATGGTCGATGGTATCAAAAGCCGCTGAGAGATCTAACAGGACCAGGACAGAGGAGCACCCTCTGTCCCGAGCCCTCCAGAGATCATCAACCAACGCGACCAATGCCGTTTCCATGCTGTACCCAGGCCTGAAGCCCGACTGGAATGGATCCAGATACGTCGTTTCATCCAGGTGCTGGGGGAGCTGTTGCGCAACCACACTCTCAACAACCTTCGCCACAAAACGAAGGTTGGAGACCGGACGATAATTTACCAACATTGCCGGGTCCAGGGAAGGCTTCTTGAGGAGAGGCCTCACCACCGCCTCTTTCAAGGCGGCAGGAAAGACACCCTCACCCAGCGAAGCATTTATAATCCCCTGGAACCAGCCTCGTATCACCTCCCGAGAAGCCAGCACTAACCAGGAGGGACACGGGTCCAATAAACAAGTGGTCACGTTCAGTCTACCCAGAATCCTGTCCACGTCCTCAGGGGTCACAGGATCAAACTCATCCCAGATAACATTCTCAAGACCTGCCCCAGTCCCTCCCCCTGAGACTACCCAGTCGGAGTCCAGATCTTCCCGAATCTGAGCGATTTTGTCATACAGATATTGAACAAAATCCTCGGCTCTACCCTCCAAGGGGTCCTCCCGCGCTTCCTGGTGGAGCAGGGAGCGGGTCACCCTAAACAGGGCGGCCGGGCGATTATCTGATGACGCAATAAGAGCAGCAAAATAGCTACATTTCGCTGCTTTTATCACCACTAGGTAATTCCTAATATGAGATCTTACCAGTGTCCGGTCAGTTTCAGAAAGACTGGCCCTCCAACTACTCTCTAGGCATCTTTTCCGGCGCTTCAACTCCCTCAGCTCCTCAGTGAACCAAGGAGCTAAATGAGATCGGCGCCGGGTCAGAGGCCGCAAAGGCACGACCCGATCCAGAGCTCCAGCGGCCACCCTATCCCAGGCGGCCACTAGGTCTCCAGTCGGGGCATGTGCCAGAGCCTCAGGGAATGGCCCAAGCTCCATCTGGAACCTATCAGGTTCCATCAGGCACCTGGGGCGGAACCATCTTACCGGCTCCGGCTCCCTGCGGCGGGGTGTAGCGGTTCGAAGGTCGAGACGAAGGAGAGAGTGATCAGACCATGACAAGGGCTCGGTGACTATATCCCCTATCTCGAGATCACTCAACCACTGTCCAGAGACAAAAACCAGATCCAGCGTGTTTCCCCCCGTGTGGGTAGGGCCATGAATTAACTGTGTCAGGTCCATGGCTGTCATGGAAGCCATGAACTCCCGAGCCACCTCAGATGCCTCACCAACGGATGGCAAGTTGAAATCCCCCATGACCATAAGCCTAGGGGTCTCAACCGCCACCGTGGCGATGATGCTGAGTAGCTCGGGCAGGGCTGTTGCCACATGGCAGGGAGCCAGGTACATGATCAGCAAACCCATCTGAACCCCGTGACCCCATTTCACAAGGAGGGATTCACAGCCGGCCGTCTGAGGAACAGTGGCCTCCCTCGGTCTCAGACCTTCGTTAATAATAACCGCTACCCCCCCACCCCTACCCTGCAACCTCGGCTGATGGAATGCGCGGAAACCTGGTGGGCACATTTCAACAAGAGGGACCCCCCCCTTGGCCCAACCAGGTTAGCCATAATACCTGCCAGGTCCGCTCCCCCCTCCTGAACAAGATCACAAATGAGGGGGGCTTTATTTACTACAGACCTGGCATTGCATAACATCAGACGGAGGCCAGGGCCCTGAGGATCTGCGCCACCTGGAGAACGAGTGGAGCTTTGGGGGCCGGAGCGCGCCACCGCTCGAAGACAGTGGGCGCGGGCTCCCCTAACATGATATGGCCCCCTGCTCCTGCCATATCTACCCCTCCCAACCACAGTACTGATGGTAGAAACCTTATCTGGATGAACTTTATCCCCCCTCTTGACCCCGGGCCCCCCACCCCCCGTGCCGTGCTCCACAGCCATACCTGGCCCTCCCCTTAGTGGGTTATCCCCCATACCCACGGCCTTACTTCTGATCCAACCCTCCCCCCCAGAACCCCTTAAGACATTCGTTAAAACTTTATATAAAAATCCCCTCAACCCCCTCTTCGCGGCATGCCACCTCTCTGGGTTCCAAAGCCCTTCATCGAGGTAGGCCTTCGATAACGTAGAAGGCCAGGCTTGCGAGAGGGGGGAGTCTCGCAAGGCAAAGAGCTCAGCCGGTGAATACATTCCTGCAAGTCCACCTGGGGAAATGGGGTCAGGCTAAGGATTCAATGATGGTACATTTAAAGGTCCAGGAGAGACAGTTCACCATTTTGGCGCGGATCAGAACCGGGGCTCCACTCTCCTCTCACGGGCCAACTGTGGCGCCAACTGACTATATCGGGACGACGGAAACCACAGCCACTCGGTCTTGGATGGGTTGAGCCTGAGTCTGTTCCTCCCCATCCAGATCCGTACGGCCTCCAGGCACCGGGACATCACATCGAGGACATCATTGGGGTGATCTGGGGTGGAGATGTACAGCTGGGTGTCATCAGCGTACTGATGGTACTTCACCCCAAAACCACGGATGATCTCACCCAGCGGCTTCACATAAATGTTGAACAGAAGGGGCGAGAGGACCGATCCTTGCGGCACTCCACATATAAGGGGCCTCGGGATCAACCTCTGCCACCCTGTCAACACAGACTGCGATCGGTCAGAGAGAAAGGAGGAGAACCATCATAAAACAGTGCCCCCCACCCCTAACCCTTCTAACCGGTGCAGCATGATATCATGGTTGATGGTTTCAAAAGCCGCTGAGAGGTCTAATAGGACCAGGACAGAGGAGCAACCCCTGTCCCGAGCCCTCCAGAGATCATCAATCAATGAGACCAATGCTGTCTCTGTGCTGTACCCGGGTCTGAAGCCCGACTGGAACAGATCTAGATAATTCGATTCATCCAGGTACTGAGGCAGTTGTCGTGCAACCACACTCTCAACAACCTTCGCAACAAAGCGAAGGTTGGAGACAGGACGATAATTTGCTAACACAGCTGGATCCAGGGAGGGCTTCTTGAGGAGGGGCCTCACCACCGCCTCTTTCAAGGCGGCGGGAAAGACACCCTCACTCAAAGAAGCATTTATAATCTCCTGGAGCCAGCCTCACGTCACCTCGTGGGAGGCCAGTACCAACCAGGAGGAACACGGGTCCAATAAACATGTGGTCGCATTTAGTCTGTTCAGTATCCTGTCCACGCTTTCGGGAGTCACAGGATCAAACTCTTCCCAAATAATATTCTCAGGACCTGCCCTTGTCATCTCCCCTGGATCAACCCAGTCAGAGTTAGTGCAAGAAAAAGAGTAACACCAAATGTTTTAGCTGTGAATATTCAATTTAGGAATTTGAAACAATAGATTATAAAAGATCATTTAAAGTTTGAAACTAAAAACGCAGTGGAGGAATAATATTTAATTTAAAAATGGAGAAACATCAGGTTGAAAACATTTCCCTTTTATTGAAAAGACTTGATATTTTCTCATAGACTGTCAGTGAGGTTTGCAACAGTAAGTAATTTGACAGAAACCAAACAACACATTCTTTTTTCAAACTCTCTTTGGAAATATCTTGCTACAGGGCTTCAAATTTGCATCTCAATTCAGCTATTCAACAATTATTCTTTCCATGTTTAGAAGCATTACATAAATAATGACAATCTGTAGTCAATGCAGTGTCTTCATGATAAAACATTTTCTATATAAGGTGTCACTTGGAGACCAAAAAAATGAAATAATTTTTGAAAGGAAAACATTTGTAGTGTTGATAAAGTATGTACAAAATTAAAATGCAAATGAAGACATAAAGACATAAATATAAAATCAAAATATTCCTTTCCTTGGCATTCTTTTTTGTTGCTTATTTTAAAACCTTTATTTAATTTTCAATAAGTGCCAATATTTTAACATAGCAGTCAAATATAATTGTAAAATAAAAGAATATTTCTTGATAAGTCTAAATAACTTTCTACTGTATAAGCACTTCCTGCTAAGTCAGGGCAAGACATCACTGGATAGAGCGCCAACTATTTCTTAATTTCAATAACCTTATAGGTTAAACATCTGTAGGACCGAAGCCTAAAATATATTCTAAACAATATATTTTTCAGATCAGTGCTCTTACTTCAGGAAATCATAAAACCCTTTTTGTACAGTTCTATCTAGTTTGGAGAAATTCACAACCAATCACCACATTCTCAGTCTACACAACTTTTTGTTCTTCTCTTTTCCATTTTATAAAGTTGTCAGTATGGTGTGATACATATTTTTGTATAAAGCTATAAATCCAGACTACCTACACTCATGGAGTGGCTCAGAAGTAGGCTATCATTTTGGCATACTGGACATTCTTACAGATGGCTGCCATATAGACTACTCTATTTGACAAATGACTGTCATAGTCAGTACAACCAGTCATAAAATACATCTCATTTGTGATTACTTCTAGTTTGCCTCTTCCATTCTCTCTCCCCCCTCCCTTTCATTTTCTCTATATTTTTTCTGGAAAGGTGAGTGTATTTCCAAACCAGGTGCTAAGCTGTAGCTACCTAGCATTTTTATTTTCTAAGACTATCTACAGCAGGGGTGTCAAACTGGTGGCCCGTGAGCCGGATGCGTCATTTGCAGGTCACACTCACCCCAGTTCTGCGAAGTGAGAAATCATCACAATATGTCACATGATGGCAACATGACGCTGTGAGTTTGACACCCGGGATCTACAGGATCCATATGTTAGTACCTGGTGCTTGTAACATGGCAATATTTTCTTCATTATCCTTTTTTTAATTAAAGGTCCTCTTTAAAAAAGTTATCTGCAGCCTAGAATCCAGAAGGTACCAAGGAAGGGTCCATGAGCACAATATTGTTTACTGCGCTATAGATTATAACAAAGGTTATTCTCTGCTTTCTTGGTATTTATAGATAGGCCTGTATCAAGACACTATACCAAAGATTAGAGGGAATGAGAGAGATGGGTATCTTCTATTGACAACTGAGTCATAGCCTTACCCTTCCTTTGTGTGGTTAAGGAATGACAGATTAGAACTCATGACTGTGTACTGAGAATAGGGGAGAACATTGATCATAAATGTGTGGGAAATGTGCAGGCCTTTCAATCTTCTTATTGACCAAATACAGTGTATGTCTCACAATTATAAGAAGGAAAAAGTGTTATGTCTGACGGGTGCTCTATTTATGTGCAGGTAATTGGAACAAACCCATCACCTGATTCTCTACAGCCAACTATTGCCACATTTATCCACAATGCTACACTGTTCTTAAATATAAATCTATTTTGGTAATTGCAAAACACCACTGACTATTTTACAGCTAAGTCCCCTCTAAGTACTTTCTCTAGTTTGTAGAAAACAACCTGCGTTAGCTTTTCTGTTTTCTAGTTTTTATCTCTCAGAATAGAAGATCAAATATTTTTCTTTATTTACCATGTTTCTTCTTCCCATCTGTGTTGCACTCATTGCTTTGCAACACCCTTTTAAAAATTTCCTCACCATTCCTTCTACTACATCCATTCACAATGGTGGTATATCTCTTCATTTTGCCGTTCTTATGTTTACCTTTTCTTTTTGCAGCCATTAAAATATTTCAATCTCTTCTTGTTTAAAACAAGACCCTGCCTGTGTTAATTCTAATCATTCTCAGCCCTTTTTGATCTTACCTTCAAAATACACCTCTACTGACTTTGCATACACATGAATCTATCTGGATGACTTTAAACAATTTTGTACAAAGCATTACTTCTTTCTTTGCTTTGAGATAGCCTTATTTTCAGTGCTTATAACTTGGTATATTATTTTGACAATTGGGAGACATCTGCTGCAGTTAAACGGCAGTGGATGGCTTGACAAAGTGCTTTTAGAGATTGTTATTTTCAAAACTAAGGAATACAAGAATCATTTAGCCAGTGTGTTTTTTTTCTTACTCTATTCATGATAAACGAAATGGAACCAGAAATTATGGCTGTCATATATTCATTCCCTGATTTCTACTGTAAAAAAAGGCCTGCATTTGAGATTAAATATATAGAAATAGTATAGTTATCATGAAGAACTAAGTAGCGTGGATGTAGGAAAGTGACTGTAGCAATAATTGTTTAGCTTAACTGAGACTGTACTTATAATAAATACTACTACAGTTTCTGGAGTGGCATCCTATAAGTAATAAAATATTGCAGACCTTCCTCCTAGTGGGTGGAAAAAGAGATGGTCCTCCATAGAGAAAGAGGCCAATGAGGATTTTCATTGAGGAACCTCATTGTGTGAGAGTATACACTTCTGCCTTTGTGGCTTTCTAACTAATGAAAAAGGAAAGTTCAGCCAAAAAAAGAGAAGATGTCATGGTCACATCTAGTGCTATCAGTTCAGACTCCCATTCTCTGAATATAGCTACAAAACAGAAAGAAAATATGCTAGCCCAGGAATTGGCATAATTTCCATTCCCAATAAAATTAAGGAGGTGAAAAAAGAATAATAAAAAACAGAGACAAAAATATAAATCCCTCTTTCTTTTCCATTGTCCTTATCAATAAGATATAGGAAGTTTCCCTACTATCTGTTGTGCTGCTATAGGGTTATTTTGTCTGCTATATCATGAAATGTTGTATTTCTGCTGTTCTGCCTATCTGCTGTTAGAAATACATGCACAACAGCACAATGGAGCCTCTGCTTTTGTGATGAAGACTTCGTCTATTAGCATCAAACCTTAATGTGGATGCCAAGTAAACAATTGTTTTCTGTCTTGAGAAATCTCACTGAAAGCATTATTAAGGATTAGAACATGAAAAAGAATTTTAGCTTAGGATTTTAAGTAAATTTGTGGCAAACTCAACCTATGTCACAGAGAAAGACCATAGTAATTATTATTTGATTCTTGGTATTAATTAAAATACCAAGATAAATAACAATATCATGAATCGTTGCCCTGTCAAATAATCAAACTGAGCTGAACCTACCATGATACCCTTTGACCATTTTATTTTGCAAATCAACAGTTAAAACATGGATAAAAACATGTAATTCAAATAACGGCAGGTTTTTTTTATCAATCTGATGTCTGGATGGATGCAATAAGAAACTTGTGTTTTAAGCAAATGATTAATGCGTTTGGAATCATTGACCGTTATGTGAGATTTTATATTTTGAATTTCTCTGAGTCAGCTGGATATCCAAAGGGAAATGTCTTCTCAAATACGCTATTGCACTTGAATCAGTTATAGGGAATTGGGGTATGCTTCAATAAATCTCAGTTAAACAGCTTTTAATAATCTAAATAAGGTTACCTACAATTAGCATTATTTCAATAAAACTCTAAGAGAAACCTTGTGTGATTTGACTAAAAACACACATTTAAATCAGCAGGTCTTTGGAAAGCCACTGAAACTATGCTACAAATAGCAAAATAAATGAATTATAAGAAAAGTGAACAGAACCCTAAGGTTTCTGTTTTGGGAAGATCAGAGGTAGATATGAACCATCTAAAAGAGGCAGATCTCAAAGTTACATTTGAAACTTCTAAACTTCTGCACTCATGGTGGATCATAATTCTTGATATGGCCGAGTTGGTGACATTAATGCGATGCCAACTCTACAACTCTACCATATAATCAAGCATAACGTTTATAAACATTTTCATGTCACTTATGAGGTATCATCATTTATAAAAAGTTTGAGTGCTTTCATCAATCATGATACAATATTAACAACACCAATCATCTTTGAATCAGTGCAAATACTTTGTGACATATCAAAAACATATTTCATAAAGACTACAGTCTAGTCTTTAATTCTCTGCTTTGTTTATGCACCTCCGCATTTTGCTCATCCAGCAGCAGGAGAAGCCTGTACTTCCAAAGTACATTCTTTAAGTAGTACAATCTTTTATTTCTATCAAAATGATCCTAAATCACTTGTCTGTGATTTAGCCTTCAGTCTAATACAGAACAGAACCTTACATTTCCCCAGCTGGTAGTAATCAAGTATTTCATTTATCTGTATTTGTTTTTCTCCCAATAAATTACTTTCACAATGGGAGAACCATATTAGATTGGGTTGCAAATACAGTAATGGAAATTGCCTAGGTAGCATTAAATTCCAGTCTATTTTAGTATGACCAAGACATGAAAAGATGAAATATGAAAAGAAAGAGACAGAGAGGAAAAACCAAACATTGTAATGAATTGCTTCAACCTCTTTAGGCATAGTAACCTAAACCCTCTACTGTCTCTTCAAAATAAATATCAGCATTTCAACAATAGTCTCCCTTTAGAAACTTATGAAATTGATTCAGTTAAACACTTCAGATGTAATGTTTGTGTAAAGAGTTGTCTTTACACAATTTGTGTAAAAACAATACATAATTTGTTCAGTTTGACATTGCAGACAAGTATAAAATTATATACACAAAATAGAAATTAGGAACAACTACTTACAAAGATACATTATTATTTACAAAGCAAAACCTATTTTAATAGGCAGCCAGAATAACATCTTTAGACATTTTCATTGGGAGCATTATATTTTTTCTTTTGAGGTTGAGATATCAGTCTGTTATTTCAAATAGCAAGTAAAGAGAAATTGATATTCTTAATTCAAATATCTCTCTAATATGTAAATAGCAAACATTTTATTGCTTGCTTTTACAAAAAACACATATGTCAAACATAGGTTTTATTATTAGAGTCTGATTACTTAAAAATTTAGTATGGACTGACTCATGATTTCATTTAGCACTATCATAGATTGCAAACTGTACTGCAAATGACTAATTCCGTTTCAACATTTCCCAAAACTGATACCATGGAAAATGTTTTCCATGCTAGCTAGGTCTAAAACAGAAACTAGAAACAGACTTTGACAGAAGATATAAATATACATACACCTATACCTGCACACAGAACTTACTGTCAAGTACTCTTTCAGCACCATGCTTTCATTCAGGGAAGTAGCATGGATATCCTTAATCACATAATGCCATCAAATTGTCTCTGGTGTTCTAACAACCAAGAGACAACCTTTACAGGTGCATGTGATCAGTCAGATCATACTTTCGTTGTCACAGGTGCCAAGTGGACTTCCAGATGACCCCCTGAAGTGGGTGCAAAGTGCAAAATTGTTGCAATGTCACAGGTTGCAGGGCATTATTGTTTCCGTGCCTTCAACTTGGGATCAGCAGGTTTTTCTTGAGTAACAGAATATCGAGGTGTATAACCATTAATTCCATTTACAAAGACACATTGATAGTAGCGAACAGCAGCTGAAAAGAGGGAAATAAAAAGAATGATCAGAGTATTTAGCTGTAAACTAAGGAAACGTCTAACCTAGCAAAGCATAGATCAGCTTTCCTAGCCTGTTGTCAAAATATGTGGCCACCAAGCCAACTCGTTGATAGAAATTCCAGGAATTGAAGTCAAACACTTTGAGAGACTGATGTAGATTATCAATGTCCAAAATCACTTTCTTCCCAAGTCAGGCATGGGTGACATCAAGAGTTTTAATAGTTAAATAAATGGCAAGCAATGTTTTATCCTGCATTTGTTTTTTCACAAATCAAAAGAGACTTTTTTTTTACTTTGCCAACTGAGATCTGAGATTGAATGGCACACACTATTCCTATATTGTTGACTGACACAAAATACTGTGAGCAGAAATGTCAGTTATGAAGTGACATTTCTCTTTCTTCATTGCAGTTATTACAGAATATACCCTTCATGGGGGAGAAGAATTAAAAATAGGCTCCTCGGTATTAGTAAATAGAAAATTAGAAGTCAAATACACAATGGAAATGCTAATGCATATGGACCCAAGACAGAGTTTATACCCATTTGTATTCATTATCATATGACTTTCATATACAAGCTGTCTGAAATAATTGGATGGAGCTTTGGAGCTTCACATGTGTTTTCTTTCTCAAACAGGGCTGGGCAATCTATGGCCTGTGGGCTCCATGTAGACCCTGATTCCCCGGTTGCCACTTCTAAAGAATTTGAGCATACTTTGCAGAAATTAAAGGATCCCAAGATCCCATGGATGAAATTTGATGATGGCATAATTGGAAATACTACTTTTTATTCACAACACCAAAAGTAAAAGAGAGAGAGAGAGAGGGAGGGAGAGAGAGGGAGGGAGGGAGGGAGAAGGTAATGCTTCTTTGAGATATAGGAATTCTATTTTGACTTTTAGAAGTATGGAATGGCAAAAAGGAAAAAAAAAACCAAATTCAGTCAAACGATCTAATGCAGTTGTGTCACCAGCTAGCACTGTGCCCATGCCTCATGAAACAGCATCAACAAATAACAATAATAATGGTTTGTCAAACTGGGAGAAATGACTAGTTTTTGCTCAATATAGCACTTAGACTTGTATACTGCTTCATAGTGGTTTACAGCCCTGTCTAAGCAGTTTACAGAGTCAGCATATTGCCCCCAACAGTCTGGGTCCTCATTTTACTGACCTCGGAAGGATGGAAGCTGAGTTATCCTTGAGCCACTCAGGATTGAACTCCTGGAGTGAGCAGTGAGTTAGCATGCAATACTAGATTCTAACCACTGTGCCACTATAGTGCAGTATAATATGAGTTGCAATGATACAAACTACAATGCTCAATAATTGCTGCCTTCTCTGAATGTGGTGGTGATCCACTCTGTCAGCTTCCATGGACATTCCCTCTGCCCTGCTTTCCCTGCTTTATTAATTTTATTTATTGGTTAAATTTATTTGCTGCCCATCTCACCCTGGGGTTACTCTGGGTGGCTTACAATAGTAAAAATGATTTTAAAAATGTAAATGTAACAATAGTAAAGCAATAAAACAAAAATAAATGATGAAAGTACAACAATGTGAATGAAAAGATGGGTGGGAGAAGAAGTAGGAAGCACAAGGGGACAGTGGGGGTCAGCTAATTAATCCCAGTAGCCACCTTCAGTATGGTACTCCTGCACTGGGTCCCCAGACCAACTGGCAGAGCCAGGTCTTCAGGCTGTCAGAGCCTGTGATTGAGGGGAAAGAAAAGAGTGAGCTCTCTCCTGATTCTTTTCCTGCCCCACAAGCAGCGGGAAGACAATGCCAATCCCGGATTTGGAATCTTTGCCTTAATGCCCATGGATGTCAGTGGGTAAGAAAACATTCAGAAGGGAAATGGAAGAATGGCTCAAGGGTCTAGCACAGGGGTGTCAAACTCGATTTCATTGAGGGCCGCATCAAGGTTGTGTTTGACCTTGGGGGGCCAGGGTGGGCATGACCAGCATGACTTCACTTGTGTCAGGGGCACCTGTAGTGGCCCAAATACTCTGCCAATGAAAACGGGCTCCCAAGCTCTGTTTTTGGCTGTGACTATGTCCTGCAACCCTCTGCTGGCAAAAACGGAGCTCAGGAGGGTCAGCACCATGGTCTGTTTTTTTGCTGTTTCCATGGCGACCCCATGGGCCAGATCCGGTCCCTGGGCCTTGAGTTTGACACCCCTGCTCTAGCATCAGACTTTTCATTAACCAAATTGCTTTGTTGGTTGTCTCCTGTATGCCATGCCCATATTTCTTATACAATTTGTACAAGGAGATGTGCAAATTACGTGCATGTCTGTGTAGGCATGTACCTCCCACAAACAGAGCTTCAATTATGGAGAGTATTATGAAGATATATTTTTGTTCAGTTTTCCATACAAGACAAAATGAAATTAGAGAAAAGGTGTGGTAAGATTTGCTCAAACGCATATCTTATTAATGCAGCTCCAAGTCTTTAGCAATTAAATGCTTGTCCTCTAAATGGGACTCCTTTTTTCTCGGTGCACATTTTTTGATGGTGGTCATCATATTTGATGTGTCAAATAGCTTGCAGCTGCCTAGGAAAGACTGTTAAATTTTCTTGACCTGAATATAAAAATGTTGCTAATTAGAGATATCTCGGTACAATTCCATCTTGAGCCAAATATGTAATGAGTTATGTTTGTGGGTCAGGAGCAGGTCACTCAGCAGACATCTTTCATTAAAGCAAAGTACTTTGGCAGCAAAGGCAAAGCAGATGGAGAGTTCATTAACACACTGTGTCACGAAACAACATCATAGTTCACTTTGATTAACTGATCCACTGAGAACAGGATCATTTTATTTATTTTTTTTAAAAAAAATCCAAAATAACCAGGCATCCTTTGTCACTGTAAAAGACCAGCAAACATCTGATGTTATAAGTTTGTCATAAGCCTTTGGCAACTTATGATGTCATGGGTACATCAGTCTTAATCAGAAGTGGGTTTCAGCAGATTCTGACCAGTTCTGGACAACCGGTAGCAGAAATTTTGAGTAGTTCGGAGAACCGGTAGTAAAAATTCTGACTGGCCCCACCCCCATCTATTCTCTGCCTCCCAAGTCCCAGCTGATCAGGAAGAAATGGGGATTTTGCAGTAAACTTCCCCTGGATTGGGGAGGGAATGGAGATTTTACAGTATCCTTCCCCTGCCACGCCCACCAAGCCATGTCCACCAAGCCACACCCACAGAACCAGTAGTAAAAATTTTTGAAACCCACCAATGGTTTTAATGTTCATTTGGGCTGCAAAAGAATAAATAGCTAGCCCTTAGAAACAAAACCACAACCCCAAAAACCCACTCTCAATTTACATTTTATGCCCAACCTGTGATGAAGTTATCTACCTGGACCAAAGGGACATGTTCTTTATGGCATGGTTTTTATTCCTTGAACCTTTGCATGTCACTTAAAAGAAAGAAGTGGTTTCTTAAAGAATGACATCTAAAGGGATTGGCGGCCTTCAGTGAAGAAGAGAAGGAGGAAGAGCTTCATTAGTGTCATGGGCAGCTAGAGTGGGAGAAGGAAGCCTGTCCTGAGATGGATAGGCCAAGGGTACAAGTATCCAAAATAACAGACAGAAGTAAAATACACTACATTTTTAGTGCCCTAATAATGCTCAAATTGTTTTCATCCTTTCAAATCCATGCCAGACATTCCTTGAAAAATCCCAAAGAAGATACTCTCTACAACCCTACAAACCAAAGATTGCATTGGCAGCAGTTAAGCATATTCAAAGCAGTATACCTTTGAATATCTGTTGGGCATGCTGGCATGAAGTTTGCAAAGTATATTAGATGTTTTGTCCACAATAGATTTGTTATTGAAAGAAATAATATTGTGGCAATGGATTTCTCCATGAGCAGTACTCCATATGATATGGAGGTATAAATCTGCACGTGTGTCTTAACCAAGTTACTATTTATAGTATATATTTATACCATTATCTCATAGAATTAAAATGGGACTTCTTACTCATTTTCTGTTGCCTTGCCTTGCATTGGTTGGCAGGAGTTTCTCCAGGCATACTTTTTGAATGCTTGCCAATGCTATCAATGTCACCAGTAAAAGATAACTTGTACACATTATTTTGGTCTACAACAATTATTGGAATAAGAGAAAGGACA
Organism: Arizona elegans; assembly: GCA_022577455.1. Classification (NCBI taxonomy): domain Eukaryota; kingdom Metazoa; phylum Chordata; class Lepidosauria; order Squamata; family Colubridae; genus Arizona; species Arizona elegans. Next base: position 240,350,958 of record JAKOOJ010000001.1, read on the forward strand.
TGGCTGCTAATTAGTATTGTTATTCAATCATTCAGTCTCTTCCAATTCTTCATGACCCAATGGATATCATTTTGCCAGGATTGTCTGCCAGTAATTGCTTCTCGACATTTCTATTCTGACAGCATCAAGTATATTTTGTTCTGACAATCCAGGTACAAATAGTATACATATTTTTGCAGAACTAAATTTCCTTTTTGCCTCTGGGGACTTAACAGCTGAATATGCTTTTAGCTCTATTCCAGTCGTATCACGGTTACTACCAATATGCATGTCTGTGACTTGCTCTTAAATCTTCTAATATCATGTTGACATAAATCTGATTGTGAATATTCTATCCTGGCAAATTGCTGGAGTAGGCTGCTATTTCCTTCTCCAACAGATTGTCTTTAATCTAATTCATCATTTATGACCTACCTATCAATGGGTGGCTCTGTACATAGCCAACAGTATAGTTCACAGTCTTGTCTGGGATGTATGAGGTGTTTTAACCACTATCAGGTAATTAGTATATTTAAGTGTTAATTAATTGAATTATCATTAAGAAGCAACAAAATGGAGTAAAAAAGTATTAATTATAAACATTTAGCTAAAAATAATTGAACAAGTCCAACAGTTCCTATGTTAACTATGGTAAATCTGATTTAACACTGTCAGTATGTTCATTATTGCTTGCTCCCTAGATTTCTGCATTGGATAAAGTCCAGTTTTTCTTTGTTCAGTTGTTAATTTTTCCCTCTAGGTATTTATAACCAGCAATATTACTTGTAAGCAAGACAATGCAACATAAAGTCCACAATATATCACAGATATGCTCTCATCCTGACATCTCTTATAGAAACCAATAGGTTGTAAATGAAGCCCAAACATCCTAGGCAGAGGTGGATTTCAGCAGGTTCTGACCAGTTCTGGAGAACCAGTAGCGAAAATTTTGAGTAGTCCAGAGAACTGGTAGTAAAATTTCTGACTGGCTCCGCCCCCATCTATTCTCTGCCTCCCAAGTCCCAGCTGATCGGGAGGAAATGGGGATTTTGCAGTAACCTTCCCCTGAAATGGGGTGGGAATGGAGATTTTACAATATCCTTCCCCTGCCACATCCACCAAGCCATGCCCACCAAGCCACACCCAGAGAACCAGTAGTAAAAAAATTTAAAACCCACCACTGATCCTAGGATAATTATGCTGGAGGTTATTTTACTTAGCTCTAGTTCATGGATGAAACATTAATGCTATGGAACAGTCCTCTCACTCAGGTTAATCAGAATGTGGTTATAGAAAGCTACTTGTGTTCTCTGGATGAAAGCAAACAACTGTAAAGATTCTCACACAGCCAAATACCAGATCTGGCTACCAAAACATGAAACAGATGGAAATTGTATCTCCCACCCAAGATAATTGCTTTTAGAAAGGGTAGAAGAAAGAGATGCAAAAAAATGTGAACATGAAACCTTATAAACAGTGCTTGAATTTGATAAATGCAAGATGCCGTTACTGTTTCATAATGGCCCCTGAACTTTTCTACAATTAAACTACCTTATCAGAAATTCTGGGATTCTCGATGCCCGTTTAATTAGATCCAGTCCAGCCTGCTAGAGAAAGCCTGACAACAATGGTAGGTATTTCAGCAGCCTCATGCAAGAGAAATTTACATCATGTTCAGTGAATACACAAGTGATGCACCACATCAAATGGTCAACATTGCAGCTTGCATATGTGAACCAGGCCATAAAGGACTTCCCAAAACCGTTAAATGGCCATAAACAAAGCTTAGAAGCAATAGAATTCTTTGTCTTTTATTTCTTTTATGGCTCATTAATACACTGGTTCAGATAGGAGACTGTCCCTAAAAAGAAACTTTCTCAGCGAAAACATCTTCCCTCTCACTGGGGCAATCAACTTACAAGATCAAGATAATAATTAACATCAGAAACAAAATAAAACAACCCTGCTCTCAACAGTATCATTCATGCAGGAGACATATGTATGGGGAAGAAGTAAGCCACTGAACCTATTTAGGTGTTTTTCCATTCCAGTTAGTTAATATTCTGCCTTAATTATTTTTACAAATAACTCAAGATGATGAATACATATAACCCATCTTCCTCTTCCTAGTAAGATGGAAACATGTCATTTGATTCACATTCATTGATAAAAATAAGGGTTTTCAATCTTTCAATCAAGGGTCTTTCAATCAAAAAATAGTGCATCAACATGGACTGTCATTAGCATGATCAGTACACAGATTCTGTTCAGCTAATCTGAACTTTTCATATGTTTATGCGGGTCCATTTTTAAGAGTTAACCCCCCCCCAAAAAAGAATCCCTCTTTCTTGAAAGAAGATGATAAAGTCAAGGCTAATAATTATTCTAAGAATGTACAGCAAGTCTTCCATTTAGTAGAATTATAGCTTAGAATTTTAAAAATGGGTTCATGTGGGATTTTGGCCTCTCATGAGCACAATTTTCATTTGCAAAAAATTAGTGGAAGTTGAAATTCTAACCTGTACTGAATGTGAATTAAAAGGTAAAGATAAAGGTTCCCCTCACATATATGTGCTAGTCGTTCCCAACTCTAGGGAATGGTGCTCATCTCCGTTTCAAAGCCAAAGAGCCAGCGCTGTCTGAAGACATCTCCGTGGTCATATGGCCGGCATGACTAAATGTCAAAGGCGCACGGAATGCTGTTACCTTCCCACCAAAGGTGGTTCCTATTTTTCTACTTGCATTTTTTACATGCTTTCGAACTGCTAGGTTGGCAGAAGCTGAGACAAGTAACGGGAGCTCATCCCATTACACGGCACTAGGGATTCAAACCGCTGAACTGCTGACCTTTCAATCAACATGCTCAGCATCTTAGCCACTGAGCCACGGCGTCCCTTATGTGAATTACTGAATTACAAATTAATTTTACTGACTTGAGTCTTATTCTTGGTATTAAAGAATCATTGTACTGCAACTATAATAATGTAAATCCTTCCCATCCTAAACATCAAAAGCAAATTGTAGAAGATGGAGATCTGAAGATTTATGCAATGGCCATAATCTATGACACAATTACTGGAAAGGAAAGAAGTGAATAGGTGTGTTTTTGTGGAGTTACATTTTTATTACAACCAAACAGAAGAGCAGAATTCAAAACATTATTCTAATAATTACACAGCTGTTGGAAAAAGTCTGATATATGGTAGCTGACTTATACAGAAATTATTTTTCTGAACTATCCCCTCTTGTACTTGTGCAGGTGACAACACAAAATATATGAAAAAGGAAGTCGTGTTCACATTTTTGTACTAATTTATCTTTTCTCCTTCACAATGAAACTGCTTTCAAGATTAGTTTAATCTTACAAAATATGTAAAATGAGCTTTCCCTCATTAACTAGTTTTCAAAGACAAATTGTTCATTCTTTCTTAATCTGACAAGATGAGGCGAAACAATACTGTGGATACCGAGTTACATGTCCTGACAAGGAATTAAAGTCACTTGAAAATCAAAGATATTTGCAAGGCCTTTAACTTACTTCCTGGTTTTGCAACTTTTGAAATTTTTTCTGAAAAGAAAGAAAGAAAGAAAGAAAATCTCAAAAACAGGGAGAGAATCTGTAGAGCAAGTTTCTTTGCTAATTCTTTGCTTATCAATTAATTCTTTGCTTTCTTTGCTAATTTGCTTTCTTTCAATTGCTTTCTTTGCTACTTAATTAAGTTAATCCGGCAGCATTTTTGAAGTTACATCATACTGAAACTCAAAACAGCTATGATTATGAATGTCTTTGATAATGGGATGAAAGACTTTTTTTTTTTTTTTTTTGCACAGTTGTATAAGAAATCCTCCTGGGTGATACCATAAGGCTTCCTTATTTATCCATCTTTGAATATTCTTTTCAGGAACATGGAAACCACTTCCAAGACCTTCCAGAAGAGATTTGTTTTCAGCTGCTTTCAAAAGGCAGTCAGCTTCAGAACTAGCCTACATTCCAGAAGGAGGCCATTCCAAAAACTGGTGCTGCTACAGAAATGCAACATGATTTAGCCTCCTATACTGTGAAGGCGAACCCATGGCACGTGTGCCACAGGTGACATGCAGAGCCCTCTCTGCAATTACACGAGCCATTGCCCCAGCTCAGCTCCATCATGGTCAGCTCCTGCTGGCCAGATGATTTTCTGCTCTCTGCTGCGCATACATGGTTGGGTGAGGCGCATGCAGGAGACGTGTGTGCATGCACGGGTGGACATGGCATGCGTGTGTGGGGGCGTCATGTGTGCATTGCATTATGGGTTATAAATGCAGGGAGGTCTACTAGGCCCAAAATGGGGTGCAGGGGGTGCGGGGTGGCCCCCCGTGGCCCATTTTTGCTCCCAGGAGGCTGTAGGGAGGCCTACTAAACCGAAAACAGGGAGTGGGGGGGTGCAGTGCACCCCCTATGGCCTGTTTTTGCTCCCAGGAGGCTGCAGGGAAGCCTACTAGGCTCAAAATGGGGCACAGGGAGCGTGGGGGGGGGTCATGTGTGCATGCATGGGGGTGGAGGGAGCACAAGGGGTCATGCACACATGCACAGGGGGTGTGGAGGGGGTCACACACGCATTGCATTATGGGTGCGGGCGCATATGTGTAATGTCACAGATGCACATTTTCAGCACGCGACAACAAATAGGTTAGCCATCACTGTCCTATACCATGTGGAAGTGGGGAGGAAATATCACTTTTCCCAAAAATATTGAATCAGTTAGGTTGATTCTCATTGGTAAAAGCAGCCCTGAAACTAACTTGCTGCCAAGCCATAAACTTTCAATCATATCTGAAAACCTAAGGAAGCCAACAGAGGGCCCATGTGTGAGTGCCAGATCCTACATCAGCCCCATTTTGGACTGTCTACAGCTTCTGAATGGTCTTGTAGAATAGCTGCAGAAAATCTAACCAAGTGTTAATGAGGGCATGGATCACTATGAGAAGGTCCTGGGTAGGGCTGCAACTGGAGCCCCTGCTCAAGTTGGACAAATTTTCCCCCACCCCACCATAGTATATCAAACAGTAGAAAGTTATGGCTTGGGAAATAGCCACATATGAGTTCAATCAACAAGTAGAAATGTGGTTTTTCATTAAGATCAATGGATCTCAATAGTGAACAATTAATAATAAATCTTAATAGGCACTGGATTTAAAGAGTAAGGGGGGGAGGAGGAGGGGGAGGAGGAGTGGGAGGAGGTGGAAACCAACCACCAATTACCTGTAGTCATATTGTGATAAAAATGGTCTGCTTTTTCTGCAGGAACTGTTAAACAGAACAAAAATATTTAATTGTTTTGGATTCTAAATACAAGTGTTATAGACATAGAAATAGATATATAGATACATAAACATTCACATTATGACCACAGCTACTCTCTTCAAAGAACTGTACATGTTTCACAGTGTTTAGTTAGCCTTTAATCAAAGTCCATGAGACTTTAACAAGGCTAGAGGGAAAACTTCCTTGGATCACAAAAGGTCCTCACTCATGATGAAGGATGAGTGACCATGTTTCTATCTTTCTCCATCTTTCTCCTAGACCAGGGGTGTCAAACTCAATTTCATTGAGGGCCGCATCAGGGTTGTGTTTGACTCAGGGGGCCGGGGTGGGCGTAGCCAGGGTAGATGTGACCAACTCAATGTCACCCATGTTCAGGGTGTGCCTGTGGTGGCTCAAGCGCTCTGCCAGTGAAAACAGTCTCCCGAGCTCCGTTTTTAGCTGCAACAGCCTCCTGCAACCCTCTGCCAGCGAAAACAGAGCTCCATTTTCACTGGCAAAGGCACCATAGGCCAGTCCTTTGCTGTTTCCAGAGCGGCCCCGCAGGCCAGATCTAAGCACCCCACAGGCCGGATCCAGCCCCCAGGCCTTGAGTTTGACACCCCTGTCCTAGACCTTTCAGAACCAATTCCATTTTCCATCCCCAAGAATACAATACTTACAGAGGACCAACTGATTTCTAGAAAAGCTAAATACCACAACAGTCCAGTTTCAAACGAAAATCTAGTAGCTTATTGTTCTTCTCTTAAAAGTAACTCTCTAGATTTATGGTTTATAAGGACAATTGTATATTGCTGTAATAAGAAGAGGGAGACAAAGACTCTAATCCAGGGCTGTCAAACTCAAGAGCCAGAAGCCAGATCCGGCCTGTGGGGTGCTTAGATCTGGCCCAGGGAGCCACCCTGGAAACAGCGAAGGACTGGCCTGCAGTACCTCTGCCAGTGAAAATGGAGCATGGGAGGGCTGCGTGCGGCCCTTCTGAGCTCTGTTTTCGCTGGCAGAGGGTTGAAGGAGGCCATTGCAGCTGAAAACGGAGCTTGGAAAGCCCCACTCTGGCCATGCCCACCCTGGCCCCCCAAGATAAACACAATCCTGATGTGTTTGATCAATGAAATCGAGTTTGACACTTCTGCTCTAATCTAGTTCATCCACTGAAGCTCACTGAGTAATTCTGGACTCGCTCTGCATCACTCCAACCTACTTTACAGGAAGAGGTTTGCATAGATTGCCTTGAATTCTTGAATGAATGGCTGGATAGAAACCACATACATACATACATACATACATACATACATACATACATACATACATACATACAGTGGTGGGATTCAAGTAGTTTAACAACCGGTTCTCTACCTTAATAATTTCTCCCAACAACCAGTTTGCCAAACTGCTCAGAAAGTTAACAACCGGTTCTCCCAAAGTGGTGCAAACTGGCTGAATCCCACCAATGCATACATACCAGAGGTGGTATTCAGAAGGTTCTGACCAGTTCTGGAGAACCGGTAGCAGAAATTTTGAGTAGTTCGGAGAACCAATAAATACTACCTCTGACTGGTCCCGCCCCCATCTATTCTCTACCTCCTGAGTCCCAGCTGATCGGGAGGAAATGGGGATTTTGTGGTAACCTTCCCCTGGAATGGGGAAGGAATGGAGATTTTACAGTATCCTTCCCCTGGAGTGGGGTGGGAATAGTGATTTTATAATATCCTTCCCCTGCCATGCCCAGCAAGCCACGCCACGTCCACCAAGCCATGGCCACAGAACCAGTAGTAAAAAATTTTGAATACACCACTGGATACGTATGTATCCACCACTGATACATACATACGTACCTTTGTCATGTTTTACTTTCAAGGGTGTCTTTTCAACTGTTTTTCCTGTATAAGTAAAAGAAAAAGAGAGAAAAATTAAATACAATATTTAAACTGAAGTTCATACAATCCACTTTGTTAATATTAAGGTAAGTGAGGAAGGAAAGATATTAGCAAATTCAGAGAACAATTATGCAATTTTCATGCAGTCTTTTAGAAGGCCAAAAAACAAACAAACAAACAAAAAAACCAACCCCAGTCTTACCATGTTTTTCCTTCTTTTCTCTCAAAGATTTTTCTGCTTTTTTCTCATCTACAAAGAATGTTCAAATCATAGGGGTTAAACTTTAGGGGACTTGGATATTTGCATATTGTTTCACAGACTCTTGGAGAAAACAAGCTTGTGATTTCCGTCTGTCAGCAGCAGGGAAGTTAAGTGTGGTTGGAAATAAAACAGATCTTATATTTTGCACATTTACATGCTCTTCTATGGACTTGGATTGAATCATATCTCAAGTGATTTGATATATGCACAGATGTCTTTCTTCAGCATCCGTTTTTTTCCAGGGATCCCTGAATACAGTCAATCAACTGTGACTTCATACAAGAAGACAGACTGAAATTAACTAAGGTGCAGAGCTGGAGCATGGCTGCCACTCCGATACTTCCGGCTGAGAACAACAGCAGGTAGTTGGCAGTTTGCCATAAAGCTGTTCATTCTATGTCCTCCCCCCCGCCCGAATCCAGCTCACTTTAATGCAACTTCAGTCTCTATTTGCTCAACTGTGAGCAGCCTGGCATAATCTCTCCACATGCTACATTACCCTCCCAGACATTAACAGTCAGATAATTCCAAGTAAGTGATTAAAGTTTGCGGCTACCTTGAAGACGAAGTGAGTGATAAAAATAGAATATTTGACACTTTTAGATCTTTTAATGGGACAAATATAATTAGTTTTTATGGTGCTCAGTAGGTATATCAGGTGAGGTTCTGGGTACATTAAGCTCCATCAGGTACACGGTTCCTGTGGCTTGTTATTACATATATTATATGTATGTATGTACTATATGTTATGTACATATACTATATGTTTACCTGCAACTTTGAGTTCAGCTGTTACTTTTTCTGGTCTTTCTATTGGGTAGCATGGAAATAGAAAGAGAAAGAAAAAAAATAAGTACATCTATATAAATCTTCATACTTTGAGAGTTTGGGGCTGTTTTTGACACAGGTAGTTATTTATATGACTATAATAGAATCTGCCCATTATGGTCGTACATTGTAAAGTTTATAAAACATGATCAACCTGATATTATGACCTTTTTAGTGGCAGTCTTTAAGTGGTGGTTATTAAGCAAACCCACGGTTCTCTATCGGCGTGGTTTTGCAGAAAGCAGGAAATAGATGCCAGTTTTCAGCCAAACGATTGTAAAACAGTCGTGTGATCACAGGATGCTGCAAATGGCCATCAATGTGGCTGTATTGCCAAGCGATCACATGACCTTGGAGGGGACCTGACCATTGGAACTTTGAATCTGGGTTGTGAGTACTCCCAAAGTAGGTCTGTTGTAACTTTGAATGAGCACTAAGTGACGAGTTGTAAATCAAAGACTACCTGTATAATGTATGTTGCATATACTGTGCATATAAAAACACTTTTGTTAAGTTAATGTAGAAATATTTCACATGTAAAAACAAGCTGTACACGTTGTCCCAAAGGTATTTTTTCCAAAGGCACCTGGACTTTGGTTTTCCTTGAAGACATTTCACTTCTCATCCAAGAAGCTTTTTAAGTTCTGGCCAAAGAAATTTCTTGGATGAGAAGCAAAACGTCTTCGAGCAAAAATGAAGTCCAGTTGCCTTTGGAAAAAGCACCTTTGGAAAAGGCAACCATGACCTGGATGACTGAGAATCTCCACAGACATCAAGCTGTACACATTGAATTACCCTAATCTAGCCCACAAGATATCTGAGAAAATATAAGGGCAGTGAAAATGGAAACTTTTAAGATATAAAGAAGCTGACAGGAATTTTTGGCAGATTGTAGATATTATGAATTAGATTTTTGTCATTTTATTTTCTTGCAAGATAAAAGGGCTAGTCTAAACTTATTATTCCAGATATAGACTAGTCTTCTTGAATAAATGTCTTTCAGATATGTTGGATTATGTTTCCGACAATCCATCAGTCAGAAGATCAATGGACACAGGTTCAGGATAAAAGTGATAGCTGGAGGGTGTCCATTAGGAAAGTCTGATCTATTTTAATGCCAAAACTGAATATATTGGATTTTGCCTTGGGACTTGATATTATTGTTTTAATGCAATCTTTTCTACAGATTATCTCCAGTTAGTATCTATTTTACATTCTTGCAACATGGCAGACATCTAAAATTATTCGAAATATTGATTACAGCTACAGACGAGGGGCACATCGAACAGTTTAATATTTATTGAGTAAAAATATAAGACATAAATAAAAAAGTAAATATAAATGTAGAAGACAGAGCCTTGTCTTTTCATGCAGCTATGTTACATGAAAATAATTTTTTAGATTTAAATAATTAAAACATAGAATGCACCAATAGTCTTTTTAATGCAAATAAAGTTCCTGATGTTCCAAAATACTAAACATCTTCCACAAGCAATTAATTAGCGATCTAGCAAAATAGATAAGTAGTGAAAGAAAGATAGAAATAGATAAGGACTTTTAAAATATAATTCCAATTACTTCTGTTCGTGATTGATAGATATAGAAATAGATAATTTAGGGTTTCCTTCATGTTACTATCTTTATCTTCCTCATTTTAAACTAATGCAAAGATTATTCAAATTTAGTAAGTTAATACATTGGTATTCATAGATGTTCTTCAGTTACCCATCAGATAGGAGACAATTGATAACAAAACACAATAATCAGTGTAGTAAGTCATTCTCTAAAGAGCAGCAATCTATATGTGTAGCTATCCTCTATCTGTACTTGAAGTAGGGGCACAAATATTTAAAGAGAGCTATTTGCAGCATAATATTACATTAATTATATATTGATTATCATAGCAGTGTAAAAGCTTACAATCTTTTAACAAAATGAGTAAGAATAAAGTATGAAATTTGGTGCAAAATCTTTTTTGGCACCAAGACTAAATTTGGCTAGAAGAAAGCCATATTATCATAATGTGTTGCTAAGTTTGTATTCAAGTTCAGAGACAATGTGATCAGAGGGAGTTCATTTTGTAGTCATGGAAGACATGAAGAAGACAAATGGAGGGATTGTGGGATTTAAAGAATGCTATGCAACTATTAATGCCTCTAAACAGCGGTTAACTCTTCAGCTCATTAACTTCATAAAGTTCAGCTCATTAACTTCATAAAGTTTCAGATTGTTCATCAACTCCCAAACATTATTCATATAATTTAATAAATACTAATTTAACTACTACTACTACTACTACTACTACTACTACTACTACTACTACACAGGGACATGGTGGCTCAGTGGCTAAGATGCTGAGCTTGTTGATCACAAGGTCAGCAGTTCAGTGGTTCAAATCCCTAGTGCCGCGTAACAGGATGGGCTCCCGTTACTTGTCCCAGCTTCTGCCAACATAGTAGTTTGAAAGCACGTAAAAAATGCAAGTAGAAAAATAGGGACCACCTTTGGTGGGAAGGTAACAGTGTTCCATGTGCCTTTGGCATTTAGTCATGCCGGCCTTATGACCACGGAGATGTCTTCGGACAGCGCTGGCTCTTCAGCTTTGAAACGGAGATGAGTAGTAGTAGTAGTAGTAGTAGTAGTAATAATAGAGAGTTCCATTGACCCTTGGGGGTTGATATTGACCACTGGATAAACCTACCCTAAAAAATATGTAGAAGATCTGCTATCTTCTACTGGCTATATTGTAATGGCACAGAAATATTAGCAAGTAATTGAGAGTCACAGTAATTTTTACCAGTTATTCTCTATATTTAAACATTTATTTTATAGCAAACTGCAACTTGCAATTCACTACAGGGAAACACTGCTTCTTTGCACATGGATAGTTTCCATAAAATATAAAAAGAGATGCCTCCTGAGAACAGTTACAGATTACATTCTCTGACATCATCTATCCAAAGCCTCTTTTAATTACATTTACTTTGCAATATAACTAATTCTTATTATATTACTTAATATTATGCTCTCTGTGGCAATAAAAGATGATATGTAACACAAAGATATTCATTATTGGTGCTGAAGGAAAAAGTTCCAAATGTGTCAATCTGCTATAGATTATTATTGCATTTAAACTCTTCTTATATCAAGGAAACTCACATTGGGCTCATTCATGGGGCAGCCCTGAAAGTTGTTGATGGAACCAGGTGAGTCTGCAGGGAAAGGGATCAAAAAAGCCAACATGCAATCAAAACTCCACTCCTTTTTACATTTTAAAAAGAGGCAGGCTTTGACCACATGGATGTAGACACAATCTTGACTTTTAACCTTCTCCTTGCAGGCATCCCTGAAAGAAACACTGGTATTTCAGTGTTCTATCTTTTTACATGTGAACTATTTATATTCTTTACTGTTTTAAAAAAAATGACATAAATATAAGAAAGTAAAATATTAATCACCTTTAATTGTCAAATGCATTGTTTAAGCTATTTGGCTAACAATAGTTGGGAAATTCTATTAATTCAATATGTTAAAGTGCATAACCATCTTTTCAGAAAAAGATGGAATAGCAGCAAAGACATTATTAGCAACCAAGTTAACAAGGCTATTTAAATTGCAGATTTAGAAAAAGCATTCACATGCAAAGCAGGGCAGCAAGTATAAATATAACATGACACATCTTGTAATTTCTTTGGACTCGGAGAGAAATTTAAAAAATGTACTTCTATGGAGGAAAAGGAGAAAAGGATAATGTTGGGTTGTAGTTCTTAAGCTTGCTTTTGGCTTAGATTTTACACATATTGCATGCCCTCCTTCCCTCCCCACCACCAACAAAGAAAAATTCATGCTTACTTATGAATAAGGACAGAATGGTGCATCCCTATTATTTAAGCCAAGAGCAAGCCTATAGATTGTAGAATAGCAGTAATGTCGGATGCTCAAGGCCTTATTATTCTGCTCAGTTTGTCAATTCCTTCTCCTACTTTGCCAAGTGGTTGTGTGAAGTGTGAATATTAGAATAAATACCTGGTTTTGCTGGATGAGCTCCTTTTTCATGCCCAAGAACTTCTTGTTCTAAAAAGTGGGAGCAATACAAGATAAATTCAACATTGCTTTGCCGTTGTATTGTATAATCTCTGCTCTTAACTTTTAAATTCTTTTCAGATGAATTTCACACAAAATGAGTCATTCCAGAATTACTGAGAGAAGAGCAACAATGTTAGCCCTGTCTTCTGATGTTCTCAAACTAGTATACAGTAGATAATGAATGTGTGGTCATGCATAGGGTTTCTTTGAGAAGATAAGCCTACACACAATACAGTTCTGGAATGGGTATATTAGCAGTCTGTTGAGAACATGCAAATGGTAAGTCTTGATAACGTCATAAAATCTCCTTCATATAAAGGAATAAGGACCTATGCAACTAGGGCCATCAACCACTGCAGGCAGGAAAAATCTTTTAAAATGATTAGACCTAGCAGGTTCCTCAATGACCTGAAGCACTTCTGTTAAGCACTACTCCATTCTGAGAAACTCCATGAAATGAAACAAATGAAAAAAAAACTTTGGGTTTCCAGTTGAGTTCTAGTCTAGTTCTATTAGAATCCTGGTCAGTGCCTTCTCTACACTGCTTCTTCAGAAATATCATGCAATTTCTAGGTTAGATTTGCAACAAATAGGATTAAGATTGTACTTCACAATAATTTATTCATAGATTATCATAGATAGATAGATAGATAGATAGATAGATAGATAGATAGATAGACAGACAGACAGACAGACAGACAGACAGACAGACAGACAGACAGACAGACAGATCATGCTGGGGGCAAAACATTTGTCTCTATTGCTCAGTAAAATCATACCATACTATAGGATATTATTATATAGTCTGGGAAATCATGTGACAGTCACATATATTACTGGAGTAAAGCGATTATGACTACTCCATACAGCTAAGGTATGATTATAAACACATTTCAATGAGAAAATACAACATCCATCTGTATGTGAATGGAACTCAATGTACCTCCTTATGGAATCTCCAAATCTGCTCTGGAGAATTTCCAAATACCATAGCTGGTTTAGAAGGTAGGCAAAGGATAAATGTTTGCCACTGTCAGTAAAAACCCAACTGGCAAATATCATCAAATTCTAACCATCATCACTGTTCTTGTATTTTTTAATAGTTGTAACATTTAGAAACTTACTTGGTAGTTTATGTTCTGCCTCCTTGCCTAAAAAAAACAAAAAACAAAAACAAAAACAAGGGAAACAAAGAAAAACAAAATAAAACAGTTAATTTTAGTTCCTGTGTCCCTCTAATCTTTAGAACATAAAGATTGCAAAATGAAACATTTTTATGGCCGAAAGTCACAATAATGTAATTTTCTATGCAATGGTTTTCCAGGCAATAAAATTCAATTTATGGTAATAGTGTTCCAAATTATGCATTTATGTTTATATACCACCAGAGTCATAACAGTGTCAGCACACAGTAGGCAACTTCCATTCTTTTTTTAAAAAAAAATAACGTTATTAAAAATTATAAATGAAAAGAATAAAAATCAATACATAGAGTACTGCAAAAATATAAACAGAAAAATATATGAAAAAGAAAAACCAGGGAGTGTGTAAAAGGAAAAAAAAGGAGAAAGAGAGAGAGAAAAAAAATGACTTCCTCCTTCATCCCAGCGGGTAAAAACAGTGTAGTAGCTTATCACCATCTCTAAATAAAATGTAATCTCTCTTCTCCCCATAGCTCATCTTCCATCAGATACAAAGAATCAGAGACTATTCATAAAGTTGCAACATAGAAGATTTATTCAAGCCTATACACAAGAATCTGGTCAAATAAAGTTCAACACTAAATTGTGCCAGATAAGGGTCAACAGAATTCAAGATGGATTGAACATGGAACACTTGTGGGAATACAATGACTCTAAAGTGATGATGCCCTCCCACCAGCTTTGTCTACTCTTCCCTTATATCTCTTAAGTAAAAAAACAACAATAAAAACCCAGGTAAAATGCTATGTGAATCAATCTTTGTCAACAAAAGTCCAGTAAGGGCAATCAGCTATAACTGTTTTCTTTTTTTTTTAACCCTGGCCAAGCAAGACAATCTTATAAACTTTCCTTAGTTTTCAAATTACTCTTTAACCCCTTCAAAAATAAATAAATCCCAGAGGTAGTTTGCTGATAATTTATCACAACTTTAACATATTTATTTTGTATCAATAAGTAACTTTTATCCTTTTGTTTGTTACTTCTAAAATAATCCTTTAAAATCGTGACAGAACTCTTTTGTAAATCAAGAAAAAAAAATCCAAATCAGTTTTCTTGGTTTAATATCTGTTTATCCCCTTTAGGGAATAAATCACCCATCAGATCCATTTATATTACATTTACTGTCTCCCTCAAATTAATTTCATAGCTATCCATTGCATCTCATTCTTACTTTACAACTTCATTAGAACATGCTCTGTCAATTTTATCAAGCATTTGATCCATTATGTCAAAAGTTTGGCTGAGAAGTATTCAAAAGTTTGTACTAAGGATTTCTGTTCCATTTTCTTTATCCTCTAGCTCTAGTGCTCAGCCTTCAAGGTAATTAGTGGCATCTACCTCAAAGGTATTGTTCCATAGGGAGCAAATTAATGGTAGTGATTCAGTGCCATTGTTTGACAAAGCACAGACAGAGTTCAGGAAATTCCTTACTTTTGTTGTCTACCATATAAACATTTATTCTGGTTACATCAGAGGGACTTGTAAAAGTCAAAATTCCTAGGCATATATTTAAGAAGCATGCTCCTATCTCAAAATAATCAATTCTTCTGGGCTCATTAATTTTGGACAATATTTATTTGGGTCCCTCTCTTGGTATCACCTGTCATTATTCTTTATAATCATTTTATAATTTTAATGAGTTGTCTCTTCTTTCTAGAATGCCAAGAGGGTATTAATTATATACTCTTTTTATGTGTGTGCAAATGGGCCACAGACAATGTTTCCAAATAAAAATTCTTCAAGCAAGTGAACCAGTGGTGGGTTTCAAAATTTTTTACTACTGGTTCTGTGGGTGTGGCTTGGTGGGCCTGGCAGGGGAAGGATACTGTAAAATCTCCATTCCCTCCCCATCCAGGGGAAGGTTACTGCAAAATCCCCATTTCCTCCCAATCAGCTGGGACTTGGGAGGCAGACAATAGATGGGGGTGGGGCCAGTCAGAATTTTTACTACCGGTTCTCCAAACTACTCAAAATTTCCACTACCGGTTCTCCAGAACTGGTCAGAACCTGCTGAAACCCACCTCTGAAGTGAACCATAGTGCCAGAAAATATTTCCTGATTTACAGGAGCATGCCTACTCTAAAAAAAATAGTCATTTAATAGAACATGTAAGAGAATGTATGTCCATGTGTATGCACATGCACAAAAGAGAGGATAAGAAAAAAATCATGAAGTAATATATATATATATATATATATATAATGACAAGAGGAAAACAATCAGTTTAGAATCATTAACTGCTGAGCAAAAATCCCAAAAAATGGCAAAGAAAAGAATATAAAAATGCCTGTTGTCAGAACAGATAATGGAGGCCATCTTTTTCTTTGGATCTTCAGGGCTGTCACATTTAGTGCTGTGGGGAAATTGGGAGTGGGGATTGCATGGAGTTGCAGGGATATCTAGCCATAATAACATTCTTTTCTCTGAGAGTCAAGGGCATCCAGCCTGCACCTGGAGTGGCGTGACAGGGATGCATCTCCAGTTGGGATGGTGCATTGATTGGACCATGTGATGGACATGTAGGTGCAGGGGGAAGGGACTTGGACTTTCTTTTGGGTGGGGAAAACCTGGAAGCTTTCAGATTTGGGTTTTCCCAGATGTATCAATATGACACCTCTAATAAAATGAAACTTTGAGGAACTTCTCGGAGTCTTCTTTTGTTGGGGGTGTTACTTGGAACCCTGACCGGGGGTGGGGGGGGGAACACATCTAGCTTAGCATTTTGTTTCCACAATATCTAACCAGATTTATTATCCAGGACCTGCATTTTCAGAAGCATCCTGCCTCTGATATTGGACATAATCTATAGACAAATGATTAGGAGCTATTAGTAGCTTTATTCTTTCTGAAGTCTTGGCTGTGGTTTTATTTCTTTGATGTATTACTTACTTTATATACTTTTGATACGGTTGGCTCTTGAAGTCTTTTGATGCTCTTCAATAAGAACACCCAAAGTTTAAAAATGAAAACCAGAATTTAAATAATCAAAAAGCCTGTTAAGAAGAATCTTATTTTAAAGAGCTTTATAAAAAAAAAAAGCAAAGAGATCTGTCCTCTCAGCTCATTAGGGAACACCTTCCAAATAATGATCAAAAAAGCTTGACACCAAGTCACCTCAAGATGAGCCTTCAGCATCTCTAGATTTCCGAGAATTAAGACACCATCTCTCAATGAATGAGGTAGCTTGTTAGGCCATGTGAGCTTTTAAAGGTAATATCTAACATCTTGTACCGAAACTAGAAGTAAATTGGCAGCCTTTTATTGCTTTTAACACAAGCACAATACACTTTTTCCAAGGGTCAGTGTGATGCTAAATGCATGTGCTACAGTATGTGAAATTTCTGGAGAAGACAAAAAGGCATCCTTAAGTAGAGGTCTAATAATTACATCCTTTAAACAATGAGGCATGGCACTCTCTTTCAGAAGAACATTTATGTATGAACAAAAGGATCTCCAGTAATTTCGTAGCTTGAAGCTACAAGTGAAATTGGGCAAGATCAAGAGAATAAATTATCTTGTACTGTATTGGTTAATTGGTTAAACCAGCACTTAATGTTCAGTAATTTGCATACATTGTAAAGAAAAGTATCTTAAATATACCATTAAACATGGATTAATGCAACATTTTCAAAATGTTACTGTGGTTTCCATCCACTTTATTTCTAACCTGAGAGAAACCATGGCTTATCCATTGGTTATCCATTGGTTTTGCTCTCTACAATATAATCCCTAACATCAAGTCAAGCTCCTGGCATCTCTATTCTCTCTGAATAGGGCAAAATCATGTGATTTAATTTAGGCTTTACTGGACAAGCATACACAACCAATGGGCTACACTCAGTTTAATGTGTTACATTTGTGGAGTCCTGCATCAGGAGAGGCAGAGAGGTGCCCTTTGCAAGAAGACTTGGAATTAGGATGCATGTGAGAGTAGGATATTCTCACAGTGATGAAACTATAGTAATCCCATAAATTTGAGCCTTGGAGTGTCTCCCCCCCAACCAAGCACTTCCTTTCATTCCTGTCACCATAATATAGCTAGAGATGTAAGCTCTGTTCTGACATAACAACAAGTTTTATGCTTTTGTATGCTATGGTTGTGACATTGTATGCATGTATCAAAGGAGCAGATCTTGCATTGTATGGTACAACCCTCCTTTTGTCTTTTTGATGAAAGTACTGAATCCCGTGGATGCCTCTATAGTACTCAATAGAGAAATAGATAGTTTGCACACAAACTGTTCTAGAAAGCCCTGGGGGATTTCCCATATGCAGTACACAATTCTTATCTTCTTTACAGTGTCTATTCTGCTAACATAGCAGATATGTATAAATATAAAAGTCAGTATAACTGTCCGTCCATCCATCCATCCATCCATCCATCCACCCACCCACCCACCTACCTACCTACCTACCTACCTACCTACCTACCTTTCTATCTCTACCATATCTCTATCATATTTATATGGCTAGCTATCTTGCTACTGCAATTCTAGGTCACTAATAATGAATTAAAAATGAAAAATAGCAAATCAATGTTTAAAAAGAAACCTCAAGAGACAAAATCATACCTGTAATGGCAGGATGAGAAATGTTCTTGGTTTGTTTTATCATGCTGGAGGCTAAAAAAAATTATAAATCAGATATAAGAAATAACAATTGCTTTCTTTGAAATCTACCTATCTATCAATCAGTTTAAGCTGTAAGCCAGATATCTATTTATTATAACAGTCTTTTTCAACTATGTGTTCTCCAAAAGTGTAATATTGTAATTTCTCTTTGACCCAAAGCCATTTGATTGGAAGAGCTATTTATTAATTTATTAAATACATATATATAGCAAAGAAAGATTTTATAACACAATAAGTGTAACAGCCAAGGGACCAGTGGAGCATTGCCTCCGGTTCGGACCAGTTCTATAGAACCAGTAGTAAAACCGGCTGGAGGCTCCGCCCACTGATCCTGACATTATCAGAAGCGATCTGCGCATGCGTAGAAACTTCTTTACTACCGTTGCGAACCGGTAGTAAAGGTAAGTAGAACCCACCCCTGCAAGGGACCAATAAACATTTCTTTACCAATTACTATCTTCAGCAGTTTGTATAGATAAAACAATTCTGCTTTCATAAAATAAGAGAAATGGTAACATTTGTATGACCAGTTTGTACACCGCATTGGCCGATTGTACAGGGTTTAAAAACAAGTTACAAGTAGTGGAAAATTTTAAAAATATACAATATTTTTGTCAAAATATTTCTGATTTGACCTTATGGTATCACAACTTTTATGGTACAGATTGAATATAGTAAACTTCATTACTTACTATAGAGTTTTAGACAATTATAGAATTATTAAACAAAGAGGGATTTTAGACAATTGTACTTTTAATCAACTATTAATGAGAACTTTAAAAGTCTCCTATTAATGGTAAGAGAACATAGCACATAGTTGTTATTAATACAAATGAAAGAATAATTAAAAATTAGCGACTTTGACACCTGAAATTTTGTTTCTCAGGTTGAGCACTATACAAGTGTCCTAAGAATTAAGAAAATCTATAGCAGACACTGCTAAGACAAGTTATTTAGAATCAGTTAGTTACCTGTTTTAGCTGGGCTTTCTCCCTTTTTAATGTCAGTTTCTAAAGAAAAAGGGGAAAAAAACCTCAATAGTTTCTTTTTAAAGTCAAAATTGTCAGCCCATCTAAATTTTGAATGTATTCCTTATCTTTGCTATGCTGTACTGTAAAACAGTCTCAAGGGAAAAATAAACACTTTTACATTATTTCTAATAGCTTGAAGATTATTTAAAACTATAAAACAGACTGAAAATTGAACTAATAACCCATTGAAAAAAGATTAAAAGAATGAACTCACATATCCATATTTCCTTCCCATTCCTGCTCATTTCTTTCTTTTTTTTAAACATCACCATCTGGTAAGATCATATTAAGTTTCAATAGAATAAATAATATACAGACTTGCTAGCCTTGCTTGATGTAATGGTATGTGGGAATGACCTTGGGGGAACTATGAAGTGCTGCCTAGGGAAAGATCAGGTAAGAATTGATAGAGCTCTCAGATGCATAATGGTCAGAAAGACAAACTCATAAAGGATTCTCCCCAACTTATCAGACTGTAAAAAGAGACCATGAGAGATTTGTATTTTTAGACTTGCATGATTTGTTAATGTAACCTTATAAGTAGAATTAGCTCATCTGGCCACATTTCTTGTCCAGTCTAGTCTACATGTTCAAGATGACACTCAGACATGTATATAAACCAACACACAACCCATTTCTTCCTTAGCTGTCTTAGTAAAGACAGCAAAGAGAACATCTCCATGCAACATCTTAGCTTTCTAGTGTGGGGAGACTAGGCTCTACTTATGACCATTATTACACAAGT
Source organism: Arizona elegans (assembly GCA_022577455.1). Lineage (NCBI taxonomy): Eukaryota > Metazoa > Chordata > Lepidosauria > Squamata > Colubridae > Arizona > Arizona elegans. The sequence continues at coordinate 240,370,901 of JAKOOJ010000001.1, forward strand.
TAAAATCCTCCACTGTCAAAGATCCAGCTCACATGGACCACAGACCCATAAAATAGAGCAGGTATGTATATGATTGCATTATCAGTTTGCTTCACAGCTGAACTGCAGGGATACTATAGTCTTTGGGTGGGGGCATTTGTTTGATATCTCAGCTTCTCTTGATTTTTATTCCTTATTTCATTGCCTCTTTCAACCCATGTCCCATTATTTGGTTTTGCTTCAGGTCAAGTGGGTATCTAAATAAGGAAGCATAATTGGAAAAGGTTGCCCGGTGTGCTTGGCAGCTGCAGCATGCAAGTCAGCATGAATGAGAATATCAAACAGTGCTATTTAACATATGGAAATTTAGGAAGCATGATACGTTTTATCCACCATGCTATCAATTGCAAAGATGCCATTAGGATTCATAGCTGTGCGAGAAAGAACATTTAAAAGGCTGAAACAGCAATACAATATTTTGTGAATGGCCTCAACCTCATGGACATTTCTATTATTAAAAACAGATAAATTTGGATTGAAAAAAAATGAGTTTTTTTTTAAATGCACGCTTGCCTCACTTTTTGCAGACAATAGAGGTAAAAAAAGAAATAGTTGCTAGAAGACATAAGGAAATTGGTCCCACAGCTCTTATGAAAAGACCAGAGATGGGAGAAACAAATAAACAAAAAGGAATGTTGCCATACAATTGAGTAGACTATCTGTGCCTTTTCACCTCCAACCAGAAATAGCTTATTGTGTTTCTGAAGAGATATCAGTCAAGCATGTGCTCCTAAGTACATTATTGGGAAATGGCAATAGTTGAACTGAAACATTTCAGACCACTTATTTCTACCATGGACCAATACTCAGTAGTGATATCTGGAAAGGGATAGAGAAGGATAATGAAAAAAATAATCCATAGCAGACTCAGGTGGCCACCATTCAAGTAGGTAACACTACCCCATAGATGTTCATGGTGAGGCAGTGAAAGAAAAAAAAATAAAGAAAAATATTTGTAATTCAAAGTTGAAATGAGGGGTCTCTGAGCTTGCTTCAAGCTCTGAGCTTGACTCTGAGTTCAACCAAGCTCAGAGAGCACCAAGGACCCCTCAAAGAAGAAAATGTTTGCCAAGTTCTATCTGTGAAACCCAGCACTATCTCCTGTGTTTTTCTGGACAGTACCCCAATCCTCCAGAAAACATTTTTTAAAAAGCAAGCATAGGACTATTGAGTAGCTAGAAAAATCTATTCATCAGAACAGAACTGAGTGAACTTCTCTTCTATGGAAAGTTGGCTCTCTTATATTCTTGTCTATCTCCAGATTTAGGATTGGATGATTTGGGAAGCTTGGTTATGTATTGACTATAACTTATTTTGAACTTTAGACGCTTGAAATGTTTATGCTAATTTTCTAGAGATAGTTCTCTTGCAAGATGATAATGAGATGAGGTGAGATGAGATGGGGAGGAGGAGGAGAGGAGAAGAGAAGAGAGGAGAGGAGAGGAGGAGAGGAGAGGAGAAAAGAGAACCTTTATTGTCATTTTTTATTGTGGGGACACTGACATACATTAAAAATGAAATATAATAATTTTAGCCTACTTTCCATTGACAAAGAATCCTCCCAATAACTAACAAATATTACTTGTTGAAAGCAATAAAACCAGGATTGGCAAGACAGGGCTTTCTTATCTTCTTCTGAGGCAAAAAGTAAAAGCAGAAGTAGGGTGTCAGGCAAAATCATTGGCAAGAGAGTGTTACTGCTAGTTAATCTTCATGCAACAATGGGCTTCCATGTCTTTGGCCTAGATAGTTTCCACATCCAGGCCCAGTAACAGAGGTAGGAAAAAAAAAACCCATCTTCCTCCTCTCCTGTCATATTGTACTAACTACAAACAAAAACTAGACAACCCGTGACCCATTGGGCCATAATTTCAGAGATATTTCCTTACCTAAAACCAAAAAATGGAATTGCCATGGGTAGACCAAAAAAGCAATGTGAATTGGACTTCCTGCTGGCTTCCCCACTGATTTTGCTAGTTAATAATTTTTATTAAACTAAAATACACCTTTTTCTTCTTTTTATTTATTCTGTGATCTCCACAGGTAATTAAGTGGTCAACTTGCAGAGAAAATTTAACATTTTAAAGGGATGCATGCTGTGATGTCCTATGCATCATACTGATGATCCTGAATGCAAAAGAGATATGCCACTCAAATCATGAAAAACATTGATTCTCAATAGGAATGCCAAAATGAAATTTTGTTATTGTTCAATAGAGTAAATATAAAAGAAAATGTGATTTACTAGACTGAGGTTGTTGGAGGATTTTGTTGTGACTTTTCTCCAACCTTCTGTCATAGAAGCTATGTGTCATGCGACTTACCATTATGAAAAGAAAAAAAAAAAGAATGGGAAGACTAGCAAACCCTCAAGCTGTATGGACACTTGCAACCAATTTAGACATAGCAGTTACACTTTTTTTGACAAAACATCAATGTCCTGACATGCACACTAAGAATCAAGGGCCTCTTTGCTCTAAAGAGTGATCAATTTGTATTATGTAATGTGCAGCACATAAAATAATAGACAGTTTAATTGAATCACTGATCCAACCTTACCTGCAGCACTAAACAATAGCAAAAAATTGGACACATATTACATGACTGATTTGCTTAACATTTGTGGCTCAGCCATCTCTCCCTTTCCCCCAAATCACAGACACTACATACATTGAACATATAATCATAGGCATGAGAGCTTGTTTCTCTGATATTTGGAACAATAGATACAAATGACCTTATATACAGATACAGATGCAGGTTAATTTCACTCATCCATATTTCATTCATTAATTTCACTAATTAACTTTCTCAGCTGACTAGAGGAATTTTCATTGGCCATGGTGCCCCCAAACTTATATAAACACTGCATAGAAGAAGCTAGCTATTTTCCACCCAGATCCAATTTTCAGTAGAGCTTCAGAGAGTGCAAAACATGAGTTTACTTTGACATGATCTTTAGTCCAGCCTCTGATACACTCTCCTGAGATTGGATTAGGTAAATTTAGGTGGTATTATAATCATAAACTGTGAACAAAATCTTGTTTGCATTTCTTCACCAGTTATTTAAAAAATTTCCGAGGGGGAAAGTCTCCTTTCATTTGAAGAGAAGGAAAGCAAATGCAAGAATTTGATATTTTGATTAATATAATAATATACTTACCTTTCTTTTTCTCAGCAATGGGAAGCTTTGCATCATTTGATTTTGCTGCCTCTGAAAAATACAATTTTCTTAGCTTGCAAAGTGCAATTTTAAGCATGTCTTTCCTTGCCTTAAATACAAATGTGTCAGTCCCCATTTTAAAAGCTATAATCACAATATTTTTGCAATTGTAACACAAGGGTTAGCAATGTGTGCTGAATCTGGAATTAAGCAAACCAGAAAGTTAAGATGAATAAAGCAGTATCATATTATGAATGTCTATCCCTTTTTCATTGTAGACCTGCTGGAAGATTATTATTATCAAAGTTCATAGCTTTGCAGATATTTAGCATTAAAAAGGCTGGATATTCTCTTTATCATAAAATCACAGTTCATTACAACTGTTAGAAGTATAATTTAGCCCATTTAAAAAGATTCTATGATTTTACTGCTATGCTGTTGAATTGTGAAAATGAAATCCAGCATCTATATACTACTAAGTCTTCTTTATATAACTGTTATCTGGCAAAACAGTACATCATAGGACAACAGGTTTTGAACAGATACCTGAAATGAGCAAACATACAAAATGTGTCCCAAATCCAGGACCCGTCATTCCCCAGGGAATAAAATTTGGAAAAGTTATGACTACTTCAGTTGCCAGGCTGGTGCCACACTTAAAATCGCTTACTTCCTGAAGGGAAGGAAGGAAGATTTTTAATGCTCCCTGCCAGCTTCCCACAAGGAAACTCAATGGGGAAGCTGGCAGGAAGTTGAAAGTTTCTCCTGCTCCCACTGCTTTTTTGCCTACCAGTGGTCATTCTGTTCCTCTATTTAGGAGATAGATAGATAGATAGATAGATAGATAGATAGATAGATAGATAGATAGATAGATAGATAGATAGAGAGAGAGAGATATATAGATATAGATATAGATATAGATATATAGATATATATAGATATTGTTATGTTGGGTGAATGAGGACGCAGCAAGCCAGAGTAGTAAGTGACAACAGCTCTTTATTATAGGGTGAGATTCCAGCAACTGACCTGGGGAGCCAGCTCCCTTTATATACCTTGCAGCTGTGGTGGTCAGCCAATCAGCTGAGGGTCAGTTAATTCGAACTTCCCGCCAAACAAACCTATTTACATAACACTCCTCCCCTCCCAGAAGTCACTTGGGATGTTATTTGCATACAAAGTCTCTCAGGTGACTAGGGCGTGTGCGAGTCCTAGCTGACCTGCGCAGTTCAGTCGGAGGGGCGGCGTCGAGCAGGTCGGAGGGACTTTCTGTTTCTCCCTGCTCCGCCAATGAGGCCTCTGGGACCTCCTCGTGGGCGGCGACTTCTCCTGCTGTTGGGACTACCTCGACGGGGCGGCGCTGGATACCAGAGTCCTCAGCTAAGTCCTCCGCTCTACTCGGGCTAGTGGTTTGTGCTTCTGGTTGGTAGTCGTGGTCGGAGATGGGGTCGTCTGGTGTGTCTTCGGTGTCTGTGGTTACTCTTTTTCTTAATTGGTCAATGTGCCTGCGCCAAACTCTCCCGTCCCCCATGTCTACCCTGTATGACTTGGGGACTGTGATTTCTGTGATTGTTCCGGCCTCCCAGAGTGGGCCCTGTCCATAGTTTCTAGCGTGTACCGGTGTTCCTATGGTGAACTCTCTAAGTTTCCTTTCCCCCCCCTTGAAGACCTCTGGGGAGTAATTGGGGTTTAGTCTGTCTAGAACTCCCCGGAGTTTCCGCCCCATTAGTAGTTCGGCCGGACTTCGGCCTGTGGCTGTACAGGGTGTGGAGTGCTGGGCTATTAAGAATTTGTCTACCCTTTCCTGCCAGTCTCCGGGGCTTAAGTGTGAGAGGGCCTCCTTTGCTGACCTCACAAATCTCTCCGCCTGTCCGTTACTAGCCGGGTGAAACGGGGCAGAAAGGACATGTCTGATCCCAAGTCCCGCTAAGTACCCCTCGAACTGTGTTGCGGTGAACTGTGGCCCGTTATCTGACACTAGGATGTCCGGTAACCCATGTGTGGCGAATAATTGTCTTAGCTCTCTGATGGTTGCGTCGGTGGTAGTGGCCTTCATTAGCTTGATCTCCAGCCATTTGGAGAATGCGTCTACGATGACCATGAAGGTCTGTCCATGGAATGGGCCTGCAAAGTCAATATGTATTCTGGACCAGGGGCCCTGGGGCCTTTCCCACTCCCTCACGGGTGCCGTTGGCGGGTCTGATCTGGACTCTTGGCAGGGCTGACATCTCCCCACCCACTCTGTAATGTCTGCATCCATGCTGGGCCACCAGATGTAGCTCCTGGCTAGCCCCTTCATTCTCACAATCCCCGGGTGCCCCTCATGCAACAACGTTAAAACCTTTTCCCTTAAGTATGAGGGAATAACAACCCGATCACCCCATAGTAAACAACCCCCTTGCATTGTCAATTCATCTCGTTTTCCCGCGAACGGTTTAAATTCCCCGCTCCCAATCTTTTCCGGCCACCCCCTCATGACCCAACTTGCGACTGTCCGGATCACGTGGTCCTTGGTTGAGGCTCTTGCAACCTCGGCTGATGTTATGGGCCCAGAGTCCAAAACGTCTATCAGCAGGATGGGGATGCCGGGTGTGGGGTCTTCTAGGCTGTCGGGTAGTGGGCATCGGCTGAGTGCATCTGCGTTGCCCATGTTCGCCCCTGGTCGATGTACCAGGCGATAGGAGTATGCTGCGAGGAAGATGGCCCAGCGTGTCATCCTGGGCGACAGTGCTGCCGGGGTTGGTCGATCTCCCGCGAGGAGACCCAGGAGTGGTCGATGGTCTGTGATTAGCTCAAAATCCCTCCCGAACAAGTACTCGTGGAATTTCTTTACTCCCGAAACGGCGGCGAGGGCCTCCTTGTCGAGCTGGCTGTAATTTCGCTCGGCACTTGATAGAGTTCGGGAGTAATATGCGATGGGCGCTTCCAGGCCATTCGGTAGTCTATGGCTCAGGACGGCTCCCACCCCGAACGGGGACGCGTCACATGCTAGGACAAGGGGGAGCGTTGCGTTGTATTGAATTAAGAAGCTTTCAGCTGATAGTAGTTTTTTAATGCCGGCAAATGCCCTGTCTTCAGCCTTCCCCCATTTCCAAATGGCTTTCTTGGTTAACAGTCTATGTAGGGGTTCTGCCACTGTTGCCTTGTCTTTGAGGAATATGGCATAAAAATTTAATAGTCCCAGGAAGGCCTGTAACTCTGCCTTGTCCCTGGGGGTGGGTGCTTCTCTGATTGCCCTGATCTTGCTCTCTGTGGGGTGTATGCCGGTGCCATCTACCCTGTATCCCAGGAATTCGACTGAGGGGACTGCGATCATGCATTTATTGCGTTTTACTCTGAGTCCCGCATCCCTGAATTTCCTTAGGACCTCCCTCAGCCTTTCTCTTAGCTGCTGCTCATTGTCTGCGGTGATGAGCACGTCATCAAAATAGGGCACCACTCCGGGGATCCCTTGTAGAAGCCGCTCCATGGTACTTTGGAACAGTCCGGGGGCCACGCTTACTCCGAATTGCAAACGGGTGCACTTGAAGGCCCCTCTGTGGGTTACGATAGTCTGTGCCTCTGCGGTAGCGCCATCTACTGGCAGCTGCTGGTACGCCTGCACAAGATCGAGTTTTGCGAATATCTTGCCGGGGCCCAGGGAATGCAACAAGTGGTGAACGACTGGCACTGGATAGGCGCTCTGCTGCAGGGCCTTATTGATTGTGCATTTGTAATCAGCGCATATGTGCACTGATCCGTCCGGCTTGACCGGTGTCACAATTGGGGTCTCCCATTTGGCGTGGTCGACTGGAACGAGCACCCCTTGTTTGATCAATTTATCCAGCTCAATGTCTATTTTGGGCTTCAGGGCAAATGGTACACGCCTCGTCTTTAAGCGGATGGGTGCGATGTTGGGGTCTAGATTAAATGAAATCGGGGTCCCCGCATACTTGCCAAGCCTCTCGTCGAACACGTCCTGGAACTCCTGCATCAGGTCTTCCTTCAGGGTGCTTCGAACGTTCCTTACCCCGGTGAATCCCATGCCTAGGGCTCTAAACCAGTCCATGCCCAGTAGGCTGGGAAGGTTGTCTCTGACGATGGTGAGGGGCAGTTTCTCGGTAAACTCCCCGTACTGGACTTGGAACTCGCCTCTGCCTTTGACGGGTATGCGGTTCCCTTGGTAATCCTTCAGTCTGCGAAGCTGTGGCTGGAGCTGTCGCTTGTGTGCGCTGGGGATGACTCTCTTTAGGGTTTCCCAAGACATGATGGATATCGGCGATCCCGTGTCGATCTCCATCTGGCACTCCCGTCCCTCGATCTCGACCGTGGTGTAGATCTTTTCTCCGGGCGAGGTGCAGGTCCGTGCGATGCGAATGGTGTAGGCCCCAGCGTCTTCAAATTTCGCGCCCTTCCGGTTTCCGCCATCCCTGTTGGGCCTTCGGTGTGGCGCCGTCTCGGATTGGGCCGTTTGGCCACGTGGTCTGTAGCTCTGGTGTGTTTTCGACCTACAGACTCTAGCGATGTGGCCCCTCTTTTCACAGGAACGGCAAACGGCATCCCTGAACTTACAGTTTTGTCGTGAGTGGGACCCTCCGCAGCTGGCACATCCGTCTCTGGGCTCTCTGCGGGCTGTGCGGGGCTGCTCGGTGCGGTAGACCTCTTCTTCAGACTCCCCCTCGCTGGCGGTGCTTATGGCTTCTCGGTGCACAGACGCCGTCTTCTGCGTTGTTCTGGTGAGGCGGGAGCTCTTTAGTTTCTCGGTGGCCTTTACTGACGACTCTTGCGCCCTGGCCTCGTCTAGCGCGATGTGTAGGGTCAGGTTTGACCTCGCAAGCAGTCTTCTCTGGAGCCGGCTATCTCTCACTCCGCAAATTAGTTGCTCTAGGAGCATCTCATCCAGGTCTCGGTACTCACATTGGGTTGCGGCCTTACGCAGGGCGGCGACGTACTCGCTGATCGATTCGCCCTCCTGCTGTAGCCGTTGCCTGAAGTCGTAGCGCTGGACGTACTTCGATGGCGTTGGTGCATAGTGGTCTTTCAGCAGGGTCTGTAGCGTTGACCAGGAAATGTTGTGGACCGAATTCGGCTCTGACAATGCCTCGGCTGTGTCGAAGACCCTTGGCCCGCAGTGACTCAGGAACAGGGCTTTCTTCCGAACGTCCGGTAGCCCTTGCATGTCGTTTGCCACCATGAAGCACTTGAACCGGGACATGTAGGATCCCCACTTCTCTTCCTTGGGGTCGAAAGGTGCTGGCGGGGTGTAGGCAGACATCGTTTCGGGATTCTCCTGTGTTCCGCTCGCTCGCCTGGCTGGATTCAGATGCGGTCTCGGGTCCCCTTCTCTGAACGTGGCTTCAGCTCCTTTGAGTGTGGCTTCAGCTCTCCTCTGCTTCTGGCCTCAAAATCCCACCTTCGTCGCCAATGTTATGTTGGGTGAATGAGGACGCAGCAAGCCAGAGTAGTAAGTGACAACAGCTCTTTATTATAGGGTGAGACTCCAGCAACTGACCTGAGGAGCCAGCTCCCTTTATATACCTTGCAGCTGTGGTGGTCAGCCAATCAGCTGAGGGTCAGTTAATTCGAACTTCCCGCCAAACAAACCTATTTACATAACAGATATATATAGATATATATATAGATATATATAGATATATATAGATATATATGAAACAATGACCTATTGGGGCAAAGGGTTGTCTAATATAGTAGTGGCCACAATTGTGGAAACCTTTTGGGGAAACGTGTATTTTCTAAAACTAGCTAATAACACCACTTTTGGGGGGGGAGTAGTACCATCAAATTATATATCAATGGAAAGATAATTTAATCAAGAATGTAATGCACTAACTTTTATGAAGGATTTGCTATTAGAATAGCAGTTACAGTATAAAGAAGAAAAGTGAAACAGGTAGAAAAAATGAGATATAGAAAAATTATCACTATAGAAAAAAATGAGATATACAAAAATTATCACGTCAGTTAATACTCAGTTGGGTAGCCTTTAGCATGAATTATGGCCTTACAACATCTTCCCATGGAGTGAACCAAGACTTTTAGTTCTGCAGCTGTTATAATGTGAAACCAAGATTGAACTAAAATGTGGAACTAGATGTGGAAGAGCCATTAGTTAAAAGTGAACTAAAGTTAAGACCAAAAAAGAGGAGAATGATAAATTAAGGACTTTCATTTCTTCACTGGCAATACTGAACCCACTCCGATAATATTATATGTAATGTTTCTCATATTATCTTAAATCAGTTTAGCAACAACAATAAAAACATTTCTGAAATCTTAAAATGGCCCTAGTTAAATAAAAGAATAAGATCTTAGAAATGATATTTACCTTTTCCTTTGACAGCAATAGGAGGCTTTACTTTTTCTTTTGAGATATCTATGAAAATATTCATTCATTCATTCCTTTTGTTTTGCATTTTTTTCTTTAACCAACCCCCCCCGCCCCATTTCTGGGTGCTTTTAAACCTCCATTTAATGTAACAAGATTATATATAGGTAAACAAATCATTATTATTTCTTTCCACAAGTTTTTCCACTCTTTTTGCTAACTCTATGGGCTTGAAAAGAATTTCTGCATTATTTTTGCAGTCTGAAAATAAACTTAAAACTTTATAAATATATTTCTTTACCCCTTTTCTTCTGGGTTTCTGGGGTCTTCATTAATTTTTCTTTCTCAAGTTCTGTGTAAAAGCACAGTGAGGAAACATTAGTCACATCTAGCAATTAATAATTCCAAACTGAAGCTGCATCAAATGATATTTTAGCTGAGTTTTGAGTTGGATATATTGCAAATTCTTTTCAGTATTAGCAGTATTAAGTATCAATAGTTAAAATCATGAGTGGAATCTAACTTTTTTCAAGCAGGGATTGGCCATAGCTTGTGTTCACAGAAAAAGAACTGCACTTATGCGACTCTTTCCATGACCACAGCATTTTTCTTTTGACTAAAATGTATTCTGTTCATAAAGAACATTAGATGCATCTATGTGTAAGCATCAAAGTGATCCCAACCTTATGGCTTGATTCTGTACAGATTTTTGCTACTATAGAAACAACAGGTGACCAATCACACTGAATGTCAATAACGGATGGTGTTGCACTTTGACCTTTCAGATTCCAGGATTAGCAATGCTTTGACAGAAGTAGAGGGGGCAGAAATAGATGGACAGAAATAAATGGGGAATGATATCTTGAAAGCACCCTTCCCCCCCCGCCCCCCCCCCCCCCCCCGCCGCCCCGGTCATTTCAGATCTTCTTGTATCTCACTCAACTGGAATGAAAGAAGACTGTAGCTTGCAGCAATCCTAATTGCATTCAATTATAATTTGCCTGACTCAATGTGGCATTTTAAATGCAAGACTTTTAAAAGCCATGGAAAAGTATAACACCAAGCAATGAGTTGTGGAACCTATTTGCTAAGACAAGTCTCCATGGTTACTAGATATTTAAATAATTTCCGACTTGCCTGACAATGTCTAGATATATGAATATACAAGGATGGGTTACACTTTGTCAGATCATAAATTATTTTATTTAATTTCATTTATTTAGCAGCCATTATAATCTACTCCTACTCTAAAAGAATTTTGGGTGGCTAATAGCAAAATACAAATGAGATTAAAATATAAGAAACAATCTCAAACCACAAAACAACAATATAGATGTATTGCTGTTGCAAAAAAAAAAAAAATCGTTGTAATACCAAGGAGGATTTGTGCTCTCTTTCTTTCTTGTATAAAATAGCTTCTCTATTTATAATCCCTGTGCATGGCAGAGCAAAGTAAGAACTCAGATTATGAAAAGTAAGTAAGTCTCTTCCTTTCACTTTCTCCACCAGTTTGCTCCTCATAATCCTCAGGCAGTTAAACTCAAGAGTGTTACATTTTTATTTCAAAACTACTTTGCCAAGGCCACCCACCTAATAGTGAGAATGTGATGAGTGAGCTGGCATTGATAACTTTTAGGCAAGAAAAGATGAACAGCTAATGTGATTTATTAGAAGTATGAGTAACTGCAAGAGGTATAAGGTAGCTAGATATAAGCTACCTTGAGAGGAGCTTTATTATAGGCCTGTTCAGGAAAGCTGCTATAACTAGCTGGGACCAGGATCACCTTTGTGACGGATAAGAGGCTCCCGGATGCCACGGGGATATGAAATTCTATTTACACTCCTCTACAGGTAGTCCTTGACTTATGACCCTAATTGAGCCCAGAATTATGGTTGTAAGTCCTTGAGACTGTAAGTTGAGGCATCACATGACCACATTTTTTGCAGCAGTTGATAAGTCAATACCACATTCATTAAGAAAATCCATTTTCCCCAACAGGCACTTTTTGCCAGAAACTGGAAATAAATGCCAGAAACCAGGAAAAAACATTACAAATCATGGTTAAATGACACAGGACACTGCAAATGGCTATAGGGTGAAGTGGATTGCCAAGTGCCCAAAATTAAACCATGTGACTGGGTGTGTGTGTGTGTGTGCAGCAGCCATCGTAACTTCAAATCAGGTTATAAATAGCTCTGAAGAGGTCTGGCATAACTTTGAACAATCATTAAGCAATCACTTAAAATTCAAGAACTACCTGCACTGAATGTTGCAGAATCCCCCCCCCCCCGGCTTGGTTTGTCTCCACCCCCCCTTCCTTCCCTCTTTCTTTTTTCTGCCACGGCCTGGTCTGTGGGCGTGGCCTGGACTACTATCTCCCCGACCAGATTTTTCTTGCACCTGGACTTAATAGCTCCTTGTATGCCCACAGCTGACCTCCGGTTTCCGGCAATTCCATCAGCCCTATTGACATTAACATCCACTTGCTGTGAGGAGAGATGTGAGCCTGGGCGGGGGCACTGAGGGTGTCATCTTGTTGCAGCTGCCACTGTATAAGACCTGCTGACACTGGCCACTGTGAGAGGGTGACCGGGTCATTGCCTTCTGGGACAGCTGCCTGAGACTCCTCTCCACTGTCGTGGGAGGACAGTGGAGTCCAGTTTGACCCCCCGGCCAAAATGGTGGATTCTCTCCCCTGGACCTTTTTTAAACCATCATTAAGAATCCTTGGCCTTTTTCCATCTGCCCCAGACAGACTTTTGGAACCTTAAGATGTATTCATTCGCTGATCTCTTCGCACTGCGAGACTCCCCCCTCTCGCAGGCCTGGCCCTCCATGTTATCGAGGGCCTATCTTGATGACGGGTCTTGGAACCCTGAGAGATGGCATGCAGCGAAGAGGAGGTTGAGGGGTTTTTTACATAAATTTTTAATGAAATTTTTAAGGGGTGGGAATAATGATTTTTTAAGGGGAACCGGGAGGAAGACCAAGGGGTTTGGGGGGATGAACCCACTAGGGTCAGAGCCGAGCCCAGCACAGGGGGATGGTTTGGAGGGTGCAGGTCGAGGGATTGGGGAGGGGCTGGAGGACTATCTGGAGGAGGAAATTTCCATCAGCACGCTGAATGGGAGGGGCAGATATGGCGGGAGTAGGGGACCATATCATGTGTCGGGGGCTCGCACTTGCTATCTGAGAGCAATTGCTTGCCCCGGTCCCCAAGGCTCCGCTCGGACACTAGGTGGCTTAGATACTCAGGATCTGGGCCTTCGGCTGATGCTGTGCAACACCAGGTCCGTGGTAAATAAGGCTCCCCTCATTCACGATCTTATTCAAGAGGGAGGAGCGGACCTGGTGGGTATTACGGAGACCTGATTGGGCCCGGAGGGCAGCGTCCCTCTGGTCGAAATGTGCCCACCAGGCTTCAGAGCATTCCATCAGCCAAGGGCCCAGGGGAGGGGAGGGGGGGGTGGCGGTTATTATTAACGAGGATCTGGGTCCGAGGGAGACCACTGTGCCTCAGATAGCCGGATGTGAGTCCCTCCTTGTGAGGTGGGGTCATGGGGTTCAGATGGGCTTGTTGCTTACGTACCTGGCTCCCTGCCATGTGGCAACAGCCTTACCTGAGCTACTCGACATGATAGCCACGGTGGCAGTAGATACACCCAGGCTTTTAGTCATGGGTGATTTCAACTTGCCATCCACTGGTGAAACGTCTGAGGTGGCTCGGGAGTTCATGGATTCCATGATGGCCATGGACCTGACCCAGGTAGTTCATGGCCCTACTCACAGGGGAGGTCACACTCTGGACCTGATTTTTGTCTCTGGCCAGTGGTTGAGTGGTCTTGTTATTGGGGATATAGATATGGAACCCTTGTCATGGACAGACCACTCACTCCTTCGCCTGGATCTTCGAACCGCTGCCCCCCCGCCGCAGGGAGGCGGATCCAATTAGATGGATCCACCCCAGGCGCCTGATGGATCCTGAGAGGTTCCAGATGGAGCTTGGGCCATTTCCTGAGGTTCTAGCACATGACTCGGCCAAGGACCTGGTAGCCGCCTGGGATCAGGCGGCTGGTGGGGCCTTGGACCGAGTCGTGCCTTTGCAGCCTCTGACCTGGTGCCGATCCCGTGCGGCTCCTTGGTTCACCGAGGAGCTGAGGGAAATGAAGCGCCAGAAAAGACGCCTGGAGAGCGGTTGGAGGGCCAGTCTCGCTGAGTCTGATCGAACACTGGTAAGGTCGCATATTAAGACCTACCTAGTGGCGATAAAGACGGCAAAGTTTAATTACTTTTCCGCCTCTATTGCGTCATCAGGGAATCATCCGGCCACCCTGTTTAGGGTGACCCGCTCCCTGCTCCATCCGGGAGTGCGGGAGGATCCCTTGGAAGGCAGGGTGGAGGATTTTGGACAATACCTGTATGACAAAATCGCTCAGATCCGGCGGGATTTGGACTCTGACTGGGTAGAGTGACGAGGAATAGTCTTGAGAATGTTATCTGGGAGGAGTTTGACGCTGTGACTCCCGATGATGTGGACAGGATTTTGGGGAGACTTAGTGCGGCCACATGTTTACTGGACCCGTGTCCCTCCTGGTTGGTACTGGCTTCCCGGGAGGTTACACGAGGCTGGCTCCAGGGTGTTATCAATGCTTCGCTGAGTGAGGGCCACTTTCTCGCTGCCTTGAAAGAGGCGGTGGTGAGGCCTCTCCTCAAGAAGCCGTCCCTGGATCTGGCAATATTGGCCAACTATCGTCCTGTCTCCAACCTTCGCTTTATGGTGAAGGTTGTTGAGAGTGTGGTCGCGTGACGGTTCCCACAATTCCTGGAGGAAACATCTTATCTAGATCCGTTCCAGTCGGGTTTCAGGTCTGGGCACAGCACGGAAACGGCATTGGTTGCGTTGGTTGAAGATCTCTGGAGGGCTCGGGACAGGGGTTGCTCCTCTGTTCTGGTCCTGTTAGATCTCTCAGCGGCTTTTGATACCATCGACCATGGTATCATGCTGCAACGGTTGAGGGGGTTAGGAATAGGGGGCACCATTCTGTGGTGGTTCTCCTCCTTTCTCTCCGACCGGTCGCAGTTTGTGTTGGCAGGGGGGCAGAGGTCGACCTCGAGGCCTCTCATCTGTGGAGTGCCGCAGGGATTGGTCCTCTCGCCCCTTCTGTTCAACATTTATGTAAAGCCGCTGGGCGAGATCATCCGTGGCTTTGGGGTGAGATACCACCAGTACACTGATGACACCCAGATGTACATCTCCATCCCAGGCCACCCCAATGATGCCCTTGAAGTGATGTCCCAGTGCCTGGAGGCTGTGCGGATCTGGATGGGGAGGAACAGGCTCAGGCTCAACCCTTCCAAGACTGAGTGGCTGTGGCTCCCGGCATCCCGATATAGTCAGTTGACTCCATCACTGACTATTGGGGGAGAGTCTTTGGCCCCCACAGAAGGGGCTCGCAATCTGGGAGTCCTCTTGGATAGGCAGCTGTCCTTGGAGGAACATCTGACAGCTGTAACCAGGGGTACCTTTTGCCTGATTCACCAGTTGCGGCCCTTTCTTGATCGGGATTCCCTGTGCACAGTCACTCATGCCCTCGTCACCTCTCGTCTTGACTACTGCAACACTCTCTACATGGGGCTCCCCTTGAAGAGCACCCGGAGGCTCCAACTGGTCCAGAATGCAGCAGCGCGGGTAGTGATGGGAGCAGCATGGCGCTCCCATGTAACACCGCTCCTGCGCGAGCTGCACTGGCTCCCAGTGGTCTTCCGGGTGCTAGTTATCACCTTTAAAGCGCTCCATGGCATCGGGCCTAGCTATCTTCGAGACCACCTGCTGCTACCAACGACCTCCCATCGTCCCGTGCGCTCCCACAG
Source organism: Arizona elegans (assembly GCA_022577455.1). Lineage (NCBI taxonomy): Eukaryota > Metazoa > Chordata > Lepidosauria > Squamata > Colubridae > Arizona > Arizona elegans. The sequence continues at coordinate 240,386,300 of JAKOOJ010000001.1, forward strand.
AGAGGGCCTCCTCAGGGTGCCATCAGCCAATCAATGCAGGCTGGTGACCTCCAGGGGGAGGGCCTTCTCTGTGGGGGCACCTACCCTCTGGAATCAGTTGCCCCCAGAGATAAGGAGAATCCAAGACCTTAGCGCCTTCCGCCGTGCCCTTAAAACCTTCTTTTTCCAGCAAGCCGGGCTGGCTTAAGAAGAAATTTTAAATGTTTTAATTGGTTTGTATTTTTAATTTTGGGCCAAATTTATATATATTTTAATTGTTTTTAATATTTGTATTTCATGTTTTTTAATTCTGGCTGTACACCACCCTGAGACCTCAGGGAGAAGGGCGGTATATAAATTTAAAATAAATAAAATAAAATAAATAAATTGTCTCACCTATAAATGTGTCCCGTCTATGCCATAGTTTGCAGTTAAAATTATTCTTTTGCTTTGCTTTCTTCAGTGAATCTGTTTAGTTTCTCTTTCATTTGTGCGCACATTGCATACAAATTCCAAAATCTCTTGCTCGCATTTTACTACAGTCCTCAACTTACGCCTACAATTGAGCCCAACATTTCTGTGGCTAAGCAAGACATTAGTTGAGTTTTTTTCTCACTTTACGATTTTTCTTGCCACATTTGTTAAGTGAATTGCTGCAGTAAGTGTATTATGTCTGTAGTCTCTTTTTTATGTCAACATCCATCTTCTCAAAGCCATACTGTGCATTGGGGGCATAAAATCATCATCCTGGCAATAGTATGTAGAGTTCCACTAGCCAAATCCTATTCATATTTACCCTGTTGTATTCTTAGATGCTGACTTCCAATTAAGGCTGAAATTCTGACAACACTGATTGCTAAGTAAGCTTTATGGTACTTAATGGATCTTACACATTTACAATGCATAGGAAAGCAACATAAGTACAGTGCAAAGGAAAGCCTTTGACAATACCCAGCCAGATGTCACAGGATTGTTCCCTATGGACTTTGTATTTAAATGACAAAGAAAAGGAGAAGATTGGGTATTTAATAGATATGTGTAAATGATTTTATCCTTTGTTTTTATGAACCCCTGAAGGCGTTTTAGTCTCATTTCACATATGCTTTTTTCCCCTGCTGTCTGCATTCATGTAATATTCAATATTAGCCTTGCAGTTAAATATTTCAAGACCAGAGACATATTTATTCCAGCTTAATTGTTTGTATATAATCAAAAGCAGCAAGAACTTGGCAGTTTTATCATACTTATATTTTAATTTCAAGTTTGCCTTCAGCTGCTTATTTATAGTCTTCACTTTTTAAAGAATTTAAAAGAAACATAATTTGTTTCTTTTTCCTTCATGTGTTCTACAAAATACATACCAGAGTTGTGTTAATTTTCATGCACATACAAATTATAGATGGTTGAAAATTTATATTATATTATAACCTGGCAGCTTTATTTTGCAAATATTACAATTATATTAAGTTGAGGAACCATCTTGAAAAGGTATATCCCTTAAAGGAAGCATACAAATATTTTAAATTCTGGTTTTACATCATAATAGTCTAAGAGTTAATTGCCTGAGATGAATATTGCAGGATGGAAAGGAGAAGGGTAATACAACACATATGCTTACAATACAGAAAATTATTGTTACATTATTTGCAGCTCATCCATCTGTGAATTTATAAGCCTACATGGAAAACTCCTTTATAAAACTTACATTTTCCAAAAGCTCTAATGTTATCTGGGTTTTGGATATATTTGCTTTGTGATCCGGTATTATAATTAATATTACTACATGCTGAAAGCTATAAAATAATTGTAAGTAATAATAATCTTTTGCAGTATTATTTATATATTTCCAAATTTTAAGTGTATACAGTGGGGCAAAAAAGTATTTAGTCAGCCACCAATTGTGCAAGTTCTCCCACTTAAAAAGATGAGAGAGTCCTGTAATTGTCAACATAGGTAGACCTCAACTATGAGAGACAAAATGAGAAAACAAATCCAGACAATCACATTGTCTGATTTGGAAAGAATTTATTTGCAAATTATGGTGGAAAATAAGTATTTGGTCAATATCAAAAGTTCCCCTCAATACTTTGTTATATATCCTTTGTTGGCAATGACAAAGGTCAAACGTTTTCTGTAAGTCTTCACTAGGTTGGCATACACTGTTGCTGGTATGTTGGCCCATTCCTCCATGCAGATCTCCTCTACAGCAGTGATGTTTTGGGGCTGTCGCTGGGCAACAAAGACTTTCAACTCCCTCCAAAGGTTTTCTATGGGGTTGAGATCTGGAGACTGGCTAGGCCACTCCAGGACCTTGAAATGCTTCTTACGAAGCTACTCCTTCGTTGCCTGGGCGGTATGTTTGGGACCATTGCCATGCTGAAAGACCAAGCCATGTTTCATCTTCAATGCCCTTGCTGATGGAAGGAGGTTTGCACTCAAAATCTCACGATACATGGCCCCATTCATTCTTTTCTGTACACGGATCAGTCATCCTGGTCCCTTTGCAGAGAAACAGCCCCAAAGCATGATATTGCCACCCCCATGCTTCACAGTAGGTATGGTGTTCTTTGGATGCAACTCAGCATTCTCTCTCCTCCAAACACAACGAGTTGTGTTTCTACCAAACAGTTCTACTTTGGTTTCATCTGACCATATGACATTCTCCCAATCCTTTTCTGGATCATCCAAATGCTCTCTAGCAAATTTCAGATGGGCCCGGACATGTACTGGCTTAAGCAGGGGGACACATCTGGCACTGCAGGATCTGAGTCCCTGGCGGCGTAGTGTGTTACTGATGGTAGCCTTTGTTACATTGGTCCCAGCTCTCTGCAGGTCATTCACTAGGTCCCCCCGTGTCGTTCTGGGATTTTTGCTCACCATTCTTGTGATCATTTTGACCCCACGGGGTGAGATCTTGCTTGGAGCCCCAGATTATCAGTTGTCTTGTATGTCTTCCATTTTCTAATTATTGCTCCCACAGTTGATTTCTTCATACCAAGCTGCTTGCCTATTGCAGATTCAGTCTTCCCAGCCTGGTGCAGGTCTACAATTTTGTTTCTGGTGTCCTTCGACAGCTCTTTGGTCTTCACCATAGTGGAGTTTGGAGTGTGACTGTTTGAGGTTGTGAACAGGTGTCTTTTATACTGATAACAAGTTCAAACAGGTGCCATTAATACAGGTAATGAGTGGAGGACAGAGGAATCTCTTAAAAAAGAAATTACAGGTCTGTGAGAGCCAGAAATCTTGCTTGTTTGTAATTTAATTTAATATTTAAATTTATATACCGCCCTTCTCCTGAAGGACTCAGGGTGAACAGCCAGAAGTAAAAAACATCAAATGTAGGTGACCAAATACTTATTTTCCACCATAATTTGCAAATAAATTCTTTTCAAATCAGACAATATGATTGTCTGGATTTGTTTTCTCATTTTGTCTCTCATAGTTGAGTTCTACCTATGATGACAATTACAGGCCTCTCTAATCTTTTTAAGTGGGAGAACTTGCACAATTGGTGGCTGACTAAATACTTTTTTGCCCCACTGTATGTGATCATATTTTTATAATTGAAATGGAAAAATTACTTTTTAATCCAGAAAACTAAAAGTACATCACCACTAATATAAAATAGATGCCTACAAATAATAAATATATCAACACATTAATAAAACTGTGACCAGGACTAATATTTTCTGCCGTACAAAGAAATGTGCAGTCACTGCTATGCTGTGGAAATGATAACTGAGCTCAAAATAATAGAACAGTAAAATACAATAATATTGACATCGTGCAATCTAAAGTATGATTAATTGTGCCCACATCCATCATTTCTTGTTTCTTTAACTGTCTACTTGGGAAGCATAGTGGACTATTTTTTTAAAAAAAGAAAAGAAAAATGAATTACTTTTACTCTTAATGAAGACTTGAAATGATCTTATAATACTTTAAAATAATGAAAACAAAGAAAAATATTATTCATGGATAAACTGTCAGATAATTTATCATATCCACAAAATATATACATACTGTGACACACTTTACTCGATTCTTTGGAGTCTGATTTATCTGCAGAAGAAGAAATGAGAAAAATAATAAATCCCTTATTTCTATCATATAGTCTTAGCTACTATATAGTAGCTAAGACTATATGTATAGTAGCTAAGACTATATGATTAATAGGAAACTGTATGAAGAAATACATTTATCAAAATCAAGAGGTAAAATTAATCAGATTAAATTCTTAACATTATCCAAGGACGCATCTCTTGAAATGGAAAGCAGCCAAAATCTGTTCTCCTATTATTTTGTTTCTGTTATTAGTGTTTTCCTGAGATTTTAATTAAAGAAGAGCCAATTACAAGATGTGTTTGAAACTATGAGTTCAGGCTTGAGGATGTTATTCATGTTTTCCAAGAATGTTTGTAGACAAATGTAGAAGGAAGAAGACCAAGGAAAGATGAAATGGTAATCAAAATACCTTTTTGCAATTATTTACATTTTAAAAGATCAGAATGCATTTCTGTATGCATATTCTTTGCTTTTCCCCAATGTACATATTCCAGTCAATATTTTTCTCTAATATTCACAATTTACAAGTACTTTACGCATATACCTGCATCTCTTTACAATATTCTAAATTAGCAAATGATTGCAAAATTAATACAGAAGAATATTTGTATATGTACTGTATATGTAGACACTAGAATATAAACTGAGAGCAAACCCCATTCCTTACTAGCCCTGATGATGGAACCTAGTTTGGGTAATGAAAACAACCAAGCTCAGAGAGCACTAGGATCCCTCATGGTAACAAAATTTGCAGAAATGGGAGAAAGGAAGGGCAATTACAGTAAGTTTACCTACTGGCCTAAAGGTGTAAATTAGACATGTTTACAGATGGATTTCTTCTCTGTCTTTATGAGGAGGAGATCCATGTGTGAGCAATGCCCAGGTCCATGGCTTTTCATTGTCTCCACCATGGACAGTCTAAAAAGGAATTCCAAGCTAATGAAAAAATGTTAAATCCCCTGCTGCAGTCAGAAACATGAACTTTATGGCCATTCATTCTTTAATGGCATGAACAAGACTTCAGATGCTACCTCTGGAACTTTTGGGATTCATACTGGAGCTGATATCTTCCATCTACTGTATTACAAGTGGCAGCATCTCACTAAGACCTATCTCAGAAAAGTAAGTAGTTGTTGGACCAGATCAATACTTCCATGGAAAATAAGCAGGCATTTCAAATTCTCAAATAGACTAGGAAGTTTTGAATTGAGGGAATATTTGCTTATATTTATCTTGCTTCCAAAAACACTTTCAGCTGACAATTTGAGACACTGTATTCCTTGAGCCGTGTGATATAAACATCACATTGTGCAGCCCGGAAAAGCAATAGCAGTTAGACTCACAGTATATACCACTTCACAGTGCTTTACATTCCTCTCTAAGCAGTCTACAGACTCAGCATATTGCCCCCAACAATCTGGGTCCTCATTTGTGCTAGTCGTTTCTGACTCTAGGGGGCAGTACTCATCTCCGTTTCAAAGCCGAAGAGCCAGTTCTGTCCAAAGACATCTCCATGGTCATGTGGCCGGCATGACTAAATGTCAAAGGTCCCCAGAACGCTGATACCTTCCCACCAAAGGTCCCTATTTTTCTACTTGCATTTTTTACATGCGTTCGAATGGCTAGGTTGGCAGAAGCTGAGACAAGAAATAGGAGCTCACCTTGTTACGTGGCACTAGGGATTCGAACCGCTGAACTGCCGACCTTTCAATCAAGAAACTCAGCATCTTAGCCACTGAGCCACAACGTCCCTAGCTATTTCTTAAGTATTTCTTAAATCAGTGTTTCTCAAGCCTTGGCAGTTTTGAGATGTGTGTTTTCCCCAGTCAACATGCTGGAAGTTGAAGTCTGCACATCTGAAAGCAGCCAAGCTTGAGAAACACTGCCTTAAGTACTTAGGAGTAAAAGAAAACATTAATAATTTCTAAGTTCAGCTTAAACATCTAAAGGGTCATCTGACTTTGGACCCAGGCAAATATATGCTTGCCTACATACCGTATTTATGTATGAAGCTAATGGTGTAATCACTAAGGCCATTTTCACAAGAGAGGTGAAATATCACATTTCTCCCTTGAGGGTGGAGACAGCAGCCAGACGTGGGTTGTGCTCATTGGTCAGAGGTTGGACTGAGCCTGGAAATCTTTAAATTCTGCCCCCTGTTGCTAGGGTCCCCAGCTTTTTGCTCAGTCATCAGACTGGACAGTTGTGTGGATTGTGGCTCTAGTGACCTTTGGTTTTTTAGAGCTATTCTTTATATTTTATTCTTAGGTTTGACTATTGGACTGATTTGACTATTCTAAGCATTCTGATTCGGATTTGTGGCTCCAGGCCTCTCAGAGGTTTTTTTCCTCAATTCTGAGGTTTTTTTTCTCGCTTCTGTTCTTTCACTCCATTTCCAGCATTTATAAGGTCAGTAATTAGATTTCCTTTTATTTGGTGGAGCTTAACGCTCCCGTGGTGGGGGTATTACCTGCCCTTCAGCCCTCCGGTCTGGTTTTTTTGTTTAAAATTAAATAGTGGAGCCTCGCGCCCCCTCCATTTGCTGCCTGGTGGCCATTTTGTCTTCCCTTTGTGTGTCAGACTATTGCTGTCCCTAAGAGAGTCTTGAACTCACCCATATAGCCGCTTGTCGGCTCCACGTTTCTCCGGCTGCTAATTATCCCCATAAGACCGGAGCAAGGCTTAAAGGGCTCTTTCAGCCCCATACACTATCAGGAGCCTCGCCTCGCTAGTTCGCCACGCTAGCGAGCCTCGTAATTATTTACGAGGCACTGACAGGGCTGTGGAGCCTCGCACTTCCTTGCTGGGTTCGGCGCCCAGCGTTAATTGGTTTCAGCTGCTGGGCGCTTCCCACCGGCGTTTTTTTCGCCGGCGCTCGAGCTAGGACTGCACGCCCTGTTTACCTCTATACAGTTGGAGGTTTTGCAAGAATTTTTGGGCGCTGCTAAGTTGCTCTGGGGAGAGCTACAACAGGCATAGAGGTGTCTTTCCTCTTCTCTCTCCCTTTGCGCCCGCGCCATTTTGAGGTGCCAAAATATTGCCTGCTATTTCTGAGGGCCTCCAGTCTGAACAGCTGTGCCCTGCTTTTTCCCCTTACTGTCATTTGCCAGCCGGAACAAAATTTCTGACACCTGAGATACCAACCTTAGGTAATTGCCTTTCTAGCAATCAATATTCAGACTTATTATGCCCAAATCCTTGGCCAAATCTAAACATGGCCGTAGGGCCACTGTGCGGGTGCAGTCTGTGGCCACAACCAAAGAGGACCACGCACTGGCTCACAAGGCGCTTGCCCCGACCACGAGTTCTAGGGGTTCAGCCAAAATTCCCACTAAGGGGATTGGGCAGGACAAGCCTCCTACCAACCAACGTCAGGACGCTTCTACATTAGACCTGGCGCACCCTAAGGGGCCCAGGACTACTTCTAGCGAACCCAGACGGGTGTCCTCTGCCACTTCTGATCAGGTGTCTCTCCAAGATTTCCAATTGTCTGCTGAATCCACTGATATGTGGGGTTCTTCTTCAACCAGAGTCATGATTCCTCCTGTGGAGTCCTACACTCCCACTCCTCTGGGGCTTCAGGCTCCTCCAATTTCTGTTCCGGTCCGTACCTCTACAGCGGTCGGGCTGGCTGGCGACCAAACACAGGTTACTTGGCGTCCTGAGGACATTCAGCGAATAATTTCTGTGGCTGTGCAGCAATCATTTGCGGAGCGGGGGTTTCCGGCTCATAATCCTCCCACCATCCAGTCCGTCCTTGAGGCCGATGAGGGGCCTGTAGACGATTTTATTATGGAGGATGCAATTTCGCTAGCGGGATCAGACTCCCCAGCTATCTCCTGTGTCAGCGACCATTCCCTTCAGGTTGATGTGGGAGGCCTAGAACCAGACTTATCGGAGGATGAGGGTTTACCTCCAGATCAACCCGCCTTTACAGGCTTGTTCCCTCAGGCTTTGTTTAAGTCTCTATTGTTCAAGGCGGTGAATGCGGCCCAATTGGGTCCCTCTAACCCCCCGGAACCTGCCTCTACGGTAGGCTCCTTAAACCCGTTGTTTGCTGAGCAACCTAAACCGATAACAGCAATCCCGACGCCTCCTCTCTTTTTAGAGGTCATACATAAGCAATGGTCTGCACCATCTTCGGTACCAGTACCGTCCTCTACGGACAAAAAGAATTTCATTGTGTCCCCGGACCTTGACTCCCTGCTGCAGGTGCCTTCTGTTGACGCCCCTGTGGCGGCTTTACTGTCAGCGTCATCTCTGCCAGGGGATCCGGAGGAAGGAATCAGGCTGGAAGAACGCAGGGCTGAACAGGTCCTGCAGAGGGCCCACCTAGGGGCAGCATGGGCCATTAAATCGGCAACCACAGCCTCTTTCTTCAATCACACCACGCTTCTCTGGCTTCGCCAGCTACAAGAAAAGATGGCGTCTGAGGACTCGAGGTTGAAACAAGACCTCAACAAGATTGTTGCTGCGGTGCAATTTTCCGTGGATGCCACTTTAAACGCTACGCGGTTTGCGGCAAAATCCATGGCCTCTGCTGTTGCCGCTCATTACCTGGTCTGGCTTCGTCACTGGCAGGCGGATGCCAGACACAAGTGGCGCCTAGCCTCTGTCCCCTTTTCGGGCACAAAGTTGTTCGGGGATGCCTTGGACAAGTTTCTTATCGAAACCAAGGACAAACGAAAGACCTTGCCTGCTGTTTTTCGGAGAGGGGAGCCCCGCTTCTCTCCTTATGGTCCTCGCCCCCCAATGAGGGCTTCAGAGGGTAGCTTGGGCCCCTCACGTTCCATGGGTAACTTCCATACGGGGTATCTAGGCCCTAGACAGAGGAATTTCCAGGACAGACCTCCCAGGGGGAGGGCTTTTGGATCCCGATGGCCCTTTCGAGGGGGAGGAGGTCGTTCCATCCATCGCCGTCATTAGTAGTACCTGCGGTCCTCCCATTGGCGGAAGATTGGGCCTCTTCACCAACATTTGGGAGAGTACTACTTCGGATTGCTGGGTCCTGGCCTCCATTTCATCGGGATTGGCCACTGAATTTGTTTCCACCCCCCTTGTCTTTTACTCGCTGTCCCCTGTCCCAGATAGCCGAGCGTAGATCCCTCATGGAGGCGGCTATGAACCATCTACTGGCCATCAAGGCCATTCAACTTGTGCCTTGTGATCAGGCGGGACAGGGGTTTTACTCTCGGGTCTTCTTAGTCCCCAAGTCATCGGGTGGGTGGAGACCTATTCTGGACCTTAAACGTTTGAACTGGTTTGTAACCTATAGAAGGTTCAAAATGCAATCCTTAAATTCAATCCTAGACGGTGTATGGAGGGGCGATCTCCTCTGCTCAATAGATCTCACGGAGGCTTACCTCCATATCCCCATTCGCCCTTCCCATAGGAAGTTCCTCCGTTTTTGTTATGCTGGTGTTCACTACCAGTACACGGCCTTACCCTTTGGCCTTTCTTCGGCTCCCTGTAGCTTCACTAAGATTTTGGTGGCCTTGGCAGCTCACCTCAGGCTTCAAGCCGCCAACAGGTAGACCACGGAGAATGGAGCCTGCATCCTCGCCTTTTCCAGAGGATAGTTGCTCGTTTCAGGAGTCCACAGGTAGATCTGTTTGTATCCCATCAGAACAACAAGTTACCTCGCTTTTTTTCCCGTTTTCCCTCCAATCAAGTGGAAGCGGTGGATGCCCTACGCTCCCCTTGGCCACAGGGCCTACTGTACGTCTTTCCGCCATTTCCCCTCATTCTGAGGGTAATTCGGAAACTTCTGCTGGAACAGGCAGAGATCATTCTGGTGGTGCCGCACTGGCCGAGGAGGTCATGGTTTGCGGACCTCATGCATCTCTCTGTGTCCCCTCCTTGGAGGATTCCATATACTCCAGATTGCCTCAGCCAAGGGGCGATTCTACATCCGGACCCTCAGTGGCTTCAGATGACTGCCTGGCGGTTGAGCGGGAAGCTCTGCAGCGGGACCGCATCCCTTCTGACATAATTCATACCATCCAGGCATCCCGGCGGTCATCTACCCAACGGATTTATTCTGCGACTTGGCGGTCCTTTTCTTCTTGGTGTACGACTCAAGGGTTTTCCCCTCTCCAGGCTTCCATTTTACAGGTCCTTCATTTTCTACAGTCTGGTTTGGACAAAGGGCTGTCTCCAAACACTCTCCGGAGACAGGTGGCAGCTATTTCTTCTATCTTGACATACAATTCGGTTCATTCGCTGACCCAGTAGCCGCTGATCCGACGATTTCTCCGAGGAGCTACTAACCTCTCCCCACCTGTACTACATCGATATCCTTCCTGGGATCTCGCCCTGGTGCTGGATTCCCTTATGGAATCACCATACGAACCTCTTGTTTCTGTCAGCTCACGTCTGTTATCCGGCAAAGTAGCCTTTTTAGTGGCGATCACTTCGGCGCGTAGAATTTCCGAACTAGCAGCGCTATCCATTAGGGAGGATTTATGTGTGTTTCATGGAGATCGGGTGGTCCTCAGATTGGACCCTACCTTTGTGACTAAGATTAACTCTCCTTTTCATCGTTTACAGGAAATGGTTCTACCAGATTTCTATTCCTGTCCTTCCAACTCATTGGAGAGCCAGTTACACACCCTGGATGTCCATCGAGCGCTTGAACTATACATCCAGAGGACTGCTGCTATTTGATCAACAGAATCACTGTTTGTTTCCTTTCTACCGTCTTCCTTAGGTCAACGAGTGACTTCTTCCACGGTGGGGCGCTGGATCCGAACGACAATTACAACGGCATACGAACTTCGGTTGATGCCTTCTCCTTCTAATGTCACAGCTCATTCTACCAGGAGTGCTGCGACCATGGCGGCTTGGGCTTCGAAGGCCTCTTTGGATGAGATCTGCAGGGCGGCAACTTGGACGTCTCCTTCCCCCTTTATTAGACACTATAAGCTAGATAGGTTCGCCTCTGCGGAGGCTGATTTTGGGAGGAGAGTTTTACACGGTGTTGCAGCTCGGGAGGGGTCTTCTGCCCAGACTGTTCCCGCCCGTGAACTGGGACAGTGATCTTTGGTATGTCCCACGTCTGGCTGCTGTCTCCACCCTTAAGGGAGAAGGGGCGTTGGTCCTACCTGATACGCTCCTTCTCGTTGAGTGGAGACAGCAGCCAGCCCCACCCTGATCTTTCAGTCTGGTCATCCATGTTCGTGGTAATTTGAATTGTTGTTATTTTTCCTGTTTTCTTTCTTTCCACACACCGAGTCTGGATTCTCCTTCGACAAAAGCTGGGGACCCTAGCAACAGGGGGCGGAATTTAAAGATTTCCAGGCTCAGTCCAACCTCTGACAAATGAGCACAACCCACGTCTGGCTGCTGTCTCCACTCAATGAGAAGGGGCGTATCAGGTAGGACCAACACCCCTTTTCTTCTATATTTAAAATCTAAAAGCTTGATGGTTGATAGCAAAATAACTTTAACAATTTGATTCCCTCTGAGCTTGTCATTATCATTCCATAAATATTTGAAGTAACACTTTTTTAAAGGTAAGAAAATACTTAATGCAAATTACAATCATGTCATGAGTAAGATGTTTTAACTATTTTTTTAAATTCTCTTATATATTTAGGTTTCTGTGTCATTTAGTTTGTGTTATTTGGAATAAATATTAACTTTATATAGAATTAACTTTAATATTAACTTTATATATTTATATCAAATCCAATCAAATTTATTATAGCCCCAAGGCCAGATACAAACAAAATATCTCATAATAGAAGCATTACATCTTTCTATACATCAGTATAATGGGAAAAATAAGTATAGTAGAATAAAAAAATAATGAAGAATTGGGAGACTTGGAGAGTTATTTTCTAGTCCCTGTTCAAAAGAAATGAAAGAGAAATCACAAGCTCTACCTTGAAATTTCTTCAAGATATGATAAAGCTAGAGTCCTTATACAGGGAACAATATAGTATCATATGGTTTAGAGTTTTCATTGCTTCATCTCCACATGAACATAACTGAAGGCGCATAGGAGTACTCTTAAAACATTCAAAAAGGACTGCTGAGGTCTAACTTTATGAAATTTCAAAACTGGAGTAGATGATTAAATAGGAGGCTGGAACAAATCCTTTTGGAAACAAATAATAAATATTGGGGTGTGACATCTTACTTAAGTTTGCTTGGAGATCTACATCCCAACATTCATTGCTTAAGGGCATTTGTAGCATTATCAAAACCTAAGGAGCACAGATTTTCCATAGAAAAGTCCAGCAATTGAATTTTACCTAGGACTTTTTAAAGATATGATTATTTAAACTGGTAAATAAATACTAATGGCGACAAAACTATAGGATGCAAAATTAACTGTGTCCAGAAGAAAAAAGAAGAAACCGTGCTCCAGCATCCAAAGAAACAATGCCTGATGTTGAAATTTATTTAAATTATTTAGCGTTTTCCTTTATATCAATTCTATACTTTTTCTATATTAAACCTGTATGCTGATTCGGCCATTTAAATGGAAACATGCTGAAGTCCACTTTCTATACCTACCTTTGCCCCACAGTACAGATTGTCCTCAATTTATGACCACAATTGGAACCAGAATTTCCATTGTTAAGCAAAGTGATTATTAAGTAAGTCAGTCCCAACTTTATGATCTTTTTTGCCATGGTTGCCAAGCAAACCATGTGGTTATTAAGCAAATCTGGCATTCCCCCATTGACGTGGCTTGTTGGAAGGCATTTGGAAAAACTGTAAGTTCGAATGGCCTTTTTTTTTTTTTTTTTTGCTTTAATTTATATGCCGCCCTTCTCCGGAGACTCAGGGCAGCTTGCAATGTGGCCATTAAATGAATGGTTGAAAATCAAGGACTACCTGTAAGCAATGCAACTTCTTGAAAAATCCATGTAGACGGTCAAATATTTTTAAAACATAAAAGAATAATGCCTATGCCATAGAGTGTTCATCTCTCCTTAAAGCCTTTATGCCACAAATCAAGTTGGTTAAAAGAATTTAGGTCACAAAAGATGACATGTCTAGATAAATGGTTACATTTTGTCTCTGCACTGGGGTACATACAAACTGAGTTCTGTCAGAATGATGCTTCCCAGGCAGATTGAAAAGACTACTCACCGAGATAGTTAAAAGAGACAAATTCAAGGTTGTCCGTTTCTTGAAATATGAAATGTGCTTTTTAAAAAACAGCTCTGACACTTGCTTTAGATAATATCAGCTTCACTGAGTTTTTTTTTTTACCTTGTTCTGCTGCCTTGCTAGGTCTTTCTTTTTTCTTTCCTTGTGAAGCTGCAAAACAAAGATAAGGGGCATTGTAACACAGCTAGTCTCAAAGAGAATGGCTTGTGCAAACAAAGGCCTGTTGAAAAAGCCTCTACCGCTTATTTGAAGTGACATTTTTGCATATTGATTACATCATAACAGATAATTTTAAATTAAGCAATAATATTACATTTATGTCTTCTAAGAAATCTATATCTAGATTACAATCCTGCAGAATTGCAGAGAGAGAGAAAGAACATGATACAGGTAGTCCTCAATTTATGACCAGAATTGAGCCCAGAATTATGGTCATAAATCATGCTGATGGTTAAGTGGGTCATCAGGTGACCATGATCAATTTTACAATCTTTTTTTTTATGGCGGTCCTTAAGTGAATTCATTGTCTGCAGTGACTGCTTCTTTTTTTTTTTTTTTGCTGGAAACCTGAAGTAAATGCCACTTTCCAGCCAAAAAAAAAGATTGTAAATCATAGCCATGTGTCTGCCAGACGCTGCAAATAGCCATAAATATGAGCTGGTTGCAGAGCACTCAAAATGTGATCCACATGACTGGGGAGCGGGGGCAGCTGCCAGAGCTTAGAATCTGTGTTGCAAGTAGCCCTATAATTAAAATAATATAAAATCCTACAGTATGTTGATGAACCTGAATGCATTTACCTGGCTGTCTTCCCTAGTTAGTTAGTGGGAGTTAGTGGGAGTTAGTGGGAGAAGAGCATTGTGCAACAATAGACATAAAGTGCATAGATTGAGAGGTTATCTTCCTTGAAATGTCTGTGAGAAATAAACTAGAAGCATCTGTTGCTATTGTTAATTGCATTTGGCTTGTTACCTGAATCCTAAACTACCCACTGTTTTACCTATTGATTGTTAATCACTGTGCATCTTATTTGTAAGCTGAAGTTCATCTTAAAGATAGCCAAATAATTCTTTAAATTCCCCTTGCAGTATGGCAAAGGAGAAGAATGTGCAGCTTCTGAGGAAAGCTTCCGCAGATTTAAGATACAGTGTACGCTAAGGCACTTGACTACTTCAAAACTCATCAAATTTGGTATTCAACACGTTTTGAAGCAGAAATCTTGTCCCAGGACTCATCTTTCTGCCAGTAGTTGACGGCTGTCTTGTGACTCACTATTTATTCTGGCCAAACTAGCGGGTCACGGGGTAAGTCCAGTGGTGGGATTCAGCCAGTTCGCACCACTTCGGGAGAACCGGTTGTTAACTTTCTGAGCAGTTTGGTGAACCTGATTGTTGGAAGAAATCTTTAGGGCAGAGAACTGGTTGTTAAATTATTTGAATCCCACCACTGGGTAAGTCACATGGTTTTCTTAGTACTCATCAGTTTTAGTATTTGTCATGTCTTCTGTAAAGAATTATTGACGGATACAGAAGGTACTACTGTGTAAGCTAATGAAGCACAGACTGGAAGGCATCACAGGCTGGAAGCCAGTGATTCTCAGTTCAAATCCCCTCACAGGGTGGTTGTTGTTGGGAAAATAAGAGAGGAAGACATATTATATATGTTTGCTACCTTGATTTATTTATAAAAATAATAAAGGCAGGATGTAAATAAATAAATATGCATGTTTTTAATTCCAAAGCCATAATAGATCTAAGTCACAGTCTTTATTCAGAAAAGGAACCACAAATTATGTTAATGTATCATTTACATAAAAAATAAAACTTATTTTAAAATAGGCGTCACCTATGTGTGAGTTGGGCACCTATATAAATTTATTTGTAATGAGTAAATAAATAAATAATATTTAATAAATAAAAACAGAAAGCTTCTCATACATTGAGGTAGCATGGAATAGAACTGAGAAATCTGTAATACTGTAATACGATCTCTGAATAATTTAGAGAAGGAAGTCAACTACAAAATGTTAGTTTTAAAACAAGGGATAGTTCAAGACTGAAAACACTTTAAACAAAAAAGCAGTAACAACTAACTGTTACGGTGCGAAAGAAAAGTATATGATCTCACGAGCCACTACAAACCCAGCTCTCGGAATTATTGAACTGAATGAAGGGTCTCTACAACCCTTCTCTGAAAATTGGCTAGGGATCAGACTGCACAGCATTCTGGATATAAGCATATACATTTTAAAAAGGAAATAACATTCCTGACCTTTTGGCTTGTGGGTTCCCCCAACAGCTGCAAATACAGTAAGAAAATATTCTGAACACTATATAGAACCTCAAAATTCTTAAAACACACATTTATTAGTATACATTACCACTGATATCCCAAGTGGTAGTTACCCAATCTAAAAGCACCGTAAAAGCTTTAAAAGCCTAGGAAATAATAAAATCCTCATGAGAAATCTGAGATGTAGCCATGAAGAACGAAGCAATATTTTCAACTCTTTTTAAAAAAGCAACTAGGGATGAATCTGGGAGGGGAGGAGAAAGATGCTTTTGAATCAGAGATCCCCATGGTGTAAAACAAAAACAAAAGCATATTTCTTGTTACTTCCCAACACTCTTTTCTTTCCTGAAGAAGGTTGAAAAAATATTTTTAAGATTTTCCAGAAACAACAGATTCTCCCAACAGAACACGATCTAATTATTTGAAGTCTGTTTAGTGGGGATCTGGACCACAAGGTGGCTCAGTGGCTAAGACACTGAGCTTGTTGATCAGAAAGGTCAATAGTTTGGTGGTTCGAATCCCTAGTATAGGTCTCTTGCATGAGCAGGGGTTGGACTAGATGACCTCCAAGGTCCCTTCCAACTCTGTTACTATTAAGTTACATAATGAGCATTCTAAAAAGAAGCATTGATAACATATTTTGCTGAAATCTTTGGAGTTCCACTGCTAGATAGAAGAGTTGCCTGGCTTCACAGGGGGCAGCTCCATCCATCATCATGAGATGGTTTAAGATTGTACAGTTTTTGAAATATACATGGGCATTTTATTTTCTGGCCTTTGAGTTTATTGAATCACTACAAAACAAAAATAAAAACAAAAAAAAAATAGTATTTGTAGAAATGTTATTGCTACATGACATTTTCACAGCAGCTTTCTGCCTTGTCTTAAAAGTGTTTAAAGCTCTCAGTGGCAGCGCCAATGAATGGCTAAATGAGCAGAAATGGAAGTCTTCCAGAATTGGACCTGGTATCCTTCTTTATATTCTTCCAGCATATGGCAGTGGTCTAATGTATGCATTGCCTCAGGGGTGAAATCCAGCAGGTTCTGACAGGTTTTGGAGAACTGATAGTGGAAATTTTGAGTAGTTCAGAGAACTGGCAAATACTACCTCTGGCTGGCCCAGAGTGGGAATGGAAATTTTGCAATAACCTTCCCCTGGAGTGGAGAGGAAATGGAGATTTTACAATATCCTTCCCCTGGAGTGGGGTGGGAATGGAGATTTTGCAGTATTCCTTGTCTGCCACGCCCACAAGCCATGCCTACCAAGCCATGCCCACAGAACCGGTAGTAAAAAAAATTATATTTCACCACTGCATTGCCTTCTTTTCACCTAGATGGGTTAGGTGGCAGCATAAACTTTTCTTACATGCTAATTTTTTATTTTTTGGGTTAGGATTGAAGGGTAGATTCAGTGCTTCAAAAATGCAGAGGTTTTCTTGTCATCTTGATTAATAATGACTTCTTCCCCAATGATAAATATGCCAAAAACAAAAGCACCATTCATCCCCAAGAGGGAGAGGGGATTACAAGTAGTCCTTGACTTATGACTGTTTGTTCAGAGGCCCTCTGAAATTATGATAGCACTGAACAAAGAGATTTACAACCTGTATCTGAATTTACAGCTGCTTCAGCCCTCCTGTGGCCATGTGAGCAAAAATCTGGCTGCCTTTAATACCAACTATAGGATGCTGTAGAGACCTCACCTGTCTATTTTTCCTCCATCCTGCCATGCTGGATCCTTTGGGCTTCCCAAACAACTGAGTCTTCACAGGCCTTGGGCCTCCTCCACCCCACTATCAAGCCTCACTTCACTTATTTTTTTCTGAAGATCACCTTTGGGAAGAAGAACCAATCAATCTGACATGCAGCCTTCCTATACAGAGGCCATGTGGTGCTCTCCCGCAAGGAGCAGCATTTGGCCACAATTTGGCTCACTCCAGGATGTCTACAGCCTCTACCACTCTCAGAAAGGTGCCCACTTATGAGGTGGTACCATACAACCTCTGTATAGGAAAGCTATGAGGCAGATTGGGCAGTTCTTTTTCCCAAAGGTGATCTCCAAGATCCACTATGTGATAAAGTATTCAGTTACTTACTCTTTGTATATAGATCATCCACATATTTTTTTATGTATGATAATAAAGCACTACTTTAAAATATACCAACACTTTGAAAAAAAAATTTGAAGAACACTTGATATTTATTTTAGTGATAAAGGAATTACATCACCAGAGCAGTTTACACATTTCATATACGGGAACAGAATTATTAATAAAATAGTATGTTGTGTTATGCATTTCCATCACTTATATGAGATTGGGAAATGTTTGCCTCAATAGGACAATGCAATAACAGCTGTGCTTCTTGAATTGGGGATGTTATCAGGTCTATAGTAGTATTCATGAGCAAAGTTCTCCCACCCTCCAACTTACTGATATACAATCATATCTTGTAGCATCAAAAAAAAAGTTATCCTGTCAAGTGTGTATCTTTGTCTCCTCTATCTCTCTGTCTCAGTCTCTGTCTCTCTCTCACACACACACACGTGAGCAAAAGGTAAATATTTCATTTCAAAATGGCTTATTAAGATTGGAGAGAGTCAAGATATTCAGTACATCAAATATCATATTTGCATTTGCATAGTTTGCATGAAGAATAATTAATAAGTTTTATAACAGTTGATTTGCTAGAACTATTCTGACTGAAGATTGCCAGACATACATTAAAAAAATCTATAGTAAGTTTTTTACATGGATATACAACATATAGTTATATTGTTATAGTTATATTGTTAACTATATTATATATAGTTAAATGGCATGCTGATTTGCACAGGCTTGCCTTAATGTATACTGGGTGTTACAAGTAAAAAGTGCAATTTTCTGAGTTTTTACAAAGGACTTGCCAATTTTATTTGTACATGCACATCCTTTTTTGGCACTTTGGCTAAAATAGTGAAAGTTTTTTGTTATTGTAGATTTTGAACCTGGATAATCAATATCTTTTATCATAATCATATGTTTCAGGGAAGGATAAGAAAATAAAAGCATTTTCACCTGTTTCCATTGTCTTTTCTTTCTTGTGCAGTTCTAGAAGAGGAAAACCAGAGTGTTATTTCTCCATTTGAATGCTTATAGTTCCCCCTTGTTCCCTTGTGGTTACCTACTACTGCTGTCAGATGCAGTAGCAAAGACAGAGGTAATAGAAGTGGCTATGGAAGAAAGATAAGGATTTGCTCTTGGCTGGAAAGTTTCATGTGACTCAGAGAGCCAGGCTGGTAGAGAAGGAGAATCATAAAGTGGAAGAGGGAAGAGAGGTTAAGATGGCATGATGAGAGGTGCCATCGGCTGTGCAGTATCTATTAAGTTTTGCAGGGCTTATTGGTGGGAACAGCACCAATTGGGAAGGACCAGTTGTGATCTTCCACAAATTCCAGATCCCCTTAAACTGACCCCACTCTCACCCCTCAAAAGGAAAGGCAAGCTATAAATTAGAGGGATTTCATTTCCTTGATAGTCACAATTCATGATGGATGGGATGATTCAGTCCATTGGTGGAATAATGAAACCCAGTGGCTTGCCAACATTAGAGAATCCATCTCTAGGCAACCCGAAATGTTTATGGAGCAGGTCTACTTCTGTTTTCTGATGATAAAGATCAAGGGTCTGGCTAGATTACCTGGAGCAAATTCACCATTTCTCAGTAGCAAGTTAGCCCTGAGATGGAGGAACCTTAAGTGACAATATGTCCTCTACAAACAGTATAAATAGACTACCTTGAATCTACAGCAATGAGGTTATGTGATTGAGACTACAGTGGTCAAAATGTATACATTACATGCTCTTAATTTTATTTCACTTAAAACTAAGTGTTTAAAAGTGGAAAGTGCAAATTCATATATAGGTGTGTTTTTGCCCAGATCCTACCAGATTCCTTTATATGCACATCCTTCTTAGGCGGCTTGACTAAAAAAATAAAAAAATAAAAAAAATAAGTATTTTAGTTATAATACATTTTATACATAGATAATCAATATTCCTATTATAACTATTTGTTTCAAGAAGCAAAGGTTAGAAAATAAAAGAGTGCTTACCTATTTGTATTGACTTTTCTTTCTTATCTGGTTCTAGAAAGTAAGAGAAAGACCTGAAGATGATGATCCTAGATAACTTATTGTGAGAATTTTTACTTTTTTATTTTTCTAAGATCTTACCAGTTTCTTTTACATGAATATCTTTCTTTGGTAGCTTGGCTAAAATTAAATAATACAAATGTGGGGTTATAAATTTTAAACAGGGAACTAAAAATAGGACATGGACAGCATACTTACCAATTTCTACTGGCTTTTCCTTCTTGTGTGTTTCTAGAAAACAAGAGTCAAGAAAATGATTTTTCATTGAATGATCCTTTCTACATTTGATGGTTTATTTTCATCAGTCAGCAACTGCTCCTATGAAACATTCCTGTAGTAATTTCAAGATGGAAAGTGGAATTTTCCAAATTTATTCTTTCTCAAGTCTTACCAGTTTTGCTTTCTTGCACAGGCTTTTTGGACAGCTTGGCTACAATAAAAAGATTTAAATAGATCAATTATTGTAAAATGCTGAATATGGATTATCAGTATGTATAACACATCTTTCAGGTAAGGTTACTTCAGGAAAATAAGAGTGCGCTTACCTATTTCAGTTGGCTTTTCTTTCTTGTCTGCTTCTAAAAAGTAAGAGGAAGGACAAAAATACGAATTCTGCATTTGGGTATTTAAAATAAACAGTGTTTAGTTTAATAGATAACAGAGAAGCAAATGATGGAGTGAGGTACTTAGAGGGAAAAAGTTTAATTCCCCAATTGAAACTAAATTGGGATTGAAGGGACTGCTCTGACTAGATAACTCAGCTTTGGCAGACTGTTCTTTATTATCTATTCATTCAGAGATTTCCCCTCTGGTGCAAACACAGTGGTGGTCTCTTCCTCCTACTTTTGCTGCTGTCAGATGTGACAGTAAAGTTCTCTCACAATGAGAAATTTAAGAGAAATGACATCTGGGGGAAGAAGAAGAAGTATAAAGAAAGGTCCAAACTTGGCTAGGATGGGAGAAGGATACAGTCAAAGAAGAAGTAAAAGGCAGGTAATGGAAGAGGGACTCAGATCAATAGTGGAGGGGGGGGTCATGCATGTCTTGCTAAGGTTGCCATGGAGGTAATAGAGAGAAATAATAAACTTAGGGATTATTCACCAGTGTTGATGATTTATGAGTTCATTATTCCAAACAAAACCTACCAGCTAGACCGAAAGCAAGGACAATCTCCAAATAGGAAAGATCTAGTTTTCTAGTAGCCACAGTTATAATGATATTGGATTCACAAGGATTCATGGCCAGATGGGATGGTTTGGTCCTATTGTAGGATAACTGAAATTCAACAATTTACCAATTCAGTCATATAGGAGGTCTGCTGTACGACCTCCTGAGATCATCTGGAAGATGATTCCAGCCTGCCTCAGCAACAAGCAAATGAAGCACCTCATGTGAACACATATCTTCAAGCAATAGCAAGCAAATTATGTTGGAGTAGGGTGAGAAATGACTGTTAAGAAACCAAGAGTGGGCAGAAGGCACTCTATTACCCATGCTTATCATTTGATTTCTTCAGTCAGACACTTTTTCACGTTTTGTTTCAGCAAAAACATCTCAATAATCTTGAGTTAACTGATGGGAACTGTAAATTGCTAAATTTGTTTTTACCCAAAACTTACCAGATTCTTTTACATGGACATCCTTCTTTAGCAGTTTGGCTAAAATAAAAGTATATACGTACTGAGTTATTATAAATGTTGAACAACTCTACCATATAATTTGCTTCAAGAAAATAAAGGAGATACAATGACAACATACACACCTATTTCTATTGGCTTTTCTTTCTTATGTGTTACTAGAAAATAAAAGAAAGATCAGAATATGATTTCTGCATTTCAGAGTACAAAATAAATATTAATTCCATACATTAAACATGTTAAAATCATAGAGTGAGATCACTTTAAGTCAGTGATCTAAATTAATTCCACAATTAAAAGAAATCAGAGTTGACAAGACCCTCTGGCCAGATAATATTTTAATTTTAATTTTCAAAATGGGAAGTTGAATTTCACAGGTTTTTCCCTCTGAGGTCTTACCTGTTTGGTTTGCATGCACAGCCTTCTTTGGCAGCTTGGCTAAAATGAAAAGGTATAAATATATTGATTATTATAAATGTTGTTTATGGATAATGAGTTTTTGGAACAACTCTTTCAAGTGAGCATAGGTGGGAAAATAGGAGCATGCTTACCTGTTTCTATTGGTTTCCCTTTCTTATCTGCTTCTAGAAAGTAAGATAACCAGAAAATTACTTCTACATTTGGTTGTTTATAGCAAGCAGTGGGTGACCCTCTACATAGAATTATATCATAGACTGAGATACCTTGAAATTAAGAGAGTCTTTTAATTTGACAGTTAAAATGAAGCATAGACTGAGTGGGGTCTTTTGACTAGAACAGCCAAGGGGGCAGAATGTAGTCTATCATCCAATTTTGCAACTTTAATTCAGCATATTTCACTAGTTTTATGGCACATTAATTTCCACAGTATGTGTTTACATAGTAATTGTCCAGAGTGGAAAATGGGATTTTCTAGACATAGTCTCACATAGCACTTACCGGTTTTATTTACAGACACATCTTTCTTTGACACTTTGGCTAAAAAACAAACAAACATTTTGACTATGACATAGATTGAACACAGATAATCAATATCTATTTAATGCCCATGTGTTTCAGAGAAGACACAATAAAAGAATGCTTACTCATTTCTCTTGACTTTTCTTTCTTGTGGGGTTCTAGAAAATAAGGGGAAAATCAGACAAGGATGTCAACATTTGGGAGTTGGGAGGGAAAGGTTCTACCCCTGGCACAAAGACAATCTCCTCTGCCAATTAAAGGAAATGATCAGAGAGAAGAGGAACAGGAGGATGGAAATGAGTTATTTTATTTCTCTCCTTAGTTATTTTTTTTTATTGTACAGTCATTCCCATAATCTTGTATTATGCTATACTAAATGTTCAAAGTAATTTCTACATTTGATCTTACTCATGTCTTACTGGATTTTTTAACATGCAGATCCTTCTTTGGCAGCTTGGCTAAAATAAATGCATTTAAATATTGGTTTATTATAAAGTTTGAACAGCATATTACATCCATATGGTTCATATAAGCAAAAGGGCAAGAATAAGAACATAGTTAACGGTTTCTAGAAAATCAGAGATCGGAACATTATTTCTGTACTAGAGTAGTAAAGTAAGACCATGTTTTATAAAGAATAAAATGATAGAGTAAGATCACTTATAGACAGTGAGACGTCTCAATTCACAATTAAAATGGAGATTGAACAAGCTTTCTAACTAGATAATCCATAGTGGGCAGAATGCAGTATATTAATCAACTTTGATATTATTACACTACTTAGTCACTTTTCTTAGTCATTTAATAAGTATGGAAAACTCATTTCCATAGATCTGTCTTAACTTATAGTAAATGCTCAAAATGAAACATGTAATTTCATGCATATGTTTTTACCCAGGTCTTACCAGATTCTTTTACATGAATATTCTTCTTTGGCAGCTTGGCTAAAATAAAAAGATTATGCATTTTAATTATGATAAAATCTGGACCCTAGGTTATCCATATTCATGTGTTTCAGGGATGCAAAGATTAAACACAGGTGCATACTTACCCGTTTCTGCCAACTTTCCTTTCTTGTGTGATTCTAAGAAAGAGGAAGAGAAGAACATGATTTCCGTATTTTAGTGTTCATTGCATAGTGTGGGATTATTCCATATATTACAAACATCTGGGGCACAGATGTAAAAAGAGAAGGTTCCCTATTTTGCATAAGTGCAGTAATTAACTCCTCTTCCTGTTCTCCTCTCAGATGTGAGAGTAAAGTTTTCCCATGAGCAGAGATTTAGAGAAATGGCATTTAAGGAAAGAGGACTAAGTATAAGGAAGGGCCCATACTTGGCTGAGATGTGAGAAGGATACAGGCAAATAAGAGGTAAAAGGTGGGTCATGAAAGAGAAGCTCAGATCAACAGGAAGGAGGTGTCATGCAGTGTCTTGCTAAAGCTGCTATGGAGGTTATAGATAGGAATAATAAACTTAGGGAAAACCCAGTGTTGATTATTAATGAGTTCAATATTCCAAACAAGGCTTACCAGCTATACAGAAGCAAGGACTACCTCCATAATACCAAAACTACTAGATACTAGTTTTATAGTAGATACAGTTAACATGATATTGGATTTACAAGGATTCATGGCCAGATGGGATGGTTTGGTCCTCTTGTGGGATAACTGGAATCCAATAGTTTATCAACTTTAAAGACTACTTCTTTGGGCAACTCAGTCATACAGGAGATCTGCTTCTGTTTTCCAATGGAAAACACCACCGTATGGGTGGATCACCTGAAAAATTCCAGCAGCAAACAAATCCTAAACTGAAGCATCTCCTGTGAGGACATATCCTCAAGCAATGGTAAGCAAATAATCTTGGAGGGATGAGTGCTAGAAAGCCAAGGATGGGCAGAAGGCACTCTATTATCCAGACTTATCATTTGATTGCTTCAGTCAGGCACATTTTCAAGGCAAATTCATGTTGATAGTCTTGGGTTAATTTATAGAAGGAATTGAAGGTTGTAAGTATCATGTGCTAGATTGTTTTACTCAGCCCTTACCAGTTTCTTTTAAGTGCACATCACTCTTTGGCAGCTTGGCTATAATAAAGGCATACAAGTACTAAGTTATTATAAACATTATTATAAACTTGTTTAAACTATTTGCTTCAGGGAACTAAAGGAGATACAGTGTCAACATGCTTACCAGTTTCTGTTGGCTTTTCTTTCTTCTGTGTTTCTAGAAAATAGGAGGAAGATCACAATGTGATTTCTGCATTTCAGGATGCAAAATAAAAGCAGGATGTGTGCTTAAAATTCCATATATTAAATAGATTAAAATTATATAGAGAGATCATTTTAAGTCAGCAAGTCTTTTGAGTTAACATTTAAAACAACAGGTAGAAAAGGAACTTCTGGCCAGATAATCTCATTGGACAGAACATAGTCTCCGATCTATGCTTGATGTTTTATTTCACTTTACTTATGGAACACTAATTTCACTGGTTTTTATTAATTTTTGAGGGCATCAAATGGAATACTTTATATTTTTTTTCCTCAGGTCTTACCAGTTTTGTTTGCATGTACAGCCTTCTTTGGCAGCTTGGCTAAAATAAAAAGATTATGATAAATGTTGAATCTGGATAATTAGTACATGTAACACATCTTTCAGATAAGCATAGGTGGGAAAATAAGACCATGCTCACCTATTTCTATTGGTTTTTCTTTCTTATCTGCTTCTAGAAAGTAAGAGGGAGACCATGATTTTTGCATTCAAAATTTCAAAATAAACAGTCTATAATTTAATATTTAACAAAGAATCAAATCACAGACTGAGAGCACTTCAATTCCACAAGCAAAACTAATCTGGGATTGAATAGATTCTGGATTCAGTTGGCAGAATGCACTTTATTATCTATTCTTTTTGTTTGTTTCTGTGTTTTTCTTCTTAAGACTTATATGTCTTCTAAATTGAGAATAAGACTGAGCAGTTGTCATCCCTTCTTCCAGTAATAAGACTAAAATTCAACACATTCATGTTTTCATGGTAGTGCTTATCTGCCAGCAATCAAGGAAATATTTATTCTACATCACCCACAAACTGGCGCCAATATGAAGGTCCATTTTGAGGACATCTCCTTAAAAAATGGCAAGCCATTTGGAGCCAAAGGAACAGGATGGTCAGGCAAGCCAGACCATCTTGGAGCCAAAGGAACAGGATTGTGTGGATGAGGCCTAGGTAACCACAGTTTGAAGAATATAGTATATTATTCATATTTTGTGCTTTATTTTACTACGTAGTCACTTAGGATGTAACATCCATTTTCATAGTCTTCTGTTAATTTATACTAAGCATTCAAAGGAAACATAGTAATTTCTAAAATATGTTTTTACTCCAGTCTTACCAAATTCCTTTACATGCACATGTTTCTTTGGTGTTTTGGCTAAAAGAAGATGTAAATATTTCAGTTATTCCACATTTTGAACATGTATAACCCATATCCATGTCCAATATTGTGTTTTGTGGTTTTAAAAGAAAGAAAATATTAACATACTAACCTATTTCTATTGGTTTTTCTTTTTTATCTGATTCTAAGAAATAGGAAGAAGAACAAAACATGATTCTCCATCAGAGTCTATGTTACGATATTTTCAGGATCAGACTCAATAAGTAGATTAAGAATTAGATATTCAAATAAAGCACTGTTTATTTACAGAAGGCATTCTATATTCACTGAATATTCACAGATAGAAGCACAGAAGGAAAGCAAACAGCTCCTTATATATACATGGGGTGGAGCTAGATATAGGAGTGGTTAAGTATGAATATATTAAATAGAGAAGAATAAGTTAACCCCTGATACCCTGGTCATATATTATTTACATAAAGGAGAATAAGGCATTTACTTGTGACAAATCCCCCTCTAAATGCCGATTCGATATATAATAATTACATTCAGATTCTGAACAATATAAAACTTGTAACTTAGAAGTCAAATATTTGTGCTGCTTAGAGGGTAAAGGCTTTGTTAGTATGTCAGCAATTTGCTCTGACGTTTCACAATGGACTGCTTTAATAAATCCATCTTGAGATAACTGCCTCACATGTTTGAATTTTATATCTATATGTCTGGATCTTTGTCCAATGGCATCAGATCTAGATATTTCAATAGCAGCCTTATTATCTTCATGTATGATAAATGGTAATGAAGGTTTCATCCAGGTGTCTGACAACAAGTCATTAAACCATACGAGGTTATTTGAGGCTTTAGACAAACAGACATATTCTGCCTCAGTCGTTGATGTGGCTACTAAGTCTTGTTTACCAGTATACCAGTAAACTGGACAATTGTTAAGAAAAAATATATAACCAGATGTGCTTTTTCTACATGTGGTGTCGCCAGCCCAATCTGCGTCGGCGTAACATGTGAGGATGGGCTCTTTGTCACTATTGGGTTCCAATAATAAACAAAAATCTAAGCTACCTTTCAAATATCTTAATATTTTTTTGACAGCTTCCCAATGATATACTAGTGGTTTGCTGACGTGTCTAGACAACAAGTTGAGAGGCAAAGCGATATCGGGTCTGGTCCAATTGGAGATATATAGAAGGGAACCGATGACTGATCTGTAAAGAGTATTATCTTTAAATTCAGGGGATGACTCATCTGTGTTCCTCAGGAAATCAGTTTGCATGGGAGTATCACAGGGTTTAGCATTGTTTAAGTTACATTTGTTCAGGAGTTCTATAATCTTATCTCTTTGAGAAAGTTTGAATCCCTTTTTTGTTTTGCTAATTTGAACTCCAAGATACTTATTTACCTTACCTAATGATTTCAAAGAGAAATGTTCATTTAGTTTTGTTACAAATGTTTCTCTCTTCTCTTTGTGTTTACCTATATACAAAATATCATCCACATAAATTAACACGAATTCTAAAGAGTCATCCTCTTTTTTAACAAAGAAACAGTTATCAGCAGTAGTGGCATTAAAATTCATAATTTTGAGCACTTTTACTAAACATTCATACCATCTTTTGCCAGATTGTTTCAGCCCATATAAACTTTTATTTAGTAACCACATTTCATTTTTGTTTGTATATTGACTGTGAGGCGCTCTTACATATATCTCTTTATCTAATTTTGCATGTAGATATGCAGTCTGTATGTCGTATTGGAATACATCAAGGTTAAGTGCTGATGCTATGACCAGTGCAGTTTTAACACTCTCAGTTCTTACTGTGGGAGAGTATGTATCCGTGTAATCCTCGGGATATTTTTGTGCATAACCTTGAGCAACTAGTCTAGCTTTGTATAAGGTGTTGCCTCCTTCTAAGTTTTTGATTTTATATATCCACCTAGTACCAATAACAGTTTTATCTTTAGGTGCATGTGTAGGTGTGAATACATTTAATTTCTGCAAACTATCCATCTCTTTAGTCATGGCTGATTCCCACTTTTCCTTTTCTTCGGGGGGAAGTTTTAGCACTTCCTCGTATGTGTTTGGTGTTGATGTTTCTCCATCCATATACATTATATAATCTTTGTATTTGTTTGGTATTTGGTTTCTGTTATTCCTGATTGTTCTTTTTGGTCTACTATCATTGTCATGTAAATACCTAGCTTCCTTTTTTGTTAATGAATCTGTCTTTATTTTGTATTGACTGTTTGTCCATGTTTTGTTTTTGTTTTTATGTATGTTGTGATTGTATTCTTCTCCAGTTCTTTCCTCTTGGTGTTTAGTGTTTGTATAGTTGTTTGGGAAAATTTCATTAAGATGTATTTTAGACCAGTTGGCCTGTTCATGGAATACAGCCGTTCTGGAAACTATAAATCTGTTATTATTATCGATAAATCTGTACCCTTTTGTGCCTGTTTCGTAACCCATGAACCTGAGTCTCCTAGATACGTTCTCACCTTTACGTCTTAATTGCTTAGGTATGTGTACGTCTGCAGTGACTCCAAATATGTGCATATGAGCTATTTTGGGTTTCCTATTATACATCATTTCATATGGTGTTTTGTTAACAATGCTGGACCAAGTTCTATTTTGTGTATAATTGGAATATTGTAAAGCTTCTGACCAGAATTGTTTTCCTAAGCCAGCGTCTTCTAATGTGCATCTAATCATGGTTTGTAATGTTGAGTTCTTTCTCTCTACCACTCCATTTTGGAATGCAGAGAAAGGGCTAGACGTGTAATGTAACATCCCTTTGTCTTTAAGCCATTGGGAGAATTCTTTTGACATGAATTCACATCCCCTATCTGTCATAATTTGTTTTATTCTAATATTATGTTGTGTTTCTATACGTTTGTAAAACTCCTTAAATTTCTGAAAAGTTTCATCTTTGTGCTTTAGTGTATAGACAAAGCCATAACGACTATAGTCATCCACAATGGTTAGGAAATAACGTTTTCTATATGTGATTGATGGTGTTAATGGACCAACTAGGTCCATGTGTACCAAATCAAAAATTTTGTTGGTTGATCTTGTTGATTTTTTGGGTTTGGGGCTAGTTTTGAGTTTTGTAGATTTACATACTGAGCATTCCAAATAGTTTTTACAATTTTTTATTTTAACACCTTCAGCATGTTCAGTCATCTTTTGAACTACAGGAAAACTGGCATGTCCTAATTTCCTATGTAAGACATGAGCACACTCATCATGAATTGGTTTACCAATATTAGGTATTTTGTTGTTGTGTGTGTCTTTGTGATTGTGAATAATCTCATGTTCCTCATTGTTACTATTACTACTGCTTTCGTTGTCTATGTTATTGTTATCTTCCATGTTGGAATCAATGTTGTGTAACCATTTTTCTTTTGTCATTAGATAAGGTAGACCTCCTTTAATAATCACAGTACCTATGTTTGTTCTGTTTTTCTCTAATGTTGCTTTTCCTTTTGAGAACACAATATTTATGCCAGAATCTCTGCTTAGTTTTATTGCACTAAGTATGTTATGAGGTATTTCAGGTATTAACAATACCCCCTCTATTTTTCCTAGGCCAGGTAAGGTTATATTTCCTCTACCTATGACTTGAACCTTCTCTTGATTAGCTACCTTAATTACTAATTTATCCTCTACAAATGAAGATAGTATATTTTTATTATTTGTAGTGTGGTTGGTTGCTCCAGAATCGATAAGCCAATCATTGTCCTCTGTCTGTTGTATGTTAGTGTTGTCATGTTTGTTTAACCCATTCAGTGAACCAGACTTTCTATCTTTTGAGTTATCCCTGCCCCCTCTATGTTCCCTATAGATGGGTGGACTTCTATATCTATGTCTATCAATTGATGACTGTCTGTTTTGATACCTATTTCTATAGTCAGGATTTTTTCTATTTCTGAGGAGTTTTGGACAGTCTCTCCTATTATGTTCTTTGGATCCACAGTTGTGGCATCCTATTGGTTCATGATATCTTTCTTGAAAAACTACCCTCTTATATTGTTTATGTTCCATGTGATTGTTACAACGACTTCTCCTTGAATTATCTTCAGATATTAGCTTGTTAGATAGACTTTCTATGGATAAATATCCTAAATTGATTGTGTCTAAATGAGATATATAGTTATCCCACGATGGGTCTAGTGAGTTAATGATAACACTCTTCATTGTTTGATCTGAAATTATTTCCCCCCTTAAATGCAGTTCTGCTCTAATTTTGTTTAAAGATATTAAATGTTCACTTATGGTAACCCCTGGCTTTATCCTAGCTGAGAAGAAATCTTTAGACATTCTTGTTGTAGTGGCTACACTTTCACTGTGAAACAATCTAAACATGCATTGAATAATTTCTGATATAGTTAGATTTTGCTTAATACTGTGGTACATGGCAGGAGATATACTGGAAATTAATAAGAAAAATGCCCTATGGTGCAGACAGTCTAATTTTAGAGTCCAAGGTCTTTTTGGGGGATTAGTGATAAAAAATAATAAGTTTTCTTTTAGAAAGACAATCTGGAGCTGCTAACACCATTCTTGCAAATTAATGCCATCTATTCTCAGTTTTGGGAAATCATTGGGTAAATTCCCAATATTGTTGGATCCATTACTTACAACTGGAGGTAGTCCGTGGTCTTGCAAATGTTGAAAGTTACGAAATGGCGTGGGTATGCTTGCGACAATTCTGAATGGTTCTCTCTGTTCTTCATGTCCTTCGAAGTTGTCTGTGTGGTCTTGCACATGCGCGTTGTTCATTTCGCTCCTGAAGCCATCGTGAGAGGTTCTCGCTGCCGCAGCTCCCTCGCATCGCTCTTCTTCTGAGGAATCGGTCTCCGGCTCGATCTTGGGAGTCCTGGTGATAGCAGGCGCTCGCTTTCTTTGGTTGAGAACGCTGGTCCCTGGGATCGTCTGTGGCGTGGGGTGGTATCTGCAGGGCTCTCTGGGTTCAGGCGTTGGCGCTTTCGTCGTTTGAATAGAAGTGGGTGGATTCTGAGATGTTTGTTTGCTTGCTTGCCTTTTCGTTGATTCTTTAGTGATTTTCAATTTTGGTCCAAAAGCAGCAAAGAGCGTTTTCATTGCTGATTTTACTTGCATATCTATCGAAGTCTCTTCAATCTCTGTGTCTGATTCTTCTGAGGTGTAAATTTTCTCTTTTTCATTTCTTGCATCGAGTAAGGCTTTTCGCGCCAGGTATTTTGAATCTAGCTTTCTGATTGGCTCTGCTTCGCTCATCTTAGGGGTCCGTTGAAACCAAGATGTCTGCCATTCGAAATTTTGCGCGAGACTGTTAGTTTTCTTTTTCGCTGTATTTTTATTTTCAGGCAGATCGCTCACCGTTTTTGAGTCTTTAGATTTATTCGTAACGATGTGCTTCTCTTTCGCTGCTCCGTTGTTTTTTAATATTTCTTGGAGGTTCGCGATGAGATTTTCATCGTTCTTTTGGCTTTTTAAGAGTTTTAGTATCTCTGACCTGAGTTCGTTGTTTTCTATTTCGTTTTCTTCTTGGTCATCAGTCTCATCCATTGTTTCTTCATTGTCAGTAGTGCAGTCTTCAGATTCTCTCGATATTGTATTCGTGGACTCATCGATTATTTCTTGATCTGCTTCCATTTCTTTGCTGTATGCCCTGGTGTTGGGTCTTTCTCTTTTATTTCTGGAGTTTTCTCTCTCAGACATATTTAAAGTTTTATTGAGTCAATTTAACCATCCTCTGCTACCAGATTGTTACGATATTTTCAGGATCAGACTCAATAAGTAGATTAAGAATTAGATATTCAAATAAAGCACTGTTTATTTACAGAAGGCATTCTATATTCACTGAATATTCACAGATAGAAGCACAGAAGGAAAGCAAACAGCTCCTTATATATACATGGGGTGGAGCTAGATATAGGAGTGGTTAAGTATGAATATATTAAATAGAGAAGAATAAGTTAACCCCTAATACCCTGGTCATATATTATTTACATAAAGGAGAATAAGGCATTTACTTGTGACAGTCTATATAGCAAAGAGTGTATTTATTCCATATATTACAAAGAGTGAAATGATAGAGCAAGATCACACACATACAACAATTCCATGATTCACCAATTAAGATAAAACTGGGATTGAATGATCCTTCCTTCCTTCCTTCCTTCCTTCCTTCCTTCCTTCCTTCCTTCCTCCCTCCCTCCCTCCCTCCCTCCCTCCCTCTCCAATTTATAGTGACTAAGCTACGTCTTTCCATTAATAGGATTGAAATGCAGTACATTCCATATACAGTATATAATACACAAAAGAACCACAAATAATCCACAATTGCTGACCTTTCTTTTGGCCAACCACATCCACCCCACAAAGGCTCTCCAGTATAGCCACTTTTTATTAACCTTCCAGAATTGCAGCAAGGAAGGGGACAATTTTATCTCTGGTGCCCCTGCTTAAAGGAGGGAGAGCAACAAGGCACTTTGAAAGCAATTTTCTCCATGGGTGGGAGAATGAGCAGATTCCAACTGGTGAAGGCTGTTTTACAGATACATAAATTTATTTTATTTCTTAGATTTCTATTTTGCTTTTTCTTCCTGTGGACTGCATAGTGTCCACTCTTCCCATTTCTGCCATAGTGACAGCCCTGTTTCCTTGATTGGACTGAGAGAAACTGCCTGAAACTCCCCCATGGTTTCTATGGCTAAATGCGCATGTCTCTGATGCCTGCCCAATACCATAACTGTCAGAATATTCATGACTGGGACAAGGTCAGCCAATCAATAGGCATAGCAACTAAGTCAGCCAATTGGGAGCTGAGACAGACTGGAGCCAGGGCGTGTCCTAGTCTGCAGCTTCTGATTCTGTGCAGAGAAACAAAACTGAAACCAAGCAGTCTGTGCATGCTGTCTGCTCTGCTGAGATGAACCTGTGAATCTGCTGTTGGTATTGTAAATACATAGTAAAGGTAAGTAGAACCCATCCCTGCTTGTGACTCTTGTTGATCCTGGGGTAACATCAGGGGTGGGTTCTTCTTACCTTTACTACTGGTTCGCAACAGGGCCGCGCGTGTGCAGTATTACTTCATGTATTATTGTGTATATAAAGAAGTTAATGAATCCTGCTGTATCAGTTTATCTGTGTGTGCTTCTGGATTTGTTTTTTGCAACAACTCTGAGAATAACCATTATATTTTTTCCATCTGCCATTTTATTTCACTGGTTACTCACTTGTCAAATTTTATACATATCCATAGTCTTCTATTGATTTATACAGTGTTTAAACTTATTTTTTTTATCCAGGTCTTACCAGATTTTTGAATATGGATATCCTTTTTGGGCTGGGGCGCTGAAAAACAAAAATATTGCGTTTACATACATTCTGGGCTGCTCTACCAATATATTTCAGGGAAGCCAAGACAAAATAACAGAAAATAAGCTCAAATTTACTAATTATACTAAATGTTAAAAATTCCTTCCTTCCTCCCTCCCTCCCACCCGTCTAATTTTCTAGATTGATTTTTCCCCCCTTGTGCTTACCAGTTTCTTTCACACGCACATCCTTTTTTGGTAGCTTTGCTGAAATAAAAAAGCGTAAATATTGAGATATGATAACTTTAAACATTA
This sequence comes from Arizona elegans, assembly GCA_022577455.1. Taxonomy (NCBI): domain Eukaryota; kingdom Metazoa; phylum Chordata; class Lepidosauria; order Squamata; family Colubridae; genus Arizona; species Arizona elegans. Next base: position 240,419,494 of record JAKOOJ010000001.1, read on the forward strand.
TAGCATTTCAATATGCTTCACTGAGGGCAAGGTTAGATAGCATGGATATTCTTACCTATGTCTATTGGCTTTTCTTTCTTATGTGTTTCTAGAAATTAAAAAGACCAGAACATGATTTCTGCATTAAATTACAATAAATAGTATTCTTTCTTCCCATTTCTTCCCACAACAACAACTTTGTGAGGTTGGTTGGGCTGAGACAGACAGACTGGTCCAAAGTCATTTACTCAGGCTCCGTGGCTATATAGACTTGAACCTAGATCTCCCTGTTGCCAGTTCAACCTCTTAAGCACTACTACACCAATATAATAATAATAATAATAATAATTATTATTATTATTATTATTATTATTATTATTATTATTATTATTATTATTATTATTATTTTATTTCTATACCGCCCTTCTCCTGAAGGACTCAGGGTGGTGTATAGCCTAATTAAAAGCACAAAGACAAACAAAATTTAAAAATAATTAAAATTATTAAATAATTGGCTCAATTATAAAACCCCCAAATTTAAAATCCCACATTTAAAACCAATTAAAATCTTTACATTGATAGCCCGGCCTGGTGGAACAACAAGGTTTTGAGGGCACAGTGAAATATACAGAGGTAAGAGATCTTACGCATTTCTGGGGGCAGTTCAATCCAAAGGGCAGGGGCTCCCACAGAGAAGGCCCTCCCCCTGGGTGTTGCCAGCCGACATAATTTGGCTGATGGCACCCTGAGGAGACCCTCTCTGTGAGAGCGGACTTGATTCTCGTTAACCATTTTACTTCAACTTAAGCACTTTTTTCTCACCTCTTCCAGGTAGACCCAAGAAGGAAATCAATTCCAAAGGGAGGCTAAAACTATTTTTATTGAATTTGGTTATAATACCGAACTCTTGAAAATCAGATTGTGCTGTAGCTCATCGTCTTCCCACTTAGTAAATTAGGAAGGCATCTCCCTGAGCCACTTGCACTATCTAGATATTCTGGACTTAAAAAAATGTTTCACCCTTTGTCATCTTTTCAATGGAGTTTGCCTACCATTATCAAGGTCATTATCCTTACTCTCTACATTTTTTTCCTATAACACATCTATTTCCACTCTCTCATGTTAATATATATTAAGTGCTAAAAGTAAAAAAAGTGCTTAGTGGAAAGGGAGATATGAATCCATGGCCATGATTATTCACCATCTCTTCACTCACTGACCATGAGGGGGAAGCTGGATACACATAGATAATTCAGGATTTGTTTTGCTTCCCTTTTTTATCTATCTCATTCTGCCTGCTGTTTGTTTTATAGGCTAGCTAATCTGAGTTCACTTCAGTCTGCATTTGCTCCAGAAATATATGCATGGAATGCATTTTCTTTTACTTTTCCCCGAGTAGAATGCAGCTAGCTTTGCCAACTCCTATAATGTATTGTATATGAGCAACTCTCTTTTCTTTTATAGATATTAAACCTGAGCAACTAGTAGTAACTCAGGTCAAGTTCTAGCTCTCACAAACACACCACTCTTACAGAACGTGTACTTTCCTAGATTTATTTTTATCCAGATTGTAACAGATTCTTTGATAAGCTTATCTTTCTCTGAAAGCATGGCTAAAATTATTGTTTTAGGTTACTATAAATTTTAAACAGTACACCATGTCAGTGCTGCATGGAGGCAATCTGGGAGGTGGGGGAATGAGAATATTTACCTATTTCTATTGTTTTTTCTTTCTTATCTGGCTCTAGAAATAAGAGGAAGACAAAAACATTTCTGCATTGGAATGTCCAGTGAAGTCAGTGAAACTTTTAATTTTATATTCAAAATGAAGCCAGATTGAGCAGGTTCTTCTGAAAACCCAGAAATGGTAACATCCAGGTTGATCCTTTTAATTCATTGGTTTCACAGAACACTCATCGTCATAGAGTTGTGTTAATTTATAGCAATTCTTCAAACAGAAAAGTGCAATTTTTTAAGATTTATTTTTTATATGGCACTTACCGGATTTGTTTGCATCTTTCTTTGGCACTTTGGCTAAAAGAAAAAGATTCAAACATTTGGGCTATGACATAGATTGAATCCAAATGATCAATATCTCTTTAAAGCCCATATGTTCAGAAGACTGCAGAAGGCAAAATAAGAGAGCCCTTACCCGTTTCTCTTGGCTTTTCTTTCTTGTGGGGTTCTAGAAAGTAAGAGGAAAACCAGAACATGATGTCAATATTTGGGTGTTTATATTAAAGGGAAAGATTCTTCTCCTGACACAAAGACAGTAGTTTGTTCTTTCTCCTGCTGTTGTGGTCAGGGGGTTGCAACAATGTTCTCTGCCAAGGTCAACGTTAAAGGAAGGGGCAGCAAAGGGAAGAGAAACATGGTGGGGGAAAGGAGTCACCCTTGGTTGAGGGCTTCTAATGGGAAACGGAATCAGGCAGGCAGAAGAGGATTACTATATGGACCAGGACAAGGGATATAGACAGCTATGTAAGAAATGGTTCTGGAATAAGCAATGTCTGGTAAAGCTGTGAGGAGATTCCTGTGATGGTATGTGAAAATGACCTTCAGATACAGAAGCAAGACCTCCAACCTAGTCATAAAAGGCAGCTTAGTCTAGGGGAAAAGCTGGAAAGCATTTCAGAAGGGACCCTCCCTCTAAAAGACTAGGAAGGGGAAGTGATAAATACTTTCAGTCTTGCAAGATCCTTTCAAGGGCTAATGATTCCTGATGGGTGTACTTTACTTAGAGAACACTCAGTTTTGGTTTTGGTAGACCAACTTTCCCTAAAAAGAAAGGGTAAACTTTAAGTGTAAAAGTTGCAATATTTCTGATCGTCTCTATGGAGGTCATTTATAACCAGTTGAGATTTTTCTCCCATAAGTCTAGCGTTCAGAATGCTGGCAATAGATACTTTCTCCAGGCAAAACAAAAGAGACATGGAGGAGGTCTTTCTCTGCTCTCTCATAGAAAATATATGTTCTAGTTGGAGAAGATGGAGTAGCTTCAACTGGCCTCTCCAGCAAGCCAGCGATGAGAAAGAAGATATCATATGAGGATATATCTTTAACAAGCAGAAACCCAATGATCCAGGAGGCAGGGCAAGAGATGAGGCCTAGGAAACCAAGAATGGGCAGAAGGCTCTCTATTATTCATCATTTGATGTTTTTTTGTCAGTCTCTTTTTCAAGGCAACTCATCATAATAATTTTGTGTTAACTGATAGGAATTGCTAGAACTGTTTTGATCCAGATCTTACCAGATTCTTTTATGTGGATATCCTTCGTTGGTAGCCAGGCTAAAATGAAAAGTTAAAAGTACTGAGTTTTAATAAAATGTGGCACAGCTGTGATATATTAATATATTTCAACTAAGCAAAGGTGGGACAGTAATTCATGTTTACCTGTTTCTAATGGCTTTTCTTTCTTGTGGGACTCTAGACAATAAAAGAAAGAGCAGAATATTATTTCTCTCATCTTCATAGATGTGCCCACAACTCATAGATTTGTGATAATTTATTATATTGGAGCCGTGGTGGCGCAGTGGTTAGAATGCAGTACTGCAAGCTAACTCTGCTGACTCCCAGCTGCCAGCAGTTCGGCAGTTTGATTCTCACCAGGCTCAAGATTGGCTCAGCCTTCCATCCTTCCAAGGTCAGTAAAATGAGGAGTCAGATTGTTGGGGGCAATATGCTGACTCTGTAAACCGCTTGGAAGGGGCTGTAAAGCACTGTGACCTGGTATATAAGTCTAAGTGCTATTGCTATTGTAACAATTCTTCAAACAGAAAGATGCAATTTGCTAGATTTATTTTTACATGGCACTTACCAGTTTTGTTTATATGCACATCTTTCTTTGGCACTTTGACTAAAAGAAAAATATTCAAACATTTTGAATATGGCATAGATTGAACACAAATGATCAACATCCCTTTAATGCCCATATGTTCCAGAGCAGCATAGAAGACAAAATAAGAAAGCTCTTACCCATTTCTCTTGGCTTTTCTTTTTTGTGGGGTTCTAGAAAATAAGAGAAAAATCAGAACATGATATCAACATTTGGATCTTCATACTAAAGGGCCCCTCCCTCTGGCAAGAGAAGTCCTTAGGAAACTAAGCGTGGGCAGAAGGCACTCTATTATTCATCATTATTTTATTTTATTTTTTGTCAGTCTCTTTTTCAAAGCAACTCATCATAATAATTTTGTGTTAACTGATGGGAAATGTAAATTGTTGGATCTATTTTGATTCAGATCTTACCGAATTCTTTTATATGGATATCCTTCATCGGTAGCCTGGCTAAAACAAAAAGTTAAAAATACTGAGTTTTAATAAATATTGCACAGTTGTACTATATTATACTGTATATGTTTCGCATAAACAAAGATGAGGAACTAATTCATGTTTACCTGTTTCTAATGGCTTTTCTTTCTTGTGGGGTTCTAGACAATAAGAGAAAGACCAGAACATTATTTCTCTCATCTTTATAAAGTTGTGTTAACTTATAACAATTTTTCAAACGGAAAGGTACAATTTTCTAGATTTATTTTTATATGGCACTTACCAGTTTTGTTTACGTGCACATCTTTTTTTGGCACTTTAGCTAAAAGAAAAATATTCAAAATGTTTGAATATGACATAGATTGAACACAAATGATCAACATCCCTTTAATGCCCATATGTTCCAGAGCAGCCCAAAATAAGAGAGCTCTTACCCATTTCTCTTGGCTTTTCTTTTTTGTGGGTTTCTAGAAAGTAAGAGGAAAACCAGAACATGATGTCATATTTGGGTGTTCATACTAAACGGAAAAGTTCTTCCCCTGGCACAAAGACAGTGGTTTGTTTGTTCCTTATCCTGCTGTTGTGGTCAGGGGTCGCAGCAATGTTCTCTGCCAAGTTCAAAGTTAAGGGAATGGGCAGCAGAGGGAAGAGGAACATGATGGGGGAAAGTAGTCACCCTTGGCTGGGGGCTTCTAATGGGGAATGGAATCAGGCAGGTAGCGGAAGGCAGAGGAAGACTACTACATGAACAAGAACAGAGGGTGAGGGTAGAGGCAGCTATGTAAGAAATGGTCCTGGAATAAACAATAAACAGGTAATGCTGTGAGGAGATTACTGTACTGTGATGGTATGTGGAAGTGACCTTGGGAGACAGAAGCAACCTTGTCAGTGGTCTGATAAAAGGCAGTTTAATCTGCCAGTGGCAGGGGCGGCGAGTCTTGGTAGAATTTCAGAAGGGACGCTCCCTCTAAAGGATTAAAAAAAAGGAGGATAGAAATACTTCCAGTTTTGCAAGATTCTATTTAAGGGCTAATGATTACTGATGGCAGTACTGTACTTAGAGAATACAAAGTTTTGGTTTAAAGTATTGGGTAGAAGAACGCTCCCAAAAAACAAAGGATAAACTTTAACTGTCAAAGTTCCACTATCTGTGATTGTCAAAATTAAACTATGGACAGAATCTATAACCAATTGATATGGTCCTTCTATACATTTAGAGCTATAGGTTTAGGTTTAGAATGCTGGCAACACTAAAGGCAAAACATTATACACATGGAGGAGGTTTTTTTCTGCTCTCTCGTAGAAAATACATTTTCTAGTTGGATAAGCTGGAGTAGCTTCAACCGGCTTCTACAGCAAGATCCTGTAGATCCTCTGAGAAAGAGGATCTTATGTGAGAATATATCTTCAACAACTGATCATAAGGAAATGATCTAGGAAGCAGGGCAAGAGATGGGCAGAGCACACTCTATTATTTATCATTATTTGATTTTTTTTTGTCAGTCTCTTTTTCAAGGCAACTCATCATAATAATTTTGTGTTAACTGATGGGAAGTAGATCTCTTTTGATCCAGATTTTACCAGATTCTTTTACATGGATATCCTTCATTGGTAACTTGGCTAAAATGAAAAGTTAGAAGTACTGAGTTTTAATAAATGTGGCAGAGCTGTGATATATTAATATGTTTCCACCTAAGCAAAGGTGGGGCACTAATTCATGTTTACCTGTTTCTAATATCTTTTCTTTCTTGTGGGACTCTAGACAATAAAAGAAAGAGCAGAATATTATTTCTCTCATCTTCATAGAGTTGTGATAATTTATTATATTGGAGCCGTGGTGGCGCAGTGGTTAGAATGCAGTACTGCAGGCTAACTCTGCTGACTCCCAGCTGCCAGCAGTTCGGCAATTTGATTCTTTCCAGCTCAAAGCTGACTCAGCCTTCCATCAGTCTTCCATTCTTCCAAGGTCAGTAAAATGAGGAGTCAGATTGTTGGGGGCAATATGCTGACTCTGTAAACTGCTTAGAGGGGGCTGTAAAGCACTGTGACCTGGTATATAAGTCTAAGTGCTATTGCTATTGTAACAATTCTTCAAACAGAAAGATGCAATTTGCTAGATTTATTTTTACATGGCACTTACCAGTTTTGTTTATATCCACATCTTTCTTTGGCACTTTGACTAAAAGAAAAATATTCAAACATTTTGAATATGGCATAGATTGAACACAAATGATCAACATCCCTTTAATGCCCATATGTTCCAGAGCAGCATAGAAGACAAAATAAGAAAGCTCTTACCCATTTCTCTTGGCTTTTCTTTTTTGTGGGGTTCTAGAAAATAAGACAAAAATCAGAACATGATATCAACATTTGGATCTTCATACTAAAGGGCCCTTCCCTCTGGCAAGAGAAGACCCTAGGAAACTAAGTGTGAGCAGAAGGCACTATATTATTCATCATTATTTGATTTTATTTTTTGTCAGTCTCTTTTTCAATGTAACTCATCATAATAATTTTGTGTTAACTGATGGGAAATGTAAATTGTTGGATCTATTTTGATTCAGATCTTACCAAATTCTTTTATATGGATATCCTTCATTGGTAGCCTGGCTAAAACAAAAAGTTAAAAATACTGAGTTTTAATAAATATTGCACAGTTGTACTATATTATACTGTATATGTTTCACATAAACAAAGATGAGGAACTAATTCATGTTTACCTGTTTCTAATGGCTTTTCTTTCTTGTGGGGTTCTAGACAATAAGAGAAAGACCAGAACATTATTTCTCTCATCTTTATAAAGTTGTGTTAACTTATAACAATTTTTCAAACGGAAAGGTGCAATTTTCTAGATTTATTTTTACATGGCACTTACCAGTTTTGTTTACGTGCACATCTTTTTTTGGCACTTTGGCTAAACGAAAAATAATTCAAACATTTGGACTATGACCTAGATTGTATCCAAATGATCAATATCCCTTTAATGCCCATATGTTCTAGAGAAGCTCAGAAGACAAAATAGGAGAGATCTTACCCGTTTCACTTGGCTTTTCTTTCTTGTGGGGTTCTAGAAATTAAGAGGAAAATCAGAACATGATGTCAACATTTGGCTGTTTGTACTAAAGGGACCCTACCTCTAAAAGGCTAGAAAGAAGGGGAGAAATATTTTCAGTCTCACAAGATTCTATTTAAGGGCTAGTGATTACTGATGGGAGTACTGTACTTAGAGAACGTTATAGGGCAATATCAAGATCACCATCCTCCTGTTCTACAGTTTCAGAGTTATCCATCCAGGATAGTGCTTCATTAGCATCATCATCATCAGACACCCACAGCCACATATCACTATCACCTAAAAGAAAGAAAAAATCCTTCCCTCCTGGAACCACCATAGATAAATTTGTGATAAAAAGTAGCAGATTAGAAAAAGAGTTAATTGATGAAAAAATTGCCCAGTTTGTTTATGCAACAAACTCTTCTTTCCATCTGACTGAGAACCCACATTTCATTAATATGGTTCAGTCACTGAGACTAGGATACACTCTACCCAGCAGAGCAGATGTTGCAGGGAAACTGCTGGATATGACAGAGAAATGGAGCAATGTGCAACAGCTCTGGAGGGTAGAATTGTTAACCTAAGTATTGATGGGTGGAGTAATGTCCACAATGATCCTATTGTATGTGCTTGTATAACAACAGAAGAAGGGAAAGTCTTCCTTGCACAAACAATTGATACGTCAGGAAATGCACACACAGCAGAATACTTACAAAAAGTGGCAGTAAAAGCTATAATAACATGTGAACAAAAATTCAAATGTCTAGCAGTTTGGTCACAGACAATGCTGCAAATGTATCCAAGATGAGAAGAAATTTAGAAGAGCAGGAAGGGAATACAAAGCTAATAACATATGGTTGCAGTGCTCATTTGCTGCACCTCTTAGCCAAAGACTTAAGTGTCCCAGAAATAAAGACTAATGTTGTTGAAATTGCTAAATACTTCCGTAACAATCATTTTGCTGCAGCAGCTCTGAAAAGGGTGGGTGGAACTAAGCTAATGCTCCCACAAGATGTTAGATGGAACTCTGTGGTGGACTGTTTTGAGCAGTATATCAAGAACTGGCCTATTCTGATGAGAGTTTGTGAAGGAAATCAAGATAAAATAGATGGCACTGTCACGGCCAAAATCCTCAACATTGGGCTTAAGAGAAATGTTGAACATATGCTGAATATCCTGAAACTCATCTCTGAAGCTTTAAACAAAATACAGAAAAATAGCTGTTTTATTGCTGATGCTGTTGAAATTTGGAAAAAACTGAGTGAACACTTAAAATAGAACTACACATGGACAGAATTAAATTACAAGCATTAAAAAAACGAATGGGACAAGTACTGTCTCCAGCTCATTTTTTGGCAAATATTGTCAATATCTAGTATCAGGGTCAAAACTTAAGTGCTGAGGAAGAGGAGTTAGCTATGACATGGGTATCCAGCAATCATCCATCTGTAATGCCAACTATAATAAACTTCAAAGCTAAGGGGGAACCATTAAAGAAATATATGTTTGCTGAAGATATTTTAAAGAAAGTCACACCAGTGAACTGGTGGAAGTCACTTAAGCACTTGGATTTAGTGACTGTTCAAGTAATGATTTCACTTTTAACAGCAGTAGCTTCTTCTGCAGGCGTTGAAAGAATATTCCTTTCCTTTGGACTCATTCATTCTAAATTGAGAAATCGTTTGGGACCCGATAAAGCAGGAAAGCTTGTTTTTCTTTTCCAGATTATGAACAAAGAAGAAGATGAAGATGACGAGTGAGCTACAGAGGACAGTATTTAAGTTTTTCATGTGTAGACTTGGCTGACAGTCTAAGTTTCTTAAAATATATATATATATATATATTGTTTAGCCAAATTAGTTAACAAACATGGATGTTTGTTTAAGCAAATAACATATGCTGTAATGTTATTGTTTCAGTTGAATAAATCTATTTAAATTGTTATTATTAAGGTAATGATTATTTTTCTCCTTCCTAAGTACAACAGAAAAGTTGTCCAAATATGAATGATTAACCTATTAAACTGGGGATAAAAAACCTAATATGAAAAGTTGTTATTCTAAAAATCTTCATCTACTTACATATTAAAGTTATACCAGCAAGAATTAGTCTTTATGTAAAAAACTATGATTTAAATCAAGCCTTACAGACTAGTGATTTAAATCGTGATTTAAATCAAATCCACCCTGAAAAGAAAGAGCAGAATATTATTTCTCTCATCTTCATAGATGTACCCACAACTCATAGATTTGTGATAATTTATTATATTGGAGCCGTGGTGGCGCAGTGGTTAGAATGCAGTACTGCAGGCTAACTCTGCTGACTTCCAGCTGCCAGCAGTTCAGCAATTTGATTCTCACCAGGCTCAAGATTGGCTCAGCCTTCCATCCTTCCAAGGTCGGTAAAATGAGGAGTCAGATTGTTGGGGACAATATGCTGACTCTGTAAACCGCTTGGAGGGGACTGTAAAGCACTGTGACCTGGTATATAAGTCTAAGTGCTATTGCTATTGTAACAATTCTTCAAACAGAAAGATGCAATTTGCTAGATTTATTTTTACATGGCACTTACCAGTTTTCTTTATATCCACATCTTTCTTTGGCACTTTGACTAAAAGAAAAATATTCAAACATTTTGAATATGGCATAGATTGAACATAAATGATCAACATCCCTTTAATGCCCATAGTTCCAGAGCAGCATAGAAGACAAAATAAGAAAGCTCTTACCCATTTCTCTTGGCTTTTCTTTTTTGTGGGGTTCTAGAAAGTAAGACGAAAATCAGAACATGATATCAAGATTTGGATCTTCATACTAAAGGGCCCCTCCCTCTGGCAAGAGAAGACCCTAGGAAACTAAGTGTGGTCAGAAGGAAACTCTATTATTCATCATTATTTGATATATTTTTTTTGTCAGTCTCTTTTTCAAAGCAACTCATCATAATAATTTTGTGTTAACTAATGGGAAATGTAAATTGTTGGATCTATTTTGATTCAGATCTTACCAAATTCTTTTATATGGATATCCTTCATCGGTAGCCTGGCTAAAATGAGAAGTTAAAAATACTGAGTTTTAATAAATATTGCATAGTTGTACTATATTATACTGTATATGTTTCGCATAAACAAAGATGAGGAACTAATTCATGTTTACCTGTTTCTAATGGCTTTTCTTTCTTGTGGGGTTCTAGACAATAAGAGAAAGACCAGAACATTATTTCTCTCATCTTTATAAAGTTGTGTTAACTTATAACAATTTTTCAAACGGAAAGGTGCAATTTTCTAGATTTATTTTTACATGGTACTTACCAGTTTTGTTTACGTGCACATCTTTCTTTGGCACTTTGGCTAAACGAAAAATAATTCAAACATTTGGACTATGACCTAGATTGTATCCAAATGATCAATATCCCTTTAATGCCCATATGTTCTAGAGAAGCTCAGAAGACAAAATAGGAGAGCTCTTACCCGTTTCACTTGGCTTTTCTTTCTTGTGTGGTTCTAGAAATTAAGAGGAAAACCAGAACATGGCATCAACATTTGGATCTTCATACTAAAGGGCCCCTCCCTCTGGCAAGAGAAGACCCTAGGAAACTAAGTGTGGTCAGAAGGAAACTCTATTATTCATCATTATTTGATATATTTTTTTTGTCAGTCTCTTTTTCAAAGCAACTCATCATAATAATTTTGTGTTAACTGATGGGAAATGTAAATTGTTGGATCTATTTTGATTCAGATCTTACCGAATTCTTTTATATGGATATCCTTCATCGGTAGCCTGGCTAAAATGAGAAGTTAAAAATACTGAGTTTTAATAAATATTGCATAGTTGTACTATATTATACTGTATATGTTTCGCATAAACAAAGATGAGGAACTAATTCATGTTTACCTGTTTCTAATGGCTTTTCTTTCTTGTGGGGTTCTAGACAATAAGAGAAAGACCAGAACATTATTTCTCTCATCTTTATAAAGTTGTGTTAACTTTTAACAATTTTTCAAACGGAAAGGTGCAATTTTCTAGATTTATTTTTATATGGCACTTACCAGTTTTGTTTATATCCACATCTTTCTTTGGCACTTTGACTAAAAGAAAAATATTCAAAATGTTTGAATATGACATAGATTGAACACAAATGATCAACATCCCTTTAATGCCCATATGTTCCAGAGCAGCCCAAAATAAGAGAGCTCTTACCCATTTCTCTTGGCTTTTCTTTCTTGTGGGGTTCTAGAAATTAAGAGGAAAATCAGAACATGATGTCAACATTTGGCTGTTTGTACTAAAGGGACCCTACCTCTAAAAGGCTAGAAAGAAGGGGAGAAATATTTTCAGTCTCACAAGATTCTATTTAAGGGCTAGTGATTACTGATGGGAGTACTGTACTTAGAGAACGTTATAGGGCAATGTTGGCATGTGCCCCAGGGAGCTGCTCTTCCAGTTTCTGGAACTCCTGTATGTGTGAAGACCAGCTTGCTGGCCCATGCCAGAATCTAGAAGAGCAATGGGCAACAGCTGGCATGCCCAGAGAGATGACTTTGTGCGCCACTTCTGGCACGCATGCCATAGATTCGCCATCACAGTTATAGGATTTCCTGCATGACCAGGGGGCTGGACTAGAAGACCTCCACAGTCTCTTCCAGCTCTATTCTATCCTTCTATTCTAACACTCAGTTTTGGTTTTTTGTATTGGGTAGACCAACTTTCCCTAAAAAGAAAGGATGAACTTTAAGTGTAAAAGTTCCAATATCTCTGATTGTAAATATTAAATCCACTATGGAGGGCATTTATAACCAATTGATATGGTCCAGGGGTGGGTTCTACTTACCTTTACTACCGGTTTGCAACGGGGCCGCGTGCGTGTACTCACTTCACCCATATGCATCCGTGCTCTTCTGCGCAAGTGCAGAAGCTTCTGCACACGCACAGAAGCATTTTTATGACATCAGGATCAGTGGGTGGATCCTCCCACCAGTTTTACTACCAGTTCTATAGAACCAGTGTGAACCGGGGGCAACCCACCACTGATATGGTCCTTCTATATGTTTAGAGCCCAGAATGCTGGCAACACTAAAGATTCCTTCTCCAGGCAACACAGAATAGACATGGGTGAAGTCTGTCTCTGTTCTTTCATAGAAAATACCATTTTCTGGTTTGATAAGCTGGAGTAGTTTTAACCGGTTTCTCCTGCAAGCCAGCCCTGAGAATGTGGATCTCATATAAGGAATATCTTCAACAAGCAGTAAGCAAATGATCTAGGAGGCAGGGCAAGAGATGAGCCCTGGGAAACCAAGACTGGGCAGAAGGTACTTTATTATTCATCATTATTTGATTTTTTTTTAATCTGGTCTCTTTTTCAAGGCAATCATAATCATAATAATTTTGTGTTAACTGTAGTGTAAATTGCTAGATTTGTTTTGAGCAAGATCTTACCAGATTCTTTTACATGGATATCCTTCATTGGTAGCTTGGCTAAAATGAAAATTAATACATTTTAATAAATATTGCACAGTTGTACTATATTAGTATGTTTTACATATGCAAAGGTGGGGAAGTAATTCATGTTTACCTGCTTCTAATGGCTTCTCTTTCTTGTGGAGTTCTAGACAATAAGAGAAAGACCAGAACATTATTTCTCTCATCTTCATAGAATTGTGTTAATTTATAACAATTCTTCAAACAGAAAGGAGCAATTTTCTCAATTTATTTTTACATGGCGCTTACCAGTTTTGTTTACATGCACATCTTTTTTTGGCACTGTGACTAGAAGAAAAAAAAATTCAAACATTTTCACAATGACATAGATTGAACATAAATGATAAATTAAAGTTAAAAGTACTGAGTTTTAATAAATGTTACACAGCTGTACTATATTAATATGTTTCACATAAGCAAAGAGGGGGCAGTAATTCATGTTTACCTGTTTTTAATGCCTTTTCTTTCTTGTGGGATTCTAGGCAATAAGAAAAAGACCAGAACATTATTTCTGTATTTGGCTACTTCTAAAACAGTGGGTGATTCCCTACTTTACACAGAATTGTCAGGTGCAAGAAATCAGGAAGCACGGTGATTGAAATGACTACAGGTTTATTGCATGCTAACACTTTCTACAAAAATCTGAACTACTAATTGTCAAAGCAAATCGGCAGTAGGTAATTCAAGGTGGGTTGGATTTAGATCTATTGTGGGTGTGAAGGGACTTGAGACTAATGGCACATTTGATCCCTCTCTCATGCTCAGCCTGGTCCTCTCTTACAGAATTAAATGGTAGATTGAAGTCATTTTAAGCCAGTCTTTTAATTTGACTAGTAAAACTAAATTGGGATTGAAGGGACTATTCTTAGCAGAATGCACTTTATGATTTATTTTTATTCACTGTGGTTTTTTTCTGGGCAATTGTGTATCACCTACAAGTCAGATTACTGAGACTGATTCTGTATTGAATCCTGACATGAAACCCAGCTGTAATATGCCTAGATAATCCAATTCCTAGAGGGTTCCCAGAAGAGACTGGACTGCCATCTGTCAGAATTGGTGTAGGGCAGAGGTGGGCCATTGTGGCTCTTTTACAACCTGTGGACTTCAACTCCCAGAATTCCTGAGACAGCCAAGACAAGCTGTCTCAGGAATTCTGGGAGTTGAAGTCCACAGGTTGTAAAAGAGCCACAATTGCCCACCCCTGGTGTAGGGTCTCATGTTTGGGCAGGGCGTTGGACTAGATGACCTACAAGGTCACTTCCAGCTCTGTTATTCTGTTAATTGCCGTCTGATCACCTTCACAGCAACCTTCTCCGAAAGGGGAAGATTAGAGACAGGTCTGTAGTTACATAAAATTGTTGGATCTTAAAGAGAGGGAATACTACCACCTTCTTCTGGGCTCTAGGCACTACCCTTCCCTGAGAGAGTTCAGTACAGTGGCAAAGACCTAATTCAGGAGGGACCTGGGTCCAACAAACAAATAGCCAAAGGAACAGCACAGAAAACTCTATCTGGACTCCTCAGGACTCACCCAGATCATACTACAAGACTGGGCACTAGGCACCCAGATCAGATCAGACCCACCCAACCAGAATCCAACTCAATGTCAATCTGAGTAATGTTATCTGTCAGATATCTAGAATATTCCCTATCACAGCAGTTCAGATGACCCTGTAGCCATCCTTGAGAGAATCTAGGAGAGGCTGGGTCACCGTAAGTAGGGCCACTGGACAGCTATCAACATTCATAAAACTTATATTTTGTTGCCCTTATCACCACAAGGCAATACCAGCAATTCTCCATATTCAATCAGACTTACATTTCTTTGGGGTTTCTTAATAATCTAAAGTGTGCCTGGTATTGATGAACAGAGCAGGCCACCTAGGGGTGTTGTGGTCAAAAACCCATGCCTGTCAACAACTGAGACCTCACCTAAACCATCCACCAGAGCCACAGACTAAATCGTAAGCTCCCCCAGAACTCCATACAGTTCATTAGTCATCTGGGGAGGGCCAATATAATAGGCCATATCTTCCCGGTGGAGGGTGGGGGTGGGTGGAGGCAATGAAGGGGATCAAAACATTTGGTGTTTTATTTTTTTTTTTAGCAATTAGTCAATTCTCATTTCTGTAGCCTTTTATTAATTTTCAAAGTGGAAAATTGAATTTTCTAGAATTATTTTTACTTAGATCTTACCAGTTTTGTTTGCATGCAGAGCCTTCTTTAGCAGCTTGGCTAAAAGGAAAAGATTTAAGAATATTGATTATTATAAATATTGAACATGGATAATTAATATATGTGCTACATCTTTCAAATAGCAAAAGTGGGGAAATTAGACCATGCCTACCTATATCTATTGGCTTTTCTTTCTTGTCTGCTTCTAGAAAGTAAGAGGAAGATTTGAACATGATTTCTGCATTTAGGTGTTCAAAATAAACAATGGATGACTCCATGCTTAACAGAAAAAGTGATAAAGTGAGGACACTTAAATATAGAATTTTTTAATTCCCCAATTAATCATATTGGACAGAATGCAGTCTCCTATCTATATTTTTAAAATAATTTTATTGCTTTTAAAACAATAACAGAAAAAAGCAAAAGGCACAAAAGGATACATACATTATCAAAACAATGCATAAGAAGTGCTTAAAAATAAGTGAAAAAATACAACAGAAAAAATAGGATACAGAGTAAAATATGTTGTTAGAACAATAAACAGATTCAGTTCTATATATAATCTAATACAAACATTATTCAGGTATATATATATTTTTCTAATACATTTATATGACTTTCATTCTTTTTTAACCTACAGTACTTTGTATAAATGAGTCTCATATTTTCTTATATTTATCCACACAAAGTATACATTCTATAGGCAATCCACTCATAGGTAGCAACTGTAATCAGACCTTCAATCCAGTAAAGCCACACATTTATTTTTTCAATGTTGCATTATCAGTCTTTTAGCTACAATAAAGGCACAGAGAATCCATGTCGTTCAGTTGTCAAATTCCATGTATTAGGTATGTAATTTAAGATATTATTCTCAGAAAATCTCAGCTTTTGTTGCACAGTCAACATTTATGTAGTCCATTATTTTGTCTCAAAATTTAATGCTTTCAAAGAAGCATTGCCATTACTGCATCCCAACAAAATGCTGTCCTACACAATTCTTTTTCATACAAACATATTGGAGCCCAATAAATTCTAAATATTATTTTTGGTTTTATAAGTTGTAAACTGAGATCTATTGATATTCTTGGTATAGATGTTAAGACACAGTCTCATTGTCTAGGCAATATAGGAACCTCTAAATCTTTATTCCACTAATCGTTTACCTCTTGCATATTGAATTGATTTATTGATAATATCTGTTGAAATGAATAGTTGGTTTCTTTGTTTTAAAAGATTTAACTAGTTGTTCTCATATCTCAGGTGTCTCAGAAAGTGAAAACGCTGCTGGTTCAAACAATGCTGTTAACAATTATTGTAGCTGTAAATATTGCCACTGAGCTACATCTAATAAATGATATTTGTCTCTTAGCATATCATATGTTAAAAATTTGTCATCGTCATTTACCAATTGATCCAAAGTCAATATTCCCATTTTCATCCAATTTTTCCATATCAACCTTTCCCCTCCAGATTTTTAATATTGGATTTCCACATTGTCAATTTAGCATGGTTGACAAAAGATTGAATCATCTCCTATCAATGTTTTATATTTTAGTTCAATAGTTCTCTTATAGAACACTCATTTCTGTAGTCTTTGATTAATTTTCAAGGTAGAAAGTTGAATGTCCCAGATTTTTTTAGCCTTAGCCTTACCAGTTTTGTTTGCATACACAGCCTTCTTTGGCAGTTTGGCTGAAATGAAAAAAATTAAATATATTGATTATCACACAGGTTGAATATTTAGGCTTAACACAACTTTTAGGTAAGTAAATGTAGGGAAATAAGAGCATGCTTACCTATTTCTATTGACTTTTCTTTCTTGTCTGGTTCTAGAAAATAAGAAGAAGGTTTGAACTTGATTTCTGCATTCGGGTATTCAAAATAAACAGTGAATGATTCCATACTTAACAAAGAAGGAAGTAATAAATTGAGGGCACTTAGAGACAGAATTAAAATTAAGGTAGAATTCAGGAGACTCCTCTGACTAGATAACTCACATATTCATTTTTGTTGATTTAAGAAAAAAAAAAACTTAAAAGTTTATATGACCAGAAAATGATTTTTGCATTTAAATGTTCAAAATAAACAGTATATAATTTAATACTTAACAAAGAAGCAAATGACAGACTGAGGGCACTTGAATTCCACAAACAAAACTAATCTGGGATTGAAACAGATTCTGGATTCAGTTGGCAGAATGCACTTTATTATCTATTCTTTTTTTTTTGTTTGTTTGTTTCTGTGGTTTTCTTCTTAAGGCTTATACGTCTTCTGACTTGAGAATAAGCCTGGGCAGTTTCTACCCCTTCTTCCAGTAATCTGGCTTCAATACCAAGATCCAATGTGAGGACATCTCCTCAAGAAAAGGGAAGCAAACCATGTCAGAGCCAAAGCTACAGGGCTGTGTGGATGAGGCCTAGTAATTTATTATGCAAATTTTGGGCTTTATTTCACTACCGTGTTTCCCCGAAAATAAGAGCCTGTTTTATATATTTTTTTGAACCCTGAAATAAGTGCTTGGCCTTATTGCCATGTACTCAAAAGCCTGATTGAGCTTATTATCAGGGGATATCTTATTTTGGGGAAACAGGGTAGGTAGTCACTTAGAATGTGGAACATCCATTTCCATAATCTTCTGTTAATTTACACTAAGTATTCAAAGGGAACAGTACCATTTCTGACATATTTTTTTTTTTACACCAGTCTTACCAGGTTTCTTTACATGTACATGTTTCTTTGGCACTTTGGCTAAAAGAAGAAGATATAAGGATTTCAGTTATTCTACAATTTGAATATGTATAATCCATATCCATGTCCAATATCATGTTTTATGGTTGTAAAAGAAAGAAAATATTAACATACTAACCTATTTCTATTGGCTTTTCTTTTTTATGTGTTTCTAGGATGTAAGAAAAAGAACAGGACATGATTTCTCCATCAGAGTCTATAAGGGTGTTCTTATTCCATATATTCCATATCATTAGTGAAATGAGAAACCAAGATCACAGTTAATTAGTCTTGTGATTTCATAATTAAAACAAAGCAGGGATTAAGTGGCTCTTATTTTCTTCCTGTTGTATATGTGCTGTTTATTTTTGTTTTTGCTGCATATTCTCCAAATTTAAGTAGCCAATCAACAGAATTGTTTATTTCTTCCAATTCTGTGGAAAATTTATTCTTATTGCCATGAGCATGTATCTAAGTAAATTGTGGCTTTGTTCTTCAAAATTTATATTAAATGAGAAAGCAAGTTGTTTGTCATGGGTAACAGAATGAATAAAATTCTTGATTAGTAGAATGTTAATACTACTAATAGACTTCACATATATTTATGAGACACAGAGGAGGATAAACAGTTAAATGGACATTTGTTAGAAGCATGGAATTCTATAAGGAAAATAATAAGCCCATTAGATAGATTTGTTAGTGTGTCCTTTAAATGCCTTTCATACTGGAGATAATTACAATAAGAAAATGTAATTACATATGCAGGCATGGTTCATCCACACTCAGTGAATGGATTGAAGAGATAGCAAGAATTATTCAGTGAAGACCAGAATATGGATGATTTTGAGGCAGCAGATGGGGGCTGTAGGGATTAGTCCTAAGTAAATCATAGGAACAAGATGTGATCTATTTTTCATGTTATTTTATTTCATTACTCAATGTCTTCTTCTATGGCATGCTCACATCAATAATGTTGCATGAATTAATACAAAGTATACAAAATAGAAAGTGTAATTTTTTTTGGGGGGGGGAATACCCAGGTCTTACCAGATTCTTTCACATGCGCAGCCTTCGTTGGCTTGCCTGCTAAAATAAAAGGATAAAAGAATTATGATAAATTTTCAATAGTATTCTATTATCAATATGTTTCTGGGAAGGCAGAGGTGAGAAAATGGAATGTATTTTCCTACTTCTGTCAGCTTTTCCTTCTTGTATGATTCTGGAAAGTAAGAGGAAAACAAGGACGTTGTCCCTGCCCTTGAGAGTTTTTAGTAAGCAGTGTAGTATCTCTACACTGAGCAGAAAATGAAATGATTGACTTTGAGGTTGTAAACAGTGAGCTTACTCATTCCTCAATTAAAACTTTGAAAGAACAGTTAGCTTGTTTTATTCCAAGAGAGAAGAAGTAAGGATATGTTTTGCATTTTTTAAGTTTAGAGTGCTCATAGAGAAACAAGGATGAATCAGCGTTGCAGCAATGACAGCTAACTATTGTTTATCTGCCAGCAAACAAGAAATGTCTTGTCCAACCCACTCACTTTCTTACAAGAACCTCTTCCCTCCCCCCAGGAAAAAATAAAAATAAACTAAAAACCTATTGCCATAGAGGCAAATCATCTATAGAGAGATATAAAGGTCCTTCTCCATTAGATCCAAACAGACAAATCATGTGCAAGAAAACCAAGGCAATAAATTAGTGTTTATTTGCTTATTTAAAAGATGTATAAAGGTAAAGGTAAAGGTAAAGGTTCCCCTTGCAAATATGTTCTAGTCATTCCTGACTCTAGGGGGCGGTGCTCATCTCTGTTTCTAAGACGAAGAGCCAGGGCTGTCTGATGACAATTCTGTGGTCATGTGGCCAGCATGACAAAACGCTAAAGGCACACGGAACACTGTTACCTTCCCACTAAGTGGTCCCTATTTTTCTACTTGCATTTTTACGTGCTTTCGAACTGCTAAGTTGGCAAAAGCTGGGGCAAGTAAGGGGAACTCATTTCATTACTCAGTGCTAGGGATTCGATGCTGACCTTTCTGATCGACAGGCTCAGCGTCTTAGCCACTGAGCCTCCGCATCCCCTTTAAAAGATGTATATAGTCACCCATTTTATGAAACTCTGGGTAGCTCACAGCTCCACGAATGGGAAAAACATCACAAAATGTCACGTGATGGCAACATGACGCAGCGAGTTTGACATCCGTGATATAAGCATAATTGGATACAATGGAGGTTATATAACCGTGATGGCGAACCTATGGCACGCGTGCCACTGGTGGCACGTGGAGCCCTCTCTGCGGGCACACAAGCCATTGCCCAGCTCAACTCCACTGCGCATGTGCATATGCTTCCTGCTGGCCAGCTGATTTTCGGGTCCCTGCCCTGCATGTGTGTGGGGGGGGGGCTACCTTTCTCCTCACTTTCTGCTGCCCGTGCCTTCTCAGATCTCCGGAGATTCCACTCACAGCGCTGTTTTGAGAGGCAAGACGTTTTCCCCTCCCAGCCATTTTGGGACACGAGGCTTTTTTTCCCTCTCCCAGCCATTTTGGGAGGCGAGGCTTCTCCCCCCCCCAGCACTGTTTTGGGATGTGAGGCCAAAAGGGGGGGTTGTGTGTACAGGGGGAGGGGAGCATGGGGGTCACATGCGCATGCGTGGGGGGAGGGGAGCGGGGGGTTGCATGTGCGGGGGTCACACACGCATGTGCAGGGGGTGGGGCGTGTGGGAGGGGCATTGCATTATGAGTGTGGGCACGCACACACGTGCGATAATGCGTGCATGCACACTTTTGGCACCCGAGGAAAAAAAGGTTAGCCATCTCTGTTATATAACATTACTTCCTGACTTCTATTACATTCTCTTCACTCCACTATTCATGGGGGAGAAAGTTCCCATCTTTTTTCCAGGAGAACTAATGGGGGAATGAGGCAAATGGTTTTGAACAACCCTACATCTCTCTTTTAACAAATTTCTTGTGACTAAATAGGATATGTTTTGCGTCATTTCCTGACACAGAAGCATGGGGCATGGAAGCTATATAATTCCCAAATCACAAATTGAGTATCCAGCATCCTCTGAAGCTACTTGAAAGGCAGTGATGTATCATAACAAAAGAATAGATATCACTCATACTGGTGATAGCTCAGGAAGGAAAGGGAAGCTGGCAGAAGAGAGTGGGACAAGCCCATCTGCTACTCGGGGAATATTTAGAAGATCAACTCCCCAAATATCAAACAGGTGCTGAGACAATCAGGAAGGTATCAAGCCTTCCTTGTAGAAGACCTAGGCTTGCTATCAATCAACAGCAAGGCAAAATGCAGTGGTGGGTTTCTACCGGTTCGCCACAGTTCGGGTAGTGGCGGCGGCGGGAGGTTCCACCCACCCAACTGGACATCATCACGGACGCTCTGCGCATGTACAGAAGCGCCACATGCTCTCCCGATTCCAAACAGGTAGCAAAGGTAAGCGGAATCCACTACTGGCAAGATGTGAAAAAAAATTCTAAAGCACAGCGTTGTCTCTAGAGTAGTTTTGCTAGAAACTGACAGAATAAACGTAGTGTATGTTTCCTTTAAAGAAAATTTGTTTTCAAGGCTGTGAAATCACGCATAAAGTCAACATCTCATCAGTCTTATTTCTATACTAAGAAGTTTTCTCACCAGCCTTCAGATTTCTTCCTGTAGCTAGCTTGCTCCCCCTGCCTGATTCATGCAGAAATCTCAAATATCCATGAATCAATTTTACTATACTCAGTATTGCAGTTGTAAAGTTTGAAACTTGTCATCACAATAGATGATAGTTTCAATTGATTTGTTTATGCAAATGGCTACTTCTAATAAGTAGAACTATAGCAGAATGAGAGTACTTTGAGGTAAGAATTGAGAAAACAAGTTTGAGATTACTATATATCTGAGCAATTGCACCCAAATTTTCAAGAACGTTAGTGATCCAAACATGAATTGATTCGCCAGCATAATCCTTTCCCCTTGTCTTCTGCTTTTTTAGAAACAACTATATTAGAAGTGCTATAAAAAAAACATTTAATGGACTTTAGTTATTGTCATATAAATAGTAATGTCCAGGGGCTCCAGGATCATCCAGACCGTTTATAGTGTCAACACATTCTGAAAATTGCTTTTGATGCATGCGTGTGGAATCTAGAGAGTGGAAAGAATTAAAATCTATTTATAGCTATCGTCAAGAAGATCAGAAGCTGCTTTTTTATAATCTCTATTTTTCTTTTCTTCCTTTTCTATTTTTTCTTTCTTTTTTTTAATTTATCATCTTTATTTTCTTTTCTGGTTTTTACTTTGTTAAGCATTTCTTCAATAAAAGTTATAGTATATACTATACTACAAAAGTATACTACATATATTTTTCCCATATCTTTTTACCCTGTTAATACAGCAAATACGCATGCAATACACTACACAGAAGAATTTTAATCAATGTACAGCTAGACTTTTATTATCTATATAGTGCATTTTAATTATTTTAGTTTAAATATACACTATGATTTTAATATTTTGTAAGTCATCCTGAGAAACTCAATTTTGAAGGGGGTAGGTTTATCCAATGTCAAAGAAAAAAATAAATGGGATTTTAATGATGAAATATACAAATATGTGAAAGATAAAATATACAAATATTGCTTCTGAATAAACATTTCTGCAGATGAACTGCAAACATTTTATTGTGCAGAATTTTTATTTCCCCATGGATTTCAGTTAAACTTAAATCCAAATTGCCTCCTACTGCCTGATTTTTATGATCATTCTGACTTTTGAATTCATGTTAGAATTCACCTAAACATTTAATCCTTTCACATTTGAAGCTGTTCAGTCCGTCACATATATTACTACATAGTTTCAACAAAAGCTCTGTGTTTTATTAATATATTTTTTCAGGCAATAAATTAATTTTAGAATAATTCAGCCTCATAAGCATTTTCAGCAATTGTTGCAATATTGACATAAACAATTTGTGAAAAAAAATCAAAATATTTTTCTGATGAATTTACAAGTTTGTTTCAGCAGATGGCAGCATGTAGCTTACTTTTCAGGGAAACAAGCAAAACTGGGCCTGGTTATTGCTTGAAAATTTCAGGGAGCTGGGCAGACTGGGATGTTAAAAAATATCTGAAAAAAAGTGGGTTTGTTTTTAAGAACTAGCAATTACTTTATAATGTCATTTTTGTTAATGGATGCCATTATTCTACACAGCAATGAATGTACTCTCATGAATGCATTTTAATGTTGATATTCTTTACAAAGGAATAACACTATTCAAAATGGATAAATGAAGATTTATATGTTGTGAAGACTATATTTGAAGTCATCTGCAATGACCTGAGTCACTGTTATCAGAGGAACAATTTACAAAATTATTTCCTTATGGGACTATTTGAATAATCTGTTGTTTTAGGATAATTATATTATACCTTCAGCATCTGTTTCCTCCTTTCACTTACTCCATGCAGATAAAAAAAAAAAGATAAGATTTTCCATTAATTGGAGTCATCTATTTGGGGCTCACAGTTGTGGGGCACAGAATGAAACAAAAAATTATTGAAGGAAAATATGCTTTTCTTTTTACTTTCTGTCACCTCCCTCCTCTTCTCTAAAAAAGTGGCTAAAGGAGGACGCTGATTTGTATTCATGCCTATAGATTCAACTTTAGAAATAATTTTATTGTAGTTAAGTATTCCGAGTAGAAATACCAAATATCTTATTATAAAGGGAAATTTGTAACTAGGTAACCCGTGTTGTTGGGTTGTCCACAAAAACAGGTAAAGGATGGCCATATAACAACTAATTAAATATGGGATGATCTTTTGTAATATGGAACAAACCTGCTGTAAGCCAGTAAAAATATTTACAATTTTTCCAAAAATAATGTAGCCCTTTGCAGAAAGGCCTTCATCTATGTCTATATTTGCAAAGGTGGCCAAGTATTTTACAGAAATGCAATGAATATCCACTGAGCTTGCTTTCCAAATGCAGCCTTACTTGTGCATGGCCCTTGTTTCAAGAAATTGGCCTCAGCAATTAGATGCTCAGCAATTAGGGCCTCAGCAATTAGATGCTGATCATGTTCTGTGAGGAAAATCTTTCCTTCTGAGATTTGCAAGGTTCGCTCCTCATGGCTAAGCCACAATGCAGTGTAGTGTGCTTAGTTTTGATTTAACACAATGACTGAATCCAATCATTGTGACTTGTAAATGATTATGTATGGTTTTGTCAATTGGCAGGGCAGAATCCACTACATTATTTTTATTTTCAGAGAACAAAAAAGAGTTCCTACTCATCTGAACCAACAGATGGCGCTCTGGTGCAATGAAATAAAATAATTAAAAAAAGAAAAGAAAAGAAATATATGCTGCCCAGAAGGGTGATTAAATAATCCTAAAACAAAGCAAGAGAAAATAATTGAATTATTTACCTGGTGTTGCCACTTTTATGGAAACTGGCTGGGGGGGTGCAGGAGTTTTTGCTGGCTCTTGAAACGAGAACAAATTAAAGCAATCATAACAAGGCATGCTATAACAAAATAAATAAATAAATAAAAAACATGGGGAAACAACATAGGAAAAATATTGCCCTTAGTATCCTTTTCATAAAGAAAAAGAGAAGATAATTAAAAGAAGTTGTTTCTTGGAATTCTATTAAGTAAATATACAAAAGTATGAAGGCTATTGCTTAACGCATTGTAAGCCGCCCTGAATCTCCGGAGAAGGGCGGCATATAAATAAATAAATTTTTAAAAAGTAAAAAAATAGGGGAAGAAAGTGTGATTTGAAATCAAGTGATAATTACTAATATTAACAAATGTAGATTTTTGTATTATACAACTCAGCATCACAATTTAATAGTCATTTCACAAACCACATGCATCATTTGCAGAAAAAGGCATAGCTGGGATAACATTCTCCCTGAAGTAAACTAAAGTCTCTATATTTGTGTTCTCCTCCTCCAAAATAAAGCAAAACAGGTTATTCTCAAGCTGTAGCATAGATCAGTGTTACCAGCTCAATTTTGACATACATATACATGTGCAAACAATGAACAATCTGGCATGTGTTGATACATCTTCTATGATAAATGAGAATACCCATCCCCACTTCAGGTCAACAGGGCTACGTGTGATTAGAGTCAGTTCACAGCCTGTCTCTGTGCAAAACATGCCTGTTTGACAAGAAAACCATTAGACACTCCTTCTGTAATGCAGAAGATAAGTGCTACTCAGAAGAGAATATTGAACTATGATCGTTTATGTCAGGGACATGATGGATTGCAGCATCCATTTTCCTGGGATGGAAGATACCATGCTGAAGGATCAGAATTGTCCATCAAAGCTGGACGTTTCAACACCTGCTACCCAAACTGAACAATTGAAATCATCAGCAAGAAACAACAATCAAATTTATATTTTATCTTTCTTGTGATGACCTTTTGCTCTGGGGGTTCTCAAGTGTTCATATTCCCCCCCCCCTCGCTCTTGATGATCCAAAGTCTTCCCTTTATTCATGCATCTACTTCCTGGGAATTTGATGCCACAAATGGAATACTTACACCTGTGGAAGAAGAATGATTCTTCCTGATCCCCAAATGAGAAATGTGATACTGAGTTGTATGTAGATTTTAGTGATGCTATAGAAGCACAGTGAGAATAACATCACTGCAATAAGCTGGAAAAGATCTGAAACAAGTAGCCCTCCCTTTCAGATGTGTTTGTCCTTTTTCTTTCTTCTGTAAATACCTGGATGCCTTCTGCAATTCAGCAGAAGAATACAGGGGGGTCCTTGATTTCCAATCATTTGTTTAGGGACTGTTCAACGTTACAGTGGCACTGAAAAAAAGTTACTTACGACCAGTCTTCACACTTTTTGTTGCATCATCCCAATAGCCATGTGATAATAATTTGGACACTTGGCAGTTGGCATGCATTTATGATTGTTCAGCATCTTGGGATCATGTGATCACTATTTGTGACCTTCCCAACTGATGATGTAAGCCGGATTTGCTTAATGATTGTGATTCACTTAACAACCATGGCAAAAAAAAAGGTTGTCAAATGGGGTGCCTCATTTAACAATGGAAATTATGACTCAATTGTAGTCATAGATACAAGGACTTCCTACACATAGCTGAAAGGTCTTCAGCTTTCATTTTATAAGGTTGCATGGGGCAATTTTAGGCCACATTTTACCTGGTTAAATAATGCAGGATTCTTTGTTTCCTGCATCACTTTCCCAGAAACAGAAACGGCAAATGCTTGATGAGTTCTATTTTCATGCCAGGGACTTGTATTCATTATTGAAGGACTAAGAATCTTCAGATCTTATTATATAGGAACCAGATACATGAACTTTTCTATCTAGCTCATGGCCACTAAGAAATACTCAACTGAGATCACAGTTGACATTTCAATCCCTATCTGCTTTTTCAAGATGTAAATTTTTTTAAAAAAGAAAATGGAGAAGCGAAAAAACAACTGTCAGTCACAAATGGGAATGGGGAACTGAAAATGCAGTGTGAATTGATTCAGAATAGAAGAAACTGCTAAGTCTAAACATGTCACTTTAAAATTATAAATGGTGTCACTCTTTCCATATTTGCATTTTCATACATTTTTACAGCACAGTTCTCTGAAGATCTACCCAGACGTAAATCCTATTGAGTACAAGATGCCTTTTACAAAAAAAAAGTATAAAATGATATACTTCAATACTCATAAGTGGATGTATCAAAGCAAACACTAATAACGGTGAAATAAAATAAACAAAGGTAAGAGCATAATTAGCAAAATAAGACTCACTTTTTAGGTCTTTGATGGAAATGGCTTCTTTTGTGTCTGTAAGAATATATTATAAAAGGCAATAAGTGTACGGTTACTTATTAGCAGTTAGCACTGCTAAAGGCTCTCACATATGCACCACAAGCCAACCATTTATTTCATCATCACAAAAGATAAAAATTTATTTCTCCAGGGAGATGCACCCTAAGCTTTCTAAATGATGGGTGTTTCAATGTTAGGATCTAATTTGAATACCAGAATGCAACCCTGGGATATGAAATAATTTATTCATTTATTTATCCTGTCTTTATTATTTTTATAAATAACTCTTTATGCTTGAATATACCTAATACTCTTTCTTCCTCATATTGTCCTCATATTGTCCTGTGAGATGGTCTGTGCTGAGGGAGATGGCCCAATGTCACCTAGCCAGCTTTCATGCCTAGAACTCACAGTCTCCTGGTTTCTAGCCTAATGTCTTAACCACTAGACCAAACTGACTCTCACTAAAATCTTTACTTTGAAGTATTTGCATTTTTGCCCTTCTGGGGTAACTTGAATAAAAGGCAATGAGAGCTATTTCAGACAAAACACCTTCTAGCACTTTTCAAGGCCAGCTTTCATTTAGATATGAATTATCCCACCAAACTGTTTCCTTTTACTTGCATGAATAGTTAATCTCTTTGGGACCCCTTGCTCTGATTTCTGCTCTTTAGGACTCATGTGCCATTTTTGTAAGACCATTTTCTTTTATTTGAGGTAATAAAAAGCCTAGCAGTTTCCAGAAGAAACTCATGCATTATTGGGTATATGTACATTGCCCTTTGCTCTGAAAAAAAACTTTGTGGGTTAATCTTCCGCCTCTATCGGCCTGTTTTCCAGGAATCGCTTCAAACTCTGCTAATTACCACACTGAGATGAAATTAATCATAAAGCTGTTTTCGGTCATGGAGGTCTATTGAAGCATTCATAAATGCTTTATAGTTGCCAGATATGGAAATTTTAAAAAGTGTCGCTTGTAGTTGATATGAATCATTTATCACAATTATCTGCTATTACTGGAAGCTATAAAACCCAAACTCACCGGCAACATTATGTTCAACAACAGATGTGATCTACAACATGCTCCATTACAAAAATTCTGATACATTGGGATATTTCCTTATGTTTTAGATAATAATGTTCTTTTACTCAAATAGCTTTCTCATGAAGAAGATTCGTCCAATTGTTTCAAGGGTAGCTTGTTTTTCAAACATTCCGATGTTTAAGGATTATCAAATGAGGAATTGATTCATATGTAATTATTTTCATCTAGTAATATATAAAAAAGGTTAAAACAAGAAACAAAGCTCTGGTGAAGAATTGTTTTTCCCCTATTCCCTTTTACTATTTATTCATAGTTACTCCTTGAATAAAGAACTATGCGATTAGTTCTTTATTCAATATGCACAGCAATTCCTCCGCCAGGTTCTGCTAAGGCCCCTAATGAAATACACTAGGGAATCTCAAAATGTGGGTCATGACTCCGTTAACATACTTCAGGCAAAATCTGCAGTGACTCTGATACTGCTTCCACTATGCACGAACAATCTTCACAATCACAAAGCTGGAACATTGTCAAACCACGGCAACTTTGCTCAGGGAAAATTGGGGCCCAGAGTAAGTTTTTAGATTGTTCTGTTTCCTTATGCAAGCAAGCAATCTTCTCTGTTATGGATAATGATAAAGTATTATTCCCTATATTGAACATCACTGATTAACATAATGCATAGACACAGCACAAACGATACTGAACCAGTTTTGCAAACCACTATGGGATTCAGAGGACTGCAGGCTGGGTTTGTGAATAATTGCAGGAATGAATTTTTACATATGCAAGGCATTACATTTTCAATAAAAGCAAGGCTATGTTTTCGGGACTACGGATGGTCATTACAGAGAACAAGGTGATTCTTTATAAAGAACTAAATCCACCAAATGGAACATATGTGGTAAGAAACAAAAGCCAGCTACAAACAAAAAATAAGAACAGTTGGGGATTTTTATCAGAAAACAAGGTTATGTCTTAGGAATCTTAAATATGGAGTCATTGTTGCTAGAATGTGAAAATCTTGAGAAAAAAAGGATGACAGCAGCTGAACAAATATTCTCTCCATACCTATGTAAGGGACCCTATCATTAATGATAGATGTAATTCCGATGTTTATAGTATAGGTCAGGAGTGTCAAACTCAATTTCATTGAGGGCTGCACCAAGGTTGTGTTTGGACTTGGGATGAGATGGGGCATGGCCAGCTCAATGTCACTCGTGTCGGCGGCACCTGTGCTGGCCTGAACGCTCTGCCAGCTAAAACAGGTTCCCAAGCTCCGTTTCGGCTGCAACAGACTCCTGCAATCCTCTGCCAGCAAAAATGGAGCTGGGGAGTGCCGCTCTGTTGACCTTGCAAGCTCCATTTTCGGTTGCAATGGCTTCTTGCAACCCTCTGCCAATGAAAACAGAGCTCAGAGCTCCATTTTTGCTGGAAAAGGCACTGCGAGCCGGTCCTTCACTGTTTCCAGGACAACCCCGTGGGCCAGTTCTAAGCACCCCACAGGCCGGATGTGGGCCCCGGGCCTTGAGTTTGATGGCCAATCTTCCCCAACCTCTATAACTAGGAATTTGGAAACCTATAATCTCAACACATCTAGGCTGGAGTGTCTGGTCATCTTAATAATCAGGCATGCTAGAATTCAAAAATCATTACTTAATATATTTCAATAGATGGGCAGAAGGGATAGAGGAATTCAAAAGTTTTACCAACGTGTGATTCTGTACTTGAGACATATCATGCAATTGATTTCATGGAAGGATAGTTTGCTCAGAACAATGTTTACTCGGAGAAATAGTCTCAGTGCATTCAGAGGACATATTTGCTAATGAACAATTTGCCTTATTTTAGTTGAAAACTCACCTGGTAAACGTAAACTAACCAAGGCATTTCCAATTCTCTTTTCAACATCTAAAGACCAGGGTTTCCACTTACATAGATGTAGAAAATTAACATAAGCACATAGACTTTGGGGCTTCCAAGACACTGAATAAGCAGAAGGTTTCTAGATACAATATGTCAGCCATATGTGTGAAATCATTTCCTGCACTTTTGACACATTAATGGGGGCTTTTAAACCAATACATCATGCATGGATGGTATTTAATGTTCCATTTGCTGCCCTTAGCAAAATGTTCTGTGTTAAAATAAAAGCTGCAGCAGGTGGCATAAGCTCTCTGAAAAACAGCTTTTCATTGGAGTATTTTAAGCAATGAGAGACAATTCTTAATACAGCTTCATCTTAGAAAGTATGGGCATCAGGTGTCAAGTACTAGGTAACTGTGCTTTATCCCTACTCAGGGAACTAATAGCCCAGTAATTATCTAACCAAGGCCAAGAATGAATTAAAATTAAATCCATTCTATCATATTTTCAAAGCACCCCCGATTGCTGCAAATCAAAATTCACACACCAAGAATCTTTGGGATTCTGTGAAACAGCCCTTTCCAAACTTGAACCAACCAGATGTATTGAATTATAATTATCATTAAGCCAATTTTCATCAGTAGCTGGAGGAATTGAAGGATACAAGAGGGTTCTGAACATGTATCTATTTAGATTGACATTAACAGAATTAAAACTGGAAATTTGAAGTGACATTTAATCAGTCATTGTTTATTAAAGACTTCTAAATATGGAAGGTTCTATAGTTCCCCACACATCAAACCATACTCTCCATGAATGATGGAACTGGTAATTAAAATGTGCTAGACTCAGTAACATCTTATAATATTAGCTTTCCTCATTCACCACTATAGCACCAGAAGATAAAATGGAGCTTGTTGCAAGTCCTTGAAAATAGTAAGTAAGTAAGTAAGTAAGTAAGTAAGTAAGTAAGTAAGTAAGAAAGAAAGAAAGAAAGAAAGAAAGAAAGAAAGAAAGAAAGAAGCTATATAGCACATCCTGACATACATCAAAAACATTTCAGAAGCAGTAGAATGTAGCTTCCGAGATCTGAAAGTGGGTATCACCCACCACCCAGAGATTACCATAGGAGAACAAATCATGCAGCACAAAGATTGGCTGGGAGAAATTTACTGGATTCCCTGCATGGATTGGCCTTGTGATTCTGTAGGACAGATAGGGAGGAAGTTAACCACCAGGTTAAAGAACATGAGCAAGCTGTTAGAAAAGGAGACCCAAACTCATTGGTAGCCTCACACTGCAGTGAACAAGGACATGCATTCAATTTTGCAGCTACTAAGTTTGTTGGCTGAGCAGGGACAATAACAGATGGAGAAATAATTGAAGCCTGGGAAACAGTACCCTTGTCACTCAACAGGAGTGCTGATTTACTACCAGCTTACCAGATACTTAGGAGCCAAGGACACGGCAGTACAAGGAATCAACAATCTATGACTTAATAGCCAGCTATCAACACCCCAATCAACAATTCAAAGTCACACACAACCAGACACCACATAAATACTATGCATAGAACAGAACATCCTGATGACTGAGAAGTTCCCTGAGGATGGGCTCCAGCATGAATTTGAAAGCTTGGAAGAACAAATCTCTGGTCCTGATGACTGACTCAGATTGGATCCTACAGTAAGGCTATTCGTACTATATGTGCCTCATTCTGAGACACCTCTGTTAAAGAATTTGTAGCATTGGTGCTAGAACCTCAATAAATTTACCCCAACATCATTTTTTTTTTAAAAAAAGTTTATTTAACTCTTGCGCTTACACTTTCACTTAGTTGGTCACACATACCCATGCACATATACTAAGAGGGAGATTTCTAATGCTTCTGGGTATATTAGTGAAGTTGTGCAAAATCTTCAAAAGTGATGCTTTCTAATACACAGTGGTGTATACAAAGTATCTTTCTTTGTATCATTAAAGCACCAGCGTCTGTTTTCAGGCTTCATAATTTATTCTTGGATCACTTGGATATGTGTGCATTAACAGTCACTTTGCTTCATTTTTCCTCTGCATAAGAAGTAGCAGAGAAGCTTGAAAAACCTGTTCTCCATTCCCTGGTTCTCTTTTGTGTGAGTGCTGAAGTTTTAGAAGTGACAAGTTTTTGTCATTGCTCCTCTCACATATCCATTGCATAATATTAATTTTACAATACAGTAGTGAACTTACAACCTGAATTACAGCTTTTTATCAGGTTCGCCTGATTTCCCAGTTGCGCCCCTTTCTGGATCGGAACACCTTGCGCACAGTCACTCACACCCTCGTCACTTCCCGTCTGGACTATTGTAACGCTGTCTACATGGGGCTCCCCTTGAGGAGCACCCTGAGGCTCCAACTGGTCCAGAATGCAGCTGCGCGAGTAATAATGGGGGGCGACCCGTCGCTCCCATGTAACACCTCTCTTGCGCGAGCTGCACTGGCTCCCGGTGGTCTTCCGGGTGCGCTTCAAGGTGTTGGTTACCATCTTTAAAGCGCTCCATGGCTTAGGACCTGGCTATCTACAAGACCGCATTCTGCCACGGATTGCCTCCCACCGACCGGTACGCTCACATAGAGAGGGCCTCCTCAGGGTGCCGTCAGCCAAACAATGTAGACTGGCGACCCCAGGGGGAGAGCCTTCTCTGTGGGGGTCCCTGTCCTCTGGAATAAATTACCCTCGGACATATGAAGGATCCCCGATCTCCGCACCTTCTGTCGTGCAGTAAAGACCCTGTTATTCCAGCAAGCTGCTCTGATGGGATAAATGATTTTAATTTGGTTTTAATGAGGTTTTAAAATTGGTTTTAAAATGAGAGTTTTAAATTCGGCCTATGATTTAATTATTTTAATCTGCTTTTAAATTCTATTTTGTACATTGTTTTTATTATGGCTGTTCACCGCCCTGAGTCCTTCGGGAAAAGGGTGGTATAAAAATAAAATAAAATAAAATAAAATAAAATAAAATAAAATAAAATAAAATAAAATAAAATAAAATAAAATAAAATAAAATAAAATAAAATAAAATAAAATAAAATAAAATAAAATAAAATAAAATAAAATAAAATAAAATAAAATAAAATAAAATAAAATAAAATAAAATAAAATAAAATAAAATAAAATAAAATAAAATAATAAAATAAAATAAAATAAAATAAAATAAAATAAAATAAAATAAAATAAAATAAAATAATAAAATAATAAAATAAAATAATAAAATAAAATAAAATAAAATAAAATAATAAAATAAAATAAAATAAAATAAAATAAAATAATAAAATAAAATAAAATAAAATAAAATAAAATAAAATAATAAAATAAAATAAAATAAAATAAAATAAAATAAATAATAAAATAATAAAATAAAATAAAATAAAATAAAATAAAATAAAATATAATAAAATAAAATAAAATAAAATAAAATAAATATACATACTGTGGGTACTAGCAAACCTCATTTTTATCCAAATGACACAGACTTTTATTTGAATATATTCAAAATATTGAGCCCCTCCCCTATCCCAGACACTGACCATATCCCATCCTAGCCTTAAGCTGGGATTCTATAATATAAAATGTCACCAGCGACAAAACGTTGAGGACACCAGGCAGTAAGGACAATTATCCTGATGTTATCATCAAGAACTGTGGCTCACTAAATTTCCTTCGCATGGAAAATATTCTTGGTCACAAACACTTGCATCTTTTTTCCCTAACCGGAGGGAGTGCATAGTGTTAATGTCACATACTTTAGGCAAGGAGTTCAAAGAAAGTACAACTGATTAGCAAGTAAAGACAGCTGATGAAATCTAACTTGATTTAATTGTTTAAAAAGTAAAAGGGAGGCTGTGGTATTCTTAGTATGCGAGTTATATTTGTCCTAAGTAATGTCAGCATAAGGCTTATCTTCAAGAGATGGCTGATTGAAGTCAACATCAGTGCATCACATTAGATTCTTCTCTTTCAACTGCAAAATCCCCAACTTGGCCAACTCTCTATTGAGCTATCCAGAAGTAATCCCCATTGCTTTTTGATAGGCCTTACTTCAAGTTACATTTATAAAAAAAATTGTCTATATTTATTTATTACATTTATATGCCACTCATCTTCCTATCCTGTCCAGAGAAATCTGGACAGGGGCCTTCCTTAGTGAAGGTTTCCGTTTGCAACAGCAAAGAAATATCCCTCTGCTTTGCTATTGATCAGGAAGAAAGCAAATAATATCTGATTATAGTATTTTGACTCCTTTTTTTCATTTTCATAGATTTCTTTGTCAGGGTTTTTCAGCACTCATTAAATATTCTGTTCAAATGTATTGCAGCTTTTACTATGCTTATTAACCACCCAAAAAAGAATATGCAATAATTATTGGTTTCATGTATTATATTCCAAGCTGCCTCATTAAAGCAACAAACTTGCTTTGATCATGAAAAAAGCATAATGAAAGATCTTCATTCTATGCCAGAAGTTTAACTCTTCACATCCTGCCTGTCACATCTATTCTGATTGTGCATGTCCACCAATAAATAAAAGACAGTGGATTCCTTATGGCTGTTCATTAAAGCTTGCTCATGATATAAGAGGATTTGGGTTTCAAATCTTTTGATGCTGCTTACTTTAACAGATTACACTTGATATTTGCAATAATAATTTGTTAAAACATATTTATTTTATTTATTTATTTATTATTGAATTTCTATACCGCCCTTCTCCCTGAGGACTCAGGGTGGTGTACAGCCAAAATTAAAAAACATGCAGGACAAATATTAAAAAACAATTAAAAGATATATAAATTTGGCCCAATTAAAACTCATTACCAATTAAAATGTTTAAAACATTTAAAAACAGTTAAAAATTTCATCTTAAGCCAGCCCGGCTTGTTTGAAAAAATGGGTTTTAAGGGCACGACAGAAGGCACTGAGGTCCTGGATTCTCCTTATCTCTGGGGGGAGCTGATTCCAGAGGGTAGGTGCCCCCACAGAGAAGGCCCTCCCCCTAGGGGTCACCAGCCTACACTGTCTGGCTGATGGCACCCTGAGCAGGCCCTCTCTGTGGGAGCGCAGGGGTCGATGGGAGGTCGTCGGTAGCAGCAGGCGGTCTCGAAGATAGCTAGGCCCTATGCCATGGAGCGCTTTGAAGGTGATAACCAGCACCTTGAAGCGCACCCGGAAGACTACCGGGAGCCAGTGCAGCTCGCACAGGAGTGGTGTTACATGGTAGCGCCATGCTGCTCCCGTCACTACCCGCGCTGCTGCATTCTGGACCAGCTGGAGCCTCCGGGTGCTCCTCAAGGGGAGCCCCATGTAGAGAGCGTTGCAGTAGTCAAGGCAAGAGGTGACGAGGGCGTGAGTGACTGTGCACAGGGAATCCCGATCAAGAAAGGGCCGCAACTGGCGAATCAGGTGAACCTGACAAAAGGTCCCCCTGGTTACAGCCGTCAGATGTTCCTCCAAGGACAGCTGCATATCCAGGAGGACTCCCAGATTGCGAGCCCTCTCTGTGGGGGCCAATGACTCGCCCCCAATAGTCAGTGATGGAGTCTATATCGGGATGCCGGGAGCCACAGCCACTCAGTCTTGGAAGGGTTGAGCTTGAGCCTATTCCTCCCCATCCAGACCCGTACAGCCTCCAGGCACTGGGACATCACTTCAAGGGCATCATTGGGGTGGCCTGGGGTGGAGATGTACAGCTGGGTGTCATCTTCAGACTATTACCCTGTTTCCCCGAAAATAGGACCCAACCGGAAAATAACTCCTAGCATGATTTTTCAGGATGCTCGTAATATAAGCCCTACCCCCAAAATAAGCCCCAGTTAAGATTGTCAGCCAGATGGATGCATTTAGTACCGTATTTTCTCCAAACTAAGACCTAACCAGAAAACAAGCCCTAATGCATCTTTTGGAGCAAAAATTAATATAAGACCCAGTCTTATTTTTGGGGAAACACAGTATAAAAAATAAAATTGAAATGACCAGCTTGTTTTAAAGCAGAATATTATAAACATGAACAGACTTTCACAAGTGGGTTCCTGTGGTTTCATGGATATTATTGTTAGATATGTTATCAAGTAATCCAGATTTGAAATCCATTAAGAGGACTTCATCTTGGATAATTTATTAAGAATTTCTTTACAAGAAGGAGCCACTGTTAATAATTAAAAATGAAAATTTGAACAGTGCTTGAGATTTCCTGGATTGTTCAGAACCAGAAAACTTTCTGGAATTCCATTAATGGTAACTGGAAATTATAGCTAAATTAAATGACAAATAAAGTGAGAGTAGAAAAAACTATGAAGCACTTCTACAGTTGTTAACCTATTCTTATAAAGAAATATTACAACTAAATTATTATTTTTTTAAAAAAACATAATATTGGAACCTGTAAGGATAAAGTTGCAGGGATAGGGAAGAGTGTGATGTTACATTAAGATTGGGGAGACATAGGTTTATTCTACTTTCACCCATGGTAATTCACTGGATGCCTATGGACTAAGCATTCTTTCAGGCCAGTCCAATCACAGAACTGTTATCCGAATGAAATGAAAGATGTAAACTACCTTAAATTCCCAGAGAAAATGTGGATTATAAATCTACCTAATGAAAATAATATTTGGAAAATGTTTTTTTTTTTTTTTGTGGAATATGGTTCAGAATAATTCAAGTTATCAGACTAAAACTTGAGAATTTAACCAGTTATTTGGTTATGTTATTTAAGTTGTCAAATTTTAAGCTCACTGGATACCATGTAAATCTTCATTGGAATTCAGATAGTGGTTTAGTCATTTAGTGACCACAAATGTGATGGGCAACTTCATTGCTAAATGAAGTGGTCACTAAGTGAGAAATTATATGATTGCAACTTTGTTTTCCTTTTCCCCACTCCCCTGTGCTTTGTAATGCTCACCCCAGCAGCACTGGAATAGCCAGTTCAAAACTTAAAAGACTAGTCATTTCACACCTTCTGTTTTTGTTTCCCTTCTAACCATCCTTTGAATTGTTCATCCTGGCACTGAGATAATTAACAAGAATGGAATTAATATTTGTATTTACATTCATTGGAGAGGAAGGGATTACAAGAGAGTAAGCAGGCATATAATGGATAATACTAATTGAAAAGAATACACTGCATTGTTACAATAAGGGCTCTATACAAACAGCCTAGTATATTATCCATTGTGTGCCTTCTTACTCTCTTGTAATCTCTTCCCCTCCAATCTTTTTATACTGCAAGTGGGAAATAAAAAATGGGCCAGACATAGGAGATTGCCTACAGAAATTGCTTGTTCCCCTCCCCCCTAGTTTTCCAGGGTGGAGGGATTGGAGAGGAAGGAATTACAAAAGAATAAGCAAGCATAGAATGGGAAATGCACCAGCCTATTTGTGAAGCATGCTCTCGGCTCCAAATGTGTTTGAGACTGCTAGTGCCACCACATTACTTACAATTTGCATTCATCGTTGTGAGCTTACTTACTTTTTGGTAATCCCTTCCTCTAATGGCAATTACATGACAGAGGAACACTATGAAAGTCATAAATGTGGGTATTAGTCATAAAATTTCAGCATTGTCATAACTTCAAATGATCACTGATTGAGGCAGAAGGTAAGTAAACACTACCTGTAAAAGAGCCTCTTTGACAAAAAAAAAGGTACATTTTATAGAATATTAGGCTCCTGAGCAAATAATTGAAGGATGCATCCCTTTAGTCTGATCCTGATATACTGAAATACATGCTATAAACTGATTTCTTAAGTTGTTTTGACACTGTACTCATAAAAGAAGATAATCCATAACATTTAATGGTTTTAGATGCCTCTGCCTGATAGCTATTCCCCTAGTCAACAGAAGAGTGGGCTGCTGTTCTTATGATCTCAGAAATCAATTTGATGATTGTGTTTATATACATTCTACTGAAAAAAAATCTAGTCAAAATCAGATAACAAGTGAGGATATAAGGCTAAGTCTTCACTTACCCACTGTCTCAATCAGTGACCATATGAAAAAAAAATTAAAATCTTGGGTGTTTTCCCAAATCATGTTAAATAAATTAGTTAAAATGTTTAAAATTCTGGTTAAAATCCTACCTTAAAATCTTCCCAAAATCCTTACAGCGCACTCTGCAAGGTCCTTTAAAACCTTAGCTAAAATCCTACTAGTACCTTAAAAGTTTTTCTTTCTAGAACTAAACAAAAGTTTAGAACTAAACAAAAGCCTGAAGATGACAGGGTTGTGAACCTGTTGAAATGTTGCTAGTACACGCAAAACTTATATATATATATATATATATATATATATATATATATATAGAGAGAGAGAGAGAGAGAGAGAGAGAGAGAGAGAGAGAGAGAGAGAGAGAGAGAGGGAGGGAGGGAGAGATGCTGATTAGACCAGTTTAAGCTCTTTCAAAGTTGTTAAATGCAACCAGGTTGCTTAGGAAGCAGTTGAGCTTTCAGTCAAAAGGCCATTTGATGCAGCTTTGCAAAGTGAAATGACATTCCACTTCCCAGGTGCCAGTGTTGAGATGGTGACAGTGTTGTTTACATGCAGAAACATGCACAAAAGGCATTTCTAACAAGTGAGGCAGCCCACTTTAATTAGGGAAGTTAGAATACCTTTCATTTTCCTAGGATATCAGCATCCTGCAGCAACTAAAACTGAGACGGGCCTATTTGCTTCTGTGGTTTACAGTGACATCTCCTTTTCATGTGACTGCCAGCATGAAAATTAAACAATCAACAACAATTTTTTTAGAATGGACTTATCTTTAGAAGAAGTGTTTTTGTAATGGTCCATATCCCTACACTTACAGCAAAATTAGCTGCGAAAGATGAACATCCTAGATTTTGCCTTATAGGTTATGCAATTATTTAAGAATAAAGAGAAGACCATGTAGGGGTGGGCAATTTGAAATATCAACAACTATACATCAACTGAGAATAATTTAACACAAACATAGCAGCATTGATTCAGTATTAAATGAATACACTGCTCAAAATTTTAGTTAATGAAATTTTCATTTAAGGGAGAATAACAAGCTGGTAAACATTAATAACTTTTTCCTAGACTAGTGGATTTGTTTATTAATTATGCCTTTTTGTATAATTAATAGGCTTATTGAGGAATACATGCAAGATTCTGGAGCACATTATTGCCTTTGATTAATTTATGCAACACTCCATCATTATTATTTGACTCTGGTGCTAAGGTCAAACAGCAGACATTTTGGCTTGAATGTTGAATGTTTCTAATAACAGCAACTGATGCTAAAATTCTCCACAACTTTTTAATCTTTATATTAGCTGATGGACTAGTATTTATTAACTGAGTTAATTAACAGTGTTAACCAAAAACAGAGTTATGGAGGTGTATGAGCAAGCAAGGTTTCAGATAGGTAGGGACACTGTGGATAATTCCTTTGATCTAACCTATTGAATTAGAATGTGTGAAATGTTCTAAGGGTAACAGTGGGAAGAAAACTAATTGCTTCCAATCGCAGAAGGGTATTTATCAGTTAGTCTAGAAGAGGGGGGGAAATCACAACAATTTGAATGACAACACTTCAGCTTCAAGGTACATTGGACAAGTAACAAGCAGTCCCCAAAGCTGCTCAGTTAAGCTCTTTCCCTATTCCCTTGCCAAAGCAATTGCCATAAACTCAGGAATGAAGATGAGCAATAAGCATCATAAAAGTTTTCTCAGTTGAATTCTTCTCCCCAACATATACCCTGCAGAACTGTTGCCACCATTTTCCCTGTGGAAAGGATCTCTAAAAAGAGAAGGAAGTTGGGTTAACAACCACTCTGCTTGAGCAGAGAGAGCATTGTCATCAAATGCCTTATTGGAAATGCCTTATTTGTTTTTCAGTAATAGTTATTGTATTTTTATTTACAATTATTTAATTCCTTTAAACATGCCTTGAGAGGATTATTATTCTGAAAGAGAGGCTATAAAAATTATATTAAGTAGCAAATTGTTATGCAAAAAAACAAACAAACCACTTTATTTTCCCCACGAAATACTAGGCCTTCTCCACAACAGATAATTTTTGATAGATTTGAGGTCTTTCAGATTCTGTACCTTTAGAAAGAGACTAAACAAGGAATATTCTAGCTTCTTTTCACTTTCATCTATATGTTAATGACATTGCTGAATTCTTAACACCTTCAGTCTATCATGTACCCAGATTGGCTACAAAAAAACTATTTTCATTGTACAAAAGAGATGCTACAGTTCTATCCCAGACAAAAGTTAAGTGCAAGAAGACAAATGAGGACATTTTCCAAATTGTACTCTTAAAAAAGCAAACAGTAGTAAATTACAGTAATAGAGCAGTAACTGTGCTCTATAAATAGCATGTGTCTCATATATGGTATTTGAATAATCAGCTCAATGGACAAATTAGACTTTTCAAATGTTTGGTCATGGGTCTTCAGTAATCAGAAACACAGACAGTCCAACAATAATATTTGCCAGTTTTCAATTTTGCAAAGCATTAAATTTTTAATGCATTCTCCTTACAAAAAGTTATAATTTTAATCTTCAGTTCAGTTATTTTATAGCTTTTTTTTTGCCAACTTCTAGGCCGAGTTCTAAAAAATTGAAATCAATTGCTCTTCCTTCCATTTAGACACAAATTTGGCTTAGGATATTTAATTATTGACATGAGAGCAGCTTGATGAAAGTCATTAGTTCAAGGTTCTGTCTTGTTGGCCTTTTACCACAGCTGCTATTAAAACTTGGTTTCAGTTAAGCAATCTATTAAGGAAATGGATTTTTGCCGTATCCAGATCATATTTGCAAGCTCTAACTCTCTTGCAATATAGAAGAGCTCTTTCTAGAGCAGTTCTGAATATTCCACCTTGCTCAAGAGATGCATCATAAGAATGCCATTATACAGTATTTCTTTGTGTGGGTACAGCAGAGCAAAATTATCAGCTCTTCCATTTTTGTTTTGTTTGTTCTTTTTGAAAGTGTTCCTGGATGAAACACAATTTTTTTTTCTTCT
The DNA here is from genome assembly GCA_022577455.1 of Arizona elegans. Taxonomy (NCBI): domain Eukaryota; kingdom Metazoa; phylum Chordata; class Lepidosauria; order Squamata; family Colubridae; genus Arizona; species Arizona elegans. The sequence goes on from JAKOOJ010000001.1 coordinate 240,459,960, forward strand.
TCAATTACTTATCTCTGATTTGGAATTACTGAGAATATGGAAACAAAGAAAGGTTCAGTTGAAAAATGAAAGGCTAAATGCTTCCAGCAAGTGACTGGAACAGAGGCAAGGGATTGGGGGGGGGGGGGGGAGGAATGAAGAGCAGCTACTGTGCTGCCATTTCAGAGACAGACACAACAAGAATTGTCTTCTTGTCAACCTTCTTGTGCAGAAAATGCGTGTCTGTGGTGGAAACCCTCCTCTAACTATGCAAATGAGGCAGGGGTGGGTTCTACTTACCTTTACTACCGGTTCGCAATGGGATCATACGTGCATGATTGCTTCGCTCGCACGCATGCCTTGCTTCCACACATGCGCAGATCACCGATGACAAGATCCAGGGCAGTGGGCAGGGCCTCCCGTTGGTTTTACTACCGGTTCTTGTGAACCAGTCAGAATCGGGGGCAACCCACCACTGAAATGAGGTCTCAGTAAAGTCAATTTCTTTCATCAATGAAATGTCTCCATGGATGAAGCAGGCTCCATTAAAGACGTTTACTTCCTGTACATGGAAAACTATGAGAGGAAAATCCTACTGACCAGTATTTAGAGTACCATGTGTATACATGCACATAAGAATTACTGAAGTCAAAGGGATTTATTGATATCAGTAGCCCAATACAAAGGCTCTTATTAATTCCCTTCCTAGCTCAATACTTCTAGACTCTCTTCCCAAGTATCCATTCCATTGTGCAAAAATAAGCTGAATTAAACCAAGTCATTCCTAACAGAGCAACAGCCTACACAAAATGAGAGGAATCCACAACAAACTCAGAGGGAAGAAGCCTGTCTAGCTTGATACTTATTGATCCCAGATATTTGCAGTCTATCACTGTAAGTGTTTATATGCATCTGTGAGGGGTGGGAGAGAAAAGCTTGAGTGAAAGAGAATGATTGGTGATCATATGTACAGATGCGGTTCAATAAATGTTATATATGAGATATCTTATTTAACAGACAATTTTGATCAATAACTATTAATTCAAATAACAATTAATTTTTGTTCCAGTCTTTCTTGTCCTTTGGGAGTATGAAATAAAGGATATATACTTGATGTTTGATTTCAATGGGATTTGGCAACCTTAGTTGACAAGAAAGAGGAGCTGGGTGCAATAATTGTATGTGTGTGATCTCTCCCCCCCCCCTTGTATCTTTTTTTAGTGAAGGCAGGGTCACTTGTTTGGGGTGTTCTTTATTTTTCTAAAGTATCTTTCTGGTTTTCAAGTGGTTTTCCCCACAGATTAAGACAATCTCCGTACAGTAAAAATCACAGTTACTATTGAAATACATTTCAACTACAGGCTACAAGTCTTTTATATATAATGTTTATATCTGCTAAATTGTCTGTTTACATTTTGCATATTAATGATGTCTGCGGCAAATTTCTGTCCACCGATCATCTGCCGATCATTTTATGACACTCCTTAAAATAGAGCCATTAAATTTTCACATTAAAAAGATGTAAGGTGATGCTTTTAGAAAATGAAAAGGTCTATTGGTTAAACCTGGTCATATGTTTAAATAGTAATATAATTTGGAGCAGTATAGAATAACTCCCACTTATTTCTGATACTGTTTGTTGCTTCCCTGGGTCTCTTAAACCTGCCCATTGCCTTCATGCACAATTTCACATGAAGATCAGTCCACATTTCAGCATTTGCAATTTTTGTATGGTTGAGTGATTTAAAAAATGCACCTTCAGAGAAACATCCCATATCTGTACACTGGATGCTGAATTTATCATTTAATGTTATATGTCGACATATCATAAGTCATATATCTAAAAAAAAAAAAAGTCACATAATTAAAAGACCACTTTAGCTACCAAGACAGAAGAGGGGAAAATCAGAAAAAAAGGCATTTTGCCCTAACTTTTGAAGATTTCAGTTCTTTTACTGGTGGCCATTCTGGTGTATATTAAGAGTGAGACATTTAAAAAAAAAACCTTGTTTTTGATTCTCTTATTCATAGTTTTCTACAAAATAAACAGTAGCAATTATAAGTCCCAACATGCTTTTTCTGGAGGCAACTGGACTTTCCTTGGTTTTTTTTCTTTTGAAGATGTTTCGCTTCTCATCCAAGAAGCTTCTTCAGCTCTGATAGAATAGTGGGGAAAGGAAGGATTTATATTCCTTGCAGACAGCTGACCATTTGCATCCTTTCAGAGGGTCGTTGAAGCACTTGGAGGTTTATCTTATGTCCTCAGGGTCATCTAAGTAGTGCTCCTGCTTCCTGTAGTCCGCAATTTTTTTTCTGTGGAAATCCATTCTTATTCCCACACCATTCAAAGAATGTTCATCCCAAATTGTATAGCTAAAAGTCTGTAGAGATTCTCAGTCATCCAAGTCATGGTTGTCCCAAAGGTGCTTATGACAGTTTTTCACACTCACAACCGTTGCAGTGATCAAAATTCAGAAACTTGGCAACTGGCTCATATTTATGATGGTTGCAGTGTACCAGGGTCTCATGTTCTCATCTTTTATTTCAAATTTCAAATCTTTATTGTCAGTGCACAACATATGTACAATGAGATTGGTTGACCTCCCTCAGTGCACTCCTCCCAACACAATACAACTCACAGTGAAAACAGAAAATCCCTAACCCAATAAATCATATTAACAATATCCAGTCCTATTGCACCAGTGTGAACATGTTACACGTTGCACCGGCCCTGCAAGTCCATCGTTCTACGTAGTTATGATGTTATTTCGCATTCAGGAGTCTGACAGCCCATGGATAAAAACTGTTCTTCAGCCTGTTTGTGCGGCTGGCTATGCTTCTATGTTTCCTTCCCAATGGTAGGAGGATAAAGAAGTGGTGACCAGGGTGAGAGTCGTCCCTGAGGATTTTCCTCACTCTTCTAAGGCAGCGAGCCCTAGCAATCTCATCTAGTGATATCAGGGGACAACCCACGATGTTTCGTGCTGTGCTCACCACCCTCTGTAATGTTTTTCTATCTGTGGCTGTCAAACCGCCATGCCATACTGTGATGCAATAAGTGAGGACCCTTTCTATTATGGACTGGTAAAAGGAGGTCATCAGTTGTTGTTCCACCCTGTTTTTACTCAAGACCCTAAGGAAATGGAGTCTCTGTTGGGCCTTCCTGGCTACCTGGATCGTGTTGTTTTTCCAGTTGAGGTCGTCGCTGAGATGGACTCTCAGGAATTTAAAGGAGGAGACTCTCTCTACACAGGCCCCCTTGATGTAAAGTGGGGCGGGTTCCTCTCTCTTCCTCTGGAAGTCCAACACCATCTCCTTGATCTTGCTGATGTTCAGGTGCAGGTTGTTTTTTAAGCACCATGTGGATAGTTTTTGAACCTCCCCCCGTATGCTGTTTCATCTCCATCTTATGATCTTCTGACAAGCAAAGTCAATGGAGAAGCCAGATTCACTTCCAACATAGCAACCATATTACTAACCTATCAACTGCAGGGATTCACGTAACAACTCTGGCAAAAAAAAAGGTCGTAAAATGGGGCAAAAAACTCACTTAACAATTGTCTCACATAGCAATAGAAAGTTTGGGCTCCGTTGTGGCCATAAGTTGAGTGGCAACAGACAGCTCTTGCAGGACTAATCTACTTGTGACCTCAAGTGTGGGTGTGATCAGATACCTGGAGAACAATCTTATAAGCATTGCCTGGAACCTGGAAAAAAAAATCTTTATGTCTTTATAACCCTTAAGCAAAATTATAGCTTTATATTAGCTTTAAAAGAAATCTTTGTAACCGATCAGTAATTTGCATCATGACTGTTATCCCAAGAAGCTGCACCAAATGTTGCAGCAGATTTTTCAACCATTTTAGATGGGTGCTTTTGGGAACTCGTTTCCTTTTCCTGAAGGCTGGTTCTGTGATTGCTCATCTCTGAAGGAGGAAAAAAGCAGCTCCTGGAAGATGCGAGGGAACAGCAGATGAATCATACTGCAAGCCTGGTGGGTACAAGGTAGGAGGCGGGAGGAAATATTGATGCTAATAGTGCTGGGGACTCTTGACGAAGCAGAGATGAATCAGTCTGTGCTGCATAAGCTGAAACTCAGACGTTTTGTACACCAGGGGCTCCAGATTGTCAAAATAAAAATTATGTTCTTCTCTACCTTTGTCATTTGGTAACTCTAATTACCACAAAGTCTTTAACCTGACCTCCTTTTAATTCCAACCACTGGGAAGGTATTCACGACTGTAACATTATACTATGATCCTTTCTGCTTGGGAGTGCCAAAACACTTTAAGGGAGGAAAAACAGTATCATCCTGGCAAACACTAAAGCCTAAAGCAAATCACAAGTGCAGCCACAAGGGGTCACCGGTGCTTCTTCTTTTTTTGTATAAGCAACACCACAAGCAATTAATGAAATATGGACAAAAAATATTTTCTTTCCCTTTCCTCCCCTCCCAACATATCCACAATTCCAAGTAAAATTGTCACATATGTTCTCTCTCTCTCTCTCTCTCCCCCTCTCCCTCCCTCCCTCCTTCCCCCCCCCTCTCTCTCACACACACAGAATAACAAAGGTGAGGGTGAATGTGTAAGAGACCAATTTTGCCTTTTTTCCCCATTTCCCATGTATCGATGGCCTTTGGAAAGCTGCAGAAGCTGGCATTTAAACATCAGAGCCCTGGTGACAGTATGTTCCATTGTCACACCCGGGCAAAAAGGCAGCAGGCAACGCAAACATAGCTTTGTCGCTGAAGCCCATGGAGATTGAGCAATACACTTGACCCCGATGCAGCCACAGCTGTTCAGTAACTCTAAGTCACTAAGCAGGCTGGGTCAGAACTATAGGCAATGAGGAATATTTTGGAGTCTTTAAAGTCAGCTGGTTTAGGATCCCTAGCCTAAAGCATGACCCAGGTCCATTGTCACAAGTGTTTTTGCTATTTTGAAAAACAATATATTGGAGGACAAAATACTGCAAAAATGCATATGTTGGGAAAATGGTAAGAAATGTATTTATTGGAACAAAATGCATGTGTTTTCTTGAGCAGAAGTTGAGTAAATTTGAGTAGAATTTTACTAAATCTGTTTGGTCTAGTGCAGTGGTGAAATTCAAATTTTTTTACTACAGGTTCTGTGGGCGTGGCTTGGTGGGTGTGATGTGGCTTGGTGGGCGTGGCTTGGTGAGCGTGGCAGGGGAAGGATACTGCAAAATCCCCATCCCCACTCCAGGTCGAAGGAGACTGCAAAATCCCTATTCCCTCCCCACTCCTGGGGGAAGGATATTGCAAAATCTCAATTCCCACTCTGAGGCCAGCCAGAGGTGATGTTTTCCAGTTCTCTGAACTACTCAAAATTTCCGCTACCGGTTCTCCGAACTACTCAAAATTTCCGCTACCGGTTCTCCAAACTACTCAAAATTTCCACTACTCGTTCTCCGAACTACTCAAAATTTCTGCTACCGGTTCTCCAGAACCTGCTGGATTTTACCCTGGTCTAGTGGCTAAGGCACTAGGCTAAAGCCAGAGGTTCTGGTCCTGCCTTAGATATGAAAGATGGTCGGGGACCACATATTTTGCTAAAGCACAATTTGTTTTAATCATGATTTCTTAAATCAGTTATAGAAGCCTAGTTCACACATAACATTAAGCTTCAAGGATTATAACCACACTGCTGCATACCACAAACCAACTATGACATTATACTGGATCAGCCCAGTCATAGAGGATATGTACACATAAAAGTTACAAGCTATGACAAAAATGGCTTCTGGAAATGCAAAAGCCCATTGCCATATTCTGGAAAGAACACATAAGAGGTTCCTGAGAGGGTAATCTGATTCAATAGAAATATTTATTTATTTATTGAATTTATTTGCCGCCCATCTCATAGCAAATGACTCTGGGAAGCTTCCAGCATTAAAACTTTAAAAACCTAACCAATAAATATCTTTAAAAGAATAAAAATACAAATCCCAATCAAGATATAGTTAAAAGATGGGGAGGGAGTGAATAGGATGCGTACGGGATGGGGTGTGTGGAATGACCTCTTAATTCAATAATCACCTCCAATGTGATGCTCCCGGTTAGGGCCCCAAGTCATCTGGCAAAGCCAGGTCTTCAGGCTCCTGTGGAAAGACAGAAGGGTAGGAACCAAGCTCACCTCAAGGGGGTAAGATGTCCCATATGGTGGGAGCCACAGCAGAGAAGGCCTTCTCCTGGACCCTGCCAGGCAGAATTCCCACAGCATGCCTCTCAGATATATGCAGTGATGCATTGAAAATACAAGGAGGAAGGGGTATTGGATATGTTTTCCATTTTCAGTTATTTGTAAAAAAATAATAAAGGTGGAATACAAGTTAAATAATAAAAAATAAAATAAATAAGCATGCCTGTCTACAGCTGATAGTTACATCTAATGTTTTATTGGATGATTCATGGGTGTGAAGCTATTGCACTTACGTACTCCTTGAGTACTCATTGGAGTAGAAATTTCTATGTATAAATATTTGAAAAGCCAGAAAGAGGGCTGTGAAACTAAGTATAGACCCCTCACATCCTGGACATAAACTGTTTCAACTTCTTCCCTCAAGATGATACTATAGGACATTGCACACCAAAACAACCAGATACAAAGATACTCCCCTCCCCTCACATGCTGTCACTCTGTTAAACAACTAATTCCCATAACACTGTCTATGCCTTGGATGCCCTAGTAGGGCTCTATTACTTATTATCCTTCTCATCTGTCCTACTATCTATTTCCTTAGGTTCTTGTGACTATAACTTGTGGTTGTATCTCATGATTTATGTTGATTGCTTTTATTTAGTATCCTATTATGATTTATGTTGATTGCATTAGTATCCTATGACTATCACTGACTGTATGATTTATGATGATTGTATCTTATGATTATGAGTATGAGTATCACTTGTTGCTTGTATAAACTGAGAGCCTATGCACCAGAGACAAATTCCTTGTGTGTGTCCAATCACAGTTGATCAATTAAGTGTTCTGTTCTGTTCTATTCTATTTTACTCTACTCTACTCTACTCTACTCTACTCTACTCTACTCTACTCTACTCTACTCTACTCTACTTTACTAGTCTAGCCTAGCCTAGCCTAGCCTAGTCTAATTTCCACAACTATTGTCTGAAATATTGTTGTAGAATTGTTGTTTAGTTGTTTTTGGATAATGTATTCAAATTATTTCTATGGCACCTAAGTACTGACAAATGTCTCACATGTAGCCTCATTAAAATTATTTTTGCAAAAAGGGGGCATGTGAACTTTCACAGCTATACAACAAGCACTGGCAGTATAATGCTTCTTCAAAGTCTTGTATTTCTCCCAGAAGGGGCATTTCCGCATGAACTTTCCTAACACATGCATTTTCTGCAAATGATTTTATATTTTAATGCATTTTGTGTGTAGAGCCATGCTTTAAAAAAAAAAAACCTCCTATATTGGACTATCTGAACCATTTCTCAGAGGACCAACAATTGAGAGAGGCAAATGGCAGGAAAGGATGCATTCTTTTGTGTTTTTATGTGGCTTACATTCTTCTCACTATTGCCAGAAAATGAGAAATGCCAGCTGTGCAGGAATGCTCCTTTCACACTGTTGGGCTATTCCCTAGCTGACCAGTTGTTGAGAGAGGCCTGGAGAGAGAAAAGAACTTCTCCCATCAAGAGGAGGCACCTAAAGACCTAACAAGTTTCTTTAAGAAGCCTTCTCCTGTACTGCTAGCCAAAGTGCTCCCAAGGGCTTTCCTCAACACATGATGAAATTCTTTCATGCTTAGTCACCTTAATAAAAATTGTGGGCAGTCCTGAAGCAACTCAGCCTGGAAGCATTGGAGTTTCATGGTAGACCAGACCACGAAACCAAATTTATGAATATTACTTATATCATAAGGTTACTGCAATGGAATTCTACATGCCTGAATTTGCTTCCCTCTCTGTCTCTCCTTTTTCTTCATGAGAACTAAAGACTATCAAGTCAGAGATGCTTTCTCCAATTACATTTCTGCCCCAAACTTCTTTTACATAATTGTTGTCTTGATGTGGTCTTCAAAATTATTCCTTCTCCCCATTGCATACTGGGAAAAGAAACTAAGAATACCAAGCTTCAGCATTTCAGTAAAGCAAACCAGATCACTTCCATAATTTGCACCATTTTGTTGAAGCAAATCTGTGTTACTTCATATAGGACTATTAGTCACATGCTGTCTTAAATTGCTCTGTTTATTTTATAACAAAGACATCATTATATTGGGCACTACTGATGCAGGTCTCTGACGGAGGAAGTAGCTTGTTTATCTCCTTTACAGAAAATAAGAAGGAATACTAGGAAGCTTTAAGTAAACATTTTAAATCTTAGCTCAAGTTGCATCATATCCTAGTTTAATCTTGAACTGTAGTTTTCCAATTTGAGATGCACTGATTCTGAGAACTTGATAGCACCAAGTAACTATGGCAAGTCCAGCCTGGGTGAAAAGCAACAAATCAGTACAAGAAAGAATCATAGTTCCACTACATTCACACACAAAAAACTTGTGACTACTTGGAACCTTTTTTCTTCAGATAATCTCCACTTTTCAAATGAATTTCTTTACATGTGTTTATTAAAACATTTATAATCTTCAGTTAATTTAATTTTATTTATTTAATTAAATTTATATGCCGCCCCTCTCCGAAGACTCAGGGTGGCTCACAATACATTTAAAAAATCATTATAAAAAGACATTGAAAAATTAAAAAACATTAAAAACATTAAAACATTAAAAATGTACTATTTCCAAAAACTTCCAACATAGCTAAAAAGTCATGAAACAAAATAGCCAACAGAACAATAATTAATCGAAGACAGAATAAAAGTTCAGAAATTATTTCCTGAATGTAATCTCACACCAATATTACTTTTCACTGGCACCTATTAATAGAGAAAGTAAGATATTGATGTATTTCCCAAAGGAAGAAGTTATCTAGTCTGATGCTGTCACATATACAATGGGAAAGGAAGTGAGCAAAATTCCCTTGCCAAAGCCAGAAGATATAATTTAATTCAAAGGACAGATTTTTATTTTTTCAACTTTAGCTCTAATACAGCCTAATAGTCCTGGAACACTGAAGGAGCAAAATGAAATTGTGAATTTTCCCTCCCTGAGGAAGCTGATGGTCTTAACTAGCCTCACAACCATCTAAGAGTGGCCCCCTTCAGGATTGTTAACTATAGTCCTGGACATTTTTTACAAAATGAGATGGAACTGGAGCCGCCATAGATTCATTGAATTAGGATGAATGAATTAGTCTTCCTTCAAGGATGCCATGTCTATAAAAACTGAAGTTCATTTACAGATAGCATGTCCATGAAGAAAGATTGATTCTGTCTAAAACAAACTATGATAAAAAAAAATACATATATCTTGAGTAGTGATCAGATTCCTTCCCAGGCCCTCCATTAGAGCAAGTTTGTGCATCTGTGATACCATGTCCAGAGCAAGGTAGTGCTGGCTTTTGAATAGTATCAAAGAGGATTCTATCAGATAACTGTTTTGCCAATGGTGTTCATTTTAGCAAACTTGACAACAGAATTGTCTGTTGTTATTTCTTCTAGACTAATTACTACTGTGTTTTGCATTATTGCAGGTGAGGGGATTAATGTGTTTTATCTACATGAATATTTTAAAAAAGAAGCTGATTAACAATCCTTGACTTTATTTTGTGTTGAAGAGTGAAATATTCGACATTAGCTTATGCTACAATAAATAAGAGACAATAGAGGAAAACAAAGCAAAATTAAATAGAAATGCATCTCATTTACCTAGATTTGGTTCAGAGATACACCATGGAAGAAAGAGAACTATTTATGATTTGGAAGGATCCTAAAATGTTATTCAACAATTTGAAAAGCCTTTTAATGATACTGCAAAACAATGACCTTTAGCTGAATAAAAACAAAAGTGGAGAGGCATTTGCATCCCACTCATTTTATATTTTAGGCGATGGGCAATCTTGATTTTCCAAAGAATTTATATGGGCTCTAAGAATTCATACAAGTGACAAAGCAACATGTGAAATTTGGGAGAGCAATGAAAACAATGCTAGCTTCTAATTAAGGATATTAGTATTCAATTATACTTGGCATTTCTTCCCAAGGATTTATTTCTAACTATCTTTCCTTGTCTTCCAGTAAGGTTGGCCACACTAGCCAGATATCAAAGGCAAATCACTATCCCTAAATATAGGAGGGCAATTCTCCCTGGCTTCAATGTTTTTTTTACAACTGTTGTAGAAAGAGTATTCCATTTGGGCCAGTGGTGGGATCCAAAAATTTTTACTACCGGTTCTGTGGGCGTGGCTTGGTGGGTATGGCATGGCTTGGTGGGCATGGCAGGGGAAGGATACTGTAAATTCTCCATTCCCACCCCACTCCAGGGGAAGGATACTGCAAAATCCCCATTTCTTCCCAATCAGCTGGGACTTGGGAGGCAGAGAATAGATGAGGGTGTGGCCAGTGAGAGGTGGTATTTACCGGTTCTCCGAACTACTCAAAATTTCTGCTACCGGTTCTCCAGAACTGGTCAGAACCTGCTGAATACCACCTCTGATTTGGGCTAAGTTTTTGCCCATGTGGCAAAAGAACAAATAAACCTGTAAACTCATTTTATTATATTGCTCATTTTAGAATGTTGCCCATATAAATAGCCCATATAAATTGATAGCCACATGCCTTTATAAATTCCCCAGCCAGTCCAGATGGTTCTATTTAGCATTTTAACTTTCAAACACATGCAAATCTTACACTTAGATTTTGTACTTTTAGTGTAGCTACACTGACTAATTGATATGTTCAGTTAGCATTATAATCTGCACTTAATATCTGTGTATACATTGGATATTTTGCATTACTGAGTTTTCTTATCTCCAGTTGTTCATTATTATTGGCAATACAGATTCTTCCCTTCTACTATCAACTGTCTTGGAAATAGGTGGATGTGTACCTGTACTTGTGTCTTTTGCTTTATACATTTTTGGTCCATGGATATCTGCCTTCCATTCAAAGCCAGCTTGTGCTCTTCCCTGATCTTCTCCTTCCTGCCATTTACATGCCAGTGCATCTATTTCTTGCCCTTTCTTCATCTTTTTTTTTTCCCTCTGAGCTGTCCAACTGACTTTAGCCTTGTCTTGCTTTTTAACTATCCAGTTTTAGTTTTCAAGGCTCAATGCATCCCTATGATTATATCTTGGACTAAATCTTAACTATGGTTTTGCTCACTTCTCTCTTCTTTTGAGATTAATTTCTTTTGCTTGGTGACATCATGTAAGAGACATCAAAGAAAGATTCTGGCAAGGGAAAGATTCAAGTAAAGAAAGTGCACAAAGAGACTCTGGAATTCTTTTCTTGGTTTTGTTTTCCTTTGGAGCCATTTGAAGGAGGCATTCTCATTTCAATGATCTGTTTTACCTCCTCTGAATTCTGTCTGTGCTGCGATAAATAAAAGAAATGGCAGTTGGGGCTTTCTCTTATACAATCTATTTGAAGTTTTCTGAGATTGGTTTCGGGTTGAAGGGGCGACTACAAGAACTATGATATAAGTCTGGAGGGTACTCTGAGGTGAAGTCACATTCTGAGAACTCTTCCATCATTACCAAGGGAAACATACAGTGTAGCCTAACTAAACTTTCTATAATGGAGATGAGTTCCTCGACTCATCTCATTTTTAATCATTTCTGTGTTCCTGTCAAACTATAAACTGCAAAAAAAAAAAAAAAAAAAGATGTGATGATTTAGAGCTGTGCACATCTGACTGAACACCCTCAGTCAGCTAATCATCTTTGCAATTAATTCTTCTCTATTTAAACTCTGTGGAGGTAACTCAATTAACATACAGTGTCAAAGGATCTATGTTACGTGGGGAGGGGTATTATGCCCATGGCTCATCTCCAAACTTCATGCACTGATTTGCTCTTCATAAAGCCTTAGATGTATACACCCTGTTGATTATTCCTAGATTATAGCCATGTTCAGAGATATTAAACAACAACAACAACAAAATGTGAAGACAGATTTGGTAGCAAGTTTTGAATATCCTGCAATAATTAAAATCTTTTAAACAATTTATTCAGGGTTAGTATAAATTTAGCATTAAAAGGAAGCATTTTAGAAATAATTCCAGCATATATGAAATTGAAATACCAGCGATCAGAAACGTATAAGAGCCTACCAAAATAAAGAATATATCATGGCATAGACTTTTATCACAGAGGTTTCCCTAAGCATCTCTCCCTTAATATATAAATCAGAGGTAAGCAAAACCAAGCTCATTAGCATCCTATTTACGCCCCTGGCAACCCTAGCATGCTCTGCCGAATTTTGGCAGAAAAATCTGTTTATTGCTATTCCCAACTGTAACTAAAATGTTCTGTTTGAAATAGAAATAGCATTTGCTCGCATCCTTTCCTTTATAACTTGTCTTTATCTCTCTCTATAGGCTTTCCATTTAGTATTTTCAATTACAAACTTCTTAGGAGCAGGAAGCCTACAATGTTCTTTATATTATTCTAAGATAAGTGTTTACTGCCTGCCAAGTGTTGCTACTCATACTTTACTGATGGCAAGATATTACTATTACAGTTACTATTTCTATTGTTATAAATGCAATACCACTTCATTCTTCCCCATAGAAATGTATATGAAACCATCAGAAATATGGAAAAATACCGCTGGGGCAAAGGATAAACCAGTTTTTTCCTATGGGTGACTTCAAACAGAAAATAACAAACATTCTATTTCTTACTCACACATGTGATAGTTAAAGTCTTTGTAGTCTTACTGCATACACACACACAAATAAAAAACTTCTAATTCCAAGGTAGTGTACAAAGAGGAAAGAAACATATGGCTGTAGTTAAATAATAATTTAGCACTCATAAGTGACATGCATAAATATGAGAAAAGAACTGAAGGAGTTTTAATGAGTTTCTAAGATTTCTAATACAGTCAGAAACAGTGTTTGTACTTTTGTGTTCATAGATTTCTTTTTTCTTTTTTGCAACCCAAATGCTGCAAAGAAAAGCTAATAATATATCCAGCAACAACCACATGATTTTCAGGAAAATGAAAAACTAACCCGCCATATCTTGTTACTATGAACACACATTAATTGGAAATTTCATTATATACTACACTAATCTGATGAGCAAACATGGCAATTATAGTCAGCTTCAAAATGCTATCAAGTTAGCATTTTGAAAGAGAAAACTTGTTTAAAGTATATATGAAATGGCAAATATGCACAGCATGGGTAGCTATCATTTTTAATGCTATTTTTTTTAAAAAAATTATTGGTTAAAAAAAACACACAAACATAAATACATTAAGACACCATACAAAACAAACAAACACCGATTCAGTCCTACGACTGACTCTTACAGCTGTTACATCGGTGGGTTATTGTTCTATTTTACCTTGTCTTTCTCTGTACATATCTATATTTGCAAATTTACATTGTTATGTATGAAACCTTTATAATCCACTCTTTATTTAGCTCTTTACATGTCCTGTTAAATATTTAAAGTTATTTTTATGTTCTTATCTTTTCCTCCATCCAGCTATACCATCTTTGCCACACTACATAATAATCAGTATCATCCTTCTCTTGCAGTTCCTTCGTAAATCTATCCATTTCTGTGCATTCTGTGATTTTTGCGATTATTTTATTTCCTGTCAGTAATTGCTCAGATTTCCAATTTTGGGCAAAGAGTATGCGTGCAGCTGTTAAGATATGTATAATTAAGTATTTTATTTCTTTGGTATATTGTGCTGTGATTATTCCTAATAGAAAATTTTCCGGCCTCATTTCCACGTTCTGTTTTATAATTTCTTCAATCATTTTCTTTATTTCTTGCCAATATTGTTTCGCCTTTCGGCATGACCACCAGAGATGATAGTAAGGCCCCTTTTTGCAATTTACATTTCCAACACATTGGAGACATAGTTGGAAACATTTTTGCCAGCCGCGCTGGTGGGAGGTGCCATCTGTAGAACATTTTGTACAGATTTTCCTTATAGGGTATAAACATTGTTAGCTTGTAGTTTACTTTCCATATTTTTTCCCAATTATCCAATTTGATGTTGTATCCTATATTTTTTACCCACATTATCATATTGTCTTTAACCACCTCTTTTTCTAATTTGTAATTTATTAAATATTTATAAATTTTGGTTATCATTTTCTCATTTGTGCCTTGTAATATCTAATTCATTTGGTTCATTTTGAAGTCCGAATTGTGCCCTGTTTTATATCTTGATTTTATTTGGAAGTATGGCCACCAATCAATATCTATACCCTGGTTTTCCAGTTCTTGTCTCGTGAGCAAATCTCCTTGATTATTCAATAGTTCTTTATAATTTCTCATTTTCTCTATATCCATGGCATTTGCATATATCAAATGGTTGATAGCCATCGGGGAATTTTAGTATAATGTTGCTTTCTGATCTGTTGCCATGTTTTGTATAAAGCTCCTGTGATAATATGTTGTTGGAAATATCCGTGATGTTTATCTTTTCCCTCCCACAGAAATGCGTGCCAGCCTCTTTGTAGTTCGAATACCTCTACTAATAACATTCTTTTGTTTTTGAGGTTTATCCAATCTTTTATCCAATTTAGCGATGCTGCTTTGTAATATAGCTCCCAGTCTGGTAAACCTAATCCTCCTTTATCTCGGGTATCTTGTAAACATTTTATTTTAATTCTGGCCTTTTCTTATCCGTACATTCTATTTTCTCTTCCACCTTATAGATCCTTTGTTCATTTTCCACTATATTCTGTTGTATTTTTCCGATCTTCTCATCCATGTTTCTGATATTATCCTTTATTTCTCCCACAGTTCTCAGTTCTTCGTGATTTTTCCCTGTCTCTTCATGGTTGTGGGATATAGTCTCTTGCATTCTATTCATTCCCTCCTGAATCATTGTTAATACAGAATGGATATTATATTTATAATATAATATAATACAATATCTATATAAATATAATATATCGAATATAAATCTTTATGACAAATTAACAATTAGATACTAAATTAGTTCACTAAATAAATATAAAACAGAGCTGTCCTTTTTTATGTCCGACTCCAAAAACAGTATATATGTCACTTTTTAATCAATAAACAATAATTAATAATCCAACTTGAATTCAATTAATTTTACTTCACTGTATTTGATTCTTCTTCCTCTAAATCAATTTTTCTTTTTTCAGTCCTATTCCATTCCGACTTCTTTTTTCCAGATATTTACTTTCAATGTCCAAAGTCACAATGTCTTTTAGATTAAATGTCCACCAGGTTTCCAAAAGGTCCACCTCTCAAAATGTCCTAGTCCATGTATTTAAATATCATCCAAATATCATCCAAATATCCAATATCCAAATAGCCAAGTGTTCTTTTTTTTTATTGAAAAAGTTTTACAAATACATTTTCTCCCCAGTTTCCCCCCCAACCCTCCCTGACCCCCCCTAACCCTCCCTAACCCCCCCTAGCCCTCCCCTCCCCCCAGGACTTCCACAAAATATAATCCAAATCAAGATCACATTTTATAAAACTTGAACCCCTCCACCCCCTGTATATTATTCAAATCTTCACAAGATTCAGTTATTCTATCCCTATATAATACATTCAGTTAAAAGCTATCTGATATTTCCTAGTTTGATATGCCAAGTGTTCTAATATCCAAAAGAATATCCAAGAAAATATCCAATATCGACAGAAGTATCCAAGAAAAAGTATTACGGTCAAATTAATTTAAATCCAATGTTCACTAGGTATCAAATGAGCGGAGTTTCTCTTCTGGTTTCTGCTGCTCACTAGCCGCCTCTTCACTGCCTCCACATAAGTCAAAGTCTATCGATCCTCTCTTCTTCTCTCCTTAAATATCATCTTTTTCACCAACAGCAAGGTATTTAATGTTCAGTTTTTGTCTGGACTCGCCTTTCTCCTCTGGATTTCTTCTGATTGCAGCGGCTGTCAGTTTATGCGTTGTCACTGTCAAACTCTCTAACTTCACTTCACCTCTTACTTGGAGATTACTTTCACCACTTTTCATTTACACTTTATGATTAAAGCTGTACCTTTCAATTCTTGTTTCTTCTTATTTTTCCACCGATTTCTTCTTCTAATGATCTTCGCTTCCCACTAAGCAGCTGTCAACATTTCGGGCCAGCCAGGGAGGCTGGTTTTTTCCTGAACCTTCGGAGGGATTGCTGTCCTCTCCGAGGTCCTCAGAATTTCCCCTTTTATCTATTGATCTCTCCGCGGTTAATAGTGCCTAAATCGGCTCCCAAATCGAGGATATTAGGGGCTTCAAGAGCGGAGATCCGTTCTCGTTGTCCCTAACATGATGACGTCGCCGCCGGAAGTCCCTTTAATGCTATATTTTTAAAAACTCTATTTGTGGGGTTGACTTGAATTCTCTGTTTGGACAGACTCATCTGAAGCATGACTCATAAGCTTTTTTTAAAAAAAAAATCTTGCAAAAACAAAAACATACATTATTTTATTATAATTCATATATTGTAACAGTCTTCAAGTGGAATATTCCAAAACATCTAATCAGATTCATGCATTTTCTTACATATAATAATATATCCCTTCCACCTGATCCCATTGCTTTTCATATGTGGAAGGGGAAAATATGAACCATCTGAGTAAGAAGCCTAAGCAATTATGGTTCTAAAGCATGCTGAAAATCTCCATGTATAGATTACTCTCTCTGCTTAGACCTTCTCTCTCCAAGGTCTGGGCTGTGTGGGCTGCAGCTGCTGCTGGACATTGTTGGCCCCAGCGTGCGCCCTTGCTGCCTCCGGTGTTGGCCATGCTCACCCACCACCAGTAGATAACGACCTTAACTGGGAATTATTTTTGGGATAGGTAAAGGTTCCCCCTCGCACATATGTGCTAGTTGTTCCCAACTCTAAGGGTCGGTGCTCATCACCGTTTCAAAGCCGAAGAGCCAGCACTGACCAAAGACTTCTCCGTGATCTGAACTGCTGACCTTTCAATTAACAAGGTCAGCGTTTTAGCCACTGATCCATCATGTCCACTGAGCTTATATTAGGAGTACACTAAAAAATCAGGCTAGGGCTTATTTTCTGATTAAGTCTTATTTTCAGGAAAACACGGTATTGATGCCATCTTTGCAGTTCGCAGGCTTATGGAGAAACACTGAGAAGAGAGGAAGCCATTACATTTGGCTTTCCTCAACCTTGTATAATGAATAATGAAAATGATAAAATAAATAGAAGAATATTAATTGTAGTGTTCAATTTCTAGAATGCTTTTTGGATTTGGAAAAGTGAATTTTTGAAGTGCCTACATGAAGCAAAATGCCTATCAAGCATCACACTAATGCTTTACTCCTGCAGTTAATTAACTACGTTAAAATGAACTATAACTGTGATGGCGAACCTATGGCACAGGTGCCCGAGGTGGCACGCAGAGCCATCTTTCCGGGCATGTGAGCTGTCGCCCAACTCACCTGCAGCTGTGCATGCGTGCGTGCCCCAGCTGGTGTTCAGGCCCCCGGGGCACATGCACGCAATTCAGGGGACCTAGCTTGTCTTCACAGCTCTTCTGCGCATGCGTGCACATTTGCGCATGCTTGTGAGAATACTTGCCTGCAGTGCACACATGCATAGATGGCATTAACACATGTGCATTGTGCATGCAAAAACCACACACATGCACAGATGGTGAGATTGCATGTGCAGCACACAGGGGAGCTGCCCAAAAGCTGTGCACATGCGCAGATGGTGTGGTTGCGCATGCAGGACATGGGGGCATGTACAGATGGTGCAGTTGCGCATGCAACGCACAAGGGAGGAGTCACGTGTTAGCACGGATAGCATGTGTGCGCGAAACAGACGAAGTGCGTACCTATTCGGCACTCGGTGAGTAAAAGGTTCGCAACCACTGAACTATAAGATCATGTTATTATAAGCAAATAAGATTTTCATATCAAATGTAGAAATATAAACCTTTTGAATGTTAAGCAATGAAGGGTGACTGATTTGAATCCCCACTTCCCTTCACACAATCCTATCAAGTTTTACTTTGGCAAAACCCATGCTATCAAGTCAAATGTTTATTTTAGCGTTGGGGCTAGTATTCTCATTTAAGGCTTGGGCTTTTTTTAAGTACAGAGAAAAGCCATGAGTTAGATCCTTCCACCAAAACAGCTAAATGGATGTTAACTTGAATTTAACACAACTGCTTTCCACATTAGATACTATGACAGTCATTGATGCTAGTTTCAACAATATGCATTATCTGTCTCACTTTTGTTAAAAACCCTTATTATTTATTGGGCTTTACATTTTCTTGGTATGGCACACTTTTATTATTCCCAGCATACTATCGCTATCAAGTTCCAAGGAAAACATTGGCATTACTATTTATTTCTGCAAATGTGCATTTAGAAAGGCAACCTGAGGGGATGATTCACTGCTCATGCATATGTATGTACTCCTGCTGGAATCAAGAGACTGATAAGTGACTTTTGAATTACTCCCTAATGCCGTAATCCCATTCTGAGAAGCCATTATGAAGTAAGCAGTTTGATGAATGCAGGTAAGGACGTCAATTTTATAACTCCCCAACATACTTTTCCATAGGTGGTATTTCAATTATTGGGAGAGAAATTCCCTCTACCAAGTGTTCCCTCCCAAACCATTGCAGGCAATCTTTTTCAGTCAACTGGAATTGTTCTGGGATGGATTAAAGGATATTGGGTGGGGGTGGAATCTAGATATATTAATTTCTTCCTTCAATTTGTACATAGGTGAATTGCTATGCTCTCTCTGAATGAAAAAGCATTCAGAGAGAGCATAGCAACTCACTTGTGTACTCACCTCTGACTGAGACATTATTGTAGAAAACACATGATTGGCTGATTTTTCTTTTCTTTATTGAGAGAGTAGAATTGAAAAACTCCCAAGACAATCAATTTATCAGCTTGCAATCTCTTAATATAGTACTTCTTAGAGATAATGCAACATTTATGGTAGGGTACCATATCTAGAGGGATGCAGTGGCTCAGTTGCCAAGACACTGAGCTTGTCGATCGAAAGGTCAGCAGTTCAGCAGTTCGAATCCCTAGTGCCGTGTAACGGGGTGAGCTCCCATTACTTGTACCAGCTTCTGCCAACCTAGCAGTTCGAAAGCACATAAAAAATGCAAGTAGAAAAATAGGGACCACCTTTGGTGGAAAGGTAACAGCGTTCCGTGAGCCTTTGGTACTGAATCATGCCGGCCACATGACCATGGAGACATCTTTGGACAGCGCTGGCTCTTCGGCTTTAAAATGGAGATAAGCACTGCCCCCTAGAGTCGGGAATGACTAGCACATATGTGCGAGGGGAACCTTTACCTTTACCATATCTAGAATGCAAAATTCTAACCAGCCAATAGATGGCAGCCAAAGGTTAAGAGATTTCAAGTGTTCATCCAAGATTCTTGTGGGCTGGGTATAGTTACCCTAACTTAATAGAAAAAGGTTTAAAAGATAAATGAGTCCTCATGGATTTTACTCCGCTAGTGGTTGCTGAGTATACAGGTTGATCAGTGAAGTAGTTCGGGAATAATGAGAGGCACAAGCAAGCAAGTGACAACAGCTCTTTAATATACAGTGAGACTTCAGCAAAAACTCAGAGGCTGCAGCCCTCCTTATATACAATCCAGGAGGGACTGTCAGCCAATCAGAAACGAAGGCAGGTTTGAAACTCCCGCTTAAAAGTATCAATACATAACACCCCTCCCTTCCCAGAAAGCACTAGTATTCAGAAATTAACATATGTACACACAAAATCTTGCAGGTGCCTAGGACGAGTTCTCGCCCTAGTTGACCTGCGCAGTTCAGTGTCTGGTGGGGCGTCGAGTTGGTTGGAGGGACTCTCCGTCTCTCCCGGCTCCGCCAATGGAACCTCCTGGATTTTGTCCGGGGCGTGGTTATCCCCGGCTGGGAGTGGCGACTCGCTGGGGCAGCGCTGGAACCAGGGCTTGTCAGCTAAGTATTCTCGCGAACCCAGGCTTGAGTTAGCTGTTTTGGGAAAGTTGTTATAGTTAGGTTCGGAGATATCTAATTTGATGTTCGCTTCGCCGACCACCCTTTTTCTAAGTTGGTCTATGTGGCGCTTCCAGAGTCTGTCCACCCCTATGTCTACCGTATACGATTTTGGGCCTGTTATACCCACTATGGTTCCTGCAACCCATAGAGGTCCGCTGGCATAATTGCGAGCGAACACCGGGGACCCAACCTGAAACTGTCTTAAGCCACAGGTTTCGCCCTTGAAGTTTTCGTGCGAGTAGTTAGGGTGAAGCCTGTCTAACACGCACCAGAGCTTTCTCCCCATGAGGAGCTCTGCTGGGCTTCTCCCTGTTGCTGTGCATGGTGTGGCAGGCTGGACTGCTAGGAATTGGTCTATCCTGGCCTGCCAGTCCCCGTTGTCTAATCTGGACAGTGCTTCTTTGGCTGTCCTGACAAAGCGTTCAGCCAATCCGTTCGAAGCAGGGTGAAACGGAGCTGATAGGGCATGGCGGATGCCCAGTCCGACCAAGTAGCCTTCAAAAAGAGTTGCCGTAAATTGAGGGCCGTTATCAGATACCAGGGTATCTGGCAGGCCGTGGGTGGCAAACAACTTCCTTAGGACCTTGATAACTGCCTCGGCTGTTGTTGATGGCATTAAGATGATTTCGAGCCACTTTGAGTAGGCATCAACAACTATTAAAAACGTTTGGCCATGAAACGGGCCGGCAAAATCAATGTGGATCCTCCCCCATGGGCCTTTTGGTTTCTCCCACTCTCGGATGGGCGCTACTGGGGGATCGGGACGAGACTCCTGGCAGGGTCTGCACTTCCCCACCCACTCGGAAATGACTTGGTCCATGTTGGGCCACCAGACATAACTGCGGGCTAAACATTTCATCCTAACAATGCCCGGGTGCTCTTCGTGCAGCAACTCTAAAACTCTATTCCGTAGCTTCGTTGGAATTACCACCCTGTCACCCCACAGCAAGCAACCCCCTTGCATAAACAGTTCGTTTCGTTTGTTGGCATAACCTTGGTACTCCCCTCCATCCACCTTGACCGGCCACCCCTTCAGTACCCAACCCATAACAGTTCGGATGATTGGGTCTCTAGCCGAGGCTTTCGCCACCTCGCAAGAGGAGATAGGGCCCAAAGTCAACGTGTCCAACAAAAGGACGGAGGCTTCCGGCGTTGGGTTGTCCAGTAGGTTGGGAAGGAGGCAGCGGCTAAGGGCATCCGCATGACCCAGGGTTCGGCCAGGTCGATGGACGAGCTGATACGAGTAGGCCGACAGAAAAATGGCCCATCTGGTCAAACGAGGGGAAAGGGCAGCGGAGGTTGGCCTATCACCCGCCAAAAGTCCTAGCAAGGGTCTATGATCAGTCACAAGTTCGAACTTTCGGCCATAGAGGTATTCGTGGAACTTTTTAACCCCCGCAATCGCAGCCAGAGCCTCTCTGTCCAACTGACTATAGTTCCGCTCTGCGCTGGACAGGGTGCGAGAGTAAAATGCAATGGGCGCCTCTAGGCCGTTCAGCAGTCTATGGCCTAGGACGGCACCAACTCCTACGGGGGAGGCGTCACAAACTAAGACAAGCGGCAGCTCTGTATTGTACTGAATCAGGAAGCTGTCCTCAGACAGGAGTCTCTTCACTGCCTCAAAAGCGGCTGCCTGCGGTTTCCCCCAGACCCATGGTACATTCTTCCCTAGAAGCTTGTGTAGGGGATCTGCAACCGTGGCTTTGTCCTTCAGAAACATGGAGTAAAAATTGAGCAGTCCAAGGAAGGCTTGGAGCTCCGCTTTGGATTTGGGGGCAGGTGCACTCTTAATAGCTCTCACCTTGCTTTCGGTAGGGTGGATGCCTGTGCCGTCCACCCTGTACCCCAGAAATTCAACGGAGGGGACAGCAATCATACACTTGTTTTTTTTAAGTTTCAGTCCCGCTTCTCTGAACCTGGACAGGACGTTCCTTACTCTGTCCCCTAGCTGACGTTCGTCCTGGGCACTGACTAGAATGTCATCGAAATAGGACACCACTCCTGGGAGTCCTTGCAAAAGGCGCTCCATGGTGCTTTGAAATAAGCCGGGTGCGACGCTCACCCCAAACTGGAGCCTGGTGCATTTAAATGCACCCCTATGAGTTACAATTGTTTGCGCCTCTGCCGTGGCGTCGTCAACTGGTAACTGCTGGTAGGCTTGGGCCAAGTCTAATTTGGCAAAAAATTTTCCGGGCCCCAGGGAGTGTAGTAGATGGTGCACGATCGGCACCGGATAGGCGCTCGGCTGCAAAGCCTTGTTGATCGTGCACTTGTAGTTGGCGCAAATTCTTATTGAGCCGTCGGACTTTACTGGGGTCACTATAGGGGTCTCCCACTTGGCATGGTCAACGGGAACCAACACCCCTTGCTTAATCAATTTGTCCAGTTCCGCATCGATCTTCGGTTTCTATGCGAACGGCACTCGTCTGGCTTGGGCTACGTTGGGGTCTAAGTTTAGTGAAATAGGGGTCCCCACATACTTGCCCAACGTGTCCCTGAAGACGTCCTGGAACTCGGACAGGAGACTGTCTTTCAGAGTTGATGTGGACATCAGGTGGACGCCGGTGAAGCCCATGCCAAGGGCTCGGAACCACCCCATGCCCAGAAGGCTAGGGAGCTGCTTTGTGACGATGGTCAGCGGCAGGTCTCTTTCGTAGTCTCCGTAGGTGACTCGGAACGTGCCCACGCCTTCGAGGGGGACTCGGTTCCCCTGGTAGTCTAGGATGCGCAGTCTCTGCTTGGAGAGCTGGTCCTTCCGGAACGACGGCAGGAGGGTCTTTAGGGTCGCCCATGACATTATGGAGAGAGCTGATCCGGTGTCAATCTCCATCGAGCACGCCTTTCCGTTGATCTCGACCACCGTGCTGACTTTGTCCTCGATCGCTGTGCTGGCCTGGTCGATATGTATGCTGCGGCCATCTCGCGGTTCAAATTCGCGCCGTTTTTTCGCGCCGCCTTCTCTCGTTGGCTGCTTCTGGCGCACTGATTCCGGTTGGCTGCGGCGCTCACGTGGTTGGTGTTTCCTGGGTAGAATGGCTCTACAGACTCGCGCCAAATGCCCTTTTTTCTCGCAGCGCCTGCAAATAGCCTCTCTGTATTTGCAGGACAGTCTTTCATGGTGCCCGCCACAGCTGGGACAGCTTTGCCGGGGGCTGCCAGTGTCTTTTCTCTGGTGCTCCGTTCGGAAGACGTCCTCATCCAACTCGGACTCCGAGCTGGATCCGGCGTCTTCTCTGTGCACCGGGGCAGACTTGGGGCTGTCTTTGCTGGTCAGCGGACGCTGCAGCGTTTCAGCGGCTTTTGTAGAGGCTTCATGAGCCCTGGCTTCGTCTAGGGCTCCAGCAAGCGTCAAATCAGGCTTGGCGAGCAGGCGCCGTTGCAGCCTAATGTCCCGAACACCACAGATAAGTTGCTCAAGCAACGCATCGTCCAAGTCTCTATAGTCGCAATGGGTTGCGGCTTTTCTCAGGCTAGCCATGTACGCGCTGACCGGTTCTCCCTCACGTTGAACGCGCTGTCTGAGTTGGTATCGTTGCACGAACTTGGAGGGGACGGGAGCGTAATGAGCCCGGAGAGTTGCCATCAGGGTGTCCCAGGAGATGGTTTGAACCGGCGTTGGCTCACACAGTGACTCGGCCATCTTGAACACGTCCGGTCCGCAGTGGCTTAGGAAGAGGGCTCTCTTTCGATTAGCAGAGAGGCCCTGCATGTCGCTGGCTTCAAGCGAGCATTCAAACCTCGTTAGGTACGAGACCCATTTTTCGCGGGTCGGATCAAAAGGCTTGGGCGGAACGTAGGCAGACATGTTTGGTATGCCTCCTGTGGTTCGCCTCATCGCCTAGCTGAAGCTCGTGGTCTCACTGGTTGGCTTCTTGTAGCCTCTATCCCACCTTCGTCGCCAATGAAGTAGTTCGGGAATAATGAGAGGCACAAGCAAGCAAGTGACAACAGCTCTTTAATATACAGTGAGACTTCAGCAAAAACTCAGAGGCTGCAGCCCTCCTTATATACAATCCAGGAGGGACTGTCAGCCAATAAAAAACGAAGGCAGGTTTGAAACTCCCGCTTAAAAGTATCAATACATAACAATCAGGACTCTAATAACTCAGATGATTGGTTAAAAAGGTTCTTATTGGACAGAATTAAAGTTCAGGCCTTAGCCAGGCCTTTAGGATTGTGAAAAGTTCCATGTGAGACCACAAATCTGTGGTTAGTATACATGAGTATTTTTATAACTTCTATACCTTATCTATCGTGTGCTGGTTTCCTCTTACGTAACTAAGTAAAAATAAGAAATCTATATATACTTGATTCACACCGTATTCAGGTTTCTTCCAATCTTATAGAGGACCCACCTTTCTTCAGCCGAATAAGTTTGTTTCATTTATCAAGAGAGATCTGGATTCAGTCTCCTCATTCACACCAGTGGTGGTATTCTACCGGTTTGCCCTGGTTTGGGTGAAGTGGTAGCGGCGGTGGCGGGAGGCTCTGCCCACCCGCCCGGACATAATCACAGATGCTTTGCACATGCGCAGAAGCACCACGCGCACTCACACTTCCAAACCGATAGCGAAGGTAAGTGAATACCACTACTGATTCACGCCGAGCCACATCTGATCCCTTCTCAACAGCAGTGCTCATTTCCATTTCAAGGCCATTGAGCCAGCACGGTTAAAAGACTTTTCAGCAGTCATGTGGCCAGCATGATGACACGGAACATTGTTACCTTCCCAACAAAGTGGTATCTATTTATATATTCACATTTGTATGCTTTCAAACTGCTACGTTGGCAGGAACTGGGGCAAGAACGGGAGCTCACTCCATCACATGGTGCTTGGGTCTCGAACCTGGGTTGCTGAACTGCTGAGCCACCACCCCACCCCAACCTAATTTAATAGGGCTGAATAATTCTACAACTTATCTTCCAATTTCCTGGAAGCTTATCTATCCTAGTAGAAGTAGAATAGAAGTATTTATTTTAGTACTTCATTCTCATTTACCTTAGATAGTGTCTCTTTTGTAAAGTTTTAAAGATTATCTTATTGTTTTATTTATTTTATTTTATTTTATTTTATTTTGAATTTATAGACCGCACTTTCTCCCGAGGGACTCAGGGCGGTGTACAGCCAGCTAAAAACATACAATACAAACATTAAAAACAATTAAAAGGATATATGTTAATTTGGCCCCAATTTAATATGACAAACCAGTTAAAAATGTTTTTAAAAAATATTATGTTAAGCCAGCCCGGCTTGCTGGAAAAAGAAAGTTTTAAGGGCACGGCGGAAGGCAAAACTTATTTGTGTTTTCTCGATTATCCATCTCTACATAGCTCTGTTGCGTCTTTGACATTGATTGCCCATCCTTCCCTTTCTGAAAAAAAGGAAGAATTTCTCTAATGTCTTACCTTGAAACTTAACTAAAATATAGGAAGCTACTCAATAACTCACGATCCATTTGAGAGACATTTCCTTATCTAATCAGAGAAGCAGAATGGCCACAGGCAGGCAAAAAAGCAGTAGTAGCAGGAGTAACTTCCAACTTCCTGTCGGCTTCCCCATTGAGCTTCCTTGTGGGAAGCTGGCAGGAAGCATCAGAAATCATAATCATGTGACTGAGGCTGACTGCAGGGGCTCTGCAGCAATCACAACTTTATGAATACAACTGGTTTGAAGATTCTTTCAATTCCACAGCAGTCCTGGATTTTGCACGTATTTCTTTAAGTTAATGTTTTTAAGTTGAGGAACTTTGACTAAAAATTAATGTGCTATGGTGCGCTGTTTGGGCTAATTGAAGATTAGAATCAGACAAATAGTCAGAAGAGTTTTAGTAGCATATAGAGAGAGAAATGGCTTCTGAAGACATGACCAGGTATGAAATCCAGTAGGTTCTGGAGAACCAGTAGCGGAAATTTTGTGTAATTCGGAGAACTGGCAAATACCACCTCTGGCTGGCCCCAGAGTGGGGTGGGAATGGAAATTTTGCAATATCCTTCCCCTGGAGTGGGGTGGGAATGGAGATTTTGCAGTATCTTTCCCTGCCACACCCACCAAGCCATGCCCACCAAGCCATGCCCATCAAGCTACACCCACAGAACCGGTCGTAAAAAAATTCGGATTTCACCACTGGACATGACTATATCCTCAACCTTAGCCCACCCTTATACTTGGTGCTCTCTGAGCTTGACTGTTTTCTTGCAAATGTTTCATTACCCAAACTAGGTAACATCATAAATGCTAGTCCATCATCGGTGCTAGTAAGAATAATGTCATCACATCCAATCTGCAGGAATTTCACTAACATTTTGTCCTTTTCAGAATGGACAAAAGCAATTGATTTTTCCATCAGACTGATTGAGAATGTCTAGCAGGAAAAAATACATATCTTGACTGAAATCAGTAAAGTGTCTTTGAACTGCTTTATACTGTTTTCTCAAATCTCAGGCACCACTGTAGCAACTTTGGGGCATGTTGATTTGGTGCTCATTTTATTAAGACTCAGATATTTTAATTGTTCCGTTCAGGTGAGGATGATGTTTTAATTGTTGCTCCACTAATTGGTGTGTGTGTGTGTATGTGTCTGTCAATAAAAACATCATCCTCACCTGAGAGGAACAATTAAAATATCTGACAAATATATATATATATATATATATATATATATATATATATATATATATATATATATATATATATATATATATATATATATATATATATATATATATATTTGTTCTCTTTTACTATTGTTATGTTTATTTTTGTTTTTAATCTGAATGTATGAAAACGGAGCCAATCACGGTTGGTTTCACTGCAAACCACTTGCAACTAAGTAAAGAGATATTGTAATGCTAATCCCAAAGTGCTCTTTCAAAAGGCAACTGCAGTTTCTTTGTTTTTCCTTGAGGATGTTTTGCTTCTCATCCCAGAAGCTTCCTCAATTCTGACTGAATGGTGGAGAGGTAGTGTGTATTCCTCCCCTTCTGTTGAGAGGGGGCTGTCCAATTTTAATGTAGATGTGTTTACAACACAGTCCTTTCAGCATTTCCAATTACCCTTCAAGGAAAAACGCATTGCTTAACGCATTGTAAGCCGCCCTGAGTCTCCGGAGAAGGGCGGCATATAAATCAAATTAAAAAAAAACCAAAAATAATAAAAAAAAAAACAAAGAAAGTCCAGTTGCCTTTTGAAAAAACACCTTTGGGACAACATGATCTGGATGACTGAGAATCTCCATAGGCATTGTAATGCTAAATTAACAATCACCTCCCAACTAGGTAAAATTTAGATTGGCCAGTCCCTTTGCATTCTGGACCTAAGGAATTTATTCTTTGCAAGCTCAATGCTTAGAGGCAGAACAGAGAGATTTGGGAGTATGCCTCTCTTTCCTAAAGCTCTGGTGCCTGCAGCATGACATACAAATCCAGAATGAGTTTGTTTTTCTTGATCTTATTTTGCTTATTGTATCTAATTGATCAGAAGACAAAGGAGGAAGTGAAATATTTGTGTACCTTTTTTAAATGCTGCTTCAGAAATTCAAATATAGTTACAGCTGTCTGGTTCTGGTTGTATTTAAACCTGTTGTTCTGCCCCAGCTACGGATCCCAAAGAATGCAGCTCACACAAACTCCGAACAAAACTCGGTTTACTTCAAAACACAGTCTTTTGCAAATGCAGGCTGTTAATAAAACGTTCTTAACCACCTGCCCGAAATTCCACAGATAAGATAGAGTCTTACAAGAGTTATCAGATAGCCCAGAAGCAAAGTTTGCAGAGAAAATCCAAACTCAATGATCAGCGAACGAATGGAAGAACACATGTTGTTTCCTGCAGCTTTTTACAAGCTGTGTGCAAACTTAAATAGGCTAAGGGAGTGGCCAATTAGCCCCAAGCCTTACTCTCGAAGAGACCTCCTCCTGAGTAACCACTCCTGCCTTTTGGCAGCTCTGCGTGCTTGTGCAAGAGACTCCTCCACTTCATCCTCTTCACTTAAAGGAGCCTCTGGAGGTTCTGAAGGCCCTGGCTGAATCCCTGTCTCTGGCACCACATCTTCTTCAGCCTCCTCGCTGTCCGACTCGAGCACCGGCTGCACAGGCTGCTGGCGCGACACCACACCAGCCTCCTTGTCGTTGGGATCAGCAACATTCCGCGCAGGCCGCTGGCGGGCCACAACACCTGTTTAAGAAATCTACAAACCTAGAGGTAACCCTCGATTTATGACTTGACAAACAGTCAAATTTAGAACAGCCTCAGAAAGTCGCTTTTTCCGCGACCTCCGGTACTTTTCAGCAGCCTGCAGCCAGGGCTGGGGCCACTAAAGGAGGGGAAATAGGGGTGACTGGCGAAGGGAGGGTGGGGGTAGATAGGTGGAAATTCCAAAAAATGTTCTTACCTTTTCCTGTGGGCGTGGCAAGGTGGGGGGGGTCATGTGACTGAGTGGGTGTGGGTGTGAGTGAAGTCAAGTTGGCCACACCCACTCAGTCACATGCCCCCCAGCCATGCCCACTGAATTGGTAGAGAAAATTTTTGAAACCCACCACTTCTCTTGACGTGTTTGCTGTTACAACTGGTTGCCAAGTGGCCTGCAATCATGTGATCACCATTTTCCATTTTCTCTGCTAGCTTCACCAGAAAGTCAGTGGGGAAGCCAACAGAGAAAATTGGAGGTGAAAGGGATGGAGGGAAGATGATACCTTCTGTGGGGTGCAGAAATAGAACTTAAATCTTCATGATGCCGAAACCACCAAGCCCAGGAGACCCAGCCTGCTCCTTTTCCCGACACCCAGGAAGCTACAGCCAGCTACTGCTATGGCTCTGAAGACTTTCAGTTTGCTCTCCACCTCAATGGGAAGGTTTGATTGGTTACAAGGCCCAACAGCACATGCAAAGCTGTCATAGACCTGGAAGCTTTTAGGGTGCTCTGCGACCCAATGCACTTGGAAGGCACATAGCTTAGTATTCTAAGGTGCAGTCTGGTTTCGCTATATCTGCTGCCAAATTATTTGTTCTTCTTATGGTCCAAGATATTCTCAACTATATTCTCCAGCACCACAACTCAGAAGTGTTGTTTTTCTTCATTCAGGATTTTCTGATGGTTCAGCTTTTACAACCATACATTTCAACTGGAAAAACAATGGTCTTGGCAATCAGTGCATTTGTTATCAGTGTGATTTCTCTTCACTTTAATATTTTGTTTAGGCCCTATTTACTGTAATTTCTTTTCATTCATAGCTATGACAGTCATTCCCATGACTTTCTGAACTGAAGAAAACAAGTTACCACTTCAGTTTCATCTCCATTTACTTACATTTGACTAGCTCTTCTTATTGATATAATCTTGGGTTTTTAAACACGGTGAATGGCAAGCCAGGTTGTGCAGTATCTTTGAACAAGACATTCTCTATCTCCTCCTTGCTTATCTCCCTTTGTTTCCAGGCATTAAAGCGGTATCATTAGCATATCTGAACTTTCTGATGTCCCTTCCAGCAAATAAGATTCCAATTTCTGCTTCTTTTAGGACAGTATTTCTTGTGATAAATTCTGCATGTAATAAAGAGATGGTGTATAGCTTGGTATGTTTTTTTCCTGATTCTGATCTATTTATGTCCTCCATTATAAATGTTGCTTTCTGGTGATCATATAAATTATTCAGGAGGCAGACGAAGTAGCCTATATCCATGTTTTTAAGGGTTGTCCACAATTTTTGTGTGTGAGAGCTACACAGTCACAAAAAGCCTTTGAATAATTAGCAATGCTAACATAGAATGCCTGTTTAGAATTCCTCTCCCTCTTCCATTATCCATCAGAAGTTACCAATGTCATCTTGGGTGACCCTGCCTCTACTGAATGCGGCTTGTACTTCTGCCAGTTTTTATTCCATGCACTGTTGAATTCTGGTTTGCAGCATCTTGAGGATTATCTTACTGGCATGTGAATTAAGCACAACTACTCACTAGTCTGAACGTTTCTTAGCACTGCCCTTTTGGGTATTGATCTTTTCCATTAGGCCACTGCTATGTTTTCAGCAGCTACTTCCAAACCGCATGAAGCACTTTAATGGCATCATCATCATCATCTAAGATTTTAAATAGTTCTGCTGGTATTTCATCAATTCCTGCAGCTTTGATGAAGCAATCTTTTCCAGGGCCCATTAACCTCACTTTTCAGACCTTCTGGCTATAGTCCAGTGATCAAACCTCCATGCATATCATTAATTCTGAGATGGGATCATTTGTGTACAGTCCTCAGGTCTATTCATGCCCTACTTTCCATATATTGGGTTTCTCCAGTAGACTTTTACTTTTTTTGCCTTTTATTATGCCCATCATTGCATAATATTTTCCATTATTTCTGCAATTTTCTTAAATTTCTTTTTTCCCCTTTTCCTTCTGATATAGTTCTTATCCTTAGTTTCATTGCATTGCTTATATAACGTTTGCTGTCCTCTGTAATTTCAATGTTTAATTGGGCAAATTTTCCTCTGTCCTACCTGAAGTCAATGTATTTCCTGCAGCAACAAAAGTTTCATGATTTCCACATCACACAAAAGCCAAAGAAGGAAGGTTCATGTCATCTGTAACTATGCATCTGGGAATTATGCACAGATATAGGCATTTACTGCACACCCAGGTATAATTCAAGGTGTGCAGTGAAAAGGTGAAATATGAAATTAATATCCTTAATATTTGGAAGTGTTTTTATTCAGAGGGGTTCTATTCATTTTACTTTTGGTCCCATCAGAATTTGAACAGAATTGAAACCTTGCTGTGTGGCACTTTGATTTCTAGAGAAAAATTGATTTATGCTATATTGAACAAGTAAACAAACTTCAAATATTTTCTATCTTACAACCCACCTGTTTTAACTATAATGAATATAAAATGTATTATTTAGATATTTGATGTAGCCAGACATATACAAAACCCATCCCTTTAAATCTTGAAAGATGCAACGATAATACATGTGCAAGGACATGTAAAAGAACAGGGGAATATAATATAACAAACACTCCCCCCCCGACACACACACTTTGTATTTTACTGTGAAATACATTGAACTAAGCATCTGTCTGTATGTTTCCCCAAATTCCTCAATACATTCTCCCACAAGAATTCTGAAAGTCAGAATCTGCTGCTACCTGGCATAACCAATTATTCTTACTGGAAAAAAGAAAACAGATGTGCAAAATGAGAACAATAGAATTGCAGCCCTGCATGCTGACGATTTACACATAGCAAGGTATGATGTAAAGACACAAATTTAGAATTGTGAGCATCATTTTAATAAATACAGAGAAAATTCTACCCTTGTGAGAAACTTCAATCTGGCTCATTCTTTTGTCCAAGGGTTTATATGTGGATAGGCAGCATTAAGGCCCCCCCACCAGGGGTGCTGTTCCTCACCGTTGTGGGACTCTGTTTATTAAGTTACGAGACCCTGTTCATTAATTTGAGCTCTAAGGTTCAATTGGAGTTGTTGCTACTGTATCGGCACCTCTGCTGCATCGTGTTATCTCCATTTCTGTTTAACATCTATATGAACGTAATGGGTGAGATTATTGATCATGGGGCAAGATATCATCAATATGTTGATAATACCCAGCTATACACTTCTGTCCCTGTTAAACTAAATGATGCTGTTGATATCCTTTCTTGGTGCCTGGAGACCTGGAGGGTCTAGATGGGGAATAACAGGCTTCAGCTGAATCCTGGCAAGACTGAGTGGCTTTGGGTTTGGGGAACCTTCCGTATTTTAGGATTTACCATATTTGGCTTTAGATGGGTTGCAATTGTTCCAGACAGACCCAATGTGCAATCTGGGAATTGTTCTGAATTCATAACTCTTGTTTGAAGTGCAAGTGGTAGTCATGGCTAGGAGGACTTTCGCACAGCTTCATGCTGCATTCCAGTTGCAACCCTACCTGTCAAGTCACTTATGCCCTAATCACATCTCAGATGGAGTACTGTAATTCATTCTACATGGGGCTGTTGTTGAAGAGTATCCAGAAGCTTAAGATGGTGCACTTAAGCTTCTGCTCCATGGTTACCAGATTGCTTCTGGGTCCAATTCAAGATGTTGTGATCTTTAAAGCCTTACATGACATGGGGGCAGGTTATCTGAGAGGTCACCTCACCCAATTACATGTATCTACCCCATCAGGGTTTGTGTGATGAAACAATAATGACCAATTTTTATATATTCCTAGTAGTCATGATGCCATGCATTACACTATAATATCTGCATATGACATTTAAAATAAAGGTAAAGGTTCCCCTTGCACATATGTGCTAGTTCTTCCCGACTCTAGGGGGCGATGCTCATCTCCGTTTCAAAGCCGAAGAGCCAGTGCTGTGTGAAGACGTCTCCGTGGTCATGTGGCCGGTGTGACTCAATGCCAAAGGCACACGGAACGCTGTTACCTTCCCACCAAAGGTGGTCCCTATTTTTCTACTTGTATTTTTTATGTGTTTTCGAACTGCTAGGTTGGCAGAAGCTGGGATAAGTAGCGGGAGCTCACTCTGTTACGCAGTACTAGGGATTCAAACTGCTGAACTGTTACGCAGCACTAGGGATTCGAACCGCTGAACTGCTGACCTTTCGATCGACAAGTTCAGCGTCTTAGCCACTGAACCACCATGTCCCTTTATATATTATTATATATAAATAATGCTATAAAAATCATTTTTCAATATACCGTGTTTCCCTGAAAATAACACAGGGCCTTATTTTCTTTTGACCCCCAAAATATGGCCTTGGCATTTTCGGGGGTCTTATCCCTGAAGCGGGATAGGCGTGGCCGGTTCTTGCCTGCAGCATTGCCAGCGAGGATCAGGTCACAAAAAAAAAAACAAACCCTGAAGTTCTTGCGGGCAAATCGGGTGCAAAGGAGAACTCTCTGCGGGGAGCGAGAAGGGCCAAGCGACAGCTTCCCAGCGGGTCCCAATGAAGTGCTGAAAGAAAGGCGGCCACAACTGGAGGACTTGAAACTAGGCACAACCAGAGTTGCCTTTGCCCTCCTCCACTTCAGGACACTTAGGGTGTTAGGGCAGCTTCCCTCCCTCCCCCCCAGGATGAGGCTCCTCTCGATGTGGCTGCTGAGCTGTTCAATCACTATTTGGACGTTGCATTACTATTTCATGCCCGACAACTTGGAGAAGTCACTGGGGGAGCTGGAAAACAAGTTTGAGCAAGGCCAGGAGCATGAGAGCCACGAGGAGAGATGCTTCAATGACGACTTCCTGGGAATGCTGGTGCATGCATGGGCCTTCCTCAAGGAGACACTTACTGTCTCGGCCGGCCTGCAGGACAAGTACAAGCTGCTTGCGCTCACCGTCCGGAGCCATGGCACCCGCCTCAGCCGCCTCAAGACAGAGTATCTCAAGGGCTGAGCAGGAGCGGGTGCCTCTCTTCCCTGCCCCCCTCAGTGGTTGGCCACGCTTTCTCACGGATGGATGGACTTTCCTCCATTAGCTGTTGACCAGGCATGGCAGGAACTGGAAGTCAGGTAAGACACATGTCTTGCTTCTCCGCCATGTCTTACCTGACTTCCAGCTCCTGTCATGCCTGGCAAGAGGGGGTGGGGAGAAGAGATGGCAAGGGGAGCCCCATCTCGCTCCATGCATCTCACTTATCCACCGCCCCACCCCTCCCCACCTGCCACTCCCCATTGCCAGCCGAGATCCGCAAGCCAGATTCAGGGAGCTGAACCTGCTGCCACCGCCTGGAAGGAGAAGAACATCAGAAATGGACTCTCTCGCAGCGACTCCTCTTTCTCTTCTTCTCCTGAGTGGCAATGGTGTGTCTGTCTCACCAAATCTGGCCTGCTGATCTTGGGCGGCAGCAGCTCTGATGTTCCCCCTCCCTTCCCTCCCCCCCATTCATGCATCTAGGTATTTGGGGGGCGGCTTATTTTAGCGCATGCACTCGAAAGCCCAATTGGGCTTATTATCAGGACGTGTCTTAGTTTTGGGAAAACACGGTATCAACTTCTGGAATTACAATGCAACTTTCAGTCATATCCTGTTTGCACAATGACCTTCTCCCAATATACTGTAAAGAGGGGTAGGGGTGAGAGGGAATGAGGCGCATATAAACACTAGCCAAATTCCAGGAGAGCTCAGCTTGAATGGACACATAGAGTTTTCCATTTACAACAGTTTTAGAGGAGTATCTGGGAATGTTACAGACGAATATATAACAATTTCTCTCCTCAATTTACATTGATTGGAAAAGCCTCTGGAGATATGGGACTACACCGGTATATTAAATATTTATATGTTTCTTTATTAGATTTTATTGTTGCCGCAATCACACAGTCCTTCACTGGTTTACAGAAGTTAAGAGCAATACAAACCAGACCATCAATGGTGAAACTAAACCTGAATAGATAAAGCCATAGAACCATAAAGTCAAACTACCTTCAGCATCCTATCGTTCTCTATAGGACCATCAGGATAACTCTGTTATTAAAAATTAAAAATAAAGCTATTTTAAAAATAAGGTTATGAGTTACTGTTGCAAGATCCTTCTATTCTAATGACATCTTATATATTGTAAATTTATTCAGAAATAAGCTTACTGAGATTGGTGGAATTTAATTTCAAATAGGTATGAATAAAATGGGAGTTCAATTCCCAAATATGCAAAATGTCTTTTGAGTTTGACAAATGAGTGCAATGCATTTTCATTCTTAGACTGTAGTTTTACTTTCTACTTCGGGAACTTAGATCTAATTCCACCCAGCTTTTTGTTGATATCTTATTCGGAGGAGAGCTAGTAGGGTGCAGCAATTAGCACAACGATGAGTAGATATGAGCAGAAGAAAGGGTCATAAACATGAGGATAACAGCTGCAACTGCCTAACAGAAGTTCTGCCCCTTTTTCTATAGGTCACATTTGTTCTGCATAGAAAAGGGAATGGGGCTTTGATTGTGTTGGTATGGCTGCCATATTGCTTTTTCTTTACTTCTCCTACAGATGTCCCTAGAGATGGAGAAGATGTGGATCATATGAAGT
This sequence comes from Arizona elegans, assembly GCA_022577455.1. Lineage (NCBI taxonomy): Eukaryota > Metazoa > Chordata > Lepidosauria > Squamata > Colubridae > Arizona > Arizona elegans. The sequence goes on from JAKOOJ010000001.1 coordinate 240,495,073, forward strand.
TTCAACTGTGTCTTCCCAGTATCCTGAGTAGCGTTCCAGCATAGCCACATTTCGGTGAAGGTTTTGATGAAAGTTCATGCAACTAAAAGAATTAACATATCTGGACTTCCAGTCCACAAACTGAATTACTTGTCATAAAATATATTTTTGTTATTATGGTCATATTTGTTTATAAGTACTTATTTTCTACAAACATTGATTTCTTTGAAGAACTGTTCATGTACAGTATGTAAGAGCCCTGACTAATTCTCATTAATTTTTACTATGAAAATTTGCTAGCAAAATACCTTATTATATTGTATTAAGAAAATGTTGACATAATTTTATGCCATAAATACAAGGATGTAATAATTTTATAATAATGAATACTATTAAAAACAAAAAAGGACCAAGTTAAAAGTTCAGATTTAGGCACAATGTAAATCTGAAGTGAAAAATCATTTTTTATTTTAAAAAATACTAAATTCAGAACATTTTAAAAAATCAACATTTACATACCCACTCAGTTAAAAATCTAAAAAATAAACTCAGGTACTAATCAGATTTCACTGAAGAGAGTAACAGAATATACAGTATTTCTTACCTGCTTTTTTAACTACAGAGAATGCTGCCCTCTCAGGAGTTTTCCTTTTTTCTTCTTTTTTCCCTAAAAATTAATTTTAAAAAGATGTTTCTTATGCTGGAAAAGTAAATCACATACTTCAGCAAGCTGATGAAAAATGTATGCTATCATTTTGAATGATTGAATATTGAATTCAGTCTAAACTTGAACATACTTGGAGGAGATATATCTATCTATATTAATGTTAGCTAACCTTTTCCAGAGTGCCCAAAGCATGCGTGCATGCATGCCCGAACCCCCAAAATGCAATGTGCACGTGCCCCCGTGCACGTGCCCCACTCCCATGCATACATGCACGTGCTGCCCTGCACACATCTCACCCCTACGCATCCACACACCCCTGCATGCACCCCCTGCACATGCGTGCCCCCCTCATATGCATGCCCCCCCTCCTGCATACACAGCAGAGATCCAACAACCAGCTGGCTGGCGGGAGGCTGGCACATGCACGGCAGAGCTTAACTGGGACAACGGCTCATGTGCCCACAGAGAGGGCACTGTGTGCCACCTGTGGCACGTGCACTATAGGTTCGCCATCATGGATCTATATCATCTATGTATCTATATCATATATGTTTACACCAATATTATCATTATTTACCCCCCCTCTCCCTGTTTGTGTGTGTAATAGTATACCAAATACATAGATTTATGTAGCACTGAATTCATAGGTTATTTACTTATCATCTTAATGACTGTGATATTATGTGCCAACAATAAATTTATATTTATAATTCCCTACATTTAGTTATTCTTATCTTAGCACAGTGAGATGGCTTTAATTCTAGTTTTGACAGTAAATTTTTGCTGGTTAATGACGAAAGTAAAGAATGTTATGTACCTGGGAGATGCTCACTGACATCAGTGGGATTCAATAATCTGTACAGATTACAACACTTCTACTGGAGGATGTAATGTGCAATGAGATTATATCTATATATAATTCCTTATATTTAAACTATTGTGTTAATGATACAATTAAAAAAATCACAGTCCAAAAGCATACCTTTTGCCTGAATATCGGAAACATCTTTCTTCTCATGGATTATCTTTTTTTCTTCTTCCACTTCTAAAATATGAAAAAGACATGGCTTTGGATCAGAAGTAGCCAATAAACTGAAAAAGACGCTCAACTGATTCTGTCCATTCAACATTAAGACAAACAGCTGTAATTTAGAGTTCTGTGTCAGCAGGCATTTAGCTTACATCTCATGATGAATGTATGTATTTCATTTAAATTGTTATCCCCTACAAAACAGTTTCCTGACACCTACATGGAAAGTTCACAGCAGATATTTTTTCTTTGTGCCTTAAGAGAGAAATATCTGCTGCTGTTACCTGGGACTGAACTCTCAACCTTCTGAGTGGGAAGTAAGCATCTTCACCACTAGGCCACCACACCTCTCTGGACTTAGGTCTCTTTCAGGGACATAGGATCCCAGGGTGGTGATGCGTTTGACCCCACCTTTGAGCTCAGTCTGATACTCTCTTTCCAAATGCTACAGATATGTCCATGGAATTCACCCAAAAAAAGGTCAACTGTGATTGTTCAATTGAAGCTTCACTCTTCCTTTTACGAGCATCACATATATTCACATATATTCTAGTCTCCATCTTACTATAGTGGTGATTCTATGACTACTTGATTATTTGATACAAATTTGTGATACTTCAGAAATAACCATATACCTATATAATACAGCAGCAATCTAATAATGCAATACTTATGCAAATAACTTACCTTTCTTTTTAATTTCAGGAACACCTTTCTTCTCAGCAGTTACTTTTTTCCTCTCTTCTTCTAAGACATAAATCAAAGGCTAATTAATTGGTTTCATTTTATTTAAATACAATAGGCAGATTAGAGCCCTTTAAAGATGAAGCAAATTAATTGCTTTATTTTAAAATAATAAATACCCTACCTTTTCTTATAACTTGTGGAATAGCTTTCTTTTCTTGAACCACCTTTTTTCCTTTTTCCACTTCTAAAGAATAAATTTAAAAGGAAATTATTTCAAAGTGCATTTTTATTCAAGAATTAGTAGTCAAAATGACAGAACCTTTTCTACTTTCTACTTCTGTACTTGGAAAAATAAAATACCTCTGAATCTAAAAATAAAATAAAATGTTGCCTAGTCAACAGCCTATTCATTTTAATGGAGGAAAAAGACTTCACACAGAAGTGGGGGAATGCTAGGAAAAACAACTTCAGAAGGTTGTTTTTTTTTTTTTAAGTAGGCTAATGCCATACTGTGAAACAGCAGTGCAGTTGATTGACATTTGAATGGAGGAATAACTGAATTTCTGGACCACCCAGGATAATTTTGATACACTTCGACTTCATTTTTACCTCATTAGGGACAGAAAGTACTTTGATCATCTGTGATAATAACTGGGCACAAATAATGTGTTTATTTTGTTCTTTAGGGTTGAAAAGCAAAATGTCAGCACCGTTGGATTTCAGCCATTATATCTGATGATCAGAGCATTTGAATGGGATAGAATTTAGAAGCATTTTTTTTAATGGTCAGTCTTGACATTGTTAGAAAAGTGGTCTTGGAAGGTGGTCCCTCTATCGCATTACTCACTCTATTTACTGTATATAATAAACTACACTAGGAAACTATCCAGGTTCTAAAGCTTTGATACATCTACATTTTGGTGATAACCCTCTCTGTGTCTCTCTTTTTCATCTGCATAGATTCAACCATCTGATATATATATATATATATCTGATACCATAATGAAATGGATGAGGGCAAATACATTTAAACTTCATTCACACAAGGAATAGATGATCTTGGCAATCTACAGTTCTATGCTGGATTGGATAAGACCACTCCAAAACTTGAGATTCATAATTTAGATGTGTTCTTTGATTTTTTTTCCAAAGGTAAATAAGGTTAAAGATTCTGAGCTGGACAGCTGACAGCCCGGCTTTGCACCGTGCAATGGAGTGAACTCCCATTGTTGACCCAGCTCTTGCCCACCTGGCAGTTTGAAAGCATCCAATGTGACTAGATTAACAGGTACCACCTTTGTGGGAAGGTAACAACATTCTGTGCGCCTTTGGCATATAGCCATGCTGGCCACAAGGCCACAGAAAATGTCTTCGGACAATGCTGGCTCCCTTGGTCTCAGATTATGTTGCATTCCTCCACATAATAGCAGCCTATACACATTTTTAAAAAGATGATTAGATGAAGAGTAATGCTGTACATTTAATAAAGGGGAGTCCACCAGGCTTTCAGTTGTCACCCGCTCCTTAGCCTACACCTTCAACAAAATAGTAATGTGATTAAGGCTATCTTATCTGGTTTGCTATATTTGAAAGTGATTGGATGGTAGCCAAGTCAACTTTTCTCTGACTCCTTGCTGCCACATCCAGTTGTCAACTACATGCTGCGTGATAGTTCTAAAAGAAGGCAGAGTGAGTGACAGAAGAGACACTAACTCTGCTGTGGCTGTTGTGGCAGGTACAAGAAACAGAGCCATTAGAGTCTCTGGAAGCTTCCATGCTGATTGCTCCTGGATGCTCTATTCCTTTTCTTGTGCTCCTGAAGGAAAAAGAGAAGGGCAGCTGAAAGAGCTGAAAACTCTTTGCTGCCCTTTAATGTTCATCCAGAGCTTTGTACCCTAGCTAAATAGGTCTAAGGGTGATTGCAGGGGCTTATCTGAGGAAAGGGTCTTGAATATGCCTGACTGTATTCTGAAGAAGCGGGAGACAGATCCTTTCTGGATCTAGAAGTGAGAATATGTTGACGCAATGCAGGTCAATGATCATTCAGCTCAAATCTGCTGCTACTAAGGCCCTCTCCACTGAGGAACCCCATCTAAAAGGCCTCCCTCAGGTCCAAGGGAGCTCTGTTTAACCCCCTGATAAAGTAGCCAATTAGCCTTGCTTCAGTTTCATCAGTTTGTGTCTCAGTTACATCCCTTCAGGCTGCAGACACAGACTGGATAATAGATCCAAATACAGATGATATAAATGAGGCAGAGATGGAGACAGAGATGGATAATTATAGAGACAGTGAAGGAGATGGATAAAGCCAGAGACAGTGACTGAGTCAGAGTTATGCATATGGAGGCAAAGGCAAAAAAAACACAGAAACAGAAGTCTAAATAAATTCGAAATTTATTGGGGACAGATTAGCTCCAAATCATTCAAATGAATTGTCTTTAGACAATTCTTGTTTTGTTTGTTTAAAAAAACAAACAAAAGAGCATTCAATCGTATGTGCTCCCATTTGCAACCTGCAATGCTACAATTGACCTATATTGCAGTTAACACAACATGTGGTTATACCAAGTGTCTGGAAGGAAGAGAAAGAAGTAAGAGAGGAAGCTGTTTTTCTAATAAACCCATATTCAGTTAATTTGCTAAAATATATTTTATGGATTTAAGATCAGTCATAATTAGGAGCTGCTTCTCCCACAAATGACTAAGAAACTTTAGGTATGAGAGAAGGAAAAGAAAAGCAAACATGAAGTTTTATCTTTAACTCTGCCCTCAATTTTGGTGTCACTGATATTAACGTATTTTGTTATTTATTGCCAATATACAGAGAAATGCCTCACACATTTTATCAACTTACAAAGGGAGAAGAGAGTAGCACTAACTCTGTCTCTGTCCTGCATTCATTTATACAACCTGGCTATCTTCAGAGGAGGACCTTTGAAATCTACTTGTCATCTGGAATCCTCTGCATTTCCCTCCAAAGGACACAGGATTAAGTTAGCTTGATCATGGTTTTTTGGGCACATCCTAACTCTCCCCACACATGCTGATTTGAATACACAAGATGTTTTTCTGGGATACTAGAAGAGTCTATCCTCAAATCACATGACCATTTCAGATGGAACTGGTATGGTTATCCAGCCAAAAGCAAACAACAGAATACAATATACACTACTTACTTTTTGTAGTTGTCACGTTAAGCTTTCCCACTGTACGAGCAAAAGAATAATTTTAAAAAAGTTAAACCAAGGAATGCAAACAATGAATTACCAGGGATGAGAAAGGATAGCATGTTTGCAGAAGTGCCAGCAAATATGTGATTGTGAGTATTACAAAGCAGGTATGTTCTTAAAAGCTATGAAACCTACAGTCTTTCTGCATATTGGTTCCATAAATATAAGCACCATCCATGTGCTATGGGAGAGAAGAGATTTACAAAGAGGTATGAAAACAAAATTGATTCTGCCTGTGTGCCAATATTGTGATATCCACAGTGCAATGAAATATCTGTTAGATTATTCAGCCATGAGTAGTTTCTTTTATATTAAAAATATATACCATTTTTCTTTACACTTCACAGCCATGAACCAACTCAGATTTATCATTCCAATCCAGCACAAATATATCAATAGGTCAGATACATTCTTTGTACACAAAGAGTCTACCCAAGTGTAAAAATTTCCAAGAAGCAGAAACTTTGTTTGCATTTGGTTTCACGTACATTAACTAGAAAGGTCTAGACCAGGGCTGTCAAACTTGATTTTGTTGAGGGCCGCATCAGGGTTGTGTTTGAACTAGGGGGACCAGGGTGTGTGTGGCCAGGGAGGGCATGGCCAGCTTGACATCACTCATGTCAGGGGCACCTGTGGTGGCCTGAGTGCTCTGCCAGCGAAAATGGGCTCCTGAGCTCTGCTTTCAGCAGCAACAGCCTCCTGCAACTCTCTGCCAGGGAAAACAAGCTTCGTTTTTGTGGCAGAGGCACCGCGAGCCAGTCCTTTGCTGTTTCCAGGTTGGCCTTGTGGGCCAGATCTAAGTACCCCATGGGCCGGATTCAACCCATGGGCCTTGAGTTTGACATCCCTGGACTAGATAGTAACAACTGTTCTGAAAATGCCAGAAAAATGGAATTAAGGCCTTTACTTTCATCTCTAACATGTGTGCAATACTATTAGACACTAGCAACCTTCTTGTTGTGGTCTGCCAGCAGCTTGTGGAGCTGGCAGCAGAATCGGACAGTGAGGAGGCTGGGGAGGACAATGGGTCTGTCCTGGAGTCAGGGGAAGGCCCGGACGAGGGCTCTGCATCAGAGGCAGAGATGGGACCAGGGCCATCTGGGAGCGATGTGCGGACTCCGGAGCCTCCAGAGGCGGATAGCAGAGAGGCAGAGGAACAGGAGGAGCCTATTCCTAGTGCACGCATGCAAAGAGCTGCCAAAAGGCAAGAGCAGCTAAAGCAAAAAGGATGACTCGGGAGTAAGGCCAGGAGATGATTGGCCCCTCCCAGAAGGCTTAAAAGAGCAGCAACGGCTCTTGGGATCTTTGTAGGAAAGCAACGTTTTTACATTTGCTTCTTGTCAGTATCTCTTGCTTCTGAACTTTTGCCAAGAAAAGCCTTTGGCAGAGTGCCAAAGTAGACAAAGGTTGGTGATAAGGCTGCAGGACTGTTTATGAAGGATTTGTTTTGGACTTAATTTGGACTAAGGTGAGAATGAAGTAATTCTCAGCTGTTCTAATAAAATACGTTTGTTTAGGACTGATTGTGTCTGGTAATAACTACTTGGGCCTAGGTCACAACACTTCCTTCTTCTGTGTCTTTGGAACTGCAACTCCCTGAATTTCCTGGGAAAAGGTGAACCAAAGGTGTACTTTTTTTATGGGGGGGTGCTTAAAAACTCCAAGGTGCAAGTATGCACACTAAGTTCATGCAATATACACATATATCTGGAAACTAGGACAACCGGCAGAAGAAAAAATGAACACAAAAAAAATTGTAACAAAGTTTATGCATAATAAAAAAATCTGTGGTGTTTAGTGGGAGGCACTTGTTTCTTCCTAAATTAAGTACCAGGTAAGAATCCTTTTTCATTATCAAGTAATCAGTGTTATAAATATTCCTATTAGCATCATTCTGGTCATAAATTCATTCCATCCAAAAATTCATTTTAAGTCCCATATGAGCAAACTAAGAAATTGTTTGAAGTGACCCTAATAATGAAAGTTGAAAAGCAACTGGCAATCATAAACTATGACACTAAGGGACAATAATATACAGCATTCAATGGGAAAATGGAGTAGAAAATATGGTGCTATTAGTGCATGCTCTTTCAAAAGTAAATAAATAGATTTGGACAATAATTTTATGTCATTCCACCCACTCAGTTCTAATATGTATTATATGACTCTCAGCATAGATTTTGCATTTCGCAAGCTACAACAAAATTGCAAATTAGGTGAAGAAGCAGAGGTAGCTTGCAGGTAGCCAGGAATGGATTTATACCTTAAATAAATTAAGTAATTGTGTTTCTTAAAAGGTCATTCTGGGCTGAACATGGGGTCAAAGATTTCCCCATTAAGATTTCTTAATTCTAAATTATGCAGAAGCCAGATCCTAGAAACCAACTTTGCATATAATCCCAGATTGTTTATCTACTTCAAAATATATCTGCTCAATAAAAAAAGCTTTCTCATCCATAGCCTGATAAACATCAAATATATTCAATATTTCACAACAGAAATGAATAAACTGAGCCTGCACATTCACATTGCCATGACATATGACCTCATCCAGACTTTAACAAGAGTTGCCATTTCCAGTTCAGAATGCACGATCTTATCTGAAACAAAGAACTATTACCAAGGTTTTCCATGAATCTTACTTTTTTTTTAAAATACGTTTTACTTTCCATAACCCTACATTAATGGAACAAGGTCCTAGAAAATTCCTAAATAAAAAAGATCTCTTTCTAAAGTAAAAAAATGAACTTTGGAAAGTCAGTGAAGGAGAAATAGATTGGAAGATGTGATGAGAAAAATAAGAAAGGTTTTAATGTAAGCCTCAAAAGGTCAGGCACATTGCTCTAAAATGGTCTTCAATGACTTCTACAACATCTTATGTCTTCCACCTGTGATGTCAAGTGTTTTTAAGAGATGGAAGAAGGCAAGGAGAAGCAGCACTGGATTTATGCCAAGTGTCCTTCAAAGTAGATTAGAGTGCAGCAACTGCCTGTTGATCTGCCTGTGATGAGAATCTCTAAATATAGCAAAGCACTTGAGTTAGATGGCATAGTGCTACACAACTGAGACTCTCCGAAGATACACGTTACCAAGCTCTGTATTTTCACACTTTAAGTTCCAAGATGATACAGGGAGTAAGTAAGTGACATTAGTGCTGATTCAGAAACAGCTTGCTGCCCATCCATCATCAGCAAAAGGAGGAGGTAAGAAAAGGGCCCCAAAAGACTGGCGGTAAAGAGGAACATATCAAAGCAAAAAGAATAAGCAGGAAGCTTCCTTCAGTTGGAGCCTGGGTGCATTTGGTGTTTCTGATCAAAATTGTAAGAATGGTTATTGAAACACATTTTTGTGAAATCAATAGCTTGATTTCCCTTAAACATTGCCTTCAGATTTAAAAGTATAATATGGAAGTTTGCCCCTCCAAAGTTAATTGGCAATATAAAACAGATTAAGCTTGAGTTAGATCTCTATTTCATATCTATACCAGTCCCCACTAATACTGCATTATTGAGATAGCATGAAATAATTTTAAAATTAATGCTAGATTTCATTTTAGCTAGATCAGTTCTATTTATACTATTTAAGAGTATATTCTCTTTCAGCCTTCCTCACCTTGTGGCATCTAGGAATATTGCAACTGGTGCTTCCAGAATTCCTAACTAAATCATTTCATTTTATGAAACAGTTAATATATTGGCTATTCTCAGTTTCCACGTATTCAAAGTATTAATATTCATTGAAATCAGCTGAGAATAGAAATGATATTCCTGGTATATTAGAACTTCTCTGAAGCCTGCTGTGCCTCTGAGCTCATCTCATCTGACAGGGTCTCTTCAAACATTCTTTTTTTTTTTAATGAGTGTTTTGTTCAGCTTCTATTCTTCTCTTCAGCATTGCATAGCTGTGCTATCCTGATGTAATCAGGCAGTTTACAAAGGTCAAGGAAATGTAAATAAAATCAATCTGAGATTTTGAGAGTAGCTATTTTTTTAAAATTCTGAATCCCATCTGTTCCGACTTGACTCAAGAATGCTAAGCCAAAAATAGGTACTGCAATCACTACAGTATAAATTAATCTAATGTTTTTAAACACCTTGTCTGTTATTTGGATTGGATATAGCCAAACCCTTTGGGACTAAGAAAGCTAAGGTATAATGATGCAGATAGCTCATTCTGGGAGACAGCATAGCTTCCCTAAGTGTCTGAAATCTTCTACTCTGCTGTTTATTGCCTTTCCAGCCTATATTTTTTTTGCTGTTGGGATGGAATAATAGATAGCTAAGGCACATTCAATATTCTTGCACTCAAATGATGTGAATCTGTTGTGGATCTTCTGTGAGCATTCAACTTCGCTCTCTATAGGTGGAGCTTAAAATCTTCTTTTGCAGGTCAGTATACTTAAAGTCATTTAAAGTATGGTAACCCATTAAGGAAGGTAGTAGGTAGCAGAAAACAGACTGCCTTCAGATTTAAAAGTATAATATGGAAGTTTGGCCCTCCAAAGTTAATTGGCAGTGAATTCCAAATGCAAAATGAAATAAAAATGCCAAGGATGCAGTGGAAATGCTTGGCAGTAGCTACAGCTCCACAGCCTATGCTTTTATTTGTATACCAGGCATTTTATTTTAATTGTGAACCTGTTGGTGACCAAATCAGCAACATTGTTTATGGGTAAGCTTCATTGGATCAAATGAAATCATTAAAAAAAAAAATCCCCAAAAGATTTATTTATTTATATTTTATGTTTCCATACTGCCCATATTCCACAAGGGAGATTTGTTTTAAATACATTTTCTTTTTATATTGATGGACATTGTCCTTCTACAAATTTCAATAGTAAATTCCAGAGACTTCTACATGTCATCTACCTAACTTTCCATAGTCCCACAACTGAACTGAAATCTGATTCATTTTCACCTTGATAAAGTTTCCAGGCGAGGTTTTCAGAGTAATGAAGGTTTACTAAGTTAAAAGGTGTAAATAAATATTTATTTATTTTATTTTATTTTATTTCCAATTTCTATACCGCCCTTCTCCCTGAGGACTCAGGGCAGTGTACAGCCAGAATTAAAAACATGCAATACAAATATTAAAAAACAATTAAAATATATATAAATTTGGCCCAAAAATTAAAAATCACTACCAATTAAAACATTTTAAAAAATTTCTTCTTAAGCCAGCCCAGCTTGCTGGAAAAAATGGGTTTTAGGGGCACGGCAGAAGGCACTGAGGTCTTGGATTCTCCTTATCTCTGGGGGCAACTGGTTCCAGAGGGTAGGTGCCCCAACAGAGAAGGCCCTCCCTCTGGGGGTCACCAGCCTGCACTGTTTGGCTGATGGCACCCTGAAGAGGCTCTCTCTGTGGGAGCGCACGGGTCGATGGGAGGTTGTCGGTAGCAGCAGGTGGTCTCGAAGATAGCTAGGCCCTATGCCATGGAGCGCTTTATAGGTGATGACCAACACCTTGAAGCGCACCCAGAAGACCACCGGGAGCCAGTGCAGCTCACGCAGGAGTGGTGTTACATGGGAGTGTCATGCTGCTCCCGTCACTACCCGCGCTGCTGAGTTCTGGACCAGTTGGAGCCTCCGGGTGCTCTTCAAGGGGAGCCCCATGTAGAGAGCGTTGCAGTAGTTAAGGCGAGAGGTGACGAGGGCATGATCATAACCAATCAAAATTTTTACTACCAGTTCTCTGAACTACTCAAAATTTTTGCTACCAGTTGTCCAGAACTGGTCAGAACCTGCTGAAACCCACCTCTGTAGGACACGGTTAATTTGGTAGGGACTAGACATGCACAGATAATCATGCAAAAAGATTAATCAGTACTTAGTCTGGGAGAAATATTTTCTTAATGAATTATTTTGTTCCTGATAATATATATCCTGAATTACAGAACTCTGAAATTAGTTTTACGTAGAAACCATTCTACATTGCTTTCAATACTGAGTCATATTGTGTAGCCTTCTTGGAACATCTCTACTTTTCTCACTTTTATAGATATCTGCTCTAACCCTGCCTTTTGGATCTAGCTAGCCAACATTCCCTAGTAGATAGTATGCCCTTTCTTGCCAGATCAGACAGGACAGGTGGAAGCAATTTAGGTTTTAATACTTCAGAAATAATGTCCAGAAACATATCCAGATTTCTCCTACATTTTTCTCAAATTTAGATCACTGCCTGACCACTATGCCTGAGACTTTACAAAAAGCATGTCTTTTATTATTATTTTTTTCCTTTGCTTCTTTCCTTGAATGAATTTCATTAACTCCTGATATTGGGATTATTGAAAAAAAATTGGGTCCACCTTTCTATGGATTCAGCTGTGTGTGTGGGGGGGCTATATCTTCTTCTCAATTTCTGCAGCTGCGTGCATCGATTTATGAATATGATTACATATAGCACCACTAGTATGAAATATATACATAGCCAATTCCATAATGGTTACAATTCCTTTGAGGATCAGCAAAAGCAATATGTAACTCATAATTCTGAAAATTAGAAACTAAATCAGACCTTAAAACACTAATTACAACTTAACACAATGAATATTTACCATTATATTTACCATTTATATTGTTGGTTTTTTATCTTGGCTGTACACCGCCCTGAGTCCTTTGGGAGAAGGGTGGTATAAAAATTAAATAAATAAATAAATAAATAAATAAATAAATAAATAAATAAATAAATAAATAAATAAATAAATAAATAAGACAAATAGGGTGGCACAACAGCATCTTAAGTTTTGTTTGTTTGTTTTTGTTTTTTTATAAGCTGAAGAACTGCATCCATCAAAAGCAGAAGCAATATGTCCTGCCTAACATTAGGCATTCGGGGACTAAATTGTGAATTCAGCTCTACCTATTTATATGAAAATATTTTACAGGAAATGGAAGTCAAACTATCATCTCATTTTTGGGGAGAAACTATCATCTTCAGGTGCTACAGTCTCATTAAGGTAAGCACTGATCTGCTTCTTATTACCTACTCATCCTGCTTCCTACATGGTGATTGTACTCTTACCTTATATGCTAGATCTCTAAATACATCATGCTTGTGGTTTCTTGGGTGACCAAGAAAAGCTTTGCTTGGAACTTTTTCAAGGGAAACTAATTGATTAATGTAGTACCCTGTTTCTAGATATTCTTGAAAGAATGAGACATTCCAGTCTTTATCTAGGAGAAAGTATGTTTAGAGAAAAAAAAATCTAGAAACGGAAATATACTTAGAGCAAGAATTAAACAGTTGTACTACTGGGCATATGAAATGGTGGCCAGTTTGTTTCAGTGATTAAGACCCAAGACTAGAAACTGGGAGAACATGATTTACTCAACATCAAGCCAACTGGATGACCTTGGACCTGGATGACAGTTGGGCCAGTCACTGTCTCTCAGTCTTTGGAAGAAGTCAATGGCAAACCATTTCTGAAAATCTTGCTAAGGAAAATTCAGGGACTAGTCTAGTCTCCAGAAGCCAATGCTGAGTCAGGCACCAAAACAATTATCACCACCACTCTACACCTGCTAGGGTTGTAGTAGTTTTTCTGGGAGCATATTTTCCATTTTTAATTATTATTTACTTAATTATTATTTAATTATTTACTTAATTATTTAATTATTTAATTATTTCTTATAGAAACAAAGTGGAGACATTGTCAAAGGATGTTGTAATATGAAGAACTTGACAATTTCTTGCCTAGTTTTACAAAATTATTATTATATGCTTATCTTGCCAAAATGTCAAAGAGTTAGTCTGCTATACATATGACAATGGCAGGAACAAGGAGGCAACTCTTTTCTCTCTCCTTGAACTCACTATGTTCGTCAGCAGAGCAAGAAAACTGCAGGAAAAGACAAATATTTATTCCCAGTCCATTCTAAAAGTGGGAGGTCCTGTAAATTATATTAGTGGACTAAAACCTGAATCTTTACATTTCATAAAATTTAGAAGTAATCCTGGTGCATAACTGAGTGAGCAAAACTGATTCGATTTTAGTTTCGTAGCTTAAACCTGGTTGTTATGACTTCATCTGAAAAAGACTTCTTAGCAATAGCAATAGCACTTAGACTTATATACCACTTCACAGTGCTTTTACAGCCCTCTCTAAGTGGTTTACAGAGTTAGCCTATTGCCCCCAACAATCTGGCTCCTCATTTTACCCATCTCAGAAGGATGGAAGGCTGAGTCAACCTTGAGCCAGTGAGATTTGAACTGCCGAACTGCAGCTAGCAGTCAGCTGAAGTAGCCTGCAGTACTGCACTCTAACCACTGCGCCACCTTGGCTCTTAGATAAGGAAGATGAGTCAGGCGATCTCACTAAGCTCTCTGGATTACATGACCCAAATTGCCACTGGCCATAATCAATCTCCACTAAGCCAGAATATGTTGACCAAGACTCTGACCCATATTTACCAGCACAGTCCATGAAAATGGCAGATATGTTGAATCAAATGTGAGAAACTAAAGCTGTATCAGTGTACAACTGTACAAGGGAAGGTCTTGAAAATAAAAGTACATTTAAGAATTGCTCGATATCTGTAGAGCTTAAGGCACATCAGACCTGAAGCCAACTGAGTAAGGACCATGTAACTATAACTTTTAGTACATTCTTTGTCTGAGACAAATTTATTATTGGAAGCAATAGGCTGCTTGTGAAGCCTGGTGAGTGGATTCCCTTGTATTTGAATCCTGACTAACCTCCCTGACATCCACATTTTTGCAGTGTGGAGGCTAATTTTCATTCTCTCTTGTCTTGTGTTTCCGGGAATCTCAGCATGGATTTGGAGTGATCTGGCTTTGGCTTTTGGACGGACTTAGCAACTTTGTATTGTTTTGATCCTGAGCAATATTTTGAATTGGATGATATAGTTAAGCTTTCCTTTATCTCCATCCCCAGCCCTGACCCAGGATAGGATACTGATATCAGTTTGAATAATAGTATCTATTTTGGTCAAGATACTCTGTAAACATATCTGAATGTTTTTTTATAGAAGTTAACTGAACTTACCTTCAGCAGCTGGGAGAAGAGCTGTGATTGCCGAGGTCTGTTCCAAAAATAGGGGGGGATATGATCCTGAACACAAGAGAGGCATGAAAGGCTATTAATTATAATAATATGCAAAATAATACATAATATATAATGAAGTGCACTTGGAGTTTACTTTTTTTAAAAAACCAGTCCCTCAGCAGAATGGAATTTCTTCTGAATTGCTTCTGTATATTGCTAAGTACCTCCTAGAAATAAAAGGGGCAGAACAAATAAAACCCCTTTGATTTGAAGTTTTAGATGAGTGAGCGTGAAATCATAGAAATTAAAAATGCTGAATTATTTGCTGATCGCTTTGTATTCGGGGTTAAAAAAACATCGATCTATACAATCAAGCATCACACATTTATAGCTCTTGATTGTTGGCCTGAAAGCCCTTTTCCTTCTGCTTGTAATTAGAAAGGACTTTTCTAATTCATGAACGTCTACCAGGTTGTGGAGACCTAAATACTTTAATAGCTGCTTTACTTTGTGTAGCATATTACCAAGCCTTCGTAGAAATGTGGAGCATGAGAGCAGCTGCAGAGTAGCATGAGCAGATGATGTATTTTTCAGTGAAAGAGATTATCATTTTGTGAAGAAAGGGAAGAAGTCAGGGGCGGGTTCCAAATCCCGTCACTTCCGGTTCACTCATGTGCATGCATTTCTGTGCATGTGCAGAAGCGTCTGGGTGGGTGGGCGGAGCCTCCCGCCACCGCCGCTACCAGTTCGCCCAATCCAGTGCAAACCGGTAGCAACCCACTACTGAAAGAAGTAGAATTACTACTCTCCACATTTTGGGTAGAATACACAGACGAAAGACCTCTACATTTTCCACAAGTGACCACAGCCCCAGATTATCCATTCTAGAAGGTGGCTAGCATAGGCAACATCACTGGAGTCATAACCAAAGCTAAAGGGAATTGTTTCTCCAGGATCAAGGGCAAAATCATGTTTAATTTGGTTAGGAAAACCCTCGTCCACTCTAGTAGAATAACTCTGGCTAAAATGTTTTTCCTCTCCCATTACATGAGGGATATGTTGGCAATAAATGCCCTCTGAATCTGCTAGTTTCTCTTTTAAACATGAACCATCTATTTTCCACCTTCATTCTAATAAAATACATATAATAAAATACTTTGGTATAACTTATTTCTTCTACTGTTGCTTTCCATACATCTTGAGAACAGGCATGAATTCACAAAAATGATTAGTAATATAAATCAGGATTATGACAGCCAAAGCTTTGAAGTTTTGAGATAATACAGTCAAATGCATTCATAAAAATGTATGCCTGCCGTATTAGGTTATTTTATTACACACTGGCATAGAAACTTTTACCTTGACAAATTTGCAATATATTTATACTGACAAACATCCGGCAATATAGTTTTCCTCTTCTACATTTTAACTTTGAACACCTACTCAGCCCACCTGCCCATCCTCAAGTGGGAATTTAAAATCTCAGTTTTTAAGGGAGATGTAAGTTATGAAATATACAATGCAATTTCTGGCTGAACATGGATGAGGTCATTCTGGTACACTTTCATTCTGAAAGGAATTTCAACATGCTTCAATTTGACAAGGCTTTGAACCAAGCAGTCCCTTGAAGCTGCTTAGTGAAGCCTGCCTGGTCTGCTCCCTTTCAAGAGCTAAATGATGTGGCTATGTGGTTTTGCTTCAGTGACTCCCTTGGTTTTTTTTCCCTCACAGAGTTTGCAGTATAAAAGAAGGCTGACAGGAACTTTTTCACTGACACTGTGGAACAAAGCTGAGATGTCCATTCTCCATATTGCTTCTAAGAGGAATCACACCAGTGGTGGGTTCTATCTGGTTCTGTCCAGTTCTGTCTGGTGGGCTTCCGGTTCTGTCCGGTTCTTTAGAACCGGTAGTAAAAGCCGCGAGAGGCTCCGCCCATCTTCCTGAACATCATAATTGACTATCTGTGCAGAAGTGTGCGCGCTTCCGTTGCGAACCAATAGTAAAGATAAGTAGATAAAGGTAAGTAGAACCCACCCCTGAATCAACCCAGCACCAGCTTGGGCTACGCAGAATCCCAGAATCCATGAAAGGATGTCTAAATCAAAGAGTCCTTAACCATGGGAGGGGGCTCAACCCACAATTAGTTTGAAGTCTCCTCTTCCATATGAGAGGATTTCAAAGCTGTCCGGATTCAGTTTAGGAGAAGAGCAACACAAAGAGATTCCCAAGATGAGAATGGCTGTTCTAAATTGTAAAAAAAAAATAAAAATCCTGAAGCCCATCCTCTGGATAGCCAGCACCAAACTCTCTTCTTCCAGAATGAGATGGATTTCAGAGGTTCAGAGTTTCTGTTCCATAGAATTGAGCAATGGTAACATGGCAGTTTTGAGTATTTGGGCAAGGTATCCAACTTCTATTGGACTTAAGCAATAATGCTACAGATACCCCACAGCCTGAAACCTATCATGTCTACTTTTTCTCCACCTCCAGTATTTGATGACCAAACTTTCTGACCAACAGGAATATGGAGAAATGGCAAGTGGGCAGCATTACCTAGTTATAAGCCTATTTCCTCAGGAAGGCCTGTATAAGAGTA
Source organism: Arizona elegans (assembly GCA_022577455.1). Lineage (NCBI taxonomy): Eukaryota > Metazoa > Chordata > Lepidosauria > Squamata > Colubridae > Arizona > Arizona elegans. The sequence goes on from JAKOOJ010000001.1 coordinate 240,512,266, forward strand.
CCTCAGCATATCAAAATGTAGGAACTGTATATTTTAAACATTTCAACTCAGTAAACCTCATACATTTTTCTCTCCCTGCCTCTTACAACTAGGAGAGGATTGAGTTTAGTCTGAAATTAGAATCACAAATATAAGTATCTATCTCTATCTGATACCTCAGATTTCAGATGTTGCATTATAACAGGTAACTTTCCCTCTCTTGCCTCCCACTTGCAGCAAGTTGAAACCATTCAACCCTGCTCTGGAAATGCTGCCCAAATGTCTGGAACATATCTAGGTAGAAGCAGGTGACTGAAAAATTGTGAGAATTGGGGTTAAGAAATTGCAAGAGGAACCATTAAGTGGGTTTCAGCATGCTCTTCCTGTCTCTAAAAAGGAAACGAAGACAGGAGCAAGGCATGTACGTGTATTTGCACCTTGCGTTTATGTCTGCAAATGTTTTACATGTTGTATGTTTGTAAAGTTTTACCAGAAAAAATAATGTGATTCATTTATACATTATATTTTGAAAAAGTGTGATGTACCAAATAAATTCAAAAGTGGCCCAGACATTTTTGTAAGAACAGACTGAATCATTTTTCAGGAAACAGCACATTTTCTTAGGAAACAATTTCACATTTGTCTCTTTTTGTAACTCATATTTTCCGCCACCTAATCACTACATAATTTTAAATAGCATTCTTCTCCTGTCTCATTTGCTTTGAATGCTTAAAACACAAGTCAAGCCATCTTAAAAGTTTTCCCAGGACTCTAACTTTGTAAATTACAATATATTAGTCAATAGCAAATGAGAACATTTTCTGTAAAGAGGGGATGCTGATCTGGGGAAAATATTGGCCAGTAATACTAATCTTTTTATTGAGATTTTTATTTTCAGCAATATCATTCTATAAACTCCAGAACTTGCTTAACGAACAACAGGACAAAGCTAAAGCAAAAGACATGTTATTCTTCCTTTTATGTGTACGTGTCATTTTTGACTGAAGGCTCTAGACTGGGACAACATCTAGACAGTAAGGAATCCTTCACCCACATGGGAGAACCCAGCCTGAAGGATCCTTTTGTACCATTTTGGTACAATACAACACAATACCTTTCCATTTAAACACAGTTATATTCAAAAAGCCAAATTACATCCCAAGTACATCTTCTTTAATAATCTCTCCACTATTTCTTCCCTTTGGGGACAAATAAGAATTTTGGGTCTAAGCAGTTCTCTAAAATATCCTATAGGAAGTCAGAACCCACAAAATTAGAGATACTTAAATATGTTAGGTAACTAGGTTTGGGAGAAAGGAGATTATAAACAACATTACTTCACACCTAATAGATAAGTGGAAGTTGATTTTGCCAGTGGACACAGAATGTAATGAGGAGAAAAAAAATTGATGGAAATATGAAAAGTTTAGTCTTGAGCACAGAGTTTAAAAAAGTGGTGGAAATCTCAAGGAGTCATAACATAGTCAGGATAGAAGACTAGCTAGATGTAAGATGTATGAATTGGCAAATCATGAAGACAAGAAAACCAATAAGGGCAAGAAGACAAAGGAAATGCCCAAGGTTAACCTAAACCAATTTTCCAACAGTAGGAAGTTAAGGAGTTAAGAAGAAAACCAGGGTAAAGATACAGAAAGTTAAGGCTTGGTGGAAGTCAAATAAAATACCTTGTTACCACTATTTGCAATGATAATATAGTATAACTAATTAATGCTTGCAGATACTTTCCCCAGAGTGATTTGAGAATGAGCGTGTACAATAAATACACATAACATTATAGAAATAAGGCAGCTTTCGCTACCATGAAAAACAGCAGGAAAAAGAAAAGAGCAGTAACTGTTTATTAATTAGTCTGTTTTATTAGGAAATATTCTCAGTGTCATTGCAAATAACTATCTCATTGTAAAAAAAAATTCTTGAACATATTAATTAATTCTCTGTGTGAGAGAACATTCATTGGAAAAACAAAATGGCTAACAACCTCAAGGGTTGTGTAAATTCAAATAATGATCCAACAGTCTGGCAAAACTTCCAAGTCCAGCTTTTTACTCAACTATATTTTTCTTATTTGTTTGTAGGGAACCTTGAGGAATAGGGGCAACAAATGACAATATGTGCATAGGCAGATCATCACATAAATGCTGTGAATTACATACTTCTATCAGCTATCAGAATACAATGGGAGTCTTTGTGTAATAAAATCACTGGCACCATCTTGGTTTGCTGGCTTAAAAGTAGAGTTCTCGTTAATAATGAGATCCCATTATTACAGCTATCTTTGGAAGCAGGGGATTAGATACAATTCCAATTGCAACAGTGTGCTACACACAGTTTGTAATCAAAATGCTTAATGAAAATATTCTTGCTGATATCTCGCACACTACAGGATACCATGAGGTCAGTTTGTCCTGTGGGGAGGCTATAATACATCTAGTGAGTAATAATAAGCACCAGTGCAATTTATCATTTACATGCTTATAAAATCTAATAGATTAGCTATTGACCAGAAAAAAGTAATAGGATGTCCTTCCACTCTTACTATTCGTATACTACAGTTATTTTTAAGAGAGGGTTAATGTTAATAGATGCTTGCATAAACACACACACATATAAACAAACACACACAAGATGAATGATCATAATTTAAAAATCTATCAGGTGATTAAAATTTTACCATCAAAATATTTAGTTTGTGTTACCTAACTTATTATTTTTTTTTTAAAGGAAAATCTTCAAGCATGATCTCTCAAGAAACCTCTCTGAGGCAAATTCTATGGATGTTACTGGTATTTTGTATAATTCCAAAATGACTTGATTTAGAAGGGTAAGCATTATTGAAATCATAAACCTCGAGATCATAGTGCCGTGATGGTGAACCTATGACACGCATGCCAGAGGTGGCACGCAGAGCCCTCTCTGTGGGCACGCATGCTGTTGCCCCAGCTCAGAGCCCTCTCTGTGGGCACAAGCGCCATCGCCCCAGTTCAGCCAACTGGTCGTCGGGTTTCTGGCACTCTGGCATTCACACGCATGTGCACATTCCAGTTTGGGCACTCTGTACCTAAAAGGTTCACCATCACTGTCATAGTGCATAGAAGGACTTTATATTGTGTTAGGCACAATATATCTTCTGGTTTAGAAGATAAGAGGATGGACATAAATCACCAGGAATTCCTGGAGTTTGGAAGCTGAAAAATCCATCTAGCACAACGTATATGAACATGTCTATGAAGATGAGTTTAACTTGAAGGAAATGTTACTTTTTAAAAACAGCATATCTACTTAGTATTTTAAGTGGCTATGACTCTTCAAGTTCTCAGGCTAAGCTTTTTCTTATCTTGTTTTCTATAATTCTTTACAATGTAGTTGTTAGATCGGTGCAGGAATGGAAGACGTGACCAGCTCGTTACATAAGTAACTTTTATTAAGAACAGAACAGTAGCAAGACTGCCGGTGTGCTGCCGGAGCTCTCCTTATATTCGCTCCCGGCAGACGCACCGCCCCTTGCCAGGGATTCAAATCTCCCGCCCGATGGCTAGCAGCCAATCAGGGCGGATGTCCTTATAAGGACATAACACTCCTCCCCCCTTAGTCCGAACTGTCAATCTTGTCCACAAAAGTCACGTAATCGCGCAGGTACGTAGGACGCCTCGGCACCCTAGCTGACCTGCGCAGTCCCACTTCTTCTCTGTCTCCGGCCTGGACGGACGGGGCTCTTTCGTCTCCTGGTTCCTTCTCCGGAACCGGGCTTGGTTCGGCTGTCGAGTGAGCGGGGTCACCCCCAGCGCCTCCGGCCGGACCGCAGACCTTGAATGGCTGGTTCTGATGGTCTTCCTCCTGGCCTGTGGATCTATTGCCTCGTCTCGGTTGCTCGGTTCCGACCCGGGAAGAGCGTCTGAGTCTCGGTAAGTCCATTGCTTGCTCCTCCCTGGTTCGGTCGCGGTCCGGCTTGCTGCCATTCGGGTGGTGGTTCCGTTCGGTGCCCTCAGGCCCGGTCCGCCGTCTGCGGGTGGTGCTGGCTTGCGTTGTGCTGTCCGACCTCGCAGGGGTGGCGTTGGTCCCCTCGGTTGGGCTGGCGTAGGTCTCCCCCGTCTGGTTGGCGGTGATCGACCTGGTCGGGATGTTGTTGCGGGGCTACCTCTGCGGGGCGGCGGAGGTCTCCCCTGCCGGGGTGGTGTAGGTCTCCCTGGCTGGGTTGTTGTCGGCTTTCCCTTCCCCCTAGTCCCTGGTCTACCGTCAGGTGGTGCCTGGGGTCCTCCTGGTTGGGTTGTTGTTTCCAGGTTGTCTTCTGCGATGGGCGGGGGTCCCTCTCGCCGGGGAGTCGTGTGCCACCCTCGCCCATGGGTAGTGGGGTGCCCGTCTTGGCTGGGTCCCGGTCTACTCGCCTGGAACTGCGGTCTCCCTGGCTGGGCTGGTGATGGCTGCCGTCACTGGTTGGGTGCGCTGCTCCTCCTCTGGGCAGGTCCCGGTCTACTTGCGGGCTGGGTTGGTGTTCCCTGGCCCTGTTGTGCCGGGTGCCCACCTGGCTGGGTTGGTGTTGCCATCCCCCGTGCGGTTGGCCCCGGTCTACCTCGCTGGACTGCCGACGTGACAGTACCTGGTAGTGGGCTGGGCCGACCTCGTCGGCATGGTGCTGTTCTGCCTCGCAGGGGTGTGGTAGGCCTACCTCGTCAGGGTGTCGTAGGCCTACCTCGCCGGGGTGTTGGAGGCCTACCTCGTCAGGCTGGTTTTCGTGTGCCCCCCCACCTTTTTCGGAGTTGGTCGATGTGCCGTCTACAGACCTGTCCATCTTCCAACTCGACGGTGTAGGATTTGGGGCCGGTTGTGCTGGCAATCTTCCCCTTCAGCCACTTGGGCGAGCCGTTGAAATTCAGCGCGAAAACTGAATCTCTGTTGCTGAAGGCGCGAAGCGGGCGGCTGGCGGTTACGGTCACTTCCGGGCTGTATTGGGGGTGCAGCCGGTCCAATGATGACCTCAACCTTCTGCCCATCAGCAGTTCGGCCGGGCTCTTGTGGGTGGTGGCATGTGGCGTGATGTGCTGGGTGAGGAGGAAGTTGTCTATGCGTTCTTGCCAGTCTCCCGGGCCCATCTTGGTGAGGGCTTCTTTGGTCAGTCTGACCATGCGTTCTGCTTGTCCGTTTCCGGCCGGCCTGTAAGGGGCAGACAGGGCGTGGCGGATGCCCAGTCCTGCCAGGAAGGACTCCATGGTCAGGGATGTGAGCTGGGGGCCGTTGTCCGAGACCAGCACGTCCGGTAGTCCATGTGTGGCGAACAGACGGCGCAGGGCTCGGATCGTCGCTTCAGTTGTGGTAGATGCCATGGGCACCACCTCGAGCCACTTGGAGAAGGCATCTACCACGATGAGGAGGTGTCGCCCTTGCATCGGACCCGCGAAGTCGATGTGGATCCTCGACCAGGGGTTGCTGGGGGTCTCCCACTTCGCGACTTCGGATTGCGGCGGCGCTGGGCGAACTTCTTGGCACGGGTCGCATCTGGAGACCCATTGCTCAATGTCTTTGTCCATGGAGGGCCACCAGACGTAACTCCGTGCCAGGGCCTTCATGCGGACGATGCCCGGATGCCCTTTGTGCAGCGTTTCTAGCGTCCGCCGTTGCAGAGTGCTTGGAATCAGCACCCTGTCTCCCCATAGCAGACAGCCTTTTATGGTGGACAGCTCCTTCTGTTTCCTGGCGAACGGGCTGAATTTCTCCTCTGGCTTTTCCGATGGCCACCCTCTGAGGATCCAGGACTTCACTTGGCGGAGTGTGGGATCCTTTTGGGTGTGGACGGCCACATCTGCGGATGACACAGGACAGCTGGCGTCGTCATCTATGTGGAGTAGATGGAGCGTGGGGGCTGGGTCTTCGACTGGATTCCTCGACGGGCATCTGCTGAGCGCGTCGGCGTTTCCTATGGCTGTGCCTGGCTGGTGCACGAGCCTATAGGAGTAGCCGGCTAGGAAGATGGCCCATCTCGTCATCCGTGGGGACATGAAAGTCGGGGTGGGTTGGTCGCCTGCGAGGAGTCCCAGGAGTGGCTTGTGGTCGGTGACTATGGTGAAACGTCTTCCGTAGAGGTATTCGTGGAAGCGCTTCACTCCAGCCACGATGGCCAGGGCTTCTTTGTCCAGCTGACTGTAGTTACACTCCGCGCCGGACATTGTCTTAGAGAAGTAGGCAATTGGGGCTTCCGTGCCGTTGGGCAGTTCATGGCTGAGGACTGCCCCCACCCCGTATGGAGACGCATCACAAGTCAGCTTGATGGGCAGCGTCTCGCTGTATTGGATGAGGACGCTTTTGGACGTCAATAGTCCTTTGATGGCCCGGAACGCTGCTTCCTCTTCCTGGCCCCACTTCCAGGAAGCCGATTTCCCTAGCAGGCGGTGGAGCGGCTCAGCAACTGTGGCTTTCTGTTTTAAGAAAATGGCGTAGAAGTTGAGCAACCCAAGGAAAGCCTGAAGCTCCGTTTTGTTTTTTTGGGGCTTGGAGCTTCATGGATTGCTTCCACTTTTGATTTGGTGGGGTGGATGCCTGTGCTATCAATGAGGTAGCCCAGGAACTCGACTTCCTGTACTCCTATGATGCACTTGTCCCGCCTGACCCTCAAGCCCTTGGCCTTGAATCGCTGCAGGACAAGCCTGAGCCTTTCAAAGAGTTGAGTTCTTGAGTCACCGGAGATGAGCACATCGTCGAAGTAAGGCACCACCCCTGGAACGCCTTGGAGAAGGCGTTCCATCATGGATTGGAAGATGCCGGGGGCAGCGCTGACTCCAAATTGGAGGTGGTTACATTTGAATGCCCCCCTGTGCGTGACAATTGTTTGAGCCTCCGCCGTTTTTTCGTCTACTGGCAGTTGCTGGTAAGCCTGGGCCAGGTCCAGTTTCGCGAAAATTGATCCAGATCCCAGGGAATGCAGCAGGTGTTGCACCACTGGGACTGGGTATGCGCTCTGTGCCAACGCCTTGTTGATGGTACAACGGTAGTCGGCGCAGATGCGCACAGACCCATCATGCTTCAGTGGGGTCACTATGGGGGTCTCCCATGAAGCATGATCGATCAGTTCCAGGACGCCCTGGGCGATCAGCTTATCCAGCTGCTCGTCTACTTTGGGCCGCAGGGCAAACGGAACTCGGCGGGGCTTGAGCCTAATTGGGGTGATTCCCTTGTCCAGATTGAAAGAGATTGGCCTCCCCACAAATTTCCCCAGCTTACCATCGAAGACTTCCTTGAACTCTTCGATGAGGTTGTCGAGTTCGTCCCTGCAAATTTGGTTGATGCCTTCGATTGAAAGCCCCAGCGGCTTGAACCACTCCACTCCTAGCAGGTTCGGTCGGCTGTCCTTCACGACGGTGATGGGGAGCTTGCCCTCGAACTCTTTGTAGGTGACTCAGATGTAGGCTCTTCCTAACACTCCGATGGGGTTTCCCCCAAAGTCGACGAGCTTGGAGTGTAGTGGCTTCAGCTCTCGCTTGGTGATGCTGGGATGCAGGCGCTTCAGCTGCTGCCAATCCATGATGGAGTAGACTGAGCCAGAGTCTACCTCCATGTTGCAGGGTGCTCCTTCCACGTGGATGGTCACGTGGAACTTGGTGGCGTTGTCTGAAGTCGTGTGTGCGATGGTCGTCTGGTGGACCGCTCCACTCCGGGGAAACTCGTCGTCTCTGCGTCTGGAAGGGCCAGAGGACCGTTTGGATGATCTCTGGTACTCCTTCCGATTCTCGCGGGGACAGTGGCTGGAGGGCTCTGGGGCTGGTTCCTCGGCTCTGCAAGCTTCGGCGATGTGACCCCTTCTGTTGCAGCGTCGGCAGGTCGCATCTCTCCACTTGCAGGTCGCCCTGGCATGGTCCCCTCTGCAGCTGGCGCAGCGCTCCCCCTTGTAGCTCCGTTGGGCGGTTTCCCGCCTTGGGGGTCTGGATACTTTGTGTACGGTGGACTCCCCCTCCGACTCGGATCCAGCTGTGGAATCCTCTGTTGATGATTGCGCTGTGGAGTGAATCTTGTGGATTCCCTTTGCTCTGCTTACTGCGGCAGCTGCTTTCTCCGAGATTTCGGATGCGGTGGCTTCCTCCACCACATCCTTGAGCACGAGTTTCTTCCTGCTCAGGAATTTCTTCTGCAGGCCTCTGTCCCTCATGCCGAAAACCACGCGGTCAGCGATGGCATTGTCCACGTGGTCGAACTCACAGCTGGCTGCGATCTGGCATAGGGCGGCCACGAATTCCTTGATAGTCTCACCTTCCATCTGGTCCCTCTGATGGAAGGTGAAACGGTTCGCCACCGGTGTTCCTGTTGGGGCATAGTGGTCTTCCAGGATTTGCAGCAGGTCTGCCCATGGCACTTCTTCGATGTCTCGTGGTGCTACGAGATCGATTGCCATATCGAGGACCTCGGAGCCGCAGTTGGCCAGGAAAATGCCCTTTTTCCGGTCATCATCGGCATCCCTGATGTTGTTGCCTCTCAGGTATTGCCGGAATTTCACTACGTAGGATTTCCACTTGTCCTTCCCTGGGCGGAAAGGAGCAAGGGCTGGCAACGTGACTTTAGCGGATGCCATGCCTTTGGAAATGCCTACTGTAGTTTCAGGTGCCGGAGTCTTGGTCTTGGCTTGGTGCCGTGAGGTTCGTTTCTTCTCTCTAGTCCTTCGTCGCCAGTGTTAGATCGGCGCAGGAATGGAAGACGTGACCAGCTCGTTACATAAGTAACTTTTATTAAGAACAGAACAGTAGCAAGACTGCCGGTGTGCTGCCGGAGCTCTCCTTATATTCGCTCCTGGCAGACGCACCGCCCCTTGCCAGGGATTCAAATCTCCCGCCCGATGGCTAGCAGCCAATCAGGGCGGATGTCCTTATAAGGACATAACAGTAGTAGCCATGTTTTTTTAACATGCAAAATATAGGCTTGGCAGAGACATCCTGCATTCAGGCCAAACTATCTACATAAATGTGTTTAAATGGATATTAGCTGTTGTGTCTAACTGGAGTAGGATTATACTTTATTTTCAAAGGATTATATTTTTTTGACGATAGCAAAAACATAGTTCAATTGATTTGGCATATTCATGGATTCCTGCAATTCACAAATTGATCTCTTCAAACCATTTTCTGCAGAAGTATTTTCAATTCTTCCTCCTATTACTCCTGTCCCCATTCTTAATGCTAGTTAGACTTCAGTTTGGAATTTAAAAAAAAAAACTTCTAAAGATTTGTGTGCATTTTCATTGGATTCATTGTCACATACGCAGTTTTATACACAATTTTTCATAAAGCAAACTATGGTATCTAATATAGATAATTGTTACCATCAATATTGGATGACATTTGATTATTAAGGGTGGGTTGCCAGCTCAGCTGAAAACTAAGTAGACATAGCATATGCATGTAGATTCTTGTACACAACTTTTCTTTGGGAAAAGCATAATACAATTCAGGAAAGTAAATATCAAAATAAAAACACATTTCACATAATGGTTCAAAGGAGCAGAATTCAATAACATTGCACTAAATTGTTAAGCAAATCATTTCCTTGTTATCCCTCTTTATTGATGTGCAATTAGCAATATATATCCTAACTTTCCTCCATAGTGCCAAGATAATATCACCCATTTTTTTATCTTCATAGCAATCTCCTAGGTAGAATAGGCTGAGCAACAGTGATTGAGTTAATTCAGTGTCTTTCAAGCAATTCAGGAAATAAAAAAAATTAATCTGGATAGGGGGAGGAGAAATGTAATCCTTCTTCTCCAGTCATTATCCTGATAAAAACTACTCCAAGCACTAAAATTAAAACTAGAAAAGGCTCTCAGTGACACTAGTGAGAACTTGTTTCCCTGTTGCTAATTACAGCATGAGGGCAATTTTATTAGAATTAAACTTTCCCTCCCCATGTACTGTGGTCTTAATGAATATTGCTCCCTCCATACTTAGAATTTTTTAAAATTCCCCGGAGACACATAATTAAAGCATGGTGCATAATTAAAGGAAGGCATGTCGTTGAGTAGCAGAAGGAGAGTATTTCCATTTTAGTTATGCTTAGCCTCATTTGTTCCTATCTATAAGTTCAGTTCAGCTGTTTTCCACATCTGATTGCCAAATCAGAGACATTTATGTGTATTATCATAATTTCTCCATTCGTTTTGAATTTCTCCTCCCTTTGTGTATCTTCGTGTTATGTGCTAGTTGTGCCCATTCCTGGATTATGGGGCTTTGCTCACTGTCACTCATACCCTGGTCACCTCCCAAATGGATTACTTTAATGCATTCTACATAGCAATAGCAATAGCACTTAGACTTATATACCACTTCATAGTGCTTTATAGCCCTCTCTAAGCAGTTTACAGAGTCAGCATATTGCCCCAACCAATCTGGGTCTTCATTTTTACTGACCTGGTGAGATTCGATCTGCCAAACTGCTGGCAGCTGGTGATCAGCAGAAGTAGCCTGCAGTACTACACTCTAACCACTGCGCCACCACATGGGACTGCCCTGGCGCAAAGTGCAGGAACATGGGCAGTGATATGTGTCCCTGAAAGGACACACATTATACTTCTGCTCGAGAGCTGCACTGGTCAGTTTGCTTCCAGATAACCATTCAAGGTGCTGGTTTTGTCCTTGAAAGTTCTACATGGCATGGAGCCAGATTATCTGAGGATCTCCTCTCCCTGATTACAGCTTCACAGTTATGACTTTTGCAGCATCCCCATGATGATGTAATCAAAATTCAGATGCTTGGCAACTGGTTCATATTTATGGCCATTGCTGTGTCCCAAGGACATGTGATCACCTTTTGAGATCTTCCGACAAGCAAAGTCAATGGGGAAGCCAGATTCACTTAATTATCAGGGTACTAACTTATTAACTGCAGTTGTTCATTTAACAACTGAGGCAAGAAAGGTTTTAAAACAGGGCAAAACTCAGTTAACAAATGCCTCACTTAACAATATAAATCTTGGGCTCAATTGTGCTCGTAAATCATGGACTACCTGTGCTATTCCGATGTGTTCCCTTTTGTAAATACTCTAACTCCCTTTTTTACGTCCCTGTAATCTGTCTGGTCCCCTTGTATTTATTTACTTTTAATAATTTTAATTGGCTTTTGTATAATATTTATTTGTTGGTTATTTTATGCCACAAATAAAAAAAAATTACAAATTTGATAATTAAATATGATTACATATGAAGAACAGTTGCAGGAACTGGTATGTCTAGTTTAATGAGCCGCCCTGAGTCTCCTGAGAAAGGCAGCATATAAGTTGAACTAATAAATTGAACTAATAAATGAAGAGAAGAACTAGGGGAGACATGATAGCAGTGTTCCAATATCTCAGGGGTTGCCATAAAGAAGAGGGAATCAAACTATTCTTCAAAGCACCTGAGGGTAGAACAAGAAGCAATGGGTGGAAACTAATCAAGGAGAGAAGCAATTTAGAACTAAGGAGAAATTTCTTGACAGTTAGAACAATTAATAAGTCGAACAACTTGCCTGCAGAAGTTGTGAATGCTCCAACATTGGAAATTTTTAAGAAGATGTTGGATAACCATTTGTCTGAAGTGGTGTAGGGTTTCCTGCCTGGGACTAGAAGACCTCCAAGGTCCCTTCCAACTCTGTTATTCTATTCTATTAAATATAAATATCACAGCTGTTAAAACTGCATTCTGGGATAAAATGGCATTTTTTTAAAAAAAAGAATCAATTTTTAAGAAGGAAATCGTTTTATCCATTGAAACTCCCGAAACCCTGTCTCCAGACCTTGAACTCATTGACTTTAGGGGTGAGAATCTTGGTCAGACAAAGCTGTGCACCCATTGAACATGATTTAATGTTTTTATTTTATTTTTTTCATTGTAAAGGATTCTAATTAGTTTAGGTGTTTCTTGGACAGTGTAAAGCAGAGGTCTTCAAACTTGACAGCTTTAAGACTTGTGGACTTTATTCGGGGGAAAAGCAATAATAGTGTCCAGTTCTCATTTTATACTTGCTAAACATAGACTGATTCAAGCAAGAGTCATGGGCATATGAGGAACATGGGGAAACCAAATGGCTTCTTGAATGAGAAACATGATACCCATATTTTTTCCATGTTTGACAAAATAGTTTCTGGTTATTTTTCTGCAAATTCAACAGTTTGGTGCCCTGACCCACTGGCAACAAGATGGCGACTTGTTCTTACTGATCAGAAGATCAAGAGACAAGTTAAAATGAATTTAGTATCACTATGAAATTAAAAATTTCCTCCACTTAAAATAAACATAAATATCTTGAAGATGAAAGTGGTGGTCAAGAATTAGTGAAGTTATTGTTTACGAACATCTTCAAGTTTATAGATTCTCCAGATTTATCTCTAGAACTTGAAGTATCACTGTAAAAGATGAAGTATCCTTTTTCCTCAGTTCTGCACAGTATTATGCATATTACAAAACCTCTTGCGTATAGAAGTACAGAGGAAAGAATTTTTCACACATAACTGGCCATCATAAAGTGAAATTATATTTGCTGAATGCAAAAACAGGAATATATATTCTTCAGTTAGAGCTCACAAGAATTCTAAAGAGTAACCTAAATTATGTACATGGCAGCATATTAAATTCTATAAAATCCATGAAAAACATTTCCATTCACTGTGATCTGTTGTTATCATTTACATTTTGGAATCTAGTGAATGAACTCTACCAAATTACATTCACTTGCTTTTGAAATGTAAGCAATACAGAGCCAATTACTTCAACTTTGTGAAGTAGCAACACAACAGGACACTATTCAGGATTACTATGCAGTAGCATGTAGCTACTGCAAAAAGGCCAGGAGGCTATTACCTATTGCCCACTTCCTGTTTTTCTTCTCCTTCTTCAATTGTGGTGGCACAATGATTGAAGGTGGTGTTGCTGTTGACAAGGTTAGAAGGAACCATTCCTTTCCATTTCTGTCTCTTTTTCCAAACCCATTAGAATTGAGTGAGGATAAAGATCAAAATGGCCACAAAGGATATAGAGAGGCAAGAGATTGAACCATATGATTGCAGTAGTCTCTTCCAACTTTATGGTTCTATAAGGTTACATTTTCATGGGCCAATCTAGGTCTTTGCCTCAATAACAATCAGAAGGGACAATTAACCCTCAGATTCATAGTGTTAGTTGACCGTGGGAATTAGGTAACTATAACTACATCATGATTAATTGCTTGGTCAGTTTTCTCAATTTCTATGTTTATAAAACATGCATAGCCCTCCCACCCAAACCATGTAAATGGTTATGACAACAGACGTTTATTTATAGTGGAGTTAAATAAACTGGTACCCTCTAGCATTCTTCAACGCTTATCAGCCCTACCTAATTTGGCTAATTGTTGTGGGAACTGTTGGAATATCTCAGAAGTGGATTGGAGTTTGGTCTTGACATTCTAAACAATAAGAAACCATTTGCTTAAGTCCTTTTACTTTATCTTAGCTGGGATAAGAACTACATTCTCAGGAAGGTACTTCATTGCATCTTTTGAATTATTTTCTCTTTGGGAATATAAATACTGAAAAACATACCTTAGAGAGATTTCTGTAGGATTTTTTAGCATTAGCAAATCACTTTAAAATGCCCAGGTAAGAAAGCAATACATTTATATTCTTGGTCTATTAACTAGCAATACTCAGAAAAACATTCATTCCTGCATATTTTGAAAATGGCATGCTAAGAAAAGATATGGAAGGAGGTGCCATATCAGAAAAGGAAATGGATGTACATCCTACATGAGGCACAGAACAATGTATTTTAATTTTGTCAACAAATATGAGGCAAGTGGCATTGGTAATTATATCCCTTTCCCTAAAAGTTGAAGAACCTTGAATCTCATCAAGATCTGTGGAAAAAAAATGAGCTGTTATTCATGATTCGGCAGCCTACCTAATCACTACATTTATTACATAGGGGATTTGAATGTTTTTCAAGTTTCACACACTTTAAATTAATTCATAATTTTTCTTGACTATAATTAGTTTCCTAAAATATTTTAGCAAGTCACCATACTTTTTTTTTTCTGAAACAATCATGTCCTTATGATCACCATGCCACAAGCTTCAGAGCTGCAAAGTAGATGGGAGGGACTGAGTTTGGGGAAAAATATTTGGATTTTTTGGTTTCTTTTGGATTTTTTTTTTTGGTTTTCTACTTTTTGGCTTTGAGTACAATTTTTTCACCTGTTAGCCATCTCAAAATTGATGACATGATGATGTTAATTATCATCAGTTATGGTCAGAAAGCTTTAGCAAATCCTATAGAAAGGAAAATTTATCTATGATCCTGGAACTTTTTTTTTTTTTTTTTTGGTGGTTATATACCAGTATAAACCCAACCCCCCAACCCCCCGACAAAATCACTTTTTTCTATCCTAAAAACTCCAACTGGTTCAAAATATCTTCATGAGATATTTGTTCCTGCTTTTGATTTTTTGGTCAGTCTTTTGATGTTTTCTACTATCTTAAGAAAATACAACGAAACCTTACTTCAAGTAAATATTTTATCTTTTATATAGCATAAAAGCATCATGCAAACAATCAGTATGCCATCTGCTAAAGAAAGCATCTTCCTTCTTTATCAAATCTCCACTGATTTCAACTTTTTATATTGACATTAACTTAAATGCATGCAACTACAAAAAATTTATTAGAAGTTTTAATGGATTAAGCCATTTGTTAATATGCTTTATTTAACCTGTGCACTCTTAGTTTCCAAGTTTCACAACACACACACACGCCAACACAGAGAGAGATATTTGAAGAGCACAAAATAGTAGAAGCTCTGAGAAAAACCAAACATTTCATTGACAGCATTCATTTCAAGTACCTGTGTACAAATTCCCGTGTGCAAACATGTCAATCATATAACGACAGAATGCAAATTGATCTGGCAGAATAGAAGGGGGAAAAAGAGCAACAAGACATAATTAGATTTTTTAAAAAATGAAGATTAAAAAAAAGAGTACTGCACTGGAACTCTTAATGACTTTTTATTTCTTGAAGTAACCAATCATGAAACAAATGATAGCATTGGTGTTTCTGTGTCTTTTTAAAGATTCTTCCGTAGAAAATTCCTTCAGGAATTTTCTGCACAAATATGGTGTTTCCAATGGACTAAATTTTGAGGACCAAATCACTACTTCTTTTCCCTACCGCCACCTTCCCAAATTAGTCACCTTCCACAAAGGTTGGGACTGAAATTCCTAGTCTTATTCAACAGCAGGGCAAAAGGCCATTATAGCTTGGAGTTGCAACCCCAGATCATCTACAGAATGCCAGGTTGAAAAACTGCTGGAACTCATTGTTTTTTCCAAGGGATTTGCATGTGAGTAATCTAGATGTTTCCTGTATGGACAGTTAAGATAACTAAGGGATAGACAATGGGAAACCTTTAAGAGATGACTGAACCACTATTTCCAATAGCCCTAGCTATCATGGTCAATGGGGAGTAAAGCTGAGTGTCTTGAGTCCAGCAACATGAAATGGGCTATTCCTGAACTAGGCAATTTAGTCCAAATGTTTCTGGCATTTATTTATAGGGCAACTCAGTGTGAAATCTAAAATTTGTTACTACCGGTTCTGTGGGCGTGGCTTAGTGGGGGGGTAATGTGACTGGGTGGGCATGGCCAATATTTTTTTTACTTTTAAAACCATTTTTACATGTAAAATCATGTTAAAAAATGTTTTCAAAAGGCTCCGACGATCCCAGCTGAGTTGCCTGATCGTCAGAGGGTTTTTTAAAAACCCTCTGACGATCAGACAACTCAGCTAGGATCGTCAGAGCTTGGATTGTCAGAGCCATTTAAAAGAAAAAAAGTTTTTTTCTTTTAAATGGCTCTGACAATCCAAGCTGAGTTGCCTGATCGGCAGGCAACTCAGCTGGGATCGTCAGAGCTTGGATCATTAGAGCTTGGCTCGTCAGAGGCATTTAAAATAAAAAAAAAAAGCCTCTGATGATCACCCAGCTCAGGTGGGCATGGGGGGTGGGGGCAGGGATTTTTGCTACCGGTTCTCCAAACTGCCCACCACCATCACTACCTACTCGCCTGAGCCGATCCAAACCGGGAGCATTTCACCCCTGGGGCAACTGCGTCTACTTTAATCACTATTTCATTTTAAGACTGATTTAAGTCACTTTAAATAACCATAGATATTTTAATTGAAAATGTAATATTTTCTGTTCAGTATTGGTCTTTGAGAATAGATAAAAAACAAATTCCTATTGCAGTGCCATGAACATTTTTTGTTGAAGCACTAGAATTTCTATTAAAATAATAAATATTAAAAAGTATCAATGGACAATGAAAATAGACAATCAATAAGATCAGTGGTTCTCAACTTTTCTTCACCATGGACCCCTTACCTTTTGTGGCCATGGACCATGGCCACAGACCCCCAAGACTTAACTCAAAATTTAAATCATAATATTTCTTCAAGCCTTCATGGACCCCCTGTGATGACATCGACCAGCCCCAAGAGTCCACAGACCACAGGTTGAGAACCACTGAACTCTACCTTGAGCAAATTTATGCAATTTATCAATTAAACAGTGACAAATTTATATATAGGCTAAAATGCAGAAAGTAGTGTTAAATAAAGCTCAAGATTCTGTGTGTCAATTGTGTTGATTGCATTTCAGAAGATGCTTACACACAATCATTTAAATAATGAAACAGTATATAAATTTGAAAGCCAGTGCATCAAATGTCGTCGTCCTCCTCCCCCCCTCTTCCTCCTCCTCCTCCTCCTCCTCCTCCTCCTCCTCCTCCTCCTCTTCTTCTTCTTCTTCTTCTTCTTCTTCTTCTTCTTCTTCTTCTTCTTCTTCTTCTTCTTCTTCTTCTTCTTCTTCCTTCTCCTCCTCTTCCTTCTTTTTCTTGAAACAACAGTTGGAATCTAACCAAGGAGAGAAGTAACCTAGAACTAAGGAGAAATTTCGTAATGGTGAGAGCACTCAACCAATGGAATAGCTTGCTTTCAGAAGTTGTGGGTTTTCCATCACTGAAGGCTTTCAAAAAGAGAGATGGACATCCATTTGTCTGAAATGGTATAGGATCTCCCAGGATTGAACTAGAAGACCTCTGAGGTCCCTTCCAATTCTATTGTTCTATGTTTCTTCTTCTGCGTCTTCTTCTTCTTCTGCCTTAGGGCTGACAAGGACTGTCCCGAACTCACCCAGCTGGCTTCATATCTAAGGCAGGCTAGAACTCACAGTCTCCCAGTTTCTAACCTTGTGCCTTACCTACTACATCAAACTGGCTCTCATCTTCATTTTAAAAAGCACATTAAAAAAAACACACACACAAGGTAAATTGGAATGTACAAAATAGACATCTGCATTGATGCAACATAATCATACATGCATAAGTCCATAAATCCAAAAGAATTAACTTCTGTGATTATACGACTCCTATAAAGAATGCAAATTCTTTATAGGAGATAATTTTCCATTTGGCACAAAGTATTTCTACTGAAAGACAACTTTCAAATTTACTACCCCCAGGTCTCAGATACAATTTTTTTTTCTTTCACCAGGGCCAAGTTCCTTGCATCACTTCTAAGTTCTTGTCTCTAGTCATTGAAAGGGCTATGTGACAATTTTGGAAACAGCAATGGCCATTGGACTGTCAGCAGAGCTTGTAGTGGTCATTTCAGCATAATTTTAGTTTTCTGCTCCACAAAAATAAACATCTTCCCTTTCCTTTGGGCAACATTTGTGATCCAATTATAAAAAGAGTTTGCAGCACTTAAAATTAAAACATTTGGAGGCAGAAGAAAATTAACTGCATGATAAATCTGTGCAGCAGAAAATGATTTATTGATTCTAATTTATTTTCTTATTCAATTAAATAAAATATATTAAGTTTATTTTTAATTTATCTGCAGCTGCTACAAAATAGCTACTACATTCAACAGATGGAAAATGTTGGGCTTTTGCTGAAGAATTCAGGTCAAGTTCGCCTTTCTGGGCTCTTCACAGACTATTTCCATTAGCAATGCTTTTCTGCTAATTCCACTGGAAAGAACTGGATGTTAAGCTTTATGAATTGCCACCTCTGATATTCATCTGGAAGAGGAATGCACGAAAACATCAGCTGTGGTTTCCACTGAGGTCTAAATTAGATAACGCACAAGTTGTATTGCCCTGCTCCAATCTGTGATTTTCCCGGCTTCCCTGGAAGCACACAAAGGGCCACTCTGCATTATGATCAACTGGTACGGAAGAGGATACGTAATCCTTTCCCCCCACAGCGTTTCTGTTGTTGAAAGCTCATACTCCTTGGCAGGCAATGCTTGGGTATGGAGGTCAGTACTGAACCACGGTCCAGGATAAACAATTTTTTTAAAAAAAATCAAAGGAATTTGGGGAAAACTTTAGTTTTTTCAGATCACAAACATAATCCTGATATCTTAAAATTAATTTTAAAAAATAACTAATTGCAGCAGTTATATAATTCGCATATGGTCTAGTTTTGCTTTGCAGTTTCCATCTGCTCTTTCTGGATAGCTTTGGAAAAGTCATATTACCTGCTGGCTTTGTTTTTTTAAAAATCCAGTTAGAAAAATCCATGTGCATTGCGATGAAGGGTTGATTTAGGCTTATGACACATGTGTGTCAGTTATCAACTTAAAAACTTTACACTGTATATTTCACTTGAATCATCTTTCAATCTATTAAACCATGAATTACATTTGGGGGGAGAAAGGGTGAAGGGACAGCAGTGAAAAGAACCAATTTTTGTTCACCTTTAGGATGTGTCTTTCACTGGAATACTGGAATTGGCAAAAGACTTCGTGCTGAAGACTACCAGTTTTACACCTCACCAGTGGTGAAATCCAATTTTTTTTTACTACCGGTTCTATGGGCGTGGCTTGGTAGGTGTGGCAGGGGAAGAATATTGCAAAATCTCCATTCCCTCCCCACTCCTGGGGGAAAGATACTGCAAAATCCCCATTCCCTCCCCACTCCTGGGGGAAGGGTCAGTGGTTGGTTGCCCCTGGTTTGCACCGGTTCTATATAATCAGTAGCAAAACCGGCGGGAGGCTCCGCCCACCGATCCCAACATCATCAAAACGCATGCGCAGAAGAGCGCGTGCACGGCCCCGCTGAGAACCAGTAGTAAAAGTAAGTAGAACCCACTCCTGGGAGAACGATATTGCTAAGTCTCCATTCCTACCCCACTCTGGGGCCAGCCAGAGGTGGTATTTGCCAGTTCTCTGAACTACTCACAATTTCCACTACCGGTTCTCCAGAACCTGTCAGAACCTGCTGGATTTCACCCCTGCACCTCATTCTAGCTATCAATAAAATATTTTTTTTCAAACACAAACTGGATAAGATCAGAGCCAGGACCTTTGGTTATATGTGTAAAACTATGGTACCTGCACTGCAGTTTGTATCAGACATTGATTACCACTAGGGATGAAAAAAAAATCAATACCATATATTTCATCACTATTTCATGTGTAAACTTTCATGTACCCATTCTGCTAAAAATATTTTTAAAGCTTTCCACCAAAATGCATACATTAACACTTATTTAAATATATGTGTTTATATTTTCCTCATAAAATATTTATAGCGGCATTATCTGATAAACACAAGTCTAACCATATTTTATCAAAAAGTGCTGATTTTAAAGAAGATTAATAGATTTTTTTAAAAAAAATGACGACTGAAATTCAGAGAAACACAAAATCTGAAGCAATGGAATGGAAAATGTCTGAGAAAGGGTTCGGGAGCCAAATGTTCCTCTCTTTCTTTACATCTAGATCAGGGAAATCTCCTTTTTATTATGCAGAAGTGACATAGCAGGGAAATGCAGAAATCTCACAATTTTCATTTTTGTTCTGATGGGCTACAGCTTGTAGGACAACCCTGCACCCAGGAGTGCTCTGCCAAAGGAAGAAATATTAAGTTCATACAATCTTCCTTCCTTCCCTATCAGCCCTTTGTCAGCTCAGTACATTTTACTCAAACTGAAAGCTCATTCAGAGAGTAATGAGAGCAATCTCTTCAGATATGAGCTCACCACCAGTGCTCCCAATTTCTATATGGCACATCTGTCAAAAAGACAGAAATGATTGAACAGGTCAGAAAAACGAATATGAAGGAATAGTAATGCTAAGGTTCAAAGTTTTTTTAAAAAAAAAAATTCTAAATTTTGATTTTGTTTCCTAATCTGCTATGGCTAAAGAATAATATCCATATTCATAGTGCAATTAATTGGGACATTTTTTTTTCAATCTAATTTTTATACAGATTTACAATATTCACACCCTTTAAGCTTTCTGGATATAACTAACACTGTTCTGAATGCAATGCAAATTCACAAGGAAATAAAAAGACATAAAATACATATATTAGGTAATAATGAGCACAAAAATGTGTTTATTGGTATAAATATGCACATAAACACATAATATTATGAGAAATTGGTTGGAGAAATACAAATACCAGGAAAGGTATGCAGAAACATGCCTGCAATAATAGAAACCCAAACAAAAAGCCCAAGAATTTTAATATGAATTTGGGGGTGAATTATTTGAACTTTTTAGGAAGTATCCAGACTGGCAGGGAAGAAGGCTATTCCCAGGAAAGAACTGCCAGACTGGGGAAATTCCTGTATTATAGTCAGATTATAATAAAGTAGTTAGCTCAAGCTTTGCACATATGGGCCTGGTTGTTTGTGTCTGACAAAACTTTAAAACATTGAAAAACTCAGAGAGAGAGATGAATAGGGAGAGGGAGAGGGAGAGAGAGAAGGAGAGGGAGGGAGTGAGGGAGTGGGAGAGAGAGAGAGAGAGAGAGAGAGGGAGAGACTTGAAAATTAAAGATGATGCACAAATGTTCTTAATTTAGATATGTTAAAATATTGTATAGTATTTCAAATGAATAAAGGTAAAGGTTCCCTGCGCACATATGTGCTAGTCATTTCCAACTCTAGGGGGTAGTGCTCAACTTCGTTTCAAAGCCAAAGAGCTAGTGCTGTCTGAAGACGTCTCCGTGGTCATGTGGTCGGCATGACTAAACACCAAAGGCACACGGAATGCTGTTACCTTCCCACCAAAGGTGGTCCCTATTTTTCTACTTGCATTTTTATGTGCTTTCGAACTGCTAAGTTGGCAGAAGCTGGGACAAGTAACAGGAGCTCACCCCATTACGTGGCACTAGGGATTGGAACCACTGAATTGCCGACCTTTCGATCGACAAGCTCAGGGTCTTAGCCACCGAGCCACCGTGTCCCGTTTCAAATGATTAGGAAGACTTTTTTTAAAAAAATTGATGTGTGCTGTCATTTTAGTTACATGCATAGCTTTTTACTCAACAGATAATCCTAATAATTTCTAAGAAATAACTCAGATTATGGGACCTAACAATAAATAAATTTTAAAATATAGTGTTTTTGCACAGCATGGAGGTAAATAGGAAGACTTTCATTTCCCTCTTCTAAAAAGAAAAAAAGCGGGGGGGGGGGCTCAAACTGAAAGCAGTTCAAATGGAAAATTTGTATGAAATTTTCAAAATTCTTTAAGTCATTAAAAAGTTACATCCTAAATGCTAATAATATCTGTATTGTCTACCATTTCCCCGTGTGAATCCTGATGTTTTCAAAATGCCACCATCTGTGCTTAAAAGAAAAGCATCAGCAGACATGGGAGAGGTTCAACATTTGAAGAAGAAAAAGAAAAAAAACCCCAATGTGGAATGGAATTTCAAATGGCAGGGAAGTTCAAGTGAAGTTGAAAACCGCTCATTTAGGATTGAGTTTCCATTCTACTCACCAAAAGCTGGTTGGCTGACTACAAAGATGAGCAAAATGAACATTAGAGCCTGTGAATTGGAATATTTTTAAAAAAGAGAATGGTTGGCTGGGACCATAAGCAAGAATTAAATCACTTGGAAGAGAAAGCAATGAGAAAATGGAATGTGTTGTGTGAAAGTGGACAAGTAAAGATATCCACATAAGACAGAAGGAAAGAAGTCCAGACTGAGTCCAAAACTGAGTCCAGACTGAGTCCAAAACATTTAACCAAATGTTAATTGTGCCCTACCTATATGTTTTCTATTGCATTCAACTAGCTACTGTGGGGTTTTTTAATGAGCTAGATAGATTTTTAGAATTTATAAGAACTCTTACCCTCAGGGATTCCTTTTGGAGACTGGCACCAGAATGAAACAAAGTAACTTAAGTCTTTTTAAAATTATATTTTGGATTTTATTCCTTTGTTATATATGTTTCTTTTAATCCAAAGTTTTCCAACCTTTCTACTTTTGTGGACCAGTAGGTGAGGGAGGGAGAAGGGATGGTTCTGCATGAATGGTAGAAATGGAGCACCCGCTGCTCGCGCACACACTCGCCCACCACTTCCGCAGCCTAGTTCTGATTGGCTCATGGTAGTAGGCCATGGCCTGGGGGTTGGGGACCCCTATTTTAACCCACCTGATAACATCCCTGACACTGGTACATGAGGAATAAATGGATGGATTTGAAAAAAGAAATATACATTCCAGAAACATACATCTCACAGAAGTGCCAGCAAAATGATTGGCTGGCTGGCTGATGATGTCAAAAGCATTCAGAGAAGTCAATCCTCCCCATGTCTCCATTTTTCCCTCATTCAATGCATGTATTGTAGAAAGAGATATAAATTGCATATAACTCAAAATCTATGTTCCCCAAATTCTGCCTACCTCTGTCCCTTTCTCATTCCAATTCCTGATAAATTTTCTGCTTAGATTTAAGAATGTGAAGATGTGAAGATGGGGCCTAATAGTCACTATTCCTTCTGTTAGACAAAGTTAAGAGATTTCACATCTTTTTTCACATCTTTCTTATGCTGGAAATACTTTTGTAGTGAAATTTGTTCCTAAAAGAATTATTAGTCAAAAAAAGTAAACATCAGTAGATCCAAAACATCCCTCCCTCCCCTCCTTCTCATAATTATGGATGAATTCTTTCTAAAAAGTGGAATCTGAATTCCTTCCTGCACTTCAGCATTTCTTGGTGACCTCCTCCTGATATTGTTTACCTTCATGATCGATTTTTTTGCTGACTGCCAGGGCAGTCTCCTTTTTTCCCTTGGCTTTTGGTGATGTAACTTCCGCTGCTTTGATTTCCTTGGTCTTTAGTCTTTCAGGTGCCTTGGCTTCCGTTTTTTTTTCTTTCACATCTTTTTTTATCTTTTCTTCAACTTGGATGCTCTTTTTATCTGCATGCAACATAAATGTTTTAGGTTCAAAAGTCCCTTTTTCACAAATCCCTGCCATATGGCATTAAAAATATCTTCAATACATCTTATGAAGTATTAAAAAACCTCAGTGTCATTATTAACATAAGTGGAAAACATAAACTGCAGAACAACTGTTTTGAGCACACTGTTTAAACAGGACTTAATTCTTAGCTCAAATATCTACAGATTTTTTAAAAAGCATTTTCAAGAGAATAGTGCCTAGGTTTTTTTAAACACTTGTATTTAATGAAATATTGTCTAGTTTTCTGAGTAAAACAAAACAATAGTATGACAATAGCAAAATAGTAACACATCCAAACAATTCTTAAATGTCTTAATATTTAACAAGAACAATTAATCTTAAGATTTAAGTTCTGCACAATAGCAGAATAAAGTAATGTTTAGACAAGGATTTTCCAACTTGGCCATATCCAGAATTCAACTCACAGAATTCACAATTATTGCTGAGAATTTGGAGAGTTAAATTCATATCTGATGTGATTCATACTAAGGTTTAAATCTTATTATTATTTTACTAATAGCCTCCTGGAGTGATTTGGCCTCTGCATTCTTGCTATATGATTCAAGAAGTTAAGGAAGTTCACTCCTGAATATTATTAACGACTAAAGAAATACCTTTTGTGACAATTTTTTTTTCCACCCTTTCTTGCTGTTCAGTTTTCATTTTTTCTGTTACTATAATGAGAAAACGATCTTATTTTACCAATTTATAAAACACAAATATTAATTTATCCATTTAAGAAAAAGTAATTGATGTGAACTGAGAATCCCGTACCTATGGAATGCTACTGTGGATTTAATTCAAAGAGTGAAATAGCAAAATTGTATGTAATCCTCACTAAAGATGTTAACATTACTTTACCAGCACTTTATATAATATGGAGAAGTATACTAAGATACATGATCCTTAATTCCGTTGAAAAGGATTTTTTTTTTTACAGGTAATTTTGTTGTTCTAATTCCATTATCCTTTAAAATGAAGAATGAGTTGTAGAACACTTATGTAATCACATCAATCATCTGCCACCTAACAATATAGATAACTCAAGACACACTTGTTTTAATGGATTTTCAATGGCAGACATAAATGTATGTAATTGTTTTATGGTGATTTACAGATCAGTTCACCTGGTATGTTTGGTACAAATTACAAACTGTGGAGTAATATAGTAATTTGATATAACAGACAATCACACTATTTCCATAATCTCAATCTTCGTATACACAAATCATTTGTAAGTGCTCCATTTTTAAAAGAAAACTTATCTATAAGAATGATCTGAGTTCCCAGAGCTGTAGAATGATGTAACTAGGTAAAACAAACATAAAAGTACAGTTCTCCTGCAGACTATTCCCATCAAGACAAAGAAGAGAAGAACTGAGATAATCTACATCACCTCAATTTTTTTTCCTAGTTGACTAAAGAACATGTATTTGCAAAATAAATATAAAGTGTATTTGCATTATATTTTATACTGAAGCAGAAAAGAGCAAGGGAGCATGACATTATGGAACTGTTATTCCAGCTGTGGAAAAGCAAAAGCTTGTTTGAAATGAGAGAGAATAGATGAGTCTCAAGACTATCTTCTCCATCTCAGGAACAAAATGGGACTTCCCTCATCACCTGAGGCTGGATTTTTCAGGGCATTCTCCAAACTACTTTTATTATAAAGTACTTGCTTTCAAAAGTGGTATTCAGCAGGTTCTGACCTGTTCTGACCATTGAGTAGTTGAGTAGCAGTTCTGAAATTTTGAGTAGTTTGGAGAACCGGCAAAAACCACCTCTGACTGGCCCCGCCCCTATCTGTTCTCTGCCTCCCAAGTTCCAGCTGATCAGGAGGAAATGGGGATTTTGCAGTAACCTTCCCCTGGAGTCGGGTGGGAATGGAGATTTTACAGTATCCTGCCACAGCCACCAAGCCATGCTATGCAGTGGTGGGATTAAAAAAAATTTACTATCGGTTCCGTGGGTGTGGCTTGGTGGGCATGACAGGGAGGCAGAGAATAAATGGGGGCAGGGCCAGTCAGAGGTGGCATTTGCCGGTTCTCCGAACTACTAAAAATTTCCGCTACTGGTTCTCCAGAACTGGTCAGAATCTGCTGAAACCCACCTCTGATGCTATGCCCACAGAACCGGTAGTAAAAAATTTAGAATCCCACCACTGCTTGCTCTCTACTCTTTCATATGCAGTGGGGGAAAAAACATTTGCATTAATGAGTTTACATCATTAAGTAAAAATGCAGGAGTGTCTATTACAGTCTAATCATGATTAAGCCAAATTGACAGAATATAGAGGTACGGTTAATAAAATGATTTTTGGCCTTTGGAGAATTGTAGTAGTGAAGATGAGAAATTTGCTACCTGAATATGGAGAAGCAGATCACAGTAATGAGCGGAATAATTTTCAAGTTCTAGCCTTTGTCAGAGAAGGAGACCCCTTGCAGAGCTTATTTTAACACCATTTACCCTGAGCTGTCTTTGAAGGCAATTCGCACACAACTTGCACACAATTTATTTATGTATTAAATTTATACGCCGCCCATATCACTCTACAAAGCCATTCAGGAAGGCTTACAAATGAAATTGGTGCCATAACAGCATTTCATAATGCTTCATAATGCTTTATAGCTCTCTCTAAGTGGTTTACAGAGTCAGCATATTTCCTCCAACAATCTGGATCATCATTTTAGCAACTTTGGACAGATAGAAGGCTGAGTGACCTTGAGCTGATGGGAATCGAACTGCTGGCACTAAACAGAATTAGCCTGCAACACTGCATTTTAACTACGATGCCACATGGCTTCTACATTAATGTTCCAATGAATCACTAAAAAAAAAAAACAAGCCTATTCAGTCACAGTGAAGCAATGGCAAGGTCAGAAACAACTGTTTAGGGCTTCTGAGTTTAGTTCAAAATGTTGGAACTTATTTTTCAAGCATTTTCCAATATACAACCAATATCAAAATCATCTCTCTTGATAGTAGTTTCATTACCACCAGTGTTAACCAGAATAGCTCCAACTCTGAATAGCATCATAAGTGTTCTTTGTGACAGAACAGACATAAGATTTCAAGAGCAATGTTTTTAATGCAGTTTCCTTTAGGACGTGGCCGTCTTAAATCAGATAAATTTATTTTTCTTCCTCAATCAGGCCTTAGGAATTATTCTGCTTATATTGGGAAAGTTAGACACCTATTGGTTTATTTACTGGTGGAGCCTGAGGCTCTAGTTCCTGATATAGCAAACCTAATTTTATCAGACTTGATGCAAGATGCTTGCAGAAAATGTATAATTTGTATAATTTGCATTATGTCACCATTATGCAAATGACAGAATTTGTGTCATTTGCATCATTTCTGTGCAAGTCATTATTTAAAAAGAATAATCCCACAATGCCTTTCTGGCATTCCTGAATATCCTTCCCCACATTTTACTCTGTTAAAATGAGGATTCAATCAAATGATTGCTGTCATTTGTATTTAAGTTGAAAGTTTTATTTTGTTTTATTTTGTTTTAAGATAAGTGGCCCTCCCTAAATCACAAAAATCAGGGAAAAGATCATAAATCTACCATAAAATGCCACTTTATGTTATCTGCTAAGAAACCATTTCCATTAAGTTCAATAGGATTACTGCAATCTTGCATCCATTTTCTTTGGAATAAGCCCTACTGAATTGAGTGAAAATTACTTTTGAGTAAGACATGTGGGAAACACCCAATTTAACTAGAATATGAGGTAGAGTTAACACTTTTATAGTAAACTCCTAAATCTAAAAACTTTAAGGGTAGGTTTTATCCTACCTTTGCACACATATGAAGAATAAAGAAAATGAAACCAATGAGAAACATATAGATTTCTCTGTACTTTCTCCCAAAGTTTATTTAAAAATACAATGCCAATAAAAGGAATTGCAAACTTCCTCTCTCAGAACTTTTACCCTACAAGATGTGTGGCAATTTAATGAACAGCTTATCCCAGCATCTTTTTTTCCCCCTAGCTGTAAAATAAACTGTCAGTGAGAGAACTTAGTAATAGAAGAATAAAAAAGTTGATGTTGTAAATAATAGAGCACAAAGTGCACCTCTATTTTTAGATGATGAAAGTCACATATAAAGCAATATAAACAACCTCAGAAATAGCTTGAGTCTCACTTTAAAAAAAGTGATACGCAGGTAAAAGGTTTATTATAAAACTTTCTCTGCCATTAATTTTGGAGAAAACCACCACCACCATGGCCACTTCTGAAAATACCAATTGATTGGTCTAATGCAGGGCTTTCAAACTTGTGGCCTGCGCCCACATCCGATTTAGTGAATGGGGGAAAAGTTGCAATACATCACATGATGCCGCTGTGACAATGCGAGTGTTAAACCCCCTGGTCTAGTGGTTAAGACACTAGGCTAGAAAGGGGTGACTGTGAGTTCTAGTCCCGCCTTAACCATGAAAACCGGCTGGGTAACCTTAGGCCAGTCAATCTCTCTCAGCCCAACTCACCTCACAGGATTGTTATTGTGGGAACAATAGGAAAGTGTGTTGGCTATGTTCATCATCACGAGTTATTTATAAAAATAATAAAGGTGGGATACAAATAGGCAAATGCCTTGCCTCTGACTTCAAAGAGGCATCTGCCTAGAAAAATTTGTGCACAATAGTTTTGTCACATACTAAAGTTTTACAGGCAATCTGGTGATAAAAAAACAAATAAGGGCAATGAAAGAATATCTGCTCTTTGAATAAAGACAGCCTAAAGTTAAACCATTCCCACAGTAGTTCATCAGAGTTCATCCATTGAAGTTCTTGGAGAAGAAAATCCAAAATAAAAAGATCAAGAGGGGATCTACACCTTGACAGACATCATAGAGAAGATAACTGGACTCACATGCACTATTTCAATAGCAGTTATATGGGGAAACTCCCTTGTCAACAGAGTTACATGGGAGGGAGCATTCTGCATTCAGTTCTCCCCCTCTCCCCCCACAATCAAAAATGTGCTGCTTCTTGAATTATTTCTCGGTAAAGTAAAATTAATAAAATTACCTTTTGGGGAAAGAGCTGCTTTCTTTTTCTCTTGCTTTGCAGTCTTCTCCTTGGGAGATACTGAAACATTTTTTTTTAAAAAAAGAATATAGTATAAATGTGGTCCCTTTATAGAACAAGAATAGAATATAGAAAAATCAACAATAAGAGAAAATTATTATATTTCAGTAACAGATCTTGGAAAATAATAAAGAAATGAAAAGTATATATGTCAGGGAAGTACAGAACTTCTTTGAACCTCTTAGCCATATTACTGCCCGTTACATTCTTGTCACTAGAATGAAATGCCAATAATTGTATAATACTGTAAGATGATATGACACTATACCATGTATTTGGGAGAATGGACATGCACTATAGATGAAGTTCATTCAAAGTAGACTATAAAGGCAAAATATTTGTGTGTGGTTTTTTTTTGGGGGGGGGGGGTTGTGAGCAAATGCGTGTCTGTGTCTTCAAATCAGTATTGACAGTGTTGTCTCCTGGCAACTGCCTGGAGAAGCTAATGCAGTTTTCTTGCCAATGTTTTTGGAAGTGGCTTGCCCCTGTCTGCTTCTTAGGGATAAGAGAGAGTGATTGACTTAAGGTCACCCAGCAGGCTTTGTGCCTTAGGCAGGACTAGAACTTGTGCTCTTCCAGTTTCCAGCCTAGTGCCTTAAGCACTACACCAAACTGTCTTCAGTTTAAGTAGGTGTGGAAAATGGCAATCAAAGAAGAGTGTGTTGTTCCATCTCTTTTCTCTTAGCAACCCCAAGTGAACCCCAACAGCCTGCTGATCTCCCCAGTGCCCTATCTCCACATTTCCTCAATTGTTGCTGATATTCTAACACAGCATATCCCTCTTCAGCAGATTTTGCCCATTAACTCCAAAGCTAAACTAAAGCCAGTCAAATGTAGAGTTTATGTATCTCCTTTTCATATCTGTTATCATTTCTTTTCTATCATCTGCCTGTCTACCTGCCTGCCGGCCGGCCTCCCTCCCTCCCTCCATCTACTCTATCTATCTATCTATCTATCTATCTATCTATCTATCTATCTATCTATCTATCTATCTATTACTTTTGCTAACTATTTCTTATTTTTCTACAGCTTGATATTGCATACTCTAAATGGGAATAGTGGACTGGGTATAGATATACCATATGTTTTTAGATATGCAGAGAGCCTGTATAATATATCACTTAAAGTACTGCTCTAATGCTGAATTCACAGCATTACTTTGGGTCATCTTCTCTCAATCCAACCTAATTAATAGGATGGTTGTTGGCAATATAATTATGGAAGTCACCTTAAGCCATTTTAAGCTCTTGGGAGAAAGAGAAGATATAAATTCAGTAACAAACAGATCACCCAGCAGCGGGAATGGAGAGGGAGAAGGGTTCCCTTCTCCCTCTCCATTCCCGTTGCTGGATGATCCCATGCAAAGAAGGGAACAGCAACGTTAGCACACAGAAATGGCAGCACTCAGGAACACTACCCCCTTCTCCCTCTCCTTTCCCGCTGCTGGGTGATTCTGTGCAAAGAAGGGGGCTAGCAGAGAGGGGAGAGTGTGAGGTTGCTGCTTCTGGGACTCGGGAAGCATCTGGGTCCGGCTCACCCAGCTTCTCTTCTTCTTGCAGCCAGCTTTCCCAGTCTAGCTTGACGTAGGCTTTCTCTCCTGACAGCCGGACAAAGCTAGGCAAAAAAACCAGCCCTCACCAGCACCCAGCTTCACTGACAGTGAATTTGGAAAGGGCAGTGTGAGCTGCGCTGCTGCCTGCATTAAGCTAGACTAGGGAGGGAGAACGTGATTGAGCCAGCAGTGCTTCCTTCCAGCCTTCGCCCAAAGCCTTATGCTGCACCAGGAGGCTGAAGTTGGAATTTCTGCTCCCCTCTGACCCATGTGTAACTTGGCATTGGGACTGTTTCTCTCTGCCCCCTTTTCCTGTTTTGTCTGATTGGCACAGGGGGACAAACCTAGGAATCTCAAATCTGAGAATGAACATTAGTGTTGAAGCTAGCCAGGGTGCTTGACCGGTCCCCTGAAAACTCTGTCTCTCAAGGAGCCTAGCTGAACTTTTGCACGTCACTCTTTGAGGTGGAGGGTGGGCTGGAGCTAATAGTTGCTTCAAGCTAAGTGCCTGAAGAAGCTCACCTGGCCAGTGGGGAGGCGGGGCATCCCATCACTGGCAGCTCTGCAGGAAAAGGAACTGCTTTTTTTTTTTGCCAAGCCAATGCAGGGTCGCATTGTGGCTCCGCGTTATAATGGGCTTCATGAGGAGGACAAGATCCTGTCTCCCCCATTATGAAGCGTGCGAGTGAAAAAGTTCCATCGATTCCAACTTTGTGAGATCTTTTTCTTTCACAAGAAGTTTTAATTGATTGAGTGAAACGTGACAGAGATACACGATTGGAGCTGGGCTGAGGCAACTGCGCATATGCCCACAGAAAGGGCTCTGCATGCTACATCTGGCACGCGTGCCATAGGTTCGCCATCACTGGTATAAGGTTAGGGTTTTTGACACCACATTTGTTTAGATTCTTTGTCCTTTTTTAATTGCCACTAGAACTTTTTAATATTTTAATGCACTTGTAAGATTTCAAAATGGCCAGCTTTTAAACAAAGACCTTTACATTTTAAGAGATAACCACAAGAGAAATGTGAATGATTGTGGAGCTGTTATAAATATGCAGGTGCATATATACAAAACTCTTTCCTGCAGTGTTAATTCCATTGAAAATCCTCTTAAAACTTGGTTTATCAACTGAAATGATGCACAGAAATAATAGCTATGTCAGTCAATAGTTCAATTTCCTGCCATATATGACCCTTAGCCCCAATTGGCCCTGATTGTGCCATAAGGAAATGTTAAATTCAATACACTACAGTGAAAAATGACCATAAGTGCTCCTACAAATACCATATGTCCTGTTGCCTTAAGCGAGTCATTCTCTTTGCAGGCAAGTACAATATAATTAGCTTTTTATTATCATCCATCAACTTTCAAAGTAGTACACAAGTGGGTTTTGTGCCTGGGAGAGCACCATCATTTTCATGACAATTTCATGGGGTAATCATAATGGGTGGAAGCAATTTGTGTTTATCTGCTAAAGAAAAGACATCTGCCAGTGGAATGGATTTACTCTTTCCCTGCAAGCTTCAGCACCCCTAATTCTACTTTGGGGACTTGGGATCCTCTGGAACAGATTTTCAGGGCTATGTAGGGGAGAGGGAAAGGAAAGAATGGAAAAATGCAGCATACTTGGAGATCTACTCATTAAATACAGTCACCACAGATGTAATATACTGATTTTGATTTCTCTTGAACTGGATATTCATAGATCACCATGACTTTTATTTAAGATCTCATTAAAAACAGAAACATATTGTTGTACATTTTTATATATAGTGGGAACATTTCCCCCTAAATAGCTTTGCAAAAATCATGAGAATAATATTACTATTATTGGACAGGAAATCATATTTTTGTGGTACAAGGGCAGTGAGGTGCCCCAAAAGGCCTATCAGTAGGCAACAAGTTGAACTTTGGTGATCCAAGTCCCTAAAGAGTAAAGGAATTAACACCAAGCATGATACTGTCTATAAACAATTTGGCAATTGCCAAATGAATTAGTCTTCTGTAAACCCGCTTAGTGTGCTGCAACACAATAGTTTGTTATCTTCTTTAATTAAAACCTATTTTCTTTTCTTCTGTCACTGCCCTTCCTCAAATTTCAATAGCTTGCAACTAATCAGATCAAATGTTAGGGTTTTAAAAACTGAAAGTGGTGTAAATCACCCACTGTTTTCCCACAAATGAAAGCAATGATTGCCTACATAAAGCAGAATAACAGAAGAATGAGAGAATTCATCTTAAGTCGTAAGAGAATATATTTTGTCTAGGAAACCTTATCTAGGAAAAGGAATTGGTCCTTTTTTAAGTAGTGGATTTTAACTGATTCCCGAGAAACACAATGAAATAAAAATGAAAGTCAAATATAGCTTCATGTTCCATCTCTCAGCAAAAATTGATTTGGGGAACAGAATATTTTCTCCCTATCTCCTAAGGTTGTTTCATATTACAATTTGAATTGTTCACCTTCAGAATTCACAAAAATTATAATTACCTATAGCTTTTTCTTTCTTTTCCATCTTTCCAGGTTCTTCATATTTGCTTTTCTTTTCAGGTTTTTCCCTTTTTTCAACTTTTTCATGTCTTTCGGGTTTTTCTTTGTGTATCACTATAAGCAAATAAATATATTTATATAATTAAAATTGTCATCTTACCAAAATGGTGCAATTACATTTTCTGAATTACTATTGACATTGGTCTTATTTTGCTACATTAGTCTGCTACACTTTACCTTCTGTTCATGATCATTTAGTACACGGGTATCAAACTCAAGGCCCACAGGACACATCTGGCCCATATGGCCCACATCTGCTTAGATCTGGCCCATGGGACTGCCCTGGAAACAGCGAGGTATTGGCCCATGGTGCCTCTGCCAGCAAAAATGGAGCCTGGGAGAACTGTATGCAGCCCTCCCAAGCTCCATTTTCACTGGCAGAGGGCTGCAGAGGGCTATCACAGCCAAAAATGGAGCCCAAGAGGGCTGCACGTGGCCCTCATGGACTCTCTTTGGTAACAGTAACAGAGTTGGAAGGGACCTTGGAGGTCATCTAGTCCAACCCCCTGCTCACACAGGAGACCTGTACTAGGGATTCGAACCACCGAACTGCCGATCTTTCTGATCGACAAGCTCAGTGTCTTAGCCACTGAACCACCTAGTCAGGTGCTAGCACAACAAACTACAAGCAAAAGTGGCATTTGATCAAACAAGTGATGTCAAACTGGCCATGCCCACCCTGGGTCCCGAGGTCAAACACAACCCTGATGCGGCCTCAATGAAATCAAGTTTGACACCCCTGATGTAGTATGCACAGGATTTCTATAGAAATCCTATTCACAGAAGTTACTCCTTATTGCTCATCCAATTCATTGGTTTATGAAATGTTCCTCAATACTGTCACAGTATAAATCAGTACAAAAAGGTGGCACTATGATCAATACATTTCCAAATAAATCAACTGAAGTCTGATTCCAAAACATTGGAATTTTTATTAAAGAAGGATCCAGTGAGCTTTGCCATTTATTACAGTGAATATGCCATTCTCTATAGAAATCAGTATCTGTGGGTAGATTTGCAGCAGCACAGAACCATAAGTATAGTAAAAAGTTAAATTTAAATTTTTCCAAAACCCAAGGCAAATAAGACCAGAAATTTGCTTCTAATTCTGACTTACAGAATGCAAATTGTTGGAAGCTATTCAGGAATGTGAATGTATTCTAACTATCTAATGATAGACATTCATCAGAAAGATAATAATCCTTCCTCTAAATCTAGTCTTGTTATTGTTTTCACATTTCCTCTTTCAGTTCTTCACTTGATTAGGAATTAAAACCAGATATTGTTCCTTTGCTGTTGATTCAAACTCTCTATGGTCTTCATCATATTGTAGTTGAGAAAGAGGGAGTTTATTTTTTCCTCTTGCAATGGTGATATGGTTGAGTTTTTCCATTTTGTTAGGAAGCAAAGGGCTGACAAATCCTGTTAGATCTCATCTTATCTGAGCATCTGTTGGAAAAACTGATAATTCACATTTCTGAAAAGAGCAGAAACTGTTCTAGTACTGTTTTGGATGGGTCTATGACAATTTGTCATGGCTAACTTGCCATGGCCAACTCACCATGGGACAACTTGCTGCAGGACAAGATTTACACTAATATCAAAGAAATGGTGGAATAGAATCAATAAAGAAAGGATGCAAAAGGAGAAACAGAATGAAATGCAAATGCCAAAAATTAAAATATTTTTTAATTTATTTTAAATAGTTAAACTGAATTGTTAAATTGTCCCACAGCAAGTTGTCCCATTGCTGTGGCGAGTTGTCCTGCAGCGAGTTGGCCGCGGTGAGTTGGCTGCAGGGAGTTGACTGTGTCAAGGTGTCCCATTCTGGTTTTGGTTCCTTAAACTTCAGCAGTGGATTATACACTATACTATGCCAAAAAGCAATCACAGGGTTAACCTGATCATCAAGGTTATGATCAGTGGTTAGTTCTCACCTTTAGTAAGTTCCCTTTTTTGAGGTTTTTCTACTTTTTCAAGTTTTTTGGTCTTCTCTACTTTTTTAGGCTTCTCGTATTTCTCGGGTTTCTCTTTGTGAATTTCTATAAATAACAATATTAATACATTGACATTTCTAAGTGATCTACAGTTTGGAAGAGTAACATGAAATAATGTTACTGAATACAGATGTAAAACTGCCCTTTTGAAGTATAATAGCCATGCATAACAAAGTTGAGTTAACCAATGAGATTCAACACAAATATTAGATTAGATTCTATCCACTGTACTGTACCAGTTTAGAAAATTTAATTATATCAGAGTAAAAGTGATTATATCACATCACATGTAGGTCAACCATAGTTCCATATTGAATAGGAGGTATAAAAGCAGTGTCTACATGCATTCACCTCTCTACTTGTAGGTGTTACCTATGCAGGATTTAATTGGATCCCATCAGCATATAGTATAGATACATAGAGAATAGACGCATCATGGTGGGATCTCTCCTGCCCCCATCCATGTCGTTATTGTAGGTGTGACAAAATGAATATTTCTATATTTTTATTGTTTGTTTTCCATACCTTAGGAACCGTTGTGGTACGGTGGTTAGAATGCAGTATTTCAGGCTAACTCTGCCCACAGACAGGAGTTCCAACCTGACTGGCTGAAGGTTGAATCAGCTTTCTAACCTTCCAAGGTCAGTAAAATGAGGACTGTTGGGGGCAATATGCTGACATTGTAAACCTCTCAGAAAGTGCCGTAAAGCACTATGGAATGGCATATAAATCTAAGTGCTATTGCTATACCTACCCTCTGTTGCATAATCTAACTTTTTATATTACATCAGTATGCTGATTTGCTAGCTCAATGCATTGCCATTTACCAATGCAACTTTCTACTCTTAACAAAAAACCACATTGCCTGCCAAGTAAAGTTTTTATTTTTGGAAATTAGTTCAGCTGCAAGGACATGAGTTAACAATGGGGTGTTCTTTAAACAAGCACACATCTTCAGGATACATTGCATTTTTAAATCAAGCTAACTAGGGGACTATTTTCTGTGGACGTACAGAATCAACACCCACAAACAGCTGCTCGTTCACCCACAGTGTCATTCCTGTTTATGTGCTTAAGATTCTTAAGTTTGTTCTGAAACTAGTGAGAAAATTGTTCAGCTCATTAAGGAAATGATTTCTAGCTTGACAAAGAAAAAACACTTTGGTGTCCTCAAACAATATTCCTTATAACACAAGGCTGAATTTATTTGATGAAGCAAATACAAGTAGAAACAATGCACTCCCTATTTCTTGTCTTTTTACTAAAATTCCTATGCTGACTGGAAATGTTGAGAATTTCATTTGCTGACTACAAAATTGGGGAAAATGGGTTGAGGTTTTTGTTTTTTTTTTTCAGTAGAAATTGATTTAATTCTATATCTACTTACTAAGGAGGTGACTGCCTGCACTGTTATGATCACACAGATTCTGTATATGATAGTATACTAGTGAATTAATAACTTGTGTCATACCTCTGTGGTTTGACTTGATGATGATGATGATGATTATTGCTCTTTTTTTTTTGGAACTGTTCTATTTCAGATCAGCAACACCAGAGACCTAAGGCCACCTACAGTCCTGAGGTTTCCTCCAATAAATGCCAAAAAATCAGTGGCACAGCTATTTGTAATTTTAAGCTAGGCTCTGGCCACCAGATGTAGACTGCAGGATGGGACCGATTTGTAATTCAACAAATTGGAATTTGTTGGAATTGGAATTGGTCTATCATATCAGGGATGTAAAACTCTGGATGACTCATTGATGGCAGCAGAACATTAGTAACCATATCTCAGTCCAACAGTTCCTCCAGCAGCTTATCTGTGCTATAGGTACAGTAAAGGATGAGTAGGTAGCCACCTTAGAGCCTGCAGCTATAAAGCCTCACTGGGCACTCTCTGTTGCCCACTCTTTCGCCCACACCTTTAACAAACTTGCATATCTTGGTTGCTAAAATATGAACGACAACTAGATAACAAAGAGAGGGGTTTTTATTAATTTAATGATCATCACAGTTTTTACACCCAATATCTGGTAGCCTAGGAAATATGCAAAGCTATCTTTTTTTTGTTTTTTATTTGTATTATTTTATTTATTTGTATCCCAATTTGATTATTTTTATGAATAACAAACATATCCAACAGTTTCCTCCTCCTATTCTGGTGCCTTAACAACTAGACCGAATTCACTTAGTTGCTGTAGGTTTTTAAGCACTTGAAGGATATAATATACATTTTATAATAAATAATAATAAATATCTGATGAATAACCCATTCCCCACAATTTGTTGTTTAATCTATTATTTATAAGACTCCAGGTGGCTGTTGCTATAACAGCTTATTCCCTTAAATAAAATATACTGACCTCGGTAGAATTTCTACGTACAACAGCTATTTACAATTTCTCCACCAATACAAAATGCTAAAGTTAAATCATATCAAAGTCTTAAACAGTCATCTAATAACAGTATTATAAATGCATGTGTGTGAGCACATACACAAAGAGATACACACACACACACACACACACACAAACACACATGTATTCTAAACAAATAAATGCTTTATCTAAAACCCTGATATTCTCATGGCCTGTGAATACTCAGTGTCACCAAGGAAGAGTTGTCAAAATGTGTAATCATCACTGGAACTTGAGGTTTCTTATTTTGCCAACACCTGCTGTGCTAGATAAGAACATAGCCTGAAGTTATGCCTCTTTCCATGTCCTTATGAGGAACTAATGGTCACTGTTCTACAGACTGAGATTAGCATACTGTGCAATAACCAGGATGCCAAGATCCAAAAAGCAGAGTTTTCTAACTAATTACCACATTGCCATCCAATGCTGAGCAGTAGAAAAATATATTTATTCATTACATAAACTAATCTACATTCCACTTTACTTAGGAAGTTAACTTACTACTTCATAGAGACATCAAGGCAGCACTTTCTAGCCTCTGGCCAATTCAAGCACATATAGCGTATAACACTGATATGTGTGTGTGTGTGTGTGTGTGTGTGTGTGTGTGTGTATTCTGCGTGTGTCTGTTTAGTTTGTGTGCGTGTGTCAGTGTGTGTGTGTGGAGTGTGTGTGTGTAAATGGTTTTGAAAACTATATACCAGGGGTAGGTTCTAAATTTTTTTACTACCGGTTCTGTGGGCGTATCTTATTTTGTGGGCATGGCTTTATGGTCATGTGACAATTCTTTAGGATTTAGCAGAGGTACTGGTCTACCAGGCTTTTAACTGCTTGTAGAGCTGTACTGATCTACCCATTTATTTTTTGCAGGCACTGGTCTACCCATTTATTTTTGCAGGCATTGATCTACTCATGTATTTTTGCAGGCACTGATCTACTCATGTATTTTTGCAGGCACTGGTCTACCCATTTACTTTTGCAGGCACTGATCTACTCATGTATTTCTGTAGGCACTGGTCTACTCATTTGTTTTCTTTTAACACTGATCAGCTATAGGGTGGCCCTTTGAAGCCCCACGGCAAGAGTTTAAACAGCTTTTTTCCCTCTAGCCATCAGCTGGGACTCAGGAAGCAGCAATAGATTGGGGGTGGGGCCAAATAAAAGGTAAGAATAACAAGGTGGGTGGGTCGCGAGGGGTAGAGGGGCGGGGGGACAGAATCGGTTCGGTGATATCATATCGTCACCGCTACCGGCTCGGGAGAACCGGGCCGAACCAGGAGGAACCCACCACTGCTATATACATGAAATGAAAGCTTTCAAGTTTTAACTAGAATTCTAGTTTAGAAATTCTAGTATAGTCAGATTAGTTTAAAGTAGAGCAAATCTTAAAATTTTCATTTTCACACCCACTTTCCTCTTTTAACATCAACCTTGATTTGCAATTTTAAAGCCAAAGTCAAGTTTTATTTATCTGAACATAAGCCACACCAGAGTAAAATAATAAAGAATAAAAGATTATCACATGTTCAAAATTCTGTTAAAACTCTGAGACACCATTCACACTGACCAGACGTTCCAGTGTAAGCTTACAAATTTCCTGAGATTGTTCAAGTGAAGTGTGCAAAACTATTTATATAAAAGGCTAAACAAAATTTTACATAATATTTATATAGGCTACCATAAAATCTATAACCAATGGTTTACTTAGAAACACTTAAGTGTTTCAACTGTAAGCTGTTTCACTTTAATTTTCACAATATAAGGTATAACAATTTTAACAATCCTTTTCTGCTTTAAGCAGAATGTGGATCCCCTTCTGGCATCTGTATTAAAAAGCATAAAAGAATTGATCTTTTGCGGGTCTCTTCTAACAGAAGTCTGCAGTTTACCGGTAATTGTTCCTGATACTTTGAAGGAAGGGGCTGTAAGTGACAGAGATCTTCGATGTTGCCTGATCCTCAAGACCAGAACCCAAACTCACATGAATCCCTGCCAGCTTCTCTTCTAAAATTGTCTTTGGCACTACAGATATCCAACCTTGCCAGCATCAGTCCCCTCCTCAGATTACCGACTTCCCTCAGAACCAATCCAGCTCTGAACGTGAGGCGTTTTAACCCTGGCAATAATGTATACAGAGAAGGGCAAGGGTGTAAGGTGGGCAGATGACCAAAACAATATTATATTGTCATGATATAAATTTTACCCTTCTGTACCTGTGCCATAACCCTCCATTCATGAACAAAAGACTGTGACCAAAGCCTCAAAATCCTATTGGGAACCATAAGCAATGGTGCAGTTTTCTTATCCTAAGCTGGGCAATATAATTTTGTATAAAAATATCCTGGATCCAAGTCTTAATTTCAAGGTTGACATTTGCACTATGTTGATGCACAAAGTAAATGTTTGAGAACCCCATTTTCAGTATCAATAGCATCACGTGCTAATGCCAGGTGTCACCTTTAGCTTAGTAGCTCCTGTAAGCATATCTTAGGAAGGAAATTTGGCATCTCTTTAACTCTTAGCCAGTAATTAAAGACTAGTTGGAAAAAGTCCTAGAACCATAAATAGCTCCTGGTTTTCATTCTTAGGAAACAAGCAGGCACACTTTTAGGCACTCTGAAAATTAATCTCAGAAAACAATTCCAAATGCTATTGAAGCTACTGTCATATGCAATATTTTGGGTAGAAGCATTAAATTGAGAGCAGAAGCCCCCTTGCCTGACTTCCCCTAGACATATACCAAAATGTTATTAATCCATTTATTTCCTGCTCAGCCTTTAACTGCCTATAAATGCAGTTGCCACGAGCCTGAGGCTGTGTACAATATTCTAGGAATACCTATATTGCTTGGCTTTGTTTTATGGCATTCTAATTTATACAAGCAGTTTTAAATTAAAATCATTTGTATACATTAGAATTATGCAAGTGAGTAATCACTTTCTCCTTCTTCTGGGAGAGATAATCATCTCTAGTTTAATGAAAACAGATCAAACTAAAAAAAAATGCCAGCTAAATATACCGTATCTCACAAGCCTATGTTTATTAACCCAAGGCCAGTCCCTCTACGATCTCCATGAAAATTCTATACGGGAATTTATACACACACACACACACACACTGTATATACATATACATACATACATACATACATACATACATACATACATACATACATATGGTATGTATATACACTGTATACTTTAGTTTAGTAAACATCTAGACTCATACACTATTTCCCTTCCCCCAAATTCTTCTGCATGGCCTCTGTCACATTGCTACCAATGCTTATTTGAAGAGAAGAGTGTCTGCTGAAAGTGGGTTGACTTTTTAAAGGATGGTGCTATGCAAAGCTCCAAAGAAATGCTTCACTTCAGTGGTCTGTGTGGAGCACCTGTTTGAAACATCTTGACGTACTAAGGTTCCTGAAGCGAAGAGCATTGCTTTGAGAACTTATCTACTTGATGAGGTTTTAAAAGAATGTAAAGTGCCTTGTCTATGGTTGCACGGCCTCCTCAGCTCAGTGAGATGAATTTTATCACACCTGCAATTTTACAAAGGACCTTTGTGGAGCAAAATGTCGCCCTGAGATAAAGCATGGCCTTGTACAGTCTTCTGCAGTATTAGTGTTGGGACATTAGCAAGAATATAGAGAAACCTATAAAAACAAGAGCAAATAAGGAAATAAGGAAAGGGAGCAAGGTAATTTGGTACTGTCTGCAGAAGCAATATCACCGCTTTACTAATAGTATTTAAGCAAATGTATATGTTGATATATTAAGGCTTAAAACACCTCAGTTAAAGATTGCTTTGTTGATATTTGCTCTCTATTTTTAATTATATTAACGAGGTATTCCTAATATATTACCTTCTATCGCTATTTGAAGACAGATTTGGCTTTTTAAAATTGTACTTACAAAGTTGTGATTTTTCTTTTTCTTTCTTTTCTTATATTTATCAATTCTTCAAACTGATGCAGGTTTTTGTTTTAAAAAACTTTAAGCAAAACATATTGTCTTAAACTGGCATATTTGCAATGCAATGTTTTTAAAAATCTCTCTGTGTATATATATATATACACATACACATTCATATTAAAAATTAACACTTTGGCACAAATTAAAACATATTTCTTTTTTTCCTAATTTAGTTTACTCCACATTATTCTCTTCAAAACTGAGATAATCCAGGAAGGGCCATATTGTTAATAGCCATAATTAAGCACTAATTTGCATAGTTAGAGCGAGCCTGTGGCAAACAATTTGTTGTCTTCCTGCAAGCTTGGAATGAATTGGACACGCAAGAAATTATTTGCATGTTGCCCATTGCTGCCCACTACACATTAAATAGAATCTTGAAGCTCTTAAGTGCAGCCACTGCAGCTTTGGGAGCAGCTGCAATCAAATGTCAAAAGTTAATCTGGGCTCAGTTTAGCAAATGGCAGACAGCAGCAGGTGGCCCTGGCAGAAATGGGTCAGCCGATGGCAATCCAGGTGAAAAGACTAAAAAATTCAGCATTTGCAGACTCAAATGATACTGCCAGCTTTCATTTCTTCCATTTTTCTTTGTGCTGTTAAACCAGTGCTCAGAAGGTCCTACCATGGTTTAGTGCCATTTCTGATCAATGCAATAGCTCCAATGTTCAGAGTGTAATATGATAAAAATAATAAGAAAATGAAATAAAATGAAAATGAAACATATAAAGAAAGAACAAATCTTATAAAGATTTTAAACACTCATATTAAATAGGCCTATTCTAAAAGGTCTGTCTTTATATAGACAAAGGTAATATATTCAGAATGCTTTATTAATGTAGCTAAAAAAAACCAGCAAATGTTAACTAAGATATCTTTATCTGAAGCGTTCATAAAGACTTAGCCAAGATATTAATTTTTCAATCAATGATATTTTTCACTCTTTAATTCTTCAGTATTTTGTTATCTGATTAACCTCTATGGAAAGAAACTGCTAAACTAATAACAGAATAACAGAGTTGGAAGGGACTTCGGAGGTCTTCTAGTCCAATCCTCTGCTCAAGAAGGAAACCCTATACCACACCAGACAAATTCCAATCTCTTCTATAAAGACTCCAGTGTTGGAGCACCCAGAACTTCTGGACACAAGTCATTTCATTGATTTCATTGTTCTAACTGTCAGGAAATTTCTCCCCAGTTCTAGGTTGCTTCTCTTATAAATTTTCATCCACTGTTTCTTGTCCTACCTTCAGATGCTTTGGAAAATGGGTTGAACCTCTCTTCTTTGTATCAGTCCCTTAGATATTGGAATGTTGCTATCATGGTCACCCCTTGTCCTTCTTTTCATTAAACTAGACATACCCAATTCCTGCAACCGTTCTTTTTATGTTTTAGATAGATCTCCTTGTTATAGGTTCTTCACCATATCTGACTAAGAAAAATATAGGCATTTCCTTCAAGGTATCCTTAAAGCTTTCATCTGCTTTTAGTTGTCTGATTATTATTTTAATCACAGATTATATCCAGGGGTATTTATGAGTGAGCTGATGAAACAACCACCAAACACATTACTCTTCCAGAGCAGTTCTATGATGTGTCACACTTGGCCAATAAAGAATTCTATTCTATTCTATTCTATTCTATTCTATTCTATTCTATTCTATTCATGGGAAAATCTATTGTGCAAAAAGTTTTTTCATGTCTATGTTTCCCAAGGTTTGGGGCAGTTTTGTATGTTCTTCTTGTATATAAAACATTTGGATGATAAAATAAATGAAACTAATTACCTTTGAGCGGTAGTTTCTTTTCTATTTTCTCTTCCCTTTCCTTTCCCTTGTCTCTCTGAATGTCTACAAGCAAAGAAGAAAACCAGCTAATTACAGGAAAAGGAAACTGTTATGGTTTGAATACTGTGAAGGAAGTCCAGTGCAAATACATCAAAGTTGATAAATGCACAATTGAAATATAGGAAGTTCTGATCAATAATATACTCACCATGGATAAGACATCATCCTTGATATGTCCCATTTTAACTATCAACAATTTGGGGGTGGGTGGATAGGAATGAATAGGTTTTTTTCTTGTATGCTGTTTTTAGATTATTTTCCAATAAAAATGAGAGGAGACCATGTTGAATAGGCATTTGATTCTTCTTGATAACTTAGGCAACAAAAAATGCATGTTCTGGTAGAATTGGTTTCCAAGCTTGCATTTTATGCTTGCTGACATCAACAATGAGCTCAAGGGCATCGACTATAACCCCTTTGCATGTGTTTGTGCAAGAGAGTGCTAAACCAAATCTGCCAATGTACAGAATATATACATACTCAAATAGATATAATATTACCTTTTGGTGTTGGCTTCTTTTCTACCTTCTCTATTTTTTCAGCCTTGTCTATCTGGATTTCTGGAACAGAGAAAACATTACAGAGGCATAATGATTAAAATATTATGTTTGAAGTATAGAGATACTCCTTATACTTTGCTCTTGGTTGGATTTCTGCTTTCAAAATGTATTCCATCAAAAAAAAATCACTTAAGGTAAAACCTCAACATTCAGTTCAGAATTGGCTTTCAGAGAAATGTAATGGAACTGCCCCTAGCCATTTTCCTAGTGATAGTGATACATTTTGCTGTTTCTTTCAGTGGCTTTGCCTGAAAATATACCCAAGATGTGAAGAAAAATTTCCTTGGGTAAGGTGCTCTGCGTCTAATCAGATTGCAACAGATTGGATTTTACTGTTCCAGTTCAAGCAGATTCCAAGTTTGGTTTTAGACCTATTCTTTGAGATAACTCTTGATGGGAAAAACTGTCACATATAGAGATTTTCATATATAATTCTAGTTATAGATATTAGATTTCCATAATACATTATCTTTCCTATACATTTCCCTACAGATTGTTGGTCACAAAATTTGGAAAATAATAAGTACAATATGTTGTGGTTTTTCTGGTGGTTCAGACAGTATGAAATGAGCAAGTTTGCTTTAAAAAGTGAGCCCACTGAATTTTTCTTAAGAGTTGGAATAGTTTGCCTCTGTGAGTACCAACAAGATATTAAGATTTCAGAGGATTTTGACCAACTATTCCCACTAAACACATATTATGTATGTTCACTTCCTTGAGTTACTTATAAAAATAATAAAAATAGGATATAAATAAATAGATTCATAAATAAATAAGTTTACCCTTTGAAAAAAGCACTGCTCAAAATTAGTGTTATTGGGTTTTCAGTCAGCAGCCAATAATAGAGTGGAGTGGAATGGAGTGGAGTGGAGTGGAATGAATGAATAGAATAGAATAGAATAGAATAGAATGGGTTCTATGTGAAATTTGCTCTTTCTAAAATTTGAAATCTGAGAAACTGAGGTAACTAATGGGTCACCTGAATAGGTGAATGGGGTGGGGGGGAGGTTTGAAGTCTAGGCCACTTAACCTAATCATTAATCCATGATGGTCAATT
Organism: Arizona elegans; assembly: GCA_022577455.1. Lineage (NCBI taxonomy): Eukaryota > Metazoa > Chordata > Lepidosauria > Squamata > Colubridae > Arizona > Arizona elegans. Next base: position 240,556,567 of record JAKOOJ010000001.1, read on the forward strand.
CTTAGTCATGCTGATACATTTTTATAAGAAGGGCAGAGGTAAGCCAGTCACCTGTGGCAAACATGGTTGCCACCTTTAGTGGTCAGAAACAGCAAGTGAATAACTGATATAGAGGGAGTTGAATGGCATCCACTTTCTGGCTAGAGTTTTGAGTTGTTCTACAAAAACCCTGCTCAATCTATTTTAGGTTTAATATACCATTTTTTGTGTGGATTTTTTTCTCCAAAATGCAAGTCTGTCAAAATGTAGCACTGCTGACAAGGAGACTGGATCCTACAGAAATTATTTGGAGGTTAGTGTGGGCAGTCAGCAACCTAAAGGAATGCTAAAAAATTAATGTGGAATGAATCACATTCTCCAAAGCTTCCTTTCACTTTTTAAAATAGCATGCACTTTAATTTCCAACTAATCACATAATATCTTTTTGCTGAGTTGCTAAAGCAGTTGTATTTTTATAGAAGCATTACATGGCCAGCTGAAAGGATGCAATTTATCTCCATCAGAAAAGCATATTTTTAACAAATCCAAAATATTATGAATTCATTTTTAGAAAACTGCCAGAATCCTGCAGCAGCAAGGATAATCTCTGTCACCAAGGCAACCACCCCGATTCTTCAGGAGATGGCACCACAGTTTATTAAATTATTGTGAGAGAGTATGTATTTAAAATGTATTCCATTGCTCCTTTTTCATTAGCAACAAGGAAATAAAGCAAAAAAAAAAGGGGGGGGAATCCACAGCTTCTTAAATTGCCAATTTTATAAAAGTTTCCTCACTGATGACATGAGGATACAAAGCACTTATACTGTAGTTAAATAATTGTTTTATATCCTGTAAACTAAAAGCTTGTTGAGATACCATATGTCAATATATGATTCTCAATACTTTTGGCTGATCTATATAGCCCATGTAATGCCAGATGTGGAAAGCACAGATGTGATAAATTATATCCACAGACAGCTCAGAAAAATATTTTTCAGGTTTAAAATGCAAAAAGTAAAAATAAAAATTCTAATGTGCTAGAAATGAATGCAAAGGAAAGCTTTCTAATAAAATATATCACACAAAGTCTTTGATCAACTGATGTTACAGCACTGCTACAACTCCTTCAGCAATTTTAGTTTTGTTCTATTGGAACAATCTGTTATCTTTGCAAATGGCTACACTACATGTAATGTGTTCATATAGTAATATTTTTATTTATTTATATCCAATCTTTATATTTTTACAAATAACTCAAGGCAGTGTACATATCCAACACACCTTCCTCCTATTTTCCCTACAACAACAACCTTGTGAGGTGAAGTGGACTGAAAGAGAAAGGTTACCTAATATAGAAATACAATGCAATCCAGTGCAATACAAACATATAATCTGTTAAAATATATGGGACTGAAAAGTGCAAATTTTGTTTCAACAAAAGCAGATTGATATTAAGTGACCAGATAAATCTCACACGTATTGTCTTTGATAATATCCAAGTAAATATAAAACTGTAAAAAAACCTTGTATGTTAATGCTGTAAAATGTTAAAGCTGTAAAAAAAATTAATTACAGTATCTTTATATTTTCCCTGCATAAAACAGTTGAGAAGAGAGGTATAAGGCATGAGACATTTATGTAAAAGAATCGCCTCATCAGATAGTAATGGAATCACTATCAGCTACCTATTCTCTTTCTCATTAGAAACGAGAACAATATCTTAACATGCCTATTTTAACTGTTTCCCAAAGATCCTATTTCTCAGTTCATTAAGGCATTTCGGGCTCTTAAAGTCTTGACACAATTTCCTTCTGCAAAATGTATTTCTACTTGGCTTAATACATGACCATACACCATAGTCAACCTGAAGAATTTATAATTGTTACAACTTTTAGCTCATGTTCCCACTTACACAGTTTCTTGCATAAGATGTTACTAGCTACACTACACTACACTACACTACACTAGCTAAAAACAATCTAAAAGGAATCACTTAACTTCCTACAGAATGCAATATGAATTCAGCAAGTCAAACTCATTTGAAAAGAAATGTATGAGGCAAGTAAAGGTATCCTGACCTGCAACAATTTAAAGTTTTCAATAAATGCTTAGTGTAAATGACAGATGGAATTTATACTCTGCCAATCTGTTGGGAGGTGTGCTGTGGTGCTAATTTTAAGTCATTTGTGTGCCAAACTAAACAAGGCATCTATGGTAAAAAATTTAACTGTAGAAAAATAATTGGAATCACCATCACTAAAAATGTGTAAATATTTAGATGGGTCTAAATATGGTCTGTGCCAGAATTTCTTATTTTTCTTTAATTATCTGTTAGATTTTAAAAAAAAATCACAAGAAAATCTGCTTTTTCTTTTCTGTTCTTTTCTCAGTCAGATTCTAAGGCTGTTCACTCACCAATGACTTTAGGCAACTTACAGAAATAAGAACAAGTTAAACAAATAATAAAAAAGCAACTATACTGAGAAGAAGCAACCTACATCACAATTAGTGGGTTTGCACAAATGCAAATCCAATGTCTCTGGGAAGAGCCAGGTTGAAGTGCCTTCCTAAAGATCTCTATGGTCAGAGTAAGCATAGCTGCAGAGGAGCTACACTTTCTGGATCCCATAAAAAGATACATCATCAACCCATCAGTAAAGCATTGCAACCTTATTGCAATGCTTTACAATAGCATTGCAGTCAAGCGTTGCAATATTGTAGGATAGGTAAAAACAATTAAAGAAAAGCAGTCCTGCAATATCATATCTGTAAGCAAGACTGAGATGTTAAAAAATATCCTGAAAGCAAGCAATGGCAAATAACTTCTATACTATTTCCAAGACAACTACCCAACCATGTCCAAGAGGTCACCAGGACTCAAGCTTCACTCAAATGAGACTTGATTTTAATATTCATTTTTATATGCAGTTCTTAGCAGCAGTGGGTTTCAATTTAGTTTGCTACTGGTTCGCTTGTGTGTGTGTGTGTGTGTGTGTGTGTGTGTGTGTGTGCTTGCGCATGTGTGCGCAACACTTCTGTGCATGCGCAGAAGCATCTGGGCAGGTGGGCAGAGCCTCCCGCTGCCGCTACCAGTTTGCCTGATCCGGGGTGAACCGATAGCAACCCACCACTGGTTCTTAGTAACTTATTTCTTTTCTTTGCAACATTTCAAAGTATACATCTTTTTGTACTTAGATTCCTCAGGCATATATTGCTTGATTTTTTTCAACCAAAATCTATGGATAATCCATCTCTATGTTACAAGTATCTGAGCTGGGTTGAGCTATAATGTAACTTATAGTGGTAGATTGCTCCATTGTACTGAAAAATAAAACCAAAGTAGACTTCCCTTTATGTACTTAACCATTGTAGAACAACATAGTTATATCACTGAGAGGCAAGCAACTGTAGGTCTTAAAATCAGTAGTTCATTGTTTACCAAGAACGTATTTGATACGGGATGATTTTTGGATGCATCGAAATATTAACACTATTTTGTCTGGAGGAACTGAACAACACAGACTTAACATGGATTAGGGATTTACTGCTGAGAATTTTAAGCATTTTTCTCACTGTGCATAGTTCCACAGAAGTCTTCAGTGATGAAAATATTACTGCAGGCACGTCAAACACATCATATTTCCCACAGAGGCAAATACTTTGAATTGAAGGTATTATTTTTGATTATTTTTATTGGGCAATATGTCTAAAAAAGCACTACATGAAAGCACTTTTAAAACCATTTTCTACACATTTGGTAAATGGCAAACATAACAGATCCTTACAATGCATTTATATAGAAACCCTAATCATTTTGTAGTTATACTTTTCACATTGTGACTGACTTACAGTCTTCAAAATAACAACAATAAAAAGTCTCAAGTTCAGTAGGCCTATTTATGAGCTATCTAAATAGGTGATATTATCTAGCCAACCTTGGCTGATCTAAAAAGCTAAACAGGGTTAAATCTACTAATAGCTGGATGGAGGCCAGCTTTAGCTGAGTTGGCTAGAGAAGACAACAATGGCAAATTACTGTAATTGCTGAAAGTTGTATGGATATGTCCGTCTTAATCTTCAAGTGTCAATCTCAGTTCAAAAGGACTGCTAATCACGGTATGGCTGTTTGAATTATGACTGATCTTGGAAATTAAGCTCTAGATGGGAGATCCTCGAGGAATTTCAGATCTGTTGGTTAGATTGCAAAGCTAGAAAAACGATCCTGGTAATAAATAATGGCAAAGTATTTCCACTTCACTGCCAAATTGCATAGAGGTAATCATTTAAGTAATTGGGAAATGAGTTAAACTCAACTGCCTTTTTACTTTCAATTGTGACCTGTTGAAAGTTAGCTGGCTGGCCACTATGAGACATCAGATCCAAGATCAAATTGAACTTTGGTCTGATTTAGGAGACCCTACATTCTTTTTAAAGGAGAGTTATGTTTAATATAGTACAGTAGTATTTCCACTGGCTCCACTCATTCTTCTCCTACCTGATCAGCGGGGAAGGAACTAACGATATCACAAAGCTTTGCCTGGACTGACATCATGCTAAGCTAAAGCTTCATATGACACCAGGCACTGCATAGTGAAACTAAGTGAGAATCTGTGTTCCCAGAAGAGTGACTTTGAATTTAGTTAGTGTGATCTTGTGCTGCAAAATCATTGGTAATGAGAACTGAGTGCAATAAATCTATGGTATGAACAGCATCAAGAAGTATTTTTGCAAATTGAGTGTAACTATCTGCATCATGAGACTGATTTGAAGAAGGCTTATGTTTATTTATGAAGAAAAATGTGAATAGTCCTTCAGTTTGATTCCTACAATGGCATATAGTTAAAAGTATAAACAACACAATAAAGTGCAACAAAACAACATCAAACATAAGTATAGCCAATTCAATAAGCCACACAAACTTATTAAAATGTCTGCATAGCAGATTTTCAGAGTAAGTGATTGCAAGAGAACTGTTGTACTTTCCTAAATGTCAGCTCTTTATCATTAATGCAGTGACAACTACTTATTGTGTCATCAAAACTATGTTGATTGAGAAATCAAGGGCATTTTCCTATAAATGTGTCTAGTTTGCAGCCTTCATGACATTTGTGGCTAAGTATAAATTCCTGTATATAGGAAGAGAATCTTTAAGAATGTGGATGCAATGAATAATACAAGTATTTCTATTTAACTGTTTCCTGCAGTGTTCCATTTTGTACAATATGTTCTTTAAAATTTCTATGAAGCTGCTGGCAGTAATTGTCAATGAGTGTGACCCTGGATTCCATCTATATGCAGTTGGTATCCTAATAAACTTCTCCATTGTCTCCACAAATTTTGCTGGACATGGGGTGGTGTTGTTTGTTTGGGCTTAGCTAAAACTAATGCTATTCAAGACAAGTTACCTAGGGAGTCATGCTCTTCTTTGTGGCAGCCCCTCAAATATTGGAACACTGCTATCATGTTACCCTTAATCCTTTTTTTCACTAGACTAGACATACCCAATTCCTATAACCATTCTTCATATGTTTTAGCCTCCAGCCCCCTAATCATATTTGTTACTTTTCTCTATACTCTGGCCAGACTCTCAACATCTTTTTATACTGTGGTGATCAAAACTGGATACAATATCCAAGTGTGGTCTTACCAAGGCCTTGTAAAGCAGTACTACTAGCTTATGCTTATATATAGGACACATTACAATTAATATAGACAACACTCTCATTCATATAAATCAACATATTTTAAAATGTAATTTTATATACTGTATATATGGTGTGGGTGTGTATGAATTCCTCAAACCTTACAAAATTGATTACATATTTCCATCATACATGTTTTATAGTATTATTTACTCCTATATAGTTTTATTACCATTATCCATATGTTCTATGCCATATGCTAAATAAATAAATAAATTATGGAACTTTAGTCCCAATTAGGTTGTATATTGAAATATATTTCTCAGACCCTAGACCTAATCCCACATGTGTTTGTTTTCCACATGCAAAACAATTTTCACAAAACACATTTTTAACTACAATGAAGTTACATTTTTTTCTTCCAAAATGACATCAAGGACTTAAGAAGCATTTATCTCTGAGTTTAAGTAGCCATTGTTTATTATGTCCCTGAAACTTACCAAACCATGGTTCATTTTAATATTTGTTTCAATCAAGACAATTGCTCGCCCTAGTTTAACACGCATATTAAAATAAACTGTAACTAAATATAGCAGTTACTTACATACTAACGTGCTAAATTGTGCTGATCTGAAATAAAAGTTTCTGAACTCTTCCTTGCTATCAGTTAAAGCTGAAAGCTGTTACATTAAATTATCATCTATTATGAAAAACTAAATACAGATTCTTCAACCACCTTCTGTTGTGTACATTTTTACTTTCCTTGAATCCAAGGCCATTATTCCTCTTTGTACTTTTACTAAATTCTTACTTAAATAAAACTGTCAAGTCTCTTAAAGAGAAAGAGAGAGAGAGAGAGATGCCGGTAGCTCTAAGCACCTGACAAATATTCATGATTATAACAATTATTAAAACCTGACTAAAATTTATTTTAAAAATCTTAAATAAATGTTTCAACTATAATGAGGCCCAGATCCAACTTTACAGCAAGTTCTATGAGCAAGCAGCTGTGTTTTGAAAAACAACAACAACACAGAAAGAGAAGAGTATTTTTGCATTATGAAATATTCAGTAGTTGCTCACAATTTTTTTGTTTCTGCTTTCTTGGTTTTATTTTTTTTTTTAAATCAGGAGATAGTTGGATACAATTAAATAAAAGTTGCTAAAATTGAGGTAGAGGTAGGTACTGTGGTGCTTAGGGAAAACAAAGTATCTCTAGGTGCCTCTTTTGGTGCCTATAAGGTTTCCTACTCCACCTACATGGTATAAAAATATTATGGTTTTAATTACAAATTAAAATTATTTATTTCCAAGGCCTTTGGACTTCTGGATGTTCATAGTAGGCTGATTTGTCATGTCCTGGCAACTGGTTCAGTTTCTGGTATGCAGATGTTTTGTGACAAGCCAATAAAATGAATGAACAGGGCCTCGCGGATGAATAAATGTTACCAACACATCATTTTGTTCGATCAAAATGGTTGCCTACCCACCATTTTTTGTCATAAATGCAGGCAACATAACAACTGGGAAACATATATATATATATTTAAGTCTGTGAATGTTTCAGCATGTGATTTTGTTTCACTAAATCACCATGCAATGAAGTTGGCGGCACGACTAAATGTTTGGCTGCTCAAGCCAGCCCCCAGCCCTGTGGAATGAACTGCCCCCGGAAATTCGTAAGATTTCTGACCTCCGGGTATTTCGCTGCGCACTCAAGACCCTGTTGTTCCGCCAGGCTGGGTTAGCAACATAATTTTAAATTGGATGTTTTAAATTTTTGGGGTTTTAAATTAAGCCAAATTTATTTAATATTTTTAAATTATTTTAAATTGATGTTGATTCTGTTTTTAAATAGGCTGTACACCGCCCTGAGTCCTTCAGGAGAAGGGCGGTATAGAAATAAAATTATTATTATTATTATTATTATTATTATTATTATTATTATTATTATTATTATTATCATCTGACCAAATACGCCAACAGATCTGTTCAACTTTTGCGACAGAAACATTCACCGAATTAAATATATCTACATTCCAAAGAGAGAAATCAAAGAAAGCAGGATGCTGCAAGAAGAAAGACGGAAAGTTAGCAGCACAATAGCTGGTCATCGCAAGAGGTCATCACCAGTTTGTGGCAGTTGATTCAAATTCAATTTCTGTCAGCAAAGTTTCAAATGACACAATTAACTTTGTGGCCAAACTATCCAATACCATCAATCCGAATTTAAAATTGGCCAACCTATTTCCCAGATGTTATGTTGCCTGCATTTATGACAAAGAATAGTGGGTAGGCAACTTCATGGAATTTTCGATTGAACAAAATGATGCGTTGGTAACATTTATGCATCCACAAGGTCCTGCTCATTCATTTTATTGGCCTGAAAGACAAGAAGTTTGTTGGGTTCCAGAACCACATCTTATTTGCATGCTTTCAGCGCTTTCAGTTACATTGTCAGGTTGACAGTATCAATTTCCAGAAGCGATGCTAGAGCATGTGGTGTGTAAATTCAATAATACATAAGCAATTGTTGGAATTTGGCAGTTCATATAAACAGTATGGACTTCAGCTTTGAAACCATGTAAGATACCCACTTTAGGCTTGGGAACCTAGGATAAGCTGCCCAATCAGCAGCTTGGGAACCAGACAGATACACACACAAGGCTTTGGAACCTCAAGGAAGAAACCAAACTACAGGCTTGGGATCCTGAACCAAGAAACCCACCCGTGGCTGGTATTGCATGGCTATCAGGTGTGCCCCCTATGGCGATGGGGTTGCTGGGTCAAGTGCCTGAACTGGTAGTGACAATGTCACCATGGACAAATGCAATATAATAGTAGTAATGATGTCTATATAAAACAAACAAGATGAAACAATAATAGAATGGATGTGACGCTGCCATAGTAACATCCTCCACTTTGTCCCTATTTTTAGGGCTTTATGTATCAGTGATGAAACACCAACTCTATTTTCTTAGGGGGTTTGAAACATGCTCTTTCTAATGAGAATGATTTAACAGAGTTTCCAGAAGGTCTTTTTTTTGTAAAAGTGGGCTGAAAATATCCTATTTTTGGCATTTTTACAAAAACCATCAAATTTACACTCAATTTGTGAACTATTGGAAAGCAGTAGGAGAATGAAATTTTATATTCGACAACCTTGTGTTGCTAAGTTATTACACACAAAGTTTCAAATTTCTCATACCTTTCAGATATAAGAAGCCAAACTTTACCCTTTTTTCACAACTCAAGTCATTTTTGGCCAACTTTGCTCCCAATTATCTAGATGGAGATCGCTCATGAGAATGTTTTTATTATTTTGTTTAATACAGCACAACAATTTGTACAAGATGGCCAAGTTTTGTTTCTCTCAACAAAATATTGCCAGAGATATTATGTCTCAAAGTTGCTGAAATCTCAGAGTCATACAGAGTCAAAGGCTGTGATATGGGGTCATACAAATGACTATATCTCTGCAAGTATTGCATCAGCAAACATAACACTTTACCAATATTCATTGGGGACATGTGTGCATGTTCATACCAAATTTCATCAAAATCTGTGATGGTTGACCTGGGAGCCCCAGACCACTTGTCAAGAAATGACCCACCTACTGTTTTAATACTATGGTTACTAAATTGGGTAGTTCTGATCCAAAGCCTGCATTAATCATGGGTGATGCAAGTCATCAAGAAGAAAGGAAGACAATATTTAAAATAAGCTTTGCAAGCACGTCAAGAGAATATTTATGTAATTCAGGAACTTTGGAAATAAAACTGCATTTTTCAACTGAAAAAAAAAACCATGAACAAAGATTCTGAAAACCCCAGCCAGTGGGAAGCAGTTAAGAGACAGCAAGCCCCATTCCAAATCATGGCAAAAGCAATTCAAATACAAAAAAAGCACATTGCCATATGGAGATATAAAGAGAAAATCAGCTAAACTCTGAAAGCACTAAATATGCAAATAGAGATATTCTTTAGAGAGGAGCGAATAGAATAACTAATTACCCAACTGGTGCCAATATCTGCCATACTGGCAAACTCTATCAAGTCCACAGGTTTTCAGGAGAGAATCGAGCTGTTCTATGGCTTGTATTTTAAACTGTACTGCAGGTTAAAACATTTCTTGTTTCCTATTTTTCATTGCTTGTTTTAACCATGTAATAAAAAAAAATAAATAGAAATCTCAGTATTGTTTAGAATCACTATGGGTAAAATAAAGGGGGAAAGCATGGCAATTTAGGGCTTAACCTAGCATACCAAGTCATAGAGCTGGAATTTGGGTAAGATGGCAAGAGGAGCCCCATCTTGCTCCACATGCCCCAAAATAATAACACCTCTCCGAAAATAAGGCCAATTGCTTATTTCGGGGTTCAAAAAAAATATAAGACAGGTCTTAATTTTGGGGAAACACACACACACACACATACATATAAAATTTAGTTTGTCAGTAAATATAAATTTAATACAAAATAAATTTTCTTTAATCTTATTGAGGCATGTTCCTTAATATAAGACTAAGCTTAATTAAATGGCATGAAAAGCTTTCTATTGTAATATTTTGTCACAAGTTTTAAACAGTACTTAAATTTTAAGAGGAAGTTATGATTAACAATGACAGAATTTCATTCTTAGATTTATATCTCACCACTCCTCAGGTGCTCCAAGTGGCCTACATAGCAACCCCCCTTTTTTAAAAAAAATTCCCTTGTTTCGTTTGTTCTTTCTGCTTGTCTTTTCAGATTCTCATATTAGTATAACATTTCAGAGTCTTGCCTTTCCCCAACTTCACTTCTATTGGGCCACACTCTTTTTTAATGGCTTTCCAGGCACCATATGTCTCAAATGTATAATAAAATCTAGGACATAGCTCAATGATTTCCATCAAAGTTCCTTTTGTCTTGCTTCCCTTTTCTAATCTTCTACATCCTGTGGCGTCCCCCCTTCCTCCTTCTCTTTGGCAGATGTCCTAAGCTTTTTTGAGCTTCCTGACAAGCCGAAAAGAAATTACTTTAGTTTTGAAATTTGTAGGACAGGCAATTTTAGCAATTGCTGAAAATACTACAGAAGGAAAATCAACAAAGTGTTCAGATGCTTACCAATGGAAATGAATTAGAAAGAGGCAGGATATGAATGGACAGGTAAGCCCCATTTTCTCTGTCCTCTATAAACTAAGATGTTTGTATCTTTAGAGAGCTGTGAACAAATTTTCCCTAACATAGCTGAGCCAGGGGTTAAATTCACTTACCTTTGCTACCTGTTTGCAAATGTGAGTGCGCACACGTGCCTCCTCCACACATGCGCAGAACTTTTTGCGCATTCATAGAGGGTCAAAAACAGGACATGATGACATCCGGGCAGGTGGGTGGAGCCTCCCGCTTCCAGCGCTACTGGTTCGCCCGAGCCAGATAGAACCAGCTGAATTTCACTACTGAGCTGAGCCCTTATCTGTGTTCTTATCAGAATTTCCACTAATACACTATCTGCAAGGAAGTTCAGCTTCTTCTAATTTTTTATTTTCAAGGTGAGGAATTAGCAGGGCAGGGAATTCTGAAAATCCTCTTTCTTCCAAAAGCTTTTCTACTCCTCAAAGGTAGTTATTACTTTTATTTCACCCACCCTGTTTTCATCGTTTTCTCTATTCTTCCAATGTTTTGTGACCCATGCTAGTAAAGTAAATCAACAGAAAACTGCCATTCAATGTTAAGATAAAAGATGAAACCTAATTTGTTCTCAAATTGGCTCACCTTTCTTTTTGACTGGTGGTTGAATTTCTTCTGCATGGGAGAAAAAAAAATCACGACGTTATTAGTGAATTTGAAAGGCATTCTTCTACAGTCTTAAACAATAAAAAAAGAAAAGAAATTCTGACAAAATTAAGGAAGGGCCTAACTTCTGTCTGAATAGGATGAGCTTCGAAGTAACTATTTGTTATTTTTAATCTCAACTGTATTGTTTTTATAAATAACTCAAGGCAATGATCATACCTAATACTCCTCCCTCTTCTTTTCCCCAAAATTACAATCCTGTGAGATGGGTTGGACTGAGAAGGAGAATAATTGGCTTGAAGTCATCCAGCTGGCTTTCATGGCTAAGGAGGGACTAGAACTCACAGTCTGATGGTTTCTGGCCTGATGCCTTAACAACTAGACTAAACTGGCTTCTTTAATGCTGACTGCTGATTCAATAGGATATCATTCTGGAAATCAGACAAGTGGCTGTCCAGTCTCTTCTTAAAAACCTCTAATGATGAAGCACTATAATTTTAAGTACAATGGCACATACAGGTTCTTGCTGATTCACTATCTTCCCCAGTTTATGAGTTTGAAGAATTTCACTGATCCTACTTTATAGCTAAACCTGACCAATTCCATTTAAATGTTTCCTTTCCCCCTTGTTCATACAGTTCACCCTGTTGGGACAAAAGCTATTTCATTGGATATGGCAAGAATTAGATACCAGAGCATTTTCTTCCATTTTGGAGGACATGAACTGAAAGCTGCTAAGTTTCTCCTCCATAGAGAACTGATTCCATCAGGGACGTCATAATTTGTTCCCAAGTGAGGGACAAATATCTGTTGTTGTTTTTTCACAATTAATAAGGAAGAATACTTTCAAGTAATAAATTTTTGTCCATCATTACTATTTTGACAGTAGCTGCATCTCTTATACAAAATGCAATGCCATTAATTTCTACAGTGTCTTTCAGTAAAAACAAAACAAAACAAAACAACCCCACTCCCCTAGGTGGCCTAGAGTTTAAAATGGAAGCACTACATTCAGACAAAGCCATCGGCTCCATTGAATGGGCAGCCTTATTTGCTTCTTTTCCATTTTCTGCATTAACTTTTGTAGAACTGCACAAGCTTAAGAAGAGGCCCTAGTTGCAAAGGCAACACAATGTAGATAAATGTGCTAAACTCTGTCTCTGATCAGTTCTTTGTAGGGTACTTATAGGAGTTAAGATAAAATCCAATGAGAAAGGCTTCCTCATTTGGGGAAAGTCAACTTGATCAACTAGATTTCCATACAGGGAATCTTTAAAAAGTCAGTTTTCCTAGATCAATGATCTTCGGATATAATATTATTTAAATAGGGGCAAGCAGCCACTTTCCTTGGTTCTTAAAGAATCCATATTCAATTTTTCCACATATAAAAAAGTATTTAAATATCACACAGCTGTTAAAGACACAGGGATTTTACCAAAAAATAAAACAAGCCATTTAGGGCAGTAGCAACTTACTCAAGCTTTCAACTTTACTGGAGAACACCTTTAGTTATTCAGGCATGCAGCTTGCTACCCAGGAGCTGAGTATTCTGCATGGCTTTCAAATGATATTTATCCATTTATTCAGAGAAGGAAGGTGCAATTTAGCAGGAAGGTGCATAATTAGCAAAGCCCTGGCAGTACAAAGCTGCATTGTTTCTGCCCTAATACCCATTTAATCACACAAAGCATATGATTCTTTATAAAAATCAACAAACCTTTTACTTTCAGGGATGGCTCTCCTTCACCTAAGCCAAGAGATAAAATAATAAGCAGAATAAAATGAACAGCAATAGCAACAGTGATAGCACTTAGACTTATATACTGCTTTACAGTGCTTTATACCCCCCTCTAAGCAGCTTACAGAGTCAGCATATTGCCTCCAACAATCTGGATCCTCATTTTACCTACTTTGGAAGGATGAAAGGCTGAGTCAACCTTGAGCCTGGTGAAATTCAAACTGCCAAATTGCAGACAGCCAGCAGTCAGCAGAAGTAGCCTGCAGTACTGCACTCTAACCACTGTGCCACCACAGGTCTTGAATAATAATAATCACAATAATCATCTAGTTGTATTCTTATTCCATGCTAGATTATTTTCACATTTAAATGCATTCAAACATTACATGTTTGGTAAACTGGTAAATGAAAAAAGCAGCAGCAGCTCCATTTTGAGATTTTTTTACTGCTATTTTTTATGAGCATATCAGGATTTATGGAAATGATTGTGATCTGAGATAGGAATGGACAAATATGAGTTTATACATTGAATTCAAGTGGCTCAAGCACCAAACAAATATTTTTCATTGCAATTTCAGTATTTTCCATTCCAATAGCATCTATTGTGCCAAATCTGGTTCTACTCCCTAAACTCAGCTGATACATGCTCGCCTCTATCATCTTTTTTATTCATCCTGATAGCCTCAGATGATATGGTGGCAATGTTTGGGCTCTTTTTTATTATTTGGGAAAGCTAGGGCTTTTTCCTTGACCCTAGCCCTGGGTTGCCCATATACATCCTACAATTGTTCAGGCAGTTTGAAAAACTCTAATTAAATAAAGAGCCTCCAAAAATCCCTTAACTTTGAGATTTTGACATGTATCATTAGTTGATTAGAAGTAATTTGAACACATTGTCATTGAGGTCAACCACTTCCTGCCTGGGCCCTTTGACCTTTCAGATAAACTGAATGATATTTTTTCATAATTCCCAGATGTTCATGAATTACAACCTAATATAACTGGAGTGTGTCAGATTGTTAAAGGTTGCTATCATTACCAGGGCTACTTCAAACTTAATTCCTAAACGGTACTTCAATGTGTAAGGGAGCAGTAACATAGCATCTGTCTGCAATTGCAAAATGTGTGTATATACTAAATGAATATACTATATACTAAATACTTTATACTATATACTTTAGTATATACTAAATGAATTCATTTTATAAATGGATAAATACATTTTCTGGGATTATGTAGCTGTCCTCTGCAATTATCATATGATCTGGGGGGAAAATGAAGCACCATTAAAAAAATATCAGAGAGGTGCTATGTTTGTATTTCCTCATGTTTTGGAATGCAAACTATTGTCTGTTTCTAATAATGATCATGACAGTTCTTCTATTTAAAAGAAAAATATCTTTCAATCAAGCCTTAAAAATAGGAAGACTTCTAGTATCTTCCCTCTTTTGGAGTTTCTAATTGGTATGTGCAATACATGGTTTCCAAAAACATAAAAGAATCTTCAAACGTTAGAATTATAATCTGCCTTAGTTTTCAGCTTTTATGAACATTATTACTATAATGTACATTTTTAATTAGAAATTATGGACTTTTGAAAGTATTGCTGCATTGTATTTAATATAGGGTTTTTGAGAAAGAATATAATTCGTTCAATTTTTTTCAAATAAAATATAGGATGTAAATGGAAAGTGAAATTCTCTCTGTAACTCTATTTTTTGTGATTACAGTTTTATACTTTTATTGTCACAATTGAAAAATCATATGTGACAATTCTTGTTTAGGAAGGACTAGAGAGCTGCGTTTCTGCTTCAGTAGCATGGTTAAATGATCTGACACTCTTATCAAGAAATGGGACCCAGTGGTAAAACAACATAATGGTTAGTATTTGCAGGCGGTACTAATCGAAGATCCCCGCAGTGGTTGAAATTAGGTGCTACTTCAAACTGTCAAATGTCTTTGTCAGGAGCAGTGCTTTTGTTCCAGCTGAGTTTTAATTATATTAGTTAAAAAGGCATGTGATCTGGGCTATAAAGGAACATCCCAATCATGAAATCATTGCTTACAAGTACTCCTCAACTTACAACAGTTCATTTAGTGACTGTTCACAGATACAAAGGCATTGAAAACAGTGACTTATGACCATTTTTCACACTTATGACCAGTGGTGGGATTCAGCCAGTTCGCACCACTTCAGGAGAACCGGTTGTTAACTTTCTGAGCAGTTTGGTGAACTGGTTGTTGGAAGAAATCGTTAGGGCAGAGAACCGGTTGTTAAATTATTTGAATCCCATCACTGCGTATGACCATTACAGCATCCCCATGGTCACATGATTTACATTTGACAACTGGTTCAAATTTATGGTGGTTGCAGTGTCCCAGGATTATTTGATCATCTTTTGCGACATTTTGACAACCAAAGTCAGTGGGGAATCCAGATTCACTTAACAACCGTGTGTCAGTCCTGGAGGCCATCTTTTTCTTTGGCTCTTCAGGGCTGCCACACTTAGTGCTGTGGGAAACTGGGAGGGGGGATTGAATGGAGTTGTAGAGATATCTAGCCATGACAACATTTTTTTCTGGGAGTCAAGGACGTTCAGCCTGCACCTGGAGTGACATGACTAGGAGGCATCTCCAGTTGGGACGGTGGATTGTTTGGACCATGTGATGGACATGTGCGTGTAGGGGATGGGACTTCGGGTTTTCTCGGATGTGCCAATATGACATCTCTAATAAAGTGGAACTTTGAGGAACTTCTAGCCTCAGAGTCTTCTTTTGTTGGAGGTGTTACTTGGATCCCCAACACCATGTTACTAATTTAAGAACTGCAGTGATTCACTTAACAAATATAGCAAGAAAAGTTATAAAATGGGGCAAAACTTACTTAACAAATTTCTCACTTAGCAACATAAATTCTGGACTCAATTATGGTTGTACATCAAGAACTACTTGTACTTCAGTGGTCCCCAACCTTTGGGGCACCAGGGACTGGTTACGTGGAGAGAGGTTTTTCCTCAGACTGGAGGGGGTGTGGTTTCATGTGTTGCCTGCATCCTACAGATGGGGTTTCACTTATTTGCGTGGCCTGGTTTCTGGCATGCTGGTCCATGAATCAGGGGTTGGAGACCCCTGCTGTTCTTTATCCCAAGTAGCAGATAAGCGGCATATACATATACATATCTATCTATCTATCTATCTATCTATCTATCTATCTATCTATCTATCTATCTATCTATGCATATACAAAAATTTCCATTGTCACTTAAGAACCGACCTACTACAGACCCCTCACTATCACAGCTATCATTTTGCCTAGAAATTATAAACTACATAAACATGAGCCTCAAATATGTACTGTTTTATTATTATGTCTAAACAATAGTTCATACTATGCTATAGAAAAAAAAATTCTGGTATGGCAAATTCATTTAAAAAGAAGCTAATTCTGAGCTGTTAAGCCATTTATTTGTGAGTTTCATTAGAAGTTCACAAGGACTGGCCCGTAACCAATTTTTAAATTACTTTAAAAGGGGAAAAACGTCCCCGTTACATCCCAACCTCCCCAAGCCCATAACATGGGCTGTTGTTTAGACAAAGCAATCAAAAGCCTCTGAGTTGTTGGACTTAAGTTATGCAGTTTCCCAAAATTACTGCCAATGTATATGTTGACAAGACCACAGGTAGCATATTAGCATTCAGATTTTCTTTCAGTTGGACTGAAATGTTATTGTTGATGCCAGCAGCTCTGACACCTACTGATTAATACAAAATGTAAGGTGGGACAAGTGAACCCCCTTATATTTGAAAGCATCCAAGGTCCATTTAGAATTGCTGTTGCTCAAATATTCCTCTCTCACACAAAATTAAAATGTAAGGCTTAGGAATAGTACCGCTGAAGCTAATTCCTTGGCAGCATGTTTGTCCTGTAGTTCTATCATTTTTATATATTTTAGAGCAAGGCTGAAAATAATGCTAACATTTTAATTCTGGCATTTTTCTCTTAGTAGCGCATGGATTTATTTTACAAAAAGAAGAAAAAGAAACTATGCTGGCCATTTTGTAAACTTTAGTGCTTTAAGAATGACATTTCATATTAATTTTTGCTTTAAAAAAATTGTGCAGCAAGATAAATCAAATCAACAGACTAACTTAAACTTACCTTTTCCATTCTCATCTTCATCTTCAAATATGAGGTCAGACATTAAAGAAAGAAAGCCATAAATGGAATTGGTGCTCTCTTCCACAGCATCATGCATGATTCTCAATGGATCCGTGGTAAGTTTGTTTATGGATTGTCCTAAATACAAAATAGAAAGATAAGAGGAAGGAAGGAAGAAATACTGTAAAAACTGATTAACTTTGAATTAATTAACTGATTTATAACCCCTTTAAAAGAATACCTCTTCTAAGAAGTTAGCCTTGATATAAGTTATAATGAGACTACAGCATTAGAGTAGCCCTGCTGGATCTTTTGGTTCACCATTCACACAATTTAAAGGGATATTTTTTTCAACTCTTTACAGTCGCTTTTGGGTTTTACCTTCATCCAAGAACTTGTTTGATTCTCTCAAACAGCTCTAGAAGATTGGTGGGTGAAGCAGGATTTATTTTTGAAAAATCCATTCTGATTTTCCTTCAGCAAGACTTACCCTTCCATACACTTAATTATTTCTTGTATAATTACCATTTCATCCAGAAAAAGCATTAAACTGAAAATGCTAAAATTTCCTGAATCTCTCTTGGTTTCCTAGCTAATTGTCCATTTCAAATACATTGAAAGAAGTCCACAACATTTCCCACAGTGCATATTTAATAATTATTATTTACAGTATTCTTGTTCTGACAGTTTGTGCTTCTAATGATGTTACATATAAGTAACAACTTTTGTTTTATTTCCTGAAGGAAACTTTTCCTGGACACATTTTTACAGCTTCCTGGACACTACAATCAATCTATGTTGGTTAGCTTCCTGTACTTTGCTGATCCTTTCTTACAATGTGATACAGGCAGTTCTCAACTTACAATAGTTCATTTAATGACCGCTCAAAGTTACAATGACAATGAAAACAAGTGACTTATGACCATTTTTATGGTTCTTGACGAATGTATCCTTTCTTTTATGTATACCGAGAACGTATGCACCAAGACAAATTCTTTGTGTGTCCAATCATACTTGGCCAATAAAAATTCTACTCTATTCTATCCTATTTTTCACACGACCGTTGCAGCATCCCCATGGCCATGTGATGAAAATTCAGACACTTAGCAAATGACTCATATTTATGATGGTTGTAGTGTCCTTGGGTCGTGTGATCACCTTCTTACAAGCAAAGTCTATAGAGTAGCCAGACTCACTTAACAACCATGTTACCAAGTTAACAACTGCAGTGATTCAGTTAACAACTGTGGCAAGAAAGGTCATAACAGAGTAAAACTCACTTAACAAATGTCTCATTTATCAACATAAATTTTGGGCTCAATTGTGGTCCTAAATTGAGGACTACCCATTTTTCTTGCTGAGTCTCAATTAATTCTACTTTTAAATAACCCCCACATGCTATCAAGGAATTGGTTGTGTTTACTTTTTCTTTCAGTTTCTTTTTCATCCATCCACTCATTTTTCCTTTTACAGTATTCTAAAGCACACTTATTTTAGTCTATCAAGAAATTTGGTATTTTTCTATCATGTCATAAACATAAACAGTTTCTTGCATGCCCTGACCATTTTGATCTAGTGGTTGATAACTTATCTCTAGATATAATTTATATTTCTGGCTAAAGATCTTGAACAGAAATCTTATGATGAAACCAATCTTCATAATAGACAAGATTTTATAACTTTACTCAGATAAAAAAGTAACATGTCCACCAGTATGTCCTTCCCTGTTGTTTCTACAGAGTTTGTTTTCAAAAATGATTGTAGCCAACTGATTCTCACTGTTCCACCAAGTTTCCAATAACAATTATATCTATCATCTCATTCACTAGTAAGTTCTTGAATATCCCCATTTTAGCTTGAAGACTTCTTTCATTGACACAGAAATGTTTACTTATCATATTTTACTGTTGTTGCCATTGTTGTTGTTGTTATTATTATTATTAATATTATTATTCGATATTCATGGCATTTTTTCTAAACTCTCACATCTATCCATTAATCCAGTTCCAAATTGCTTGTATGTCTTACTTTTTTTCATTTTTATAACTTTATTAAAATTTTAAGATAAAAGATAAAAAAATAACAAGAAGCAATATTTACGGTAAAACAGGAAGGGAAGGGAAGAAAACAGAGAAGAATAGAAAGAAAAGTACAGAAAAGAAATATAAAGAAATAACTTCAATATTCTTTTACAGCAGTGAAGTGTAACTGTAAATTGACCTCTTACTCAATAGTTACAACATTGTTTAGATTCCTCTATAACTTTCTAATCATCAAAAATATATATCGTAATTTTATTTTATTTTTCAAATTCATGCAAAAGGTCAATAAAGGGTTTCCAACCAACACTGAACTTTGACAATGTTCTTTCTCTAATTAAAGCCAATTTGTCCATCTCAGCAAGTTCCATCATCTTCACCATCTATTCCTCTATTGGGGTATAGCTGACTTTTTCTACCTTTCTGCACATAATATAAGCATTTGTCGTATATAAAAACAAGTTCCATGTTTTTTTCTCTTATCTACTTATCCATCAGTCCCTTAAACATTCTGGTTTAAGTTGTGTACTAATCTTTAATTTTTTATTATTTTCTCATTTATTATATTGTATTATATTATATTAATTATATTATATTATATTAATTATATTATATTAATTATATTATATTATATTATATTATATTATATTATATTATATTATATTATATTATATTATATTATATTATATTGTATTATATTATATTATATTATATTATATTATATTATATTATATTATATTATATTATATTATATTTATTATTATTATTATTATTATTATTATTATTATTATTATTATTATTATTATTATTATTATTATATTATATATAATATTTATTATATGTGATTGACTCCAAAATTTTCTAGCTTTTTTACAACATAAATTTGAAGGAAATCTAGACAGTTTTTCTGGTGACATGAAACAATATATTGCCTTATATTATTTCCTGAAATATCTCACCCTTCCAAACTTGATGCTGCTTAGCCCCTGTTAACTTTCCCCCAGGGGATTACTTCAAAGCTGCTTTGGCAGTGTGTTGATGTTAAGTGTCAGCAGTTTGATTTCACTTCAGTTCAAGGAGAGTCCATCTCTCCAATTTTGTTTGTCCAGAAACGTTCCCCAAGGCCTGTCAAATGTGAATCTTTCCACTGGGTACTACATTTCATCAACACATTGATAGCCTTGAGTTCTGCCTGTCTAGTTATTCCTATGAGTAGAGCAGGTAGCATTCTAAGAATGTAATGAACTTTCTAATTTCTAGGCTCCGATTTGTCATCTAGCAGCCTGAATTTGATTTTTCAGGGCAGGCTAACTGCATTTTTCAATGTCACTACTGTCAAAGGAGACCGGGATCATTGCCTTATCCCTCACACTGTTTGTCTGTTTATTTAAACAATGTGTAAAATCTGCCAACTTTGTACTAGGCTGGCAAGTCACTGTGTGATTATAGGTACTAATGGAGCTGAGTAGGGGTAAAGAGTTAAAATGTTCATCAGGACAGGTCAATGTGAACTCTGCCTCTTATGCATTTTGTGCAACATCATGATGCAAATATTAAAGGGTACAGCTTGCATCACAACATCCCTAATACATATATTGCCATTTTGTCATTGCTGTGGTTAGAAATGGACACCTATACATATGATGTGCAACACTTCACAAAGCCATCTCTGCCTCTAATGTTCAAATCACCCAAGTTAAAATAAGAATAGTTATTCTAATCTTGATACTTGTTGTCAGATTTGCATTTCTGCCAGCACAGAAAAAAATATAAGTTTAGAAAGCTAATTCTCTCGCTCTTCATAGGTTCATTTGGGGAAAGAAGTTATTTCCTATCATTACTATTACAAGTAATAAGGTAAATTCTCACATCAAGATAAACTGCATCTTCCAAACAGCTGTGAAAGCTCAGAAAGCATGGTCATTACTGAAAATTGTAGAAATTAAATATAGAGCATCAACGGGGAGATTGTGCTAAGATGTACTGTGGTCTGTTTAGTTTGGTGTAGTATAATATATGAATCAGGCTATGATGGCTTGGTCAGCAAGCTATAACTGAACATAATGTCTGAATACAACTCAGAAAAGGTGATGGTAGCAGGGATACCTCCAAAAATGATTGAATAGAAAATTGATCTAAAGGATATTTTAGCCATAAGGAAGTTATTAAAAACTGAGAACATGAACATTTAGGGCAGATCTGCATTCTCTGCTTGTCCCACCAGCAATACAGGCCACCCACTGTTTCCTGAATAACAGGAACAGATGATGTCATCTTCCATTCATGCCTAGTATATTCCATACTTATTTTTTTCAGCTGTTCTTCAGATTTTACTTTTTTGCCCAAACCATCTTAAACCCTTCAGGACAGTGGTCTGCAATGCTTTATTCTGATTGAGTGACAACCTCAGTTCTAAATAGCCACAGTATCCATCCCTCCAAAAGCTGGTCACTGACCTATGGAATTTTTTTTATCTTGCTTCCCAGTAAAGCTCAATTTGCTACGCCTTCCTGATCTTGGAAACAAGATCAGGGACAGAAATATGGGTCAACAAAAATCTATATGGTATACAAACTGAAATAGAGAGCCAGTTTGGTGTAGTGTTTAAAGCATCAGGCTAAAAACTGGAAGACCATGAGTTCTAGTACCACCTTGGGCACAAGCCAACTGGGTGACCTTGAGCCAGTTGCTTTCTCTCAGCTTTTGGAAGGAGGCAATGGCTAACCACTTCTAAAAAAAATCTTTCCAAGAAAACTGCAAGGACCTCTCCAGGCAGGTTCCAAGAATCCTATGTGACTGAATGGTAGGAAAACATTCCCTGAATTATAGGTAGTCCTTGATCAGTGATTCTATCATACAGCAACCATTTACAGT
Organism: Arizona elegans; assembly: GCA_022577455.1. NCBI lineage: Eukaryota > Metazoa > Chordata > Lepidosauria > Squamata > Colubridae > Arizona > Arizona elegans. The sequence goes on from JAKOOJ010000001.1 coordinate 240,578,774, forward strand.
TACAGTGGTAATGAAAAAGAAACTTTGCAATCAATCCTTACTTTTGCAGATCTCTAAAGCAAAGGATAGCTGAAGTAAAATCATAAGCACAGTTATGGTTTCACTAGCGACCACTTTGCTTAAGGACCAAGTTGTCAGTTCCAATTGTGGTTGCTTAAATGAGGACTCCCGGTAGAATTACAAACTTGCTCCAGTTAGATATTTGTCATAAAATTTCAAGCAACTATTTACATTGTTAGTCATTCCTGCTTTGCAATACTAAACTCCTTTATAAGGTAGCCTTGTAATAAAGCCTTTTGCCTTTATTTATTTGTAGCAATAGCAGTTATATCCCTCTATATCAGCGGTTCTCAACCTGGGGGTCGCGACCCCTTTGGGGGGGTCGAATGGCCATTTCACAGGGGTCGCCAAAGCCCTCTCTCGCCCGCCCCCACGCTTTCACTCACCCTCACCCTCTGCCTCTGCTGGATCGCCCGGTCGCCATTCGTTTACCCCGCCCAGTTCCAATCTATTGCTGCCTCCGAAGTCCCAGCTGATGGCTAGAGGGGAAAAAAACTTTAAATTTTTGCCGCGGGTCAAAGAGCCGCCCTACTCTCAGCTGTTTTGCGGAGGGCTCTGTTGCTAGCTAGCTGCAAAGAGGTAAATTCCTGGAGCAGATTTTTTTCCCCCTAGCTATGCTGAAAAAACAAAATTGAAAGTAAGCAGGGTCTTGGCTGCAATGTGACAAAATGAGGCAGAGAGATTTCTTTTTCTTTCTCCTCACTAAAAAAGGTAGGTGCAAACTACAAACAATGGGAAATTTAGGGCAAGAGGAGGTTCAAGATTTTAAAACACAGAAGAAAAAAAGCTCTATTTAACTAGGGAATTGTAATAATTGAGATACTATTAATTGGTTAAGTTGTGGTTTGGAGGAATATATGGGGGAAATTATTTGGTTTATTATTATTGGTAAATATAATTAAATGATTTGTAAGAAATTGGATTGCATGGAAATAATTGGAATATTCATGTTCATATCGATTAATATACAAAAAAGGTAGTTATATAACTAATTGATTTATATTAAAATGTTGAATTTGTATTAAACAACTGTATTACATAATTAACCAAAGTGAGGATGGATATAAAAATAGATGACAATGGGAAGGAGTATAATATAGAATAGAAGGGGAAAATTGAATTTGATTAAGATTAAAGATGAGGATGAAGGGTAATATTGGTTTTAAAAAAATAGATGAGGAATAAATATGGTAAAAAGGAAATATAAAAATTGTAAATTTAATTGAAATGACTAAATACTGCGTTGGAAGAAATATCCTTCTGGGTTCTGCTCCAAGTGGGGAAAAAGACACTGGAAACATGGAGACTGCTTGGAAAGATGGTTTAATGGTGGACAGGATCACATGGCTTGATGGGGCCCATTGTGTTAGTTTCTGTTGCTATTGTGTTGCAAATGTCCTTTGACAAAGGATTGACTTTCTGCCTCTGGCCCATTAACAAAGGGTGGGGGGCAGGAAGGTGGAAGTTGCTTTGTCTGTAAAATATACTTCTCCATTTTTCATACAGGAAAATATAATATTCTGCCTTTTTAATATTTCCCATGGTGAAGAGAAGCAGTTGTGAAATGAGTGACACGGTTGTTAAGAATGGTACAATGGGCATAAATGATGATAACTGCGAAGACTAGTCAAAAGTGTGAGGACCTGTCAGAAATCACATTTTTCAGCCCTTTGGGTAGTCCTTTTGTGCACAGGGACTACTCAGAGGGCTGAAAAAGTTATTTTTGACTGGTCCTCGCACTTTTGACCAGTCCTCGAATTTACGACTGTCCTCACATTTTATGTTTTTTGCCCTATCTTATACCATGTTGAAGAGAAGCAGTTGTGAAATGAGTGACATGGTTGTTAAGAATGCTGCACAGGCATAAATGTGAGGATGGTCATAAGTGTGAGGACCAGTCAAAAGTGCAAGGACCTGTCAGAAATGAATTTTCAGCCCTCTGAGTAGTCCCTATACACATAGTCATGGCCACCCGGTCACATGACCAGCTAGTCACGCCCACTCAGTCACATGACCTCCAAGCCACACCCACAATATAAGCCACACCCACAGAACCAGTAGTAAAAAAATTAGAACCCACGCCTGGTTGGGGGTCACCACAACATGAGGAACTGTATTAAAGGATCATAGCATTAGGAAGGTTGAGAACCACTGCTCTACATAGTGCTTTACAGCATTCTCTGAGCAATTTACGATGTCAGCCTATTGCCCCCAACAATCTGGGTCCTCATTTTTCTGATCTCAGAGGGAGAGAAAGCTATGTCAACCTGGAGCCCGTCAAGATCAAACTCTAGACCATGTACAGAGTTAGCCTGCAATACTGCATTCTAATTACTGTACCACCAGGTCTCCTATATTTATTTATATATTTATCTATTATATCTCTTATATTTAACTATTTATTTATATCAGTTCTATTTTTCCCTTAATCAAATATCAGTTTGTCTGTGGTGCAATTCAAGAGGCTACTTTTTCTACTTGGTGTAAGAACTGATTACCTAAGGAACCCTAAGATCCATACTAAGATGCTTTGGAGCTCTCAGAGGCAGGAGTGTAGCAACTTTCTGCAACTCTTTAAAGCAGCCATATATTTACCTGATCCTGGTCCTAATCCTATCAAAATACATTTGTATTTTGAAACCATATTAAGCAGTTGATTGCTTTCTGTCAGCATGAGGCTACAGTTCCATAATGCACATATTCTTCCCTCCTTCTCCACTTTTCAAAGAACACTTTGCTTTGCATTTCATGGCCTGAACTGAGTTGCTTGTGGGTTGCTGATACAGCTAACATCTCTGTCTCAAGATCCTCCAGTTCTTGGTTATTTCTCAATCTATATCTTTGGGGCATCTTCAAAGCCCTTCTTCCTGTACTGCCACTAAGGGGAACTTAACCCCGAGAGAGGAAACTTTTGACTTCGGAATTTATTGGATGCCTTTATTAGTGCGTTTCAGGGCTTTTTAAAAGTGGCATTTTGGTCTCCCTGATGTGGGTTTAACTTCTCTTTCTGACAGCTGCTTCAGCTATTGAATATGTATCGTATTTTATGGTAAATGTCTATGGAGAAACATCTTCAAAGAAAAACGTTTGGGATATTTTATGGTACTTTCATGTTTGTATCTGATTAGTTAGATTCTTTTTTTTTTTAATTTCTACTGTTGTTTTTATTAACTGGATATGGATTTTCTTGAATTTGAATTACAGCTTCATAGATTTTTCTCACTGGAGTTATTAAGGTATGTAATAATTAAAACTCGTATGTTATTCAGATTTAGATAGGCTTGAATCTTCATTTTTACAACAAGTTGGGTCTATATATCTTTCTAATCTGATTTAGTTTAGGCTGTTTTGAAAAAGAGTTTCCACAATTTAATATTAGAAATCATCCAATAGATAGATTAAGTCAAATAATATATAAGTGTGTGTTTGTGTGTATATATAAACATCTGAGCTATACCTGACTAAATTATTAAAAACTAAAACTATTATTCTAGAATTTATTTTGCCCATTTCATGCAATAATATCTGAATTAGCTTTGATTTTCTTTGATAATCACATTTAGTGAGCTTTCTTTAATTCTCAAACTTTTTTATAATCAGATTGGATTAACCTTTTTGTAGCTTTCCTATATCATTGTTGCAAAAACTCCAGTTTGGTTCAAAATATGAAAGCAAACTTGTTTTTTCATAGCTAGTAGAATCAGCCACATGATGAAACAACACCTTTCTAATTCAGCATTTTCTTTGGCTCTCAATTTTTTCTGTATGAACATCTAAAATATTCACTAGGGTATTTCCTTCTGTCTTTAGTTAAGGGATATTCCTTTGTGTTTTTAAGACCACATTTTAAAGTAATTTATAGTTACTAGTTAGAGTAAAAGCTGCATTACAGGAGTTCAAACTTTGAAATCAAAATACATCTGTTGCTAGAAATGTATCAGAACAGCTTGGTTATAGACCTCCCATATTGCTGTTTTACATTTTTGTCTTAAATCAACTTTGTATTGGTATTAAGAACCTTGCCAGACGATGCATGTCTAGTTATTCGTTTCAATGAAGAACATGGGTTACCTCTACAACAAGGAAGATTCTAATGTATTCAAATTATCTGAATAAACCTGGGAAGTTCAAATATATTAAAATACAACATGTGACATCAAGGCTGCCCATATTGTGCAGTCTCCATGAATTAGCCTCAGTGATTACTGTTCTCCTATATATTAGTATTCAGACCACAGTGCATGAGTATATAAATTTCTGTGCTATTTACAATTATAGCAATGATAATTCAAGCAAGTAAATGTTGCAGAAACTGTGAGAATCAAAGCCCCAACCACAGAGGAAATCAGACATCTAAAACCTTTTGACAAACCCACTGCTTAGTAGTGGCCCTTATCCAGGAAAGCTCCTTGACCTACTCCAAAATGGTTGTGTATCTAATTCTACTTTTCAAATTTAAAGAATTCATTTAAAAACAACAAAACAAAACAAAACAAAACAAAACAAAAACACTTTACCCACCGATAATGAGAACAAATTCTGAGCTTCTAGGTAATACTATAAATACTAAACTTCAAGCAATGACTTTATGGTAAACAATAGGGCTTACTGAATCAATCTGATGATTTTAAGGATGGATTTAAATAAGCTGTTAAATTGTATGATGATTTGTTAGAAGATGTAGTACACTACTTTTATTGCACTCTATATTTTATTATTATTTATAAGACCAGGGGGAACAATCTGTGTTGTTTCATAATTATCAGAAACTCTCTCCTTTTTTAAAAAAATATACCTCTGAGTGCTCTTTCATAATTTCTCTATCTTTCATCTAAAAGACAAAAGCCCCCCATAGACTCATTTTGTTGGAGGAATCAAAGTAGCAGGCCACACTTGAATTATAGATATAGCTCTGAGAAGTTCCCCAACCCTGTTAGACAATGTTTGGAAAAGACAAGTAATGCACCTTAAGTCACAATCTAGAGCAGACTCGACTCTATCTCCAGCTACATGCACATAAGTCAAATGGAGGGTGTATGCACTTCTTTAAAAGCTAGGGGAGGTTACTTGAAGCTCTGAAGCTTCTTTTGAACTTCTGCCTAATATAATGCAACTCTTAATCTAATTTTTTTAAAAAACCCTATGCGAGCAGGAAAAAAAATAGATCTTTGGAAAGACTGAGCATCTTCTTCTAACCAGGAAGAAAATTCAGAGAAAAAGGAGGAGGAATTTTTATTTATTTTATTTTATTTTATTTTCAATTTATATACCGCCCTTCTCCTTGAGGACTCAGGGCAGTGTACAGCCAGAATTAAGAACATGAAATAAAAATATTAAAAAACAATTAATATATATATAAATTTGGCCCAAAAATTAAAAATCACAAACCAATTAAAACATTTAAAATTTCTTCTTAAGCCAGCCCGGCTTGCTGGAAAAAATGGGTTTTAATTGCACGGCGGAAGGCGTTGAGGTCTTGGATTCTCCTTATCTCTGGGGGCAACTGATTCCAGAGGGTAGGTGCCCCCACAGAGAAGGCCCTCCCTCTGGGGGTCACCAGCCTACATTGTTTGGCTGATGGCACCCTGAGGAGGCCCTCTCTGTGGGAGCGCACGGGTAGATGGGAGGTCGTCGGTAGCAGCAGGCGGTCTCGAAGATAGCTAGGCCCTATGCCATGGAGCACTTTAAAGGTGATGACCAACCCCTTGAAGCACACCCAGAAGACCACCGGGAGCCAGTGCAGATCGTGCAGGAACGGTGTTACATGGGAGTGCCATGCTGCTCCCATCACTACCCGCGCTGCTGCATTCTGGACCAGTTGGAGCCTCCGGGTGCTCTTCAAGGGGAGCCCCATGTAGAGAGCGTTGCAGTAGTCAAGGCAAGAGGTGACGAGGGCATGAGTGACTGTGCACAAGGAATCCCGATCAAGAAAGGGCCGCAACTGGCGGATCAGGCGAACCTGACAAAAGGTCTCCCTGGTTACAGCTGTCAGATGTTCCTCCAAGGACAGCTGCATATCCAGGAGGACTCCCAGATTGTGAGCCCTTTCTGTGGGGGCCAAAGACTCGCCCCCAATAGTCAGTGATGGAGTCAACTGGCTATATCGGTATGCCGGGAGCCATAGCCACTCAGTCTTGGAAGGGTTGAGCCTGAGCCTGTTCCTCCCCATCCAGATCCGCACAGCCTCCAGGCACTGGGACATCACTTCAAGGGCATTGTTGGGGTGGCCTGGGGTCGAGATGTACAGTTGGGAGTCATCAGCGTACTAGTGGTATCTCACCCCGAAGCCACGGATGATCTCGCCCAGCGGCTTCACATAAATGTTGAACAGAAGGGGCGAGAGGACAAATCCCTGTGGTACTCCACAGATGAGAGGCCTCAAGGTTGACCTCTACCCCCCTGCCAACACAAACTGCGACCGGTTGGAGAGAAAGGAGGAGAACCACCACAACGCGGTGCCTCCCATCCCCAACTCTTCCAGCCGGTGCAGCATGATACCATGGTTGATGGTATCAAAAGCCACTGAGAGATCTAACAGGACCAGAACAGAGGAGCAACCCCTGTCCCGAGCCCTCACGAGATCATCAACCAATGCGACCAATGCCGTTTCCATGCTGTGCCCAGACCTGAAGCCGGACTGGAACAGATCTAGATAAGATGTTTCCTCCAGGAATTGTGGAAACTGTCGCGTGACCACACTCTCAACAACCTTCGCCATAAAGCGAAGGTTGGAGACAGGATGGTAGTTGGCCAATATTGCCGGATCCAGGGACGGCTTCTTGAGGAGAGGCCTCACCACCGCCTCTTTCAAGGTAGCGGCCTTGAATCAGAAAACAGTAGTTCAAAGAAAAAAGGAGGGTTCAGAAAAATGAAAATAAGAGTGTTAGGAGAGTACATGAGATGCAAGTATACAACTACGGCAGTGTGCAATGATGTCATTCTCCTTCTTATCATTCCTTGTTTCTTTGATGGGCAGATATAACTGCCCATCTCAGTTATAGCAGCTATGGTCAGCTTACAGCAGCAAAAACAATACAAAACATATTATACAATGCAGCTACATCAAGAACAATCAAGAAACTAAACATAGCATGCAGGGGTGAAATCCAGCAGGTTCTGACAGGTTCTGGAGAACCGGTAGCGGAAATTTTGAGTAATTCGGAGAACCGGCAAATACCACCTCTGGCTGGTCCCAGAGTGGGATGGGAATGGGGATTTTGCAGTATCCTTCCCCTGGAGTGGGGTGGGAATGGCAATTTTGCAGTATACTTCCCCTGCCATGCCCACCAAACCACGCCCGCAGAATCGGTAGTAAAAAAATATTGGATTTTACCACTTGTGGCATGTCACATACCATCACTAAAATGATGATTCACATGCCTGGAACATGATCAGTGTTAAGGGCCTTTAGAAGGGTCAGTAGATTTGGGTCAATTGAAGCTCAGGGGGAAATGGTCTTCCATTGGCCAGAGACATCAACCAATGAAGTTCATTTAGCTAATCTGTAACATGCACATACTGAGGCACATGCATGGACTGCTGCATTTTGCACCAGTTGCTGCTCCCAGATGCTAAATTTGATTTAATGAAAGTGTTTCCTATCTTCAATATCTGAAAAAATAATAATTTAAGAGAATTCACACATATACAGTAACAGTTTGCCATTATTAGCAAAGAAGATATCTATCCTGCCTGCATAAATTACTCTCATTTGCAGTTATTTTATGGCATTAAATATATTGCCCCTTTCACATATAATTGAAAAAATACTAAACAAATCTTTGTGCAGTCTATTCAAACCATTAAAATATGATTTGTTATTATTTAGCAAGCACAGAAATGAACTGGAGACAAAAGTTTAATCCTCTGTGGTCCCATTAAGACTGGAAAGCTAAATGAAATTTGCCCAGACAAATCTGTGAGTCATTTAATATAAAACAATGATAATTATGGCTCAGTTGAATTGTGCAGATTTCAGAATTGTTTGGAAATTTGCATATTCAGAAAAAAATTCTCCTCTATCACACAATGAAATAGCACCCAGATTTTTTGGTATAATAAGTTCAGAAACTGAAAGAATCTTAAAAGGGCTGAATAAATTTCAAGATCTGATCATGTCAGCAACCAATTTGTCAATGAAGATACTAGATTTTAATCATGGCAAAATTGTCAGTAGAAGATGGAAATACAAAGAAGCCAAGGATAACCTTAAGCTATTTTAGGCACAGATTGGGATGAAATTTGGATAATATGACAGGGAAGAAGGATAAGGACATTCATGTAAGTTTTGGCCCATGGATTGGATCTAACATATGACTAGACAATAGCTTCTTATTTCTACAGAACCAGCAATGGGCAATGCAGTAATGATACCGATATTATAGAATTGCCCATTGTTGGTTTTGTAGAAATCATCATCCATACTAAAAGATTACAGCCTACTACATCCCAAAATCCTTCCAAAAACTCATGTCAAACTGTAATTTTTAATTTCACAGGAGAGAAATTGTGATATAGAAAGAAAAAAACACATTAATTGAATTAAATGTAAATTACATTTTCACAGAATTCGAACATATAGAATTGTCTTCCTTGTTCCTCACAGTTCTTTGGCCTTAGTCAAGTATTTTAGTATTATTTTTTTTAGCTTTAAAAAGTTTTATTTATATTGTAGTCCAAATCAAAGAAAAGAAAACATTCCAGAGAAGAACTTTTCCATTGTACTATTTGTTATGCAAGCATCTAAAAACTAAATGAAAATGCTAAACAAGTTTTAAGATCTTTCAGTTCTTCACAAAAAGAATATTTTGAGATTAACATACACGTGTGCTTCAGTTCAACCCCCACATTTCTTTGTGTTTCTGAGGCAGGTCTGAAAGGAGGATAGAATTTTATTCAGCTAAAGATTGTAAACAAAATCTTGAACAATCTAGGGTGGACAATAATATACAAATTTGATAAATAATTAAATAAAAAGAAACAAGGTGTTATAGAATAACTAGATATCCCAGGTATTTTAAAACTGAAATCAATGTTAACAGTTTATGTTTGGTTCATAACTCTGTTAATTTGTGGAGAACAATAATTTAGTAAATTCCCAGATGTCACTTCTCACTAGATTCTGCTGCATGCATAAATACCTTATATTTCCCAAATGTCATCACTCTGCTAAACAAATAATTCGTCAACACTGTCAAACTAGTTACTACTGATCTTCTCATTGTTCCTATCACCCATCTCCTCCCACTTATGACTGTATGACTGTAACCTTGTTGCTGGTATCCTTATGATTTATATAGACTCTTTCCTAATATGATTTGATTGCTTATTTGTTCCCTATGACTATCTTTAAGTGTTGTACCTTATGATTCTTGACGAATGTATTTTTTTTTGTTTTTTTTTAAATTTGATTTATATGCCGCCCTTCTCCAGAGACTCAGGGCGGCTTACAATGCATTAAGCAATAGCCTTCATACTTTTGTATATTTATACAAAGTCAGCTTATTGCCCCCACAAACTGGGTCCTCATTTCACCTACCTTAGAAAGGATGGAAGGCTGAGTCAACCTTGAGCCTTGGAGAGATTCAAACCAGCAGTAAATTGCAGGCAGCTGTGTTAATAACAGGGTGCGTAGACCACTGTACTATCAAGGCTCCTTTTCTTTTATGTACACTGAGAGCGTATGCATCAAGTCAAACTCCTTGTGTGTCCAATCACACTTGGTCAATAAAGAATTCTATCTATCTATTTATCATATTTTACAGCATATATGAATATTACCTGCCAAGGTTCTGTAATCCACTAAATCAAACATGACAATAGCCACTGCTGACCAGGTAACGATAAGAGCAACTACAAGGAGCCATGCTGCAGGTGAACTGAAGGTTGTTGCAAAATCTTCTGATACTGATCTCTTGGACATTTTCATATGCGGCACAGGAACTGATCCATTCTTGTTGTCTATGACTGTCGTTGTGGACACAGGTCCTAACAACAATTAAAAGAAATTAAATCAGTGCACAGTGTCTTGACACTGCATTTCCACCATTTCTCTGTATTTCCACTAAGACAAAAAGAGGAAAAAGAGAAGAGAATACAGGTATTCAATGCAGCAAAGATTGACAGGGGAAGTAGCCAAATGGAAAATAATTCCTAAGACAGTTGGCAACCAACCATCGTTCTTAGGAGAAGTATAGGGAAAAGGAGAAGAGAATACGAAAAGAAACAAAGGAAAAGCACAGAATTAAAAAAAATGTCAAAGACACCATCCACAGGGCCAAGGGAAAGGAAACAGCAAGCTTTTGAAAAACACATAACAGTGCCTGTAGAATTGGCCCCAATTTCTCTCTTTCATTATAAGTATACTCTACAGTAAAATGAACCCTTAAATGTTTTAGCTTCTTGCTGTTCTTTATATTCCTATTTTATAAATGCAAATGTATAATGGTTTTTTATTCAAATTTACATTTGAAATTGTTTATATATATATATATAGTGAACACTTGGCTCTACTGCAAGAGGTTTTAAAAATAAAGAATCCAAAAGCTTCCTTTAAGGAATAATACTGTATACTTAATAAATGCTTTATAGCTGTTGTTGTTACTATTTTCCAGTATTACCAAACCATAATGTCCATCTTGCTGTTTGGGTTTGGGATTATAAATGTGATTGCAGTTTGCCTTCAATTGTACCTTGGCTTTCATTACTATTGTTCTTTGTAAGTTGCTTTCTGTTTAACCCTATTTTAGTTAGCCATAATTTCAATGGCAAGTTGGATGTCCACATAAATAAGCATACTATCAAGCAAATACACCTTCCAGAAATGATAAGTATTATCCAAGTTTAAGGTGAAAATTAATTTGTTATTGCAACTTGCCTGCTGATTCAATGAAAGTTATATCCTAAGTACAAGACTAGTAGCAGACTTCTATTTTGATAGTTAAATGTATTATATTATGCAACAGATTTTTAAAAAGTATGAAGAATATTTATAGTCAAAAGTCATCTTTGAGACAAGTTGGATTCTTGGTGATTTATAGGAATATGTTCCTATAAATAACAACAACACCCCAGTAAGCAACCTCAGGATGGCACTTAAACAACTGAGATGATTCAATCATTCAGACAACCAGTTTTGGCTATGAGTTTATACAGCTGAAGACAATGATTCCAAAATAGTCCTCATTTTGAGTGCCTTGCCTCAATGACCTAAACTTTATTTGGGCAACATATATAAAGTAAACTTGCCATATGAAAACAGGAATAAACTCTACCTGATGTCTCACAGGTAACTTCATTAAGAGTTTCTATACAAATTATTTATTCTCAACAGAAATTCGTACCTTATTCCTATTTTTTTTTACATCAGATAAGATATTGAGGATTAAACAACTCTACTAAATCATAATAAAAATAATTTGATTTTCTGTAGAGTGTAATTTTAGTTTATCATTTCAGTGTAAATCATATCATTTACCAATGTGGTAAAATTAGATTATAATTTAATGCATAAAAAAACTAAGTGTACATTATTCTAGGTTTACACAATGACATATAATCAGAAGTGATGCATAATATCTAAGGAAAGAAAAGTGTACTTCTGCCATGATTCCAAATGAGTGCAATAACTTCTCCTATCAATATGACAATCAATGCTTGTTCAAGTTATTTTGCTGCAGATTTTAGGCAGAGAGTGAGATCTTTGCAGATTTAAATGTGGTGACTGAAATTTTGAAACAGTTCCACCAACTGTCAGAATTAAAGTTGTTCAGATGTGTTCTTACAATCATTCATGATGATAACACAATCTCCCAGCTTTGCTAGTGAAGATTCTAATGCTTTTCAAAGTCGATAGACATAATTCTAATTGGCTTCCTTGCCAGCAGGACAATTTTACTCATTTTGCATTGTATACAATTTCCCTTGTTCTTTGTCCTCTTTTCATTTGCATTCTTTTCAAACATTCTTCTGCTGATCAAGTGATTTGTTTGAAACTTAGTATTTCTACCTTGAAATGTCATGTAAGCTGAACAAAATTGGCATAGCTTTTGCCACTACATGAAATGGGTGTTATTGATGAATGATGTATTCAGCTTATTGCACTCATATACATAGATGCAATCTGTATGCTTTTAAAAATATTTTTTACATGATAAAAGGCAACACTTTTTCCATTTTCCAAGACATAATTTTGGTTCCGTCAAATATCTCCAGGAGACAAAGTGTGCCAAGTAACAGTTACAAAGCTCTACTACAAAATGCCAAATTCCAAATCAGTAGCATTATGTGTTCCATCAAAAGTGGAACAGGTGATGCTGCTTAAATACATTCTATTTCAGCTGCTTCTATCGTGATGACTATTATTATATAACAGTTAACAGAGATAACAGCTATCTGGAAAGGCATTATACTACAAAAGAACATCCTGTCCAGAGATCTCAAAATTGTTATGAGCATCACCTGATTTACATATTGGAAAATCAAAGGGAAAGCAGATATTTCTGAAGTCATCCTGATTCACATTCCTTTGCCCCATTTTGACGAATCTTTGCATAAGGATGAACTAATTAAAGAATTCTTTTGCAAATTCTAATTCAAGCTCACTTGCTCTGCAACACCTGGACTAATATGCAGATTGAGGTATATCTATTTATCTGATTTTGCCATTCTCTGTTTTAGTTCAAAAATGTGATGACTGGCATTAGAAATCTTCTGAAGAAAAATAGTGAAGGTAAAATGATGTATTTCTGAGTTCTCCAAAAAGTTCTGCTGCTAAATAGTGAAAATGGAATATTACTCGGTGCTCAAAAATACAGGTAGTTCTCGATTTACAACAGTTCATTTAATGACCGTTCAAAGTTACAACGCCACTGAAAAAGTGACTTGTGACCATTTTTCTCACTTACAACCGTTGCAGCATGTCTTAGATCCTGAGCTCATTAGTTTTCAGAAGAAAAGAAGGAATAGAGACATTTTGTTAGTTTTTTGTGCCTTCAGTTCAGTGCTGACTCCTGGCAATTGCCTGGATTAGAACATTTTTTTTTTCAAAAGTAGTATGCCATTGCCTCCTTCCTAGGGCTGAGAGAGAGTAAATGGCCCCAAATCATCAGCTGGCTTCATGCCTACAGAGAGACTAGAATTCAGCCTCCCAGTTTCTAGTCTGATGGTTTAATCACTTCACCAATCAAGCTCTCAGACCATATTATAATGGTCTTCAAATACCTGAATCAATACAAGTACAACTCACACAACTCAAAATCTATTTTTGTTGCCTCAGTATGAGAGATCCATAATACTTATTTTAAGATACAGAAAGAAATCTGTTTTTTCTAATCAAGAAAAAACATCCTAGTTGGACACTGGAATAGTAGTCTAAGAATATAGTTAATTACCATATTCTTTGCACTATAAAATGCTCTGGACCATAAGACACACCTAGCATTTGGGAAGCAAAACAAGAAAAAAAATCTGCCTTTGCCTCCCGGCATCCATCGGTATTAATCTGGCTAGCATCCTTGCAGCAAACACCAAACAGCCTAGTCAGCTTCAGCACGGTATTGTAGCCTGATTTAGCACGAGCAGCTGATTGGCGGTTGAGTCGGCTTCCTGGAATACCGCCAATCAGCTGTTCCAGCTGATTGCAGCTCTCCATCGCTACTGTCACCGCCTCCGTGCCTCCCATTTTTGGCCTCCATGCACCCCATTTTCAGCCTCCGCATGTTCCATTTTCAGCCTCTGCATGTCCCATTTTTGGCCTCCCAAATCCTGCTTTTGGCCTCTGGCCCTCCCATTTCTGGCCTCCACCTGCCCCATTTTCAGCCTCCGCATGTCCCATTTTCAGCTTCTGCACGTCTCGTTTTCAGCCTCCCATACCCTGTTTTTGGCCTCTGCATGCCCTGTTTTCAGCCCATTCCAGGTGGCCTATTGCTGGCAGTGAATGGCGGTGGCAAGCAGCAGCGGCAATCCACTCTGCCTGGAATGGGCTGAAAACGGGACACACAGAGGCTGAAAACGGGGCACGTGGAGGCAAAAATGGCTGAAGGGTGAGGGCTGGGGGTGGGAGGGGCTTTGGCAACATTCACTCTATAAGACACACAGACAGTTCCACCCACTTTTTTTTGGGGGGGGAGTGCATCTTATATGCGAAAAATATGGTACTTTTTTGCCAGTGCATTCTAGCAGAGACTGTATATTATTCTTTAGCCTTCTGCACTTGGCAAGATTTGCACTTAAAAACCTAAATATTTTTTTTCTGGATAAGTGGTTTCTAGATGACTCCATATTCAAGTACTATACTATACATATTTCATCTTTTCTAGAAGAGATAATTATTCTATAAAAATTGGATTAAATATATACATGCCAAGCAAAATTATGAACAAACCCATTTTCTATATGAAAATATGTAGCAGAGTTTTGAATGAGAAAAATCTACAACAAAATCAATTTCAGGACTGCTTTTAAGGGATAAATACAGAAAATATTCCTTAAAACAGTATGTGACCTGTTATTGCTGCTGTCTTTTATATTTTAAAAATGAATTAATATGGAAATAAAGTGCCTCTTTCTACAGAGTTCTTCCCCTCCTGCTGCTTACATCTACCTGGGGTTGGACCCTGCCTTTGTGATATAATAATTTCCACATCAATCTATTGTGAAGGTTATTATTGCTTTTAACTAAGAACAAAGCACCTGGAAATTTTAAAGCACCTGGAATTTTAAAAAAAGAAAAGAAAAAAGAAATAAATCCAAATATACTTCATAAGAAGAAGATAGCGCTAATTAAGATATCGTTGTTTTTTCTTTACATAGATTTTTCACATTGATAATTGAAATTAATCATAAAGCTAGTATTTTTTCTAGCATTTCTCATTCCTTGTTGTAGTAGAGGCAGCCAAAAAGTGGGACTAGATTGGCCAGGAGATATCTGAATGAGGCATGTTTATATTTATTATAGTTTCTTATTCTCAATCATTGCCAAAAGCAACAATAAGAAAGTGCATTTGCTTTCTTCTATCCAACTACATACTTCAAATCTGACAATGATGAAGACAAGAAATGATGAAAAGATTAGAAGCAGGAAAGAAATTCCTGGTGCCTCAGGGTCATCTCAAGTGTTTCCAAACAAGTAGATTCCCAATTAAAAGATCTTGGGCAAATCAAACTGATCCATTCAAACTGGAAATTTGAGATTCAAGAAGATACAACCCAATTTGTCCTTTAACAAGTTCTAAGGGAAAACTGGTTTAATAATTTAATTCATAAAAGTATTTATCCATAAGCTATAATGTGAAAGCTTTTATTTTATATTTTACAGAATGAGATTAAAATAGTGAGGCTGGTGGATTTTTCAGACAAAATCAATCTTCACGTGTTTCAGTTATCACATCAGTGGTGGGTTGCCCCTGGTTCACACTATAGAACCAGTAATAAAACTGGCAGGAGGCCCCGCCCACCGACCCCGACATCACCAAAATGCTTCTGCACATGCGCAGAAGCTTCTGTGCATGTGCAGAAGAGAGAGCACGCACGGCCCCCATTGTAAACCAGTAGTAAAGATAAGTAGAACCCACCCCTGTATCACATGATTTGATTTAATGAACTCAAGGGTGTCTCTACTTCAATTCACAAATCTACTTCATTTGATCGAGTCTCCATCAAATCAAAGCACCCCTTTAGCAAAGTTTCATTATTCCTCCGCCCTAAGATGGTTCTCTGTAGAAAGAATTAAATGAAGGGAAGGCAGAAATAGTAATCTGATGGAAAAGAATTGTTCGAGTTAGTTCAAAACATCTGGAAAGCTACTGCTTACTTGCCTTATGTAAGAGATAATGGGAGATGTTAAATGCAAGTTGACATCCTCTGGATCTAATTTACCAACAGATAAATTTCAGTAAATAAAGCACAGCAATTCAAAGATAGAACAATTCTGTATTTCCTTAATTCTAAGCATCAGATGACCTGTGTTTCCTTCTGATTTTCTGTGATGGATTCTAGCATTCTAGTAAGCAAGACAAATGAAGCCAAGATAATTTGATGACCTTTGAGTTATTTATTTATAAAATTTATTGGCCACCACAAGGTAACTTGAGGTGGCTTACAATCATAAAAGATAAATTATACATTAATAAGCTAAAACAAACCCAGTGCTACAATCCAATTAATGATGGGGAGAGTGGGAGTAGGATGGGGGGGGAGGTGGGATCTGTTGTTAAACAACTACCTCCACTGTGATGTCCCCCCATTGAAGCCCCAAGCTAGCTGGCAGAACCAGGTCTTTAGGCTCTTGCAGAAAGTCAGGAGGATTGGGGCTGACCTCACACCGGGAGAGGGGAGATGTTCCAGAGGGCAGGTGCAACAACAGAGAAGGCCTGGACCTCACCCACCAGAATAGTCAGGTTGACAGCACTCACAGCATGCCTCCTTTAGCAGTACAGATGGGACAGGCCAATCCCAGTGGGATGCGATGGTCCCTCCAGTATATATAATATAATATAGAAAAGACTCAAATAATATTTCCAGAAAGTACTCACAAGAGTACTTTGAGAGTACTATGAGAGAAAATGGAAGCCTCTTAAGTTCAAAGTAACATATCTATTCAGACCATACATACACATAATTGTAAACTTTTTCAAGTTAGAAAAATAAGATGATACTGAAGTATATTTTTTTCTTTAAAACGTAGAAGTAATTTCATGGTAGTTTTAGATTAGAATTCTGAAAACATCCTGAGCTTACTGTGAATATATATGATAAAGAATATAATTCCTATATATAAATCATATGATTTCCACCCCTTCTTTATTTCTATTATTGGTGTTTTTTTTAATTGCTTTTATGCATTTCAGCATTATTCAAATACAGAAAGGGGTTAGATTTAAAAAAAATAAGACAGCATTGTTGATCCTGTCAAAATTCTTTTGCATATTGTGAATGCATTATGTGGTCCCACACAAACATTTCTATTTTAAATTAATGCAAAGTGATAAAAGTGCAAAAGTTCAGATTGCAGATATTTGGGAGAACAAAAGAGCTGACTTGACTGGTTTTTTTTTTCTCATTGGGTATACTGTGTCACCTGCAGTTTCACAAACACCTTTGTATAGTCATTTCTGCAGAGATGTTAAAACCCAGAAGGAACAATAACTGACCTAACTATTCTTTTTGATATTGTTTCTGTAGGCTAATTATTGAATAGATTTAATGGGTCTCAACAGAATGAATTTTACACTTTCAATCAGTAGTGGTTTCCACTTACCTTCGCTACTGTGAGCGTGCGCTTGTGCCTCTGCACATGTGCAGAACCTTCTGCGCATGCGCAGAGCATCCGTGATTATGTCTGGGTCGGTGGGCGGAACCTCCCTCCGCCACCACTACTGGTTCGCCCAAACCGGGGCGAACTGGTAGAAACCCACCACTGTTTCAATGTACAAGAATATTTTAGAAGGTACATTTTATTGTAATACTTGATAATCAGGGAACCTACATCTCATTAGCTTGAGTGTAATCATTACAGATTTTGGAGGGGGATAGAACCCAAAACATTCTAGAATAAACAAAAACAACTTTGGTCTCCCAGTAAGCCAGAAGGTAATGTGGTTATTGTCCAGAAAAATTTGCTTAGGATGTTCACAAGATTATAAGAATAGCTTTTCTCATGTCATGTTATATTTCAACATTTTGTTTCTTACAGAAGCCAACCAGCTACCTCTGAAGAAAAGTTCAAACTAACAAATCAGAATAAAATACAGATTTACCCCAGAAAGTATCAGTTAAAATTAAGTATTTGACAGATAATTATATATATAAAAAACAGGATATTGTTCTTTCTTACTACACTTGGTTAACTTCAATCTGCATAACCAAAATGTATTCACTAAAATATACACGTATTTTGGAGGAAAAAAAACAACCCAGAAAAATATGAAGGAATCCATAAATACAATCAGGATTTCATAGGCTATTCTATAGGAGTTTTTTGGAATATAGGATACTTTGATTCAATAATTTGATAAAATAAAAGAAACAAATAATACATAGTAGATAAAAATAACAATGAACAGTTTGTTATTTATTCAGTTTTCTGATAACAAATTTCAAGGGTTAAAATTATATACCACTTTATAGTGCTTCTCTAGTGCTTCATAGCCCTCGCTAAGTGGTTTACAGCATCAGCATAGTGTGTATGTATAGTATGGTATGGTATGGTATGGTATGGTATGGTATGGTATGGTATGGTATTGTCTCTTAAATCATCCCTGAAGGTTTGCCTTTCCTGACAACTGATCCTGCAAATGCTAACACCATGGCCTCAATCTCTGACTTCCCGTGTTGAACAGAAAAATGAGGCACAGAAGGTTACTTTCGACAGAATCTCTATAGAATCAAGGATATCAAGAAAACAGAATCTCTTGAATGTTAGGAATGTTCTGCTCCTATTCAAATGAATGCTGGAAAAGTTTCCTTTAACTAGTTAACAACAGAAATAGAAATCTCTCCATCATTCCATTTGTTTATGATATTATATATTGAAGACTTCACCACCTTTCACTATGAGATTATACTATGCACCCACAAGCTGCCAAATACAAATATGCCAAATATAATTTGAAGAGGAACATATTCTTAATAAGATTTTATATAGAAATTAACCTCAAAGAATCACTGCTGTGGATAATTACGGAAGTTATCTTAAATAAATATATGCTAATTAAATGTAATTTTTAAATCCTGGTTAAAAAAAATCTTCATATGTTTATTTGGTTATTTTTACTTAAGACCTTTTTCAGCATAAGAAGTAGACAAAATCATTTCATTTGTTGCTCAGCACAGTTGTTGTTGTTGTTTTTAAATCTATTGTTATTGCAGGATCCAATTTGGGTCAGTCACTGGGACCAGAGATTTAGTCTTCCAAGTTTTTGGACTCATGCTGGAGTCCATCCTCATGGAACTTTTCTCTCATCAGAATGTGGATGGGCTCCAACATGAGCCCAAAAATTCAGAAGACTGAGCCACTGTTCCCGGTGACCATCTGTGATTGGATCCTGCAACATGTATATTTGCCTTCATTCATTTGTATTTATAAGAAAAAGGAAACTATTACCAAATACTAGCATCAATTACTGATAAAGTAATACTAGTATTTAAGAAAGATTGATCTTGATATAAAGCATGATAAATGGATTTTTTTTTACCCAACCCAGGGGATGTGTGAAATCATGAGTGGCACCACTATTATTAACATCCCTACATTTATTATTTTCTTTTAATGTTTTATTAATTTACTTTTATAGTTGTTAATGTTTTTAAAATAATTGTTATGCAATGCTTTTAGGTTCTATGTATCTATATCTGTATCTATTCACACATATACTGTTTTATTAGATTGGATAATTGTCCTTATAACTGTTGTAGAGAAGGTTAGAAATCTCTTTATATATATTTTTCTTTTCTCTTTCTTGCATTTTAGCTTTTGCTTTCATTTCTTTTTCACTTTTAATCTTTATTTTTAAAATGTTGATAAAATTATATATTATCAAAATATATAATATACAAATATTTTATATATTACACAAAATATTTAAAAAAAGAACCGCTGTACAACTTCTCCAACTATCTGTCAAAGATCTCTTTCCTTTGAAAGTTATATTTTTGCCATCTATAAGCTACATGATATTCTGAGATGCTAAAATCCAAACAAAACTTTTCTTTCTTTTTTAAATTTCCCATCTTTTATATTTTACCCCTCTACTAGAACATTCCAACTGAGCTTTACATTTAATAATTGCAAGACTCAAGATATAAGTATCTGCACAATAATAATGCAGATGTTTATATCAGATAGATTATGTAGTAGAAAAGCTCCCCATAACTCTTCTTAGGAAAAAGAATTCTGAGTTACATCAGCTACTCAGTTATTCTTAAATCTTGAGAACTTTCTATATAAACTTTATTAAAACTCTACACATAAAATAGACATAAAAACACATATACAAAAACATATACAAAAACAAAACAAAACAAAACATCTAAAAGAATCCATAGTCTATTTCCACCCTTCACTTTCCTCAGGCATCCATTAACCATTTCTTATATTGTTTTAATCACTATATACATTTCCACGATCTTCTCTTGTTTAATCTATAAAACCCTTTATTATCAAACTATTTTTCTCTACTTTTGTAATGTAACCCCAATTTTTAATAAAACCCTCTGTAAATTTCTTTCTTGTTAGACAAGTTTTGCCCATCTCTGACAAGTCTGTAACTTTAAATAGTCTTCATTATTTAAATACTGATACTCTTCACTGTTTGAAGCTTCTTTAGTTTTCCATTTCTATGGATATAATAATCTTGCTGCTGTAAAAATGGGCAACAATAAGACACATGCTTTTTACTCAGTTCTTCTTCCATTGACTCTAATAAGTAAAGGTCTGGTTTCATCTAAAAAGGGATTTCCATTATTTTTTCTCCAATGTCCTGTGGATCATCAACCAAAAATTTTGGTCCTTCACAATTCCATTACATATGATAATAGGTTCCATCCACTTTTCCATATTGCCAAACTTTACTTGAAACTTTTTATACATTTTTTTGTTTCATAGGTGTCAAATGACATCAATATATAATTTTATAAAGATAGTCTCTTAAATTGTTGAGCAGAGTACATTAAATACTTTAGTCCACATTTTTTCCCAGTGCCAATATTGGCCCCAAATTTAGCATCCATTTAATATTACATCCCTCAACCTGTTCAAGTTTTGTTTTGTATTGGTCACTGGTTTCAACCTTTTGAGCCAGCAAGTAGATTGTTACCTTTTAAAGAATTTTGGTCTTTTGTATGAACCTGGTCTTGTCCCACTTCAACATGTTCTTCTTCAAATACTTCATTACATCTACCCAAACTCTGATCAAAGTAGACAGCTATATTGGCTTTGTGCCTGCTCTTCACAAACATACCACTCAACATGAATATTAAGCATTGCAGAAATAGAAAGCAACAGATTCAGTCTCCAATAATATCCAATGCAAATTCTATTATATTAAACTTATTTTGCTTTTATATTTCATTAACAACTGCAGTGATTTTGGACATAGTGTTGGTCTGTTGAATAAGAGCTTTTGTTACAGAAAGGATGGTTATAAACTTGGGAAAGTAGAATGCAAAGATTCATAATGGAAAAAAATTGCTATGAGATTCCATTGTCAAATTGAACAGTATATTTAAAAGCCTACATTTAAAAAATCCTTCATCATTGTACTGAATAAAACGTTTGTATACATTAATAGTCTGGATATATTAAAATTATTCATGAACTATTGATATTTTCCAGATAACCATTTCTTTATTTATAAGTTCAGATTTTATTCTCTCTAGCCTTCATTCAGGCAACTCTCATATACAACTTCCAAAACTATATAATTACTGAAGACTTTCAGAATTAATAGCATCTAGTCTTACAAAGCACTGAATGTATTTCAAAGATTTAATTTGATAAGGCATACTGTGTAGCATTTACATTTGCATCATGCCTTTAGGTGATTTGTTCTTGAAGGTTCAAATCCTGTGTTTTACTTCCTCTGTAACAACCCATGCTGCACTTCCCTAATTAAACACAGTGGGGGAGATCAGAATCCTAACTTCTCTTTTTTGGGGAGAGAAATATTTGCACATTTTCAAGGCATGATCTGAAAACAAATGCACTATAGAAATATTTGTTTAGTAACATGGAAAACAGCATTTGAAATTGCATTATTTCTACCATTATTCCTGTTGGGCATACCTTTGGTGGAAAGCCAGTTTTGAGCTCATATAATTGGTGAAGTGGAATACTGCAAAAATCCTCAGAACGTAAAATGTATGAAACAGGAAATTAAAATTAGCCCTAAATTGCATGGGGCCAGGTTACCTGCAGAACCATCTTCACCCCATTACGTCAGCTTGTCCCACCCAGTCAGACAGAGATGGTATATTAGAGATGCTGTCAGTTAAAAAATTTCAACTGGTAGCACCCAGGAAGACAGCCTTTTCTGCCATTACTGCCACTTTTTGGAACATTCTACCCCCAGAGGTGAGCCCCCCCCTCCCACTTTCCTGGCCTTTTGAAAATGTCTAAACACCTTGCTCTCCATCTTGCTTGGGGGGGAGGGTCACAAAGAAGCACACAATTGTGGGGCTGAATATCACCTAAAGGCCCTTTCTTCCACCTTTTAATTCTGAATTTTACCTATCTTTTCCTTTTATCTAAATTTTATGTACAGTTTTTATGTTTTAATAGTTTACTTGTACTCCTCCCAGAGTCCCTCTGTGAGGGAGATGGGAGGCTTCTAAATTTGATACATAGATAAAAAATGAATAAAATCAAGCAGGAATTATCCTGCCTTAGGCATGAAAGCTGGCCGGGTGACTTTGAGCAAGTCACTCTTCCTTAGCTCAACTCTCGTCAAGGGTGGTTGTTATGGAAAAGACAGGAAGAGTAAGACATATTAGGTATGTTCACTGCCTTGAGTTACTTATAAAAATAATAAAAGCAAGATAAAGTATCTTTAAAAAGTGCCTGAAAGATTTGCCAGCAAATGTAAGATGGATCCAGAAAGCGAAAAAATACATAAATGCCAAACAACAATATAGTGACTAGGATGAGCTTTAAAATCTACCATCCCAGTTTTATTATTATTTCTTTGTCCTTTTCATTTCTACAGCCTCTCTGTCTAAGCCTGCCTTCCCAAGCTTTATATGACCAAGGCTATTTTTAGAGGTGACTGATGATCAGGTTTTATTAACTAGTACAAATTCCAGCTGCTGAAGAGGAGCAGCTTCTTCCCTTCAAGCATGCCCTTCAGCAAAGCCACAATTTCCTTAAAATATATATATAGATCATGCTGAGTGGCTGAGTCTATTAAAAATAGTGAGTAGAAATCTTTTTCAGACAATTAGAACATCAAGATTGTTACAGTACCTTCTGCTGCAATCTCAGTCATAATGATGATGGTAAGAAATGCACTGTGAAAACAGGTTAAGTTGTATTAGCAGCTCAGAGGATCTGACAGGGCCAATGTTGACTCTCGCAGGAGACAGTGTTTTAAAAGGTGGGACGTCCTCTGCACTTCTAACTTTCTTTGGGTTCTTCTTTTGAGCTACTTTCTCTACAAAGCCCTGCCTTGCCTTCCCCACCTTCGCTAGAAACTAACCCTCTCCCAAGGCAGTGTTCACAGCTACACTAAAGTATCAGCTTCTAATAAAAATAGCCATGGCTCTCAGCAGATCTGTAGCTCAGCTTATTTGGCATCCTAGGCACCACTCAGGGACTTGATCTATTTTATTCAGTTTTAAGCACCCAGCTCCAAACTAGAAAGCCAAGCCGGTAAAAGCAAAGGCAGCACAAAGGAACTGGAAGGAGCTGTCAAAGCCCTAGCCGCTTCTTTTAATATGATTATAGTTCTTTGAGGTCTATGGCAGAAAACATGAAATACAGACTTGACGGTAATCTTATCCAACCAAGCTGAAATGTATTCTTAGCATACTCTTAGCACATTCTTTCCGGGCCTTATTTGGGTTGGGAAGGACACGGTGAAGCCAGCCACAGTGACTGAAGAAGAAAATTTAACTTAGGTAAATTTTCCCCTGTTGAATTCCCTGCTGACATTTAAAATCACTGAAATACTCCATCTCACCCTCTGTTTCTTTTTTTAGTTCTTGCCCCTCAGTTTCTAAGAAGAAATCTGCTGGTTCATACCATGAATGAATCTCTTCCAATGCATTTTCAAATCTCTGAGTGTACATATTAATAGCTATGGTTACTGGCAAATGCAGAGTCCTGATGTTCGCTGGTATCAGTCTAACTCTTGATGGATAGATATTTTTTTAAAATATAAAAAGTTTTTTATTTTTATGTTTAAACAAACAATACATCATTAATTATTCAGTGTGTCAACTGAGTACAAATTTTTGTGTCATCATATCCTTTACCATCATTTTCTTGCCACATTTCTACCTTGCTTTTACATTTTAATTTAATTTATTACATTTTTTCCAAATTTCTTACATTTATATTAATTTTTATGTATATTCATCTCTATCCATTGATAGAATTGCCCCCATATCCTGTAATACTCCTATTCTTCCTTTCCTTTAATTGCCAATGTTAATCTATTCATTTCTGCACATTCCAATATTTTCTTTTTTTTTATTGAAAAAGTTTTCAAATACAAGTTTTTCCCCCTTTTTCCCCCCCCTTCCCTAACCCCCCCTCACGACCCATCCCCCCCTGTGACTTCTTCACAACAATAGGCTATTTCATAACTAATTACATACATAATATCTTTCCTTTCCCTTACTCCCTCCTCAGAATACTGACCCTTAGCATATTATTCTTATAACTCCCATTTTTACGATAATCTGCCCTTTTTCTCCTCCCCTAAACTTATAGTGTATTATTACAATTTAACATTTAATCTTTTATATATATTAATATAACATTTTAAAGCGGCCTTCTCCCTACATCCAAATTTAACATTTATTCAGTTCTATCCAATTCCTCCACTCCCCTAAATATATGACTTAAAGATCCTTTTTCTTAGACTAATCAATCAGTAAACTAACCTATTTCAACCCTTCAATTCCTACAAAATTATGCAATACAATTCTAAATATAATCCACTGCCCACTTTACTAAGATATACACATATCTATATATGCATTCCATTTTGTAAAAAGAAAAAAGACAATAACTTTAAATTTATAATCCATATAATATCTTCTTTGGTGTCTTTCCACTGGATTGTTAAATCCATCACCCATAATAGGGTAAAATAACATGCTGGTGCAACAGTTTGTTCAAAATCTTCAATCATCTTCTGCCCCCATCAGTAGTAGATATCCTCGTATATATATATATAAAAGTAAAAACAACCACCCGAGTGACATTATAATTATATCCATATAGTTATAGTTGTGGTGTTCATCAGGATTGTTGATTCCCATCCTCCTAATGGGTAACATCCAGATCTTCTGCATTACATTTTAATTTAATTTATTACAACATTTTTTCCAAATTTCTTACATTTATATTAATTTTTATGTATATTCATCTTTCTCCATTGATAGAATTGCCCCCATATCCTGTAATACTCCTATTCTTCCTTTCCTTTAATTGCCAATGTTAATCTATTCATTTCTGCACATTCCAATATTTTCTTAATTACCTCTCCCTCTATAGGGATTTTTTCTGCTTTCCAATTTTGTGCAAATATAATCCTCGCTGCAGTTGATGGATAGATAATATGTGTGCCTGTTTCGTTTTTAATTTAATATAAAATGTCTGCAATGTCAAAGCTTAGACAGCTAAGGGAAGTTTGGAAATCTTCAACGAATTACATGATGCTTTATAATGTCCAGATCAGACTGTGAATTCTCTAGTGTTCACAATGGGATATGTTTAAAACAGCATTTTGAGCAGATGTGTTTGAAACAGCATTTTGAGAACCTAGTCTGAAAAATCCATACATTTTCAAACCCCTGTATTTTTATATGTACGCTCTGTTTTTGTGAAGTGATGGGGGGACAAATGTCATATTGTTATAAAGAATGTTTTATAGAGGACAGAATGCAAGATGAGAATTCTTCAATGTGACAGGACCCACTATGATTTAGTTTTCCTTTATTAGGCAGGGAGACAGTAGGCTGAAAGTGAGATATTTGATATTTTTTTCCTTGTTACAATCAAACCATGTCCTGCTGAGATTTAGTTTTCCAGCAATTATTCCTCTCTGTAGGAATAATTAGGAAAAGAGATCTACTAGGATGGCCTGCTTCCAGAAGCTGAATGATTCCAATGGATTCTAGAAGATTTAGCTAAATATGGAATACAGAGGTGACCAAGATGGTTGATGCAATAATTTCTAAATTTCTTCTCCCATGACAGAGATACTTGCCTGAAGGCAATGAGGTAGAGATAGAAGATTATTAGAATGCAGGAGGATAACTTCATGTCAAATCTGATCACTAGTAGAAACTCATTATCACTATTTTATGGTCATGAAGAGTTGAAAAAGCAATTCTCTTGTAACTTTAGCCAAGCTTCCCCAAAAGGCTTGGTTCTTTTTTGGATCTGACCCAAATAGAGGTCATATAGAACCTCAAGTAGATTGTTGCATCACTTCATGGCTAGACACTTTGAAGGAAAATTGATCAAACGTGTCTATAATTTTATTCTACAGTTCCAATAATAGAAGTGTCCATGATTGTTTAATCACTTCTCTAAATTAATTTCAGTGTTAAGGCCTGATATAACATCACCACATGCTTGTTCACCCTTGGCACTCATGGGTTGTCTCATTTGGTGAGAAGATGAGGTTGCCTAATTAATAAATCAGTGCCTGGTTATGAAGACTAGCAAACCAAAGCTCAGTGCAGACAAGATAGACTCTAAAAGATTAAATCTGTAGCTTAGAGGTGCTTCTGGATCAATTTCTGAAATTACAGCATACACTGCATCAGTGACAAGAAACAGCTTTCATCAGTTAGGGCTGGTATGCCAGCTGCAGTCATACTTAGACAGAAATAAGCTCTCTATGATAATTTTTAGATTGCTGCCATATATTTTATATGACCCTGAGCATGCTCCAAAACACCAATTAAATATTGTAGTAAGAATCCTGATTAGAACTGAGTGACATACAGTAAACATAACCAGCTCTTTTGGCTCTTCAATAGTTCCCAATTACTTTCCATTTAAAACTTAAGCCCTTCACAGCATGAGACCACAGTTTTGAAGTAATGACTCTTTCCATATTGTCAAACCCTTTAAGACTGGCAAACTCAAGAGTTAAAAGTCACTTTGACTTCTGAAATGAATGAATAAATGCTAAGGTAACAGAATCTTGAAAGCCATCCAAAGTTATTCTCCAAATCAATTTATACTAAGAGTGATGAAAGTAGCATTACTCTCTTTCTCACATTTTCCTCACTATTTGGGACAAAGCTTTTTCAGTTGTAACCCCTGATTTGTATGCCTCCCCCATGGTAACAAAAGTGATTAGGGGACTGGAGGCTAAAACATGGAAAAACAGTTACTGGATATATCTAATCTAATGAAATGAAGGACTATTAGCACTGTACCAATATTGAGGGGCTCCTACAAGATGAAGGGTTCAAACTATTTTCCAAAGCACTGAAAAGCAAGACAAGAAACAACGGTTGGAAACTAATCAAGGAGAGAAGCAACCTAGAATTGAGGAGAAATTGTCTAACAGTGAGAGCACTCAATAAATGAAATATCTTGCCTCCAAAGGTTGTGGGTGCTCCAACACTGGAGGCTTTCAAAAAGAGACTGGACAGCCATTTGTATGAAATGATATAAGGTCTCCTGCTCAAGCAGCAGGTTGGACTAGAACAGGGTGGGCAAATGTGGCTCTTTTACAACCTGTGGACTTCAACTCCCAGAATTCCTAAGACAACTTGGCTGTCTCAGGAATTCTGGGAATTGAAGTCCACAGGTTGTAAAAGGGCCACATTTGCCCACCCCTGGACTAAAAGACTTCCAAGGTGCTTTCACACTCTATTATTCTATGTTCTATAGTACCATTTCTTTAACTTTTTGGTACCCGGCAAAGACATTCGTATTTTTCTAGGCATTTTAACGATGTGTTGATGTAACTGTGTTATTTTAAGCTTTTTCTTTGCTTTTGTTTTGTTTATGTGATAGCTTATTCTTTTTATACCCTCTTGTGATATTTTAATGTATGTTTTCATAAACTCTTTTAATCTATTTGTACAATTGAATTTTACTGTTAGCTACTTTAATGGCAAAATATATACTCGAGATTTCAAGAAGATATAAGAACATCTTCAGAAAAAAGTTTAGTTCTATTGGATATCATGGCTAGGTTTTGTGTAATGCCTGTTGAATTTGGAGCAATAGAGGGACAAAAACAGCTACAATGTCTACTATCAGTGCTATCAAATTACAAAAATCTGTGCCTTCAGAAATTTTGAACTTTGGTTTCCATCGCCTCTAGCAAGTTTGAGAAAGGTATATGCAAATATATACCGGTAATCTAAATCTTCTGATAGATACAAACATGCCTATCCTTGATTGCTAATAAACTGAATTTGGTTGTCCCCTTTACTTGCAAGTTCTGTCATCAGCAGACTGTGACATATGAGCAATACAGAAATAAATTCATACAAAGCTGTTCTGATATTCTGTTGCCTATACAGATAGTCTTCAACCAATTGCCATTTCTTCAGCAACTGTTCAAAATTATCACAGTGCTGAATGTATGGTGGTTATAAGTGGTCCTTGGAATTCCAGCTCTCCTAGCACCCACATGGTCATGTGATCACAATCTGGTGCTTGGCAATTGGTTCACACAACTGGTTGCAGTAACCTGCAATCACTTGGTCACCGTTTGCAAACTTCCCTGCTGTCTTTCCCAGAAAGTCAATGGAGAAGCTGGCAGGAAAGATCACAAGCCACTGGGGTAGGTCTGCCCCACCTGTTCACTCTTCCTCAGCCTGTCTGCACTTGCAACATGTTGTCCATTTGCATATCCTCATGCACCCTCCCTGATCCACACTGCTCCTTTGCAAGCACACACCACCTGCGATGCACCCTCACACGCCTGCCACACCCTGCATCTCTGACTCAATCTCTTGGAGCTGCATAATGCCTCCCCTGCACTCATGCACACCCTCTCATTTCTTCCCCTATTCTCATCAGAGTGTTTATACTTGAGGTCCCCTTTAGTTAGTGGAATCAAGGCATTCAGTGGTTGTTTGAACATTTGAATTTCATATTCATTTACTAAATACTTTATTTGAAGGTTTAATCCAGCTGGTTTTAAACAGAAACACAGAACTAATCAGAAATAGATGGATGTATTAAATATTGGGAAGGAGGTTTCTAATTGCCATATTTAATGAATAATGAAATGCTGCCAAAACAACACAATATAAAAAATCAAATACATAGGAAAATTGAGCTATTTCTTTTCTTTTTTTTAAAGTAACCCTTTAACAGAAAGCTTCCTAATAAAATAGCCTATTGATCATATCTGGTATACTGACAGGATTGGAAGTGCTACTATATTTTGTTGCCTAGAATCGAATAAAAAGCTATTTTCAAGAGGGACATTCATTCTCCTTTGTTGAAGCATAATAATTATAAACAAATGAACAATGAGGCAGATCTTCCATAAAACAGCAAGCAGGACAGTTATCAATGCATTACCTACCCAGCCAGTAATTAAAGTGTGCTAATTGCATTCATAATCTTGCTTGTGCCACGCTGTCAATAGATAAGATAAAAAACTGCTCAAATGAGCTTTCATTACCGTGTAGAATTTAATGGGGAAAGTTTTGACATACGAAAAGATGGTTTCAGAAAGGTGTGAAATCTGATGCTAAACTACATTATGTTCAATGAGATTAGTCGGAGAGGTATGGATATGAGCAAGAATCACATTTCTTAAACATTTCCAAACAACAAAGCTAAATGTTGGTAGAAGGGGTGAACAGAGATCACATCTAATTTTGGCATCAATTTGTAGCCCCCCCTCCCCAACCCTCACCAAAATGGTTTTATTGGAAAACTACAGAGATAGTTTGATCCAATTCAGTACTCACCTCTGGAGCCAGGTTTGGAAAAAGGAAGTCAGTTCTCCTAACTAGTATGACAAAACACAATGCCTGTTAACACCTTTGTTTTTCAGCAACTTGAGATTCAATTCATAAATCATTTAACAGATTATCAGAGTTGGAAGGGACCTTGTAGGTCATCTAACCCAAGCAGGAGACCCTACACCATTTCTGACAAATGGCAGTCCAATCTCTTCTTCAAAGCCTCCAGTGATGAAGCTCCCACAATTTCTGAAGGCAAGCTGTTCCATTGGTTGATTGTTCTCACGGTCAGAAAATTTCTCCTTATTTCTAGGTTGAATCTCCAGTCTCCATCTATTATTCCTTGTCTGGCCTTTGGGTGCCATGGAAAATAACTTGACCCCTTCCTCTCTGTGGCAGCCCCTCAAATATTGGAACACTGCTATCATGTCTCCCCTGATTCTTCTCTTCATTTAAAGGAGAAATTGCCAAATTATAAGAAATGTAAAAAAAGGCCTTTTCATACTACATTCCCCATAAAATCTGTGTCTGTATATTTATGTGTGTGTGCTATTCTATTTTTTTCCCCAAAACAGAATGTGATATTTTCAAGAACTTTGCCATTTATGCCAATTTGAAATAGATAGGTTCTTAGAGACAGATGGGGTGTTCAAAGCATTTGAGTTTATTTTATCTTAGAAGCACCATTTCAGAGTCACAGTAACTGTGTAGTTTCGTGCTCAAGCATGGAACTTGAAACAATTTGACTTTAAAATATTTTGCACACCCCCAGTTCATAAGGATAATGTTACTCATTCCTGAATGAAGTTACTCATTCCTGATTGCAAGTGGTACAGCAAGAAGGGTACATTACTTTTCCTGTGCAATAAATATTTCAAAGAGGTTATTTAATTACCTTCTAATTGTAGTTTGAAAAAGATAGTTCTGCAACCAGTAGCCACCATGAAGCAGAGGCATATGATAAAGCAAATAAACCTAAGGACTGCTTTACTATATTAGAACCATCATTACGTCATTATTTGTTTTATAGAAGTATAAAACTTCTATAAGAAGTATTAGATCTGGCCTGCAGAAATATAAACACCTACTAGATGGCAGCAAAGGGCAAGAGTTTAGGTCCGTGATGGCGAACCTATGGCATGCATGCCACAGGTGGTACATCAAGCCATATCTGTGGGCATGCAAGCATTTCCCTAGGTCAGCTCCAGTGTGCATCTACGCACCGATCCAACTGATTTTTGAGCCTTCTGGGCCCACCAGAAGTCAGGAAACAGGCCATTTCCGGCCTCCGGAGGGGTGGGGAAGGCCATTTTGCCCTCCCCAGGCTCCAAGAAAGCCTCTGGAGTCTGGGGAGGGTGAAAAACAGGCCTACTGGGCCCACCCATAACCTTTTTGTCGTTGCATGCCAAAAGTGGGGAGAGCGGGGGGGGTTCATACGCGCATGCGTGGGGCGGCATTGAATTATGGGTGTGGGCATGCATGCACGTGACCCCACTGTGCTCCCCCCGCTTTTGGCACGCAACGGCAAAAAGGTTAGTCATCACTGGTTTAGGTTATCTCTTTGCTTCCATCTAGTGCAGTGGTGGGTTGCTACCGGTTCGCACTGCTTCAGGAGGACTGGTAGCAGTAATTTGGGCTGGTTCGCTGAATCGCTAGTAATCACTGGCTGGCCATGCCCCCGAACTGGTCCCTGCTCGCTCACCCCGGCTGCCCAATGCTCGCTCGCCCTGCCCCTCCTCCACCCAGTCACTCCTCACTTATACTATGTAGGTCCTCACTTGCAGCTTGCCTGCCTGAAGCACTGTGCCCCGACTGAGCGGCCCTGATCTGCCTGCCAGGTAAGATCTGCCACAAGCATCGCCTTCCCAACAGCAGATGGGAGGGCAGCTGTGGCTACATCCCATGGCTACATGGTATGGAAATGTGGAGAAACACTTGGCAAAGTTCCTCTCCAACTTCTGGTAACAGAGAGAAGGAAGAGGCAGAAGCGGCAGCAGCGGCAGAAGGCAAGGGGCCAATTGTAGCCAGTGTGGTTACCTGGCAGGCTCCCTTCGCATGGCTCACTTCAGCGCTGCCAAACACACACACAAGGTGGCCTCCTTCGAGAGGCTTCAGAGCCAAGACTTCTTTTTCTTTTCCCCCTCCTGCAGCCATCTTGAGGGCTTTGCGGCATGGAGGATGCTGCCTCCCGAGGTTTGGGGAGGGAAGCAGGGTGCGTTAAAGGTAAAAGTGGGAAGTGGGGTGGGACTTGGTCCTCCTCTTGCGATCCTCTTCTAGGCCCAGATAGGTTCCTCCTTTCAACCTCAGAACAAATACCTAGTCCTGCACTTGACCTGGCCAGACAGTGCCAGTCCCCAGCACCCTCCCACCTGTCCTTCCTTCTCCGGTGATTTGTCATGGGAGCCCTTAGCACACCTGCTCCCTTCCCGAGGTTATTTGGCCACACTTGTGCGCTGTGGGGGCTGGGTGGTTTTCTGGACTGTGCCACCCTGAGAGTGGGCCTTCTGACATTTCAAAAGTGTGTGTGTGGGTCCTCACTGTGAAATCGGCCCCCAAAGCAGATGAAAGGAGTTTCAAAGGGGAGGCTGACGCAGCCCTTTGGGCACTGGGGTTACCCAGCCACCGAACGCTGGACTAAGGTCTGCCTTTTGCCCCTCTGGTGCTTGGCTCTCTGGTGAAATTCCAGGGGGGGGAGAACAGCAGTGGTTGGAGGGGCTGTTGGCTGGATCAAGTGGCCTGGAGGGCTGCGGAGACCAAAGGTCAGGGGGGGCTTTGTTGCTCAGGCTGAGAAGTGATGTGGGAGAGAGAGAGCCAGCTTTGCTGGCTGAGGAACTCTCGGAGTTGAAGTCCACAAGTTTAAAAGTTGCCAAGGTTGGAGACCACTGCCCTAGACCACTTTAGGAGCAAAGTGGTGGGTTTTGCTGGCATTTCAGGAGGAGGAAGGGAGAGAGAGAGAGAGAGAGAGAGAAGAAAGAAAGAAAGAAAGAAAGAAAGAAAGAAAGAAAGAAAGAAAGAAAGAAAGAGAGAAAGAAAGAGAAAGGGAGAGACAAGAAAGAAAGAGAGAGAGAGAGGAAGGAAAGGAAAGAGAGAGAGAGAAGAGAGAGAGAGACAAAGAAAGGGACAAAGAAAGAAAGAGGAAGAAGGAAAGTGGAAGGGAGAGAGAAGAAAGAAAGAAAGAAAGAAAGAAAGAAAGAAAGAAAGAAAGAAAGAAAGAGGAAGGAAGGAAGGGAGAGAGAAAAGAGAAAGAGAGAAAAAAAGAAGAAAGAGGAGGAAAGAGGAAGGAAGGGGGAAGAGAGAGAGAGAGAGAAAGAAGAGGACCACAAACTCTGGCACTAGACGTGGCTTCAGAAGACGCTTTGAAACAGGACAGCAATCTAGGGCTGGAAGGGACCTTGGAGGCCATCTAGTCCAACCCCCTGCTCCAGCAGGAAACCTTATATCATCTGGATTATTTTGGTGCCTCTAACAGAGAGGAAAATTGCCAGAAAAGAGGAGGAGTTTACTAAGACAAGGCTGCCATGCAGAAGAAGGCAGAGATAGTCCTTGACTTATGACCACAATGGAGCCCAAAATTTTGGTTCCTAAGCAAGAGCGTTGTTAGGTGAGTTTCACCACATTTTACTCAATCCATGACCCCTCTTGGCTCTAACAGTCATGTGCAAGCTAGGGAAGAACATCTGAAGGTGTGTGTAATGTTCTAAATGTACAGAAGTTATAGTTAAATGTGTGGCAGAAAGTGGACTCTGGGTGTGTTTTTCCAAATGTAGTAAGTGAGGTTGAATGTGTATAGTTTTAGAAGAGCTGTGTGTGTGTGTGTGTGTACATACATATACAGTATATATAGTAGATAATGTATCTTTTCGTGTGCCTATACACACTCTATACTATGTAATATGTATGTACACATATGCCATATATACATAGGATTAAATAGTATATTTTGGATGTTAAGTAGTAGTAAATAAATAGACAGCAAACTTGTATCTCGTTGAGGCCTTTGAGGCGAGGAGAGGCCAGGCACCCTAACCCTAACCCTAACCCTAATCCTTGACCTGAGTGATGTCAAGTTGGCCTCGCCCATCCAGTCACATAACCACCAAGCCACACCCACCATCACATGACTATCAAGCCACACCCACAAAATAAGCCACACCCACAGAACCGGTAGTAAAAAAATTGGAACTCACCACTGATTTAGTGGCCATCTGTATGTTGGCAACATCTTAACCCACTGTTCCTACAGATGGTGGTTTTCCCACCTACTGCCCCCAAACCCCAAAGAATGTCTCTGGAGGTCTGGAATAAGAAGGAAATGAACTCAGAGCCACCTGCTCCTTCTCATTGTGAAATTTAACCCACTGCAATTTATTTAGCTCCAGATGTGAGATAGGGTTTGCAAAAATAGTTCTGTAAATAAAATTGCACATACTGAGCTGCAGTAAACAAAATAATGGATTTGCTACATTGCACCAATACATGTTCCTCAATGTTGTGTTGCCAGTTTAATGTAGTGTTTAAGGAATTAGGCTAGAAACTGGGAAACTGTGAGTTCTAGCCCTGCCTTAAGCACAAAGCCAGCTGGGTGACCTCGGACCAGTCTCTTTTTGGAAACAACAATTATTAACTTAATAGCCAGCCATCAACACCCTAATTAAAAACTAAAAGCTACATGCAACAAGGACCCATATAAATACAATGCATAGACTAGCCCAGCGCTCATATTATGAAGAAAAAGTTCCCTAAGGATGGCATGAGCCCAAAAGCTTGGAAGAATAAACCTTTAGTCCTAGTGACCATCTCAGATTGGAACCTGCAACATTATCCTGAGACATGTATATTTACCTTCATTCTCCTGTCTCTTTCTCTCTCAGCTCTAGGAAGTAGGCAAGGACAAACCATTGTGAAAAACTTTGCCAAGAAAACAGCAGGGAATCCAGACAGTTGCCAAGAATCAACAATGATTGGAAGGTAGCATCCATCTCTCCCCCCCACAATAAAAAAAACCAATTGTGGGAGTATATCTTCAAAAGTAAAACATTATTTCCATTGTAAAAATAATTGCAAATCACAAAAAGTGGCAGTTACTTATTTTAAATGTTATATTCCATTTCTAATATTTGGTTACTACACAGTATACCCTCCTACAAATGTTCTGCTTATTAACAGGCCCATCTATATCCATGCAGCCATATCCTTGAAAATACTTGGCAGATACTGTATTATTGGAACAGAATTACCACTGACATACAGAAATGATACTTACTCATAAACTATATGAGTAATGCCAGGACATACGTTTCTTCACTTTACATGAGGAAGACAGGAATTCTTTCTACACTATACTGTACTTGTGGACATTTTTGACAATCTCTTTCATTTCACTGGGTCCTGAACTGTGATTTTACTCTGAGACCTGCAGGCTTCCTTCTAAGCTGTTTGCCTTATCTAGAGGACTGAAGATAAAGAGAAAATTGGTTTCTGTAATATTTAATTATATCTTGTACCTCTAGGATTCCTCATCTCATATTTACATCTTGCCTTTAAAGCTGAAACAGTTTCTTGTGGAAAACTCTGAATTCCATTAATTCTTTTGATGTCCTGCATATAAACCTGCATGTTGTATTTTGGTATTAAAATGTTGTAAGCAAGTAATAAAAATATTCTGATAGCAGAGAGATTCAATGGCACAGAAACTCCAACTTCTTGAGTATCATGGGGAGAAAATAAGTACATCGGCTTCAAAGCTAAAACATTTTTCAGCTTTTCTTAGGGAATGGAAAGGATTTGAATCCGACAGATCCAGAGTTTTTAGTGACCTATCTTTAAGACCCACTATGACATACTAACCAAATGCTCTATTGACAAAGTAATAGCTCAACCTCCCACCAGAGGAGCTATGTAAGAAAATCATTCAGATGCGTACAAATACAGTGCAACAATCCAGAACACCAGAAAAAGAAACAGACTGCCTGTATAAAATGGATACCGATGCAACTTTATCTAAAGTGCCTGACCCATTACAGCACAACTACTCAAGTTATGAAAAGGGTAATAACAGAAATATCTTAGCAGCAACCAGCAAATATTGCAACCACATGGGATCATCCTAACACCAACCAATTAAAACCCTCCAAAATATCTTAAGTAAACCCAAAGACCCAAGAAGAAAAAACAGGAGTCATCTACAACATACAATATAAGGACTGTAACAACCACAACCTGTATATGACAGACAGGCTGAAGATTAGCAGGCTAGCAGAGCGCATCCAATTAGTAGTCAGAAGACACAATGAAAGCTCTTTCATCTCATAATACATGACAGACTAAACTATACTTGCTCTGGGAAACTGTGAGCATTCTAGACCAAGCTAAATCCAAAAACATGAGGGATTTCTGGAAGTTTGGCACTCAGATACTTTAGCCATCAATAGACACATAAAAATAAAATACATTTGCACACTATTCAAAAAAGACAATTGTCAAGGCTGACTCATAATGCACCTCTACTCGTAACTTGACAACAGAAACTAAGGGGAATGCTTGGAATGTATTGGGAGCTGGGAGGGAGGCGAGAAATTTATGTGAGCCATTTGCAGCCTGAGAAAATCCTGACACTTCAAGGCCATGTGATGGGAACCTTCTGAAGGTGCAGACTGTTTTCCCAAAATAAAAAAATGTGTGGGATTGGTGGATAATGGCAATGGGTGACCCCAATGGGGAAAAGGGGAAATTAACTATGCTGTTTTTCATCCAAAAATCTCACTAGCTTCACTTCTTCTGTGCCTCTATGGAATTATCAGTAAAGTTATACTCTTGGTAAAATAATGTCCCAGGTGTTTCTTTTGCTGCATATGTCAATGGGATGGTTGACAACAATAAAAATATTAAGAAGGAAACAAAAAGACCAGAACTCACCCTCTTCAGCAAGCTGGATTAACACCAGTAAAACAACCAACCAATCAATCAGAAAAATAATACCCTAATCAAGAAATTATTAACACCAGTAAAACAATCAATCAATCAGGAAATAATACCCTAATCAAGAAACTATTAAGAAATAGTTCAACTATTAATAGTTCAAACAATGAAACTGAAAACAATACCTTAATCAGTACCAGTACCAAGGAGACTGGTGGCTCAGTGGTTAGAATGCAATATTGCTCTGCCCACAGTCTGGAGTTCAATCCTGATGAATTAAAGGTTGACTCAGCCTTCCATCCTTCTGAGATCAGCAAAGTGAGGACTCAGATTGTTGGAAGCAATATGCTGAGGTTGTAAACAACCCAGAGAGTGCTGTAGAGCACTATGGCATGATATATAAGTCTAAGTACTATCGCTATTGCTAATCAAAGAATTACCATGGGAAAAAAAAAACAACCCACACCTCACCATCAGTGACAGGGCAAGCTACTATACATAAATAGCAAGTCAACCCCCATAAATAGCGAGCCACTCATTAGCACTGATGTTATCTAGTTGGGAAACGAAATGTCTGCAAAGAAATAACTAAGGTCAGAGAGCACCAAGGACTCCACAGTATCTTTAAGTGCAAGGACTAGTTGTAAGTCACTTTTTTCAGTGCAGTCATAACTTCAAATGGTTGTTAAATGAATGGTTGCATGTTGAAGACTACTTATATCAAAATATTCCTCCAAGGAAAAAGGTCATTCACAAGACCCCTGAAATTAGGCAAAGTAACTAGCAAGTCATACTTTGGCTAGTTACTTTGATGCAGCATCCCAGACTCTAGGAG
The DNA here is from genome assembly GCA_022577455.1 of Arizona elegans. Classification (NCBI taxonomy): domain Eukaryota; kingdom Metazoa; phylum Chordata; class Lepidosauria; order Squamata; family Colubridae; genus Arizona; species Arizona elegans. The sequence goes on from JAKOOJ010000001.1 coordinate 240,616,206, forward strand.
GCAGGCTGTTCAACACTTAATAGCCTCTGCCCTGCAGCCTATGGCTGTAACCCAGGAAGACCGGGAAGATCCTCACATGAGACTTGGCACTTGGGTGCAAAGCAGCAGAGCAGAGCAATCAAGGATCAGCTGCCTAGGATAAGAACCAGCTGCTTTCACTAAATTTAGCTTAGATACATCTATCCCTGAAAAAGGTGTTTTGGGGGAAGGGGCAAAAACATTCATAAAATAAGTATTTGGCAACATCATACCTTGCAATGATTGGGCCTGGCTGATTTCTACCACTTGCTATTTCAAATTTAGAAATATAATCCTTTCACATTCCATGAAATTGAATTCCATTCTGATTCTCATATTTCTATTCATTTTGAGAAAGTCAAAACAAGATAGTATCAGTTTTCAGTATCTGCTCTCATCTACTGGTCATCCAGATTTTTGCAACTCAGATCTGGTTGCTATTTTATATATTCTCTTAAAATGTTAATTGCCATTATGCTAGTATTCACTGCTTAATGACTTTGAGCCATTTACATGTGTTTGTCCTGTGAGTTAGAAGGGTTAAAAGAAGACATACGTGCTTGTTCATTCACTGACTATGTTCAATAATGTGCTTAAACAGATTAAGTAGTGACTTAGCAGACATATTTGTATAATATACTAAGTTCATGACTTTTTGTTTTTGGGAGGCAAGTGTTTTGTGGCTTAGTGTGTTGAGTTTACCTAGCCCATTCATTAACTTGCTTTCCAGATACAATTCAAGGTGCTGGTTATCACCTTTAAATCCCTCCATGGCATAAGGCCAAGTTACATATAGGATCACCTCTTCTCAAAGATATGTGCTCACTAGGCCAGATAGGATGGGCATGTCCCAGGTCTCTTCCTTTAAACATTGTCATTTGTTGGACTTTGGAGGTGTGCCTTCTCTATGGCCACCCTGCCACTTTGCAATAGCCACCCACATTAAGATTCAGGGATCCCTTACCCTTTTAGTCTTCCAGGAGTCCGTAAAGATCTGGCTGTCCTCCAAAAGCATTGAGCTAGGATGGGGTTGAGTCAAGGGGTCCACAGAATGAGTGATCTGGTGGGAAGGGTGTGACCTGTTTTTATATTTCTGTTTTTATTAGTGGTTAGCAGCTGCCTAGGATCAGTGTCAGATGGGCAGATATGGGTTATTTCAGAAACTGGATTAATGAGATGCTGACAAAATAATAAATAAGAAAGTATAATCAACAGTAGGGTTATTTTCACACAGTGCACAAAGCTGTTTTCTTTAAATTTGTATTATTCTGATTGGCTGAATAAAAGTAAAATCAAAAGCTACTGTCCATACAATATTAGAGGTAGCATATTTAGGCTACTGAATTCAATATTTTCTAGTAATTATTCACATTTTTGCAACTCAGATTCAGAAGCCCCATGTACCTGATGAAACCTGGCACACAATCTGCTAGGGCAGCTAGGTTAAAATAAGATTGAAATTTGGAGTTAATGTGTCACTTGGTACAAGTGAATCTATATACAATAGAATCATAGTTGGGCACAGAGAGTTCAGGAATAGTAGATAATTTATTGAGAAAATGCCCTTTACTGGACTGCTAAGACTGGTTGCTGTCTTAGACATTTAGCAGCTTTTGATACCTTCCTTTTCCAACTGTCTGTGCTCTGATGATTTATAGCATAATGAGGAAACGGAAAGGGAAGTTAAAAATGCTGGAGACTTTGGTTGGAGCTAAATGCTTAATCAACCTGATCTCATCTGCATTTCCAAGTTCTTATAAAGAACAAAATATAATTATTCTTCAGGTTGTGCACATCTCTGAATTTTGTAGTGCAGTTTTCAGCTAAACTGAGAAACAAAATTCAAATAACAGATGATGTAGTATACATATTGGGTAAAATTAGGAATGTAAAGAAATGTTTGGGTTTTGTAAAAATAACTATGCAAATAAGTAAATAAATAAAACTTCATATGGTGAGGTCAATATTTCCCAACTGTTTAGGGAAGAAAATATTGGTATTGGAATTTTCGAATTTTGGAATTGTCTCTAGAAAACAAAGCTTCTTCAAACAAAACTGTGACACAATTGCACCACTCCAACAGTAGTGCCCCACAGTTCTCTACCATTATTGATTTGCTTTAAAAACATCAAAGAAAAGTGTATTATTTGAACAAAATATGTTTAGATTTTGGAGGAAATAAGACTGCAAACAGGGAGAACCTAGAATTCAGTCCTCTCTGCCTGATACGTTTATACTTAGTTACTCTCTGCCAGAAGTGCAGCTTTTCATTCTGCATTTTCTGAGATTTGAACCATTTTATCAGCCAGACCTCAGCAAAGGCAATAGCGAAACGTGAGTTCAAGGTAGACTGCAGTGACATAGATCTGTTGAGATCAAGGCTGAGATATTTTTGCTTAAAAGAAGCAGAAATTAGCATCATCCACTTTTTGGTAATACTGAGCCAAGCATCCCCCGTTCTCTCTGGGAAACACTTTACTCTTGAAAGTAACACTGGACCCCAGCTGAGAAACATAAGGCTTAACAGCTATTTGTGTATGCTTTCAGGCCCACTTCTGCACTCAAAATCAATTGCGCTCAGTGTAAAGAACAGCAGCTTGATCTCATGTACATGAAATGCCAGGAGGCCAAAATGACAGACAGCCTGGCATGATATAAAATTCCCTTTCTATTTCGCTTCATGGAAGAGTTGAAAGTTTTTCTGCTGATAGTTTTGACCCTTATGGTCACCCTTATGGTGATTCACAGCATGCCTGTGCCCTCAAAACTCCTATCTGTCTTAAGTGACAAGAAGAATATTGCACGTTTCACGGTTTGGAGTTCAGCTGTTTTCTGAGTGCTCAATTTCCAATACAATGAATTTATCAGTGATAGGTTTTAAAAATCAAGTTTACATAACAGATCTTGAGGAATGAATTTCAAACCCACCTTGCAATCTTGAAATATTCAGCTTTTTGCAATCACTTTTCTTTTTTGTTTGCCAGAAGAGGGTTTCCATAATTGGCTGTTTGCAATTCAAAGAAAGCTCAAAGGTTCCTTATTGCAGATCTTTTTAAAGAACTTTCTTTTAAAATGACAGTATCTCATCTCTTTTCCAACCTAGAAAAATTTGACCAATCTTTTTTGTTTCATTAATTGGAGCTACACATTCTCATGAATTAAGCCACCTTAATTCGTGCACACACACACACACACACACCAGGAATGGGTTCTACTTCCCTTTACTACCGGTTCGTAACGGGAGCGCGTGTGTGCATGTGCAGATCACCAAATAAGATGTCAGGGTGGGTGGGCGGAGCCTCCTGCCACTTTTACTACCGGTTCTCAAGAACCGGAAGCAACCCACCACCGACACACACACGAGATCACTTATTTTTGGTACATATCCAGAGGTGGGTTTCAGCAGGTTCTGACCAGTTCTGGAGAACTGGTAGTGGAAATTTGAGTAGTTTGGAGAACCGGTAGTAAAAATTCTGACCGGCCCCACCCCCATCTATTCTCTGTCTCCCAAGTCCCAGCTGATCGGGAGGAAATGGGGATTTTGCAGTAACCTTCCCCTGGATTGGGGTGGAAATTGAGATTTTACAGTATCCTTCCCCTGTCATGCCCACCAAGCCATGCCCACCAAGCCACACTCACAGAACCTGTAATAAAAAAAATTGAAACCCACCACTGTACATATCTGTAATGTTAGAACAAAACAGAAATGATCTATGGATTTTTCCCATCTTATTATCACTTGGATATGTTAATTTTAGAATAGTCAATACTTAACAGCAAATTATATTATTTTTCTGTTGGAAGATTTAGCATTGTGTGCTTTCTGCATCTATAAAGCTGATGAACAGACACACTCCACATTTTTATTTCTCCCAGTTCCTCTTCAGTAATATGGACTCTCTTTATATATATACATCGAATTTGGAGGGTGCACAATGTGGTTTTAAGCTACAGACTGATACAACTTAGCTTTTCTATCATTTTACTTCATGAATAAAGATTATTTTTGTTTCCTTTCAAATAATAACCAGCCTCCACAGTTTTTTTCTACAAACATTCTTAAAACTTCATCTCTAAACATTATTTCCCCTGAGCAAAGCTACATGCTCCAATATTTTAGTCCCAAATCAGAGGACACTTTTCTGAATGCTGGTATACATTCAATAAATCTGAAGATAATATTGCATTTACTTGATTTTGGAATTTTTATAATGCTTTCATTTTGCTTAGTATATAAGAATGTAGGTACTGATTAAGTTTCTGAAAAAGAGGCCTTGTCGTTTAGAGCATTGTTAACTGTCACTAATGAAAAATAATTCTCTTGGGCATCATCTTTCTGAGTTGCATGTCCTGAAGTGAAATGTGGCATTGAAAAGTGGATTTTAAACTGAATCGCTGCAAAACGTGGCTTACATCAGATTCCAGGGAATTGTGGTTTATGAATCTATTTCTTTTTAGCAACCACAAAATTCATCATATTAACATAGATAAATTGAAGAGTTACAATAATACAAATTCCACTGAGAAATAGTGTATATAATCTTTATGGAAACATGACTAATATTCATCAGCTATTTCTTTAGTGGCTGTTCTAGATAGGAAGGATTTGCTTAACAAGCTTGGCAGCTGCATGTTATCTACACAGAGCACGCAATTGCTTGGAGTTTGTTCTGAATTCAGTCTGAGTCCCAAAATACAGAACTGTGTTTGTAATCCAAGAAAAAGAAGCTAAGATTCAGGAAAAGAGAACTTGCAATTACTTCCATCTGCTGCTTCCCTTTTCCATTAGCTTTTATATAAATTGATTTTGCAACAGGACTAGAAGAGTTAAATTATATTATTTACACTGAAAATTCCATTTTAACCCATTAAATTGGAATTGGAATTCACCTAAAAACAAAAGATCTATGACAGGTTGGAAGTTCCTAATAGCATTCTCAACACTTACATGAATTGACAGTTGACAGTAAAATATTACTGTCATGGTTTGTGCAAATATAAATCTAATGGCCATCTTGTTCTGTGTATTCATAAAATGAGGATTTTTATTTGTGGGGGTATTGGTTAGAAAGTCTAAGTCTAAGACTTCATATCTCCTTCCTTAATCAGACATAAAACATCTACGTATTGCCTATAATTACTTGAGCCATGCTATCTGTAAGCATAGTTTTGTAGGAGTTGGAAGGGCATGGTTTGAGGTATGTGTGGCATGGCTGTGGTGTGGCATGGTATGCTATAGTCAAGGTTGATATAGATTTTTAAAATCATTTGTTGAATGTGCAACAATGAGGATTTGGAAGAGATATAAAGTAAGTTAGACTTATAAAATTCCTTTAGGCTTATCATCCCAAGAATCTTTTTGTAGAAGAGAACTGATAGCTACACTAACTTGGCTGACCTATGCTGATTTATTTTCTCTGAAGGGAGAACCTAAATTAAAAATAGAGATTTGGAAAGTGATAGTTATATTTGTCGATGGTTTACCTACCCTAAGTTGATAGGGAGATTTAAACTGGATAAGAAGAATTCTGTTTTTATGAATGAGAAAACTGACTTTGAATTGGATTTATTTTTTATATCTTTTTATTATATATATATATATGCAAAAAATTAAAATCTCGGGTGTTTTCCCGTGTCATGTTAAATAAGTTAGTTAAAATGTTTAAAATTCTGGTTAAACCCCGAGATTTTAATTTTTTGCATATACACACCCGCGAAAACTTAAGAAGACAGATATATATATATTTCTTTTTTGTAGGTTTTATGTGTATGTCTCTTTAGCCAGGTTCTACCTACGTAAACCAAGATGTTATGCAGCCCTAGTTCAGTGAACTCACAATTCACTAGTTTCTGGGCTTTAGCTCCTTTCAGAGCCTTCTAATGTGGAAAACGTGGTGTGGGAGCACGGATATCTGCTCCTCATGTGCGATATTGTCGCGGCATCAGCTAGAAGTCTCTTTGAATTGGATTTATGTAGCACTGGCAAGCATGTTATTGCTACGATGTATATATTACTATTTAAAATGAATATGGAAGATGAATATGTCAAAGATTATATGATTAAACAGGCAAAAATATTGGATACAACATAATGCTTGATCAACAGGAAAATATGAGCAGTAAAGGGCTGAAACTTACATTGAATTTATTATTTGAAAGAAATGCATAGAGATAGGAGGACACACAAATACCAACAATGAAAGAATGGATGGTGACGTTAATGGAGTTGGCAGAGATGGTGAAATTGACTGCTTTGATTAAGAACAAGACTGTCTAGCTTAGTATCTATTTAGAATCCACTTTTGGAATTGTTTGTTTGATAGAAATGAAATTTTAACTTTGGGATTTGATCACTAAAACTGTTTTTGACTACAAAAGTACTATGTGCTTTGGATTGCTCTAGTTCAAAGGATCATTGTATTTTTTGCTGCATCTGTACCAAAGGAAATCACAGGTTACTCTTTTCTATAGCTTTTTTCCTTTCTTGTCTGCACTCCACTATTTTTTCCTTGACGCCCTCCCTTTTCTTTTTCTGACTTTTTCTTTGTTCTTTTGTGTTGTACGTTCTTTTGAAATTTAATACAATTTTCTGAAAAAAGAATAGTTTTGTACAACCTGAGAACCCAGAATGCTGTCAGAAGCTACAAGGTCTCTATGTGAAAATTGGAGATTGCAACAATTATACTCTGGAAAACAAAGTGGGAACAACCAATGTTCATTAAGATCAACAGAATACGGAGGAGAAATACTGTAATATGACATATATTTTGACATTATGTACACACACACCCATGATACCTATATTGGCACAAAAGGCAGGGTTTTGACTTACTATTAGTGTGGTCAGGGTGTGTGTGATCGTTCAGTGGCTAAAGATGCTGAGCTTGACAGCTGGAAAGCTGACAGCCATGGTTCAAGATCTGAGCACCACATGATGCTGTGGGCTCCCATTACTTCCCCAGTTCCTGCCAACCTAGCAGTTTGAAAGCATGCGAATGAGAGTACATAAAGAGGTACCATTTCAGTAGGAAGGCAACTGCGTTCCATATGCCTCAGAGTATAGTCATGCTGGCCATATGATCACAGAAGGGTGTTCAGACAATATTGGTTTCCTCGGCTAAGTAATGGAGAAGAGCACTGCTCCCTAGAATTGGACATGACTGGACAGGATAAATCTTTACCTTTAATTTATATGACCTTTAAAAAAAATCTTGGTTTGGTGCAGATGCCCTCGACAGTATTGTACTGAGAAAAAAAACCCAGTATGGAATATGAGTATCCATCCATTTTTCTGCACTGGAACTTGGTATTTGAAGATTTTGTAATAGGATATGCAATATGTGGTGGTTCTCAATATTTGAATGCCTTCCACCTCCTCATCTGCTTTAGCATTGAACAAGCCCACTCTGTTGAATGGTAAGTCCTCTACTTTGTACCATGTCTCATTTAAGACTAATGTTTGAAGAGTAAAGTAAAATATGGCAGCGTACAATGAATCTTGAATAGTATGCTCAATCATCAGCATATTGGACAATAGTTGTTCTCCAACAAGGACTCCAAGGACTTAGGGTCCATTATAAAGCTGATGTCATGATTGCAGATAATAGATTTGGGAGTTTTGATAGCAGTGATCCCAAAGCAGATTCATGAAGATCTTGAAGAGCTGCTTTAGCAGGTCTGCTTAGTTAAACATTAGCAATAGGGACAACAGTCTATTTATCAAATGCTTTTCTGACACATTTTATTTTATTTTATTTTATTGAATTTGTATACCGCCCTACTCCCGAAGGATTCAGGGTGGTGAACAGCCATAGAATAAAACATATAAATACAAAATTTAAAATAGAATAAAACGAATTAATTTGGCTGAACAAATTTAACCCCAATAATTTAAAACCAAATTTAAAATTTCCATTTAAAAAGGGGAAAGACTTAGGTCAGGCCAGCTTGATGAAATAGGAAAGTCTTGAGCGCATAATAAGCATAGGAAGTTAATGTACTACGGCCTTAAATATCTCTGCAGAATTATTATTCCAAGAAAAATAAAATATCAGGTTACAGGGAAAAAAGGGAATAGAGAAAGAACTTCCAAATTAGTTATATCATTTTGTCCTTCTCGTCAATGAAAAGCATATAAAGAAGACAGGAGCTCATCAATAACTTGTATAAGAGGTCTTAAAGCTAAAAAAAAAAAAACCTTCCTCATGTGACAAAGCTGCAGCATTTTTGAGAACATATAATACCTAACTTACTTTTAAAGGATGCATGGTGAAGGAGTACTGCTGGTTCATTTGTAGACTAATGAAGATTCAAGTGTTCATTGTCTAACCCACCCTGGAGAATAACATTCCGCCCCATTGTTCAAATTTGAGCTTCCTCATTGTTAAAATTGAAAACTGTGAGAAAAGACATAAAGTTCCTATCCTAATCTAGAGAGATATACTTTTATTCTAAAGGAGAAATAATTCACTTGTTGGAATTCATTTTAACACTCCTGCTTTTATCTTTGTAAAACTTGGTCATGAGATTTGTTCTTGGGAAAAAAGATTTAGGCAGCTGCCAACAGCCTGTGAGGAGCAATGTTTAATGTTAAATTTTTGGAGCATAACAAAAACCTTACTTCTAGAATACAATATACTATGGCTAGTATATAGCGATTGTGGAAAACTCCTTATTCCTACAGCAACCTTATCAACCTTCTATTAGCAATAGGGTCTACAAGTCTTACTTTTCTCTCCCTGATGTCATGCCACATAAACAATAGGAAAGTCTGAATGGTTTTGCAATGAAGCATGGAAGAAGAGTACAATCCTGCAATTGTCTTCTAAATTTCATTTTCTGTAAACGAATAACATCTGATAAAAATATAGAGACAGAGATTTACAGAAAACAGCTTTTTTCGGTAGGAAAAGAGCTTTTTTTTTTTCATTACAGTATGTCCTGGCACTCCTAATTTTATTTTCTACATTATACTGCTGGTCTTGTCTCATTCTTGTATTACGATTTAAGCAATCTAACCCCCAGTTTTCCATATCACAAAATCCTTGGAAATAACAGAAGAAAGTGACGAAACTTAGGGCAACACATATGAAGAACGGTTGCAGAGACTGGGTATGTCTAGTTTGATGAAGAGAAGGTCTAGAGAAGACATGATAGCAGTGTTCCAATATCTCAGGGGTTGCCACAAAGAAGAGGGAGTCAAGCTATTCTCCAAAGCACCTGAGCATAGAACAAGAAGCAATGGGTGGAAACTAATCAAGGAGAGAAGCAACTTAGAACTAAGGAGAAATTTCCTGATAGTTAGAACAATTAATAAGTGGAACAACTTGCTTGCAGAAGTTGTGAATGCTCCAACACTGGAAATTTTTAAGAAGATGTTGGATAACCATTTGTCTGAAGTGGTGTAGGGTTTCCTGCCTGGGCAGGGGGTTGGACTAGAAGACCTCCAACTCTGTTATTCTATTCTATTCTATTCTATTCTATTCTATTCTATTCTATTCTATTCTATTCTATTCTATTCTAGAATATGGCGAACCTATGGCATGCATGCTGGAAGTGGCACACAGAGCCATCTCTCTGGGCACGCCAGCCGTCCCCCATTGCTCTTCTGGGTTCTGGAAGACCAGGCGACCTTAGCTCTTCTGGTTTCCAGTGCTCCCCCATGCACATGCTCCCATTTTAGCACTCGGTGCTGAAAAGTTTACCTCACACTGCTCTAGAGGTGCTATGAAGAACGGGCTATTTTTGACAAAGAGGATATTCCTATGCTTCTTCCCTCTCTCTTTCTGGCTTCATAGCTGGAGAGCTTGGGAGAAAAGTATTAATTTTCATAGGAAAGTCCATTCTGAGACTCCAAAATTCTAATAATCTCTAGAGTGGTTCGTGAGAGCTTTCTTTTCAATGACTCCTGTATGTTTCTGAAATGACTTGTTCTGATTTGAGGTATAGAATTTATTTAAAGTATAAGTTCCATGTCCTTTGCTGTAAACATACAGTAGCTACTCATACACACAGAGAGAACACAGCTATAAATAACAACATAATAAATACTTTAATTAAAAGTATATAATTTTGAGACTTTCAGAGGAAAATTCCTAAGTGAATAGCTAATAATAATAGTCTCCGTCTACCTTCTTACATCTCAGTGGTACATTCCTCTCAGATACTTCATTATTTTACATAATCAGTGTTTTCCCTTTTTTCACTGTTCTTTATCTCCACTCCTCTCTTATTCAAAGAATTTAGAAATTAATTTACACAAAAATCCCCATATGATACATTTAGGTCTACAGCAATTTCACCTACTTAATCCATTTATTTATGCAATCCTGTATTATCAAATATATGAGGATGTTTAAAAATGTTATTAGTAGGATGGCTATAACGGTTCCAAATGAGAAATGGAAAAAAGGGATGTGAAAATAAAAAGAAAATTAAAAATAAAATATTGACCCAATTTTATTAACCACACTGAGAATAGTGGAGAGAGGAAGATTAAGAAGTTCAAGAATTGTGGTATATTTGTGAAAAACAAGGCTTCTTTAAATCAGTTTATTCTTCAGTTAAGCAGATGAGAGCTCTCTCTCCAGCACAGATTCCATCAGAAAAGCAGGATTTTCCGGTATGGCAACATAAAACAAGCAATGCTAAAACCATTTTCTCGCTAATGAATTAAACCAGGAATTAAACAGTCTGAATTATCCATCTAGTGAGGGCAACAGACAAATCAACAGAGTCAGATCTATCCTGAGAGAGGATCTATCATTGGTTCTCATCAGTGGTGAAATCCAAATTTTTTTACTACCTGTGGGCGTGGCTTGGTGGACGTGGTATGGCTTGGTAGGCGTGGCTTGGTGGGCATGGCAGGGGAAGGATACTGCAAAATCTCCATTCCCACCCCACTCCAGGGGAAGGATAATGCATAATCCCCATTCCCTCCCCACTCCTGGGGAAAGGATATTGCAAAATCTCCATTCCCACCCCACTCTGGGGCCAGCCAGAGGTGGTATTTGCCAGTTCTCTGAACTACTCAAAATTTCTGCTATCGGTTCTCCAGAACCTGTCAGAACCTGCTGGATTTCAGCCCTGGTTCTCATCCATAAATCATAGCTCAAACCACCCAAACACATTTTTAATAATTTTTGCCCATCCTGGACAACAACGCTTCACTTTCTCAAGCATGGATAAAGGTGTGGCACAACAGAGCCAGTTCTTAAACATTTAGCAGGACACCATTGCATACTTCAGATGGTTTCAAGCAATCTCAGAAGATTATGGCACAATGGCTTTTTGACATATGACAATTGTTAATAGAGTAGCTCCACCTCACCCTAATTTATGTCCTACTTCACATTATTTAAGTCCTATATTAAGCCCTACTAGCCATCTGAGGAAGTGAGTTCCACTCACAAAAGCTTATACTTTTTAATTAAAAAAAAGGTTAGAAAAAGTGCTATTAGACTTCTTTTGATACCTTGGCACTCTAGGCTCATACAGCTCCCTTCCTTCAATGCTTCACTAATGACTTAGAATACTTTGAATCATCCAACCACAGCTCAGAGTATATAAACCTTGCTACTGTTATATCAACAAAATAATGATGTGGATTAGCCCTTCAAGGTAGGCAAGGTTAAAAAAACAGGCCCAGAAGGGTTTCAAAACTGATCTGCATTGGAGTAGCATAAGAAAATCAAGCATAGCATTGTGTTTTCTCTGCCTCATCTTCAGCAAAACAAATCAAACCAGGTTTAATTACAAGTTTTTCTCACACTTTCCTTTTTTCATGACTGAGTAATATTTTCCAAGAGCAAATCTCCATTTCTTCATAGCTGATATTGTGAGAGTCTACAAGTCACTATGGGAGGAAATATCCCCTACTAGACATAGGCATTAATGGTATAGTAGAGAGAATGTGAAAGATACCTAATGGTTTTTGTTAATCTATAAAACTAAATCACTATGTTTAAGGTAGTTCTTCCTCAATTTATCTTATCCTTCCACTGTATCTCAGTACAGTCTCATCATTTTTTGTGGGTTTAAATGAAGTGCATATTGTGTGGAAACCCGCACTTTGTTCATGCTCTGAGAAGTGCTCAAAATTTATTAACAATAATTTAACTATGAGTAATTGAGCACTCAAGTGTCTCCTTTCTGTGTTAATGGTTATGATGTGTGTGCTTCCCGTGAACTCTGGTTAAACAATTAAAAATTATACAGTTATTTATGAATCCTCAAGAGTTTAGGAAGTGGACACTTACGGGTTTGGAAGCAATAAGGATAAGGAGGGATACAAATAAGTACGTCGGCATATCAGTAATTACAAAATTGGCATTTCACTTTACAGGCACTATGAAGAAAAGAAGCAAAAGAAATGCAATTAGAAAACCAAGGCAATTGCTAGAAATAAAAATGGAGAGAGGTTAATGAAGAAACTGTCTCAAACTATAATTCAGGCAGATTGTTGTTGAGAGAGTACTTTTAGAAAACAGTGGGTGGTATCAGTGAAAAATGTGACATGATAGCAATGGGAATTCAATTTGAGAAACATTGTTAGATTCCCCATCTGCACTTCTGTTAAAGAAAACTCATTTTAAGTCTGTTGATGAAGACAAACATAAACTTGTGCAATTCAGAAAAAAACATATGTACAGGGACGAAATACCCCTTTGAATGAATTCAAATAGAAATATTTCCTCTTTCCTGGCAAGAATTTTCAGAGAATGTATCATTAATAAATCTTTATCTATTATAAAATTAGAATGATGTTCCACTCTGAAATATTGTAGCATAACAGCAATACTTGGCTTTTTCTGCAATTTAATGTAGTATTTTTACAACATATATAGTGAGAAATTAAAGTTGCTTGTCCATATGTGTGTCTCATAGCTACCAGATGTTGCCGTGTAGCAAGAAGCTGGAGAGTTATGGAGAATGTCAAAAATGATTGTCTTAAAACAACATTGGTTTCCAAGTTTTCTAAACTCAGTTATCTAGCACCATTTCCCCCTTTCTGAAGGTATAAAAAGCAGACCCGAGAAGACAGAATATATAAAGGTTAGATGTTAGGCTGTGTAGACAAAATGGCAGAAAGAACAAGTACATAACAGAAGTTATTTAAATGTATCGATACACTCTGAAGAGTTTCCTCTGAGGCATGGGTAAATGTGATCTTACCCCCAACTAAGAAACTAATATTTACTAATTTACTAAAATTTTCTGAAAGGGAGTTCTTTGAATGACTCATACATAAGCAAGGTCTGTTGGCTCTCCAACACTTTGTGACAATCTGTTGAGCAACCAATAAAATTGTGACTCAATTGAAATGTATCAGTGGGAGCCCATTTTACATGGGAGTATCTCTAGCTGATCTTTTTGTAGCAGGGGCTGCATCCATTCCTTTCCAGATGTATTGGATTCCTGGATTCTCACAGTTCCTTGTGAGGCTTTGCTAATCTGAAAAACATCAATTTGCCTATTCCTGTTCTATACATTGAGCTGTAAAATGAACTTCAAGTCAGTAAAACCCTGTTTAAATGTGTCAATGAGGGCTGGTAGGATAAAATTGTTCAGACATGTGAAATTCCATTAAACACAGAGGGGGAGAGGGAGAGAGAGATGTTTTAAATGTGGACACATGGGAGACACCTGTCATGTCCACAGAACAGGACTTTGGGATAGGGATTGATGATATTACTCAGAAAAAGCCCTAAATGCAGCAGGCACAACTTACTTCATTTCAGAATCAATGTAATAATACAACTTATTTACTTGAAGTAAAGGGCAACATTGCCTTCCCCACCCACATAGCCATTAGTCCAAATATTAAATTCACCAAGCTGTTTTACTGTGACCGATATGTGTAGAACCTAGCAAAGACAAGTAAAATCATACTTAATTCCAGTTTGCTCGATGTTATTGTACATTCATACCAGGGGTAAAATCCAGCAGGTTCTGACAGGTTCTGGAGAACCGGTAGTGGAAATTTTGAGTTCGGCGAACCAGCAAATACCACCTCTGGCTGGCCCCAGAGTGTGGTGGGAATGGAGGTTTTGCAATATCCTTCCCCCAGGAATGGGGAGGGAATAGGGATTTTGCAGTATCTTTCCCCTGCCATGCCCACCAAGTCACACAACATCCACCAAGCCTCGCCCACAGAACTGGTAGTAAAAAAAAATTGAATTTCACAACTGATTCATACTCACCTTTAATAAGCATTAAGCATCAGGTAGATGTTTCTGAGCATCGGTGGGGAGGGTTTAAACGAGATATATTTGCACTCAAAAGGAAGGGAAGGAAAGGGAAAAGGAAAGGTGGAGAAAGGGAAGAAATCTAGTGTCTTGATGCCTGAAGAAACTAAAATCGTCCTTATTTGAAAATGCACTGAAAAGAGATTATGTATTTCTCAAGCAGTCCATTGCTCTGTCAACATTTTTAGAATATCACAATACTGGCAACTCACCTTGTAATGTAGCCTGCTCAAATCCAGCTGTTCCACACCAGCAATGTAACTCACAACCCATTAATGTGCGCAATATAAAAAAAATATGGGAAACATGAGAAGTTTTTTCCCTCTCTCCCCATCCCCAAGTATAGCAATTAAAAATATATTAAAACATAAACTTCAAAAAATGCATTCAATTTAAATATCAGAAAGGAGAAAAAATAATTAAGCAATAAAATATCAGCAGGGCAGCTATTACAAGAATTCCTCTGGGACTTTTCTGAGGTTTCTAATCCCAGCTATAAACAAGATGAAAACAAATGCCAATGCTTAAGTATTGCATGTGTGTGTGTTTAATAACTATGATGACAGATGAAGGAATACTTGAATGTCTAGAATGGTAATGGCAGAATGAACTGTATTCCTAATAAGGAAGCCTAACACAATATATTGAATGTAGTAGAATATTAAAACACTGGCTTAGGAATGGACAGATTCATCTTCATATTCTCATTTAGGCATAAAGCTCGCTGGATGACTTTGGCTAGTCATAATTTCTCAGACTAATCAACTTCACAAGATTTTCTTTATATATCGTGAGTGAGTGAGGATTAGCTTAGTGTCAGCACTTACAGATTTTTTTCATGATGATCCCACCCTAACATGGTCCCTCAGGTCTTCCATTGCCACTGCAATCTCCCCACCTTGCCATTGGTCTTCTTATTCTTCTCTTCCCTTCCATCTTTCACAACATTAGAGCCTTCTCCAGAGGGCTGAGTACTCTCCCATACATAATATGGGATCATCAGGTAGTTCTACTGGCTCATGCATAGAGTGCTAGACCAATAACCAGAAGAATGAACCAGTAACCAGAAGAAAAGTCATGAGTTACTTTAGGAAAGAAGGGGTATGCTATAACTCAGGAGCGTCAAACTCGCAATGATATGTTGTCTTCATTTGATGTATCACAACTTTTCCCCCTTCGCTAAAATGGGTGGGCATGGTCAGCGCATGATGCATCCAGCCAGTGAGTTTGACACCCCTGCTACAACTTTTTGAAGCTTCAACAAACAGCTTTTAAAAGCATTTATTGAGGATTCAAAATATTGTGAAGTACCTTCATTAAGCATCTTGATCAGTGGTGGGTTGTCCCCAGTTCAGACTGATTTGCAAGAACCGGTAGTAAAACTGGCAGGAGGCCCCACCCACTGCCCCAGATGTTGTCATTGGTGAACTGCGCATATGCGATCCCGTTGCGAATCGGTAGTAAAGGTAAGTAGAACCCACCCAATCTTGATGATTATATCCTGACAACACAAATTATGCTACCTTATTAAGGCCAGCCAACTCAACTACCACACCCTTTCACACACCTTTAACAAATTCTGGGAAAACCCTGAATTTAAGGAAAGAAAACATATAAATGCTAGGACTGTTTGAAGCCTCTCTGAAGAAGACTTCAAAATGATGCAAAGTTCCTTCTTAAGTACTACCTTCATGTTGTCTCAACTACCTCACTGTTCCACACATAATAAATGCTCATAAACAAGCAAGCAAATATGTTTATGCTACCTCAGATTATTTTAGATTAGAAGGAAGCATTCATAATATAGCAAAACACATTTATTTTAATAGAATTTGCTTCCAATTAATAGGCATGGGATTATAGCCTTAATCTCTTTTATTCTGATTCAACACATCTACAGAAAAAACTTTCCCATATACTTGTTTTCTATTACAAATGCAGATAAGGAGGCTCCATTTTTTCTTTAATATCCAATGAAAAGCACACTTTTCCCACAAAAAAAGCATGGAGAACTTGTGGCCTTTTATGTTACTGAACTGCAGATCCAAGCATTTCCAATTCCATAATTAATTTCAAAAGACACTTTTTTAGTTTTTAAAGGGTTGTTGCTGTAGCCGAGTACCAAATCATTTCTGTTGATTACTTTGAAAAGTTTTATTCTTCAAGTTAATATAAGAGCTATATATTTACAAAGGGGATAGTCAGATGCCTACTAAACTTAAACCTCTCATTCTTTTACATGTGCTCTTTTTACCACAAAAATTATTTGGTTTACATATCATTGGGCCTCCCTTTCAGCCCATAACCTGAGAGATTAACAGACCCGTTATCTCTTTAGTTGTGATGGAATGTGCATCTGGAGAATCAGTGGATAAAAGTTTTGGCAGCAGATAACTTTCCAAGAGGCCTGGATTAAGAGACTGCAAAATTCCAAGCTAGATGGGAGATGAGACTGGATGAGTAAGGGGTGGATAAGAGATTCAGGATATCTACACACATCTCTCAGGATACATCCAGTAGGTTAAAAAGTTACAGCTTTAGTTGGAAAAAATTCTGTTCTATTCTGCAAATAAAGAATTGGGCTCAATAGGATTTTGCAATGGTTAGGCTTATGCTTGATTTGATTAAACTTTGTCTACCAGTGGTTTCATTCAAAAGTAGAACATCCAACGGTGAGGAACAATTTTATGACTAGCACTGGTAAGAATGACAGCATCCATTCTGATGAACGTGCTGTCCTTTAAGGAAAATAAGAAAACAATTTATTAAGCTATCTTGGGATAAATCTCATCCACTTTAATAAAAAGATAGGAATTCTTAACCCTAATGTTACAATGGGAATTTTGCCTGAACTTGCTTTTCCTGCCTATGACCTGAAATATTAATTATCCTATGAAATTGTCAATGAACTCAGTCATTTTATAACCTATTGAAAAAAGAAGTCATCCCTAGTGGAAATGAAACATGTCTTTCCTCTCTAATGATCTCACATAGAGTTGCTTGAAAATTGTGGGCTCTCTGGAATTCTCTGAAAGGTAAAGTGAGCAGCAAGCCTCCAACCAAAAGCAGATTGATTTAATCTAGCAATAAATTGAGAGGAGCCAAAAAGACTTGCTTTCCCAGAGGAACCCATTTGTGATTACCATTGCTTTGGTGTGACCACTGCAATAGGAGTAAGAAAGCAATCAGTATTAAATCGTGACATTTGTCCTGTTTATGGTTCCAATTGAACACTCATTCACACGTTTGTTATGGTAATTAGCAGTTTGCTCAAAATCAAAATATAGCAGCAGACAAGGAATGCAAGTCAAAATGCAATCTCTGAAAGAAACTTGCCTGAATGGCAAGTTTCTTTTTTTAAAGAGAAGCACACAGCAGGGTAGTCCAGATCCAATCCAGAGTTCCAAGATCCAGGTCAGGGCTGTCAGCTAATCCAGAGATCAGAATTTTACAAGCAGATTTCACACACAAGCATGACACAAGAGACAGAGATCAGACAGTTGCTTCCAACAAGGAATCATGGGTCAGGGGTGCTTCTTAAATCAGAAGGCAATTTTGTGTTTTTAATCAATAGATTTTGTCCCTTGCTTGGCAAGGAGACTCACATAATTTTTCCTCTGCTCTCCTCTCTATTTGCTAAATGTGGGGCTGGGAAGCCTTACTTCATCATCTGACTTCTCCATATGCCCAGGTAGTGGGCAGCCTCATGTAATTCTTTGCTTTGCATGTCCCGAGGCTGACATTTCGCAGATCTTGCGGAAATAGCTTCTTCACGGAGTCATTCTCTGATTCTTGGGTCATGATGCTATTTTTGTTATATGTAAAACTCAATGTGAAATATTCCTTCAAGAGAAAATCAAGTAAGTAAAACAGTAGCAAAGAGTTTTGGTGATTGAAATGGCACGTGCCTATTGTAAAATTAACTGCCCAATCATTTCTCAAATGCAATTATTGAATAAATTTGCATTATCCTTCATCATTGGCCATGCTGATGGAAACAGGTGAGAAAACTGAAATTCAGAAACATCTGGAAAGTCATCATTTGTCTTCCCTTGTTCCAATAAGTAGTTCCAGAGTGAAACACAGTGACTGGTGAAAATCCAAGATAATGAAGTGTTTGGAACTGATGTGATTTGAAGTTCAAACATATGGAGAACACCAGATTGTCCTCCCAGCGCAGACATACTTTTTTTTAATACTGAGTTATGGCAAAACTAACCCAGAGGGAAAGGTCTAAAACATGAAATATAGAGAGCACTGTAAGGCAATAGATGAGAGTAGAGAAAATGAAGTAGGTAGCCTGGTGGTATGATCAAAAGAATATTTGGAGAAAAGAAAAGGAAACCAATGTGATTCTAAAAATAAAGCATGGAAAAATTAGCATTTGTTTCATAAGAGGAAGAAATATGAAAAATGAAAAGGATCATAATTTCAAGTCAAGTAAATATTTTGAGATTGTAAAATACTACATTAATTGTACTGGAATAATTATGACACTCTTTCAGCTGAGCATTTAAGCTTCCTTTCCCATTTTACAACTCAGTTCAATGGTTTGTTTGGTTTGACCCAGTGTTTAAAGAGAGGTTAAGAAGGTTATCAGAATGGAAGTGGACTGCAGCTTTAAACCACTATAAACAATTATTATATTGTAGAAAAATAAGCACAAAGTAGCATTTTTCTTTTCTGCTTTTTACCCCCGTGCTTTGTGGATTCTCAGAACAAAACCAGGCAGTGTCTTGCATTGCATGATAGATATCACCAGATAATTGAGATCCACAGCTGCAATTATGATCTCAGTGGCTCAGGAAAAAAGACAGAGAAACACTTCAGTTGCAAATATGCAACAATTATCATAAAATGAAACTCCTGGAATTCTTTATGGGGAGGGCCTAATCATCACAGGAACCTGTATTTGGAGACTTTTGGGATAAAACAGAAAAAATGAACTTATGATTTATGATTTTGATGATTAAACAGAATAAATTATGTAACGAAGAGAGATAAGTAGTAACCATGGAATAAGAGGTAAACTTATAATTGTATTTATAATTATTGTAAAGAAAATCAGAAGCTACGTTGCATCTTTTTTCTATTTTTCATTTTTTCTTTGTATTTCTCTTTGACTTCTTTTCTCTTATTTGTATTAGTTTGTCTTGCTTTTATATTATTTTTAAAAATCTTTAATATACAGTGTGTGTATACACAAAGAGACATATTTGAAGAATTCCAACTGGAATGCTCAAGGTGCACTAAAACACCTTGAGCATTCCAGTTTGAATTCTGTTTTATTCTGTTATTCTGTTTCCCCCCCCCCAAAAAAAAAAACTGAGGTGAACCTCCCTCAGAGAAGTGTGATAGGGTCCAGAGGAGGCATGTGAGAAACCTTTCAGTTACAAGGTTACAATCAATCCACTTTCCCCAAAGTTTCATTATATTGTTTGTGTTGTTAACTTTGTATTCATTGTGGTATTTGGATTTTTAGAGGAGGTATATACCTTAAGATTATACTAAAGATAGGTGTGATAGTAAAAGGCTTATGAAGCCCTGCTCGTATTTACATTACCAGTATATTGAAGCTGCATGAAAATTGATGAAAAACTCCCTTTCTCAACCTTAATTTCTGGTGTTTTTTTTTTTAATAGGAACAATAAGAACATGATTTGATATTGCCTTCTTCCAGAATGTTCTTTCAACTTCCGAGGTTGTCAGGATGCTGGCCTGGTGACTTTGTACCAATCATTCTCTCTCAGTCCAGCCTACCTCACAGGGTTGTTGTTATGGGGAAAATAAACAAAAGGGGTATTATATATGTTCACCAGTTTGAGTTACTTATAAAGTAATGAAGGCAGGATAAAAATCTAATATATAAATAAAATTACATTTCCTTGTGGCTTCCCATCGGGTATTTACAACAATTAGTAACTAGTGACTTTGTAAACATGTATTCCATTGCCTCTTTCTTTTTAACTTTCCAGTCCATAATTCCTTTGTGATCTTCACTTGTTCATTGTTGAAGCTATGGTCAGAATAAAAATGCCTGTCATGAATTTGAACAAACTAATTCCATCAAAAGTTAAATTATAAAAAAAAAAAAAATCAAACTTAGAATCTGAATTTATAAATGACAAATGGTTTTTTTAAAATGCTCCTTTGGAACATTCGGAGGCATCCAGTACAAATGCACTAGCTAGCATCTTAGACATCAAAAACTATATTATGTCCTAGCTTTTTGTGAAGAAAGAAAGAAATGAGGTAACAGTTATGGGAAGGCTCCAAGAGGGACCAATTTATATTCCAGCACCTGCCAGGGAAAAACAAAACAAAGAAAACCTGTATGCTTTTATACATTGCGATATATTAGCTAAATATTAAAACCAACCAGCCAAGTATCAAGTGAAGTGTTGCAGTCTAATAATATCTGCAAGCTTCTGAGATGAGCATATTTGTACAGTAAACCACCTGAGATAACTGCACTGATAATTCATGCTACTTTTATAGAAATTTTTAATTCATCAAATGGCTGTTTTTATGAAAACTGGGATGAATGCATTAAATTCAAATAAACCATAAACTGCTATACTAACATATACATTTTCTCAAAGCAGGGGCTGGTAAGCTAAATTAAACTCAAGGAGCAAAACGTCTTTCCTACAGATCCAAATATCAAAGGTTCCTGGTTCTGTGCCTTCTTGATTTTTTTTTTTTTGTTTGTTTCTCATTTACTCTTGAGACTGATCTGACTGGCTCATCATTAGCAATAGCTAACCAGTCCGCCAATGCCTATCAAAGGCTGAGACATTTTGCAAACCAGCCCTTATTGATATATAATGCTACATGAATCAAAAGCGAAGGAAAGAACAATTTGTCATTTTAACAGCCAGGTTTCCAATTAGCCTTTTTAACTATTATTTCTTGCATATGCCATGCATTTTTATTACTCAATACATTTTAATTGAATATCACAAATACTCAAAGGATTTGATGCTAATCCCCCTTCCTTTTTGTTTTTAATTTAAACAAAGAGAATGACCTCTATTGCGTACTAAGCAGAAGCCTGAAAGAAGACAAAGGCTGTTGGGTTTTGTTTTTTTGTTTTGTTTTTGTTTTTTTGCTGTTGATGCCTTATTTTGTGTCTTACTCTGCCTATGAATTGAGAATCAGGGATGGACAGCATCCCACTCTGTCATTTCCCCATGTCTTCACAGGCCATGTTCACCTTTGATCCCAAAGATAGCATATAAAGAGACTCATAGTTGGTAATCAGTGATTTTGTCATTGATTCACGAATTGCCATATCTGCCATGAAAGGGAACATTTATTGAATATAGTAAACGAATGATGAAACCACTGAAAGATGGAAGCTTCTCCAAAGTTGGTAAGAACTTCCCCGCATTAGAGAGACCCTCTCTCTCTGCAAAAGAATACTGAATCTTCTCCCCACATCCTCCAAATGCCTCTAGTTTATATATGCTTACCCTTAAAGGCAGAAACCCTGAATTAGAAGATGGCTAAACAGAATCTAAACAGGTTCTGCCTATTTATCAATTAATAAGGTATTCAAATCTTTGAAAGAGGCCTTTGGGCACTGAAGTCCTCCATTGGATTCCTGGTGCTATTTAATATCTAAGATAACTTTTAGTGAGCAAAGATGGTAATTCCTTTCCTGCCAAAAGAGTAAGGAGAGCCCCCCCCTTTTTTGTGAATGTTCTCCACCACCCAAGTTCCCCTACTTAATTTCACAAGTCACTTATCTGCTTCTTTATTATATACAATTTTTTTTTACAGTAAGAAGGGAGTTAACCTTGACTGCTTAGAGGTTAAATTTTTCACAGCATTTTATGAAGGAGGAGGAGGAGATAAGTTGTGCATACTGTGAAAGTTGTGGTAGCTTTGTTACAATATATATGTACAAACTTTTGTATTTTAAACTCCTAGTAAAGATAGAATAAGTTATGGTAAAGTATTAGGATTCTTTGTGATTGCAGCAGATACCTTGTGATTGCTGGCAATCACCTCAAGACTATTGCATTTTAGAAATCACATTATATGCTGTCAGTTAGGGAATCTTCATGTACTCTTTAGCCTGTCACCAGAACAAGTCAGCCACTTCTCCTAGAATGCAAAAACAGATGACATCATGCTCCTCTTTTTCTTAGTTTACTGCAAAAGCAGTCTCTGCTAGTGTTTTCCAGATACAATAAAAAAGTATTTTGCAGCCCAAGTTGCCTTATCCTCAAAACAGATTGTTTCAAATCCCGTGTTCTGATTCAGTTAAAGCCACAGCTATGATTAGGTCTATGGCTTCCTACGTCCTCCCTTGGCTAGCTTGATCTAGCTTGATCTCCACTCCCTTTTATATTTTTTAAACACTTGCAATTTCAAAGACTTTAAAGACTTTTAAACATCTAAATACAAGGATGGCACAAAGATTCACAATTTCCCAATATCTATAAAAACTCTAGATACACTTATTCCCAGAAAGCACTCTTCCAGTTTCCTCAAAATTAAGTGAATCTTGCTCATTTCCTCTCCCATCCTCTGGCTACATATACGATATCCTCCCTTGGTTCTGCAACTAATAAAGAAAAATCTCTAGATGACAACATTGCATCACGTTCCTAAAGAGCTGCTATTTGCTCAGGGGTTAAAAAAAGGGAATACTCTTGCATATATTTTTATTGTTCCTTGTGAGTGTTACTGCACTCAAGACACAAGGGTTCTCTTTCTTACCCTAAATTTTTACCTCTGGTGATCACCCCACTATTGATTATAATTATGCTTTAAACTTCATGAGACAATAATGTGCCATGTATGTCACTTCCTCCTCACACTGCTATATATATTGTGAGATGAATCTAGGCACATCTCCAATGCTACCATAGTGTGACTTCTACTTAGGATAGCCAGTTTGCCAGCACAGATCTCATGTTATCACTTGTAGCAAATCTTAGTTGCCCAGATGATAATAGCTACTTTTTAAATACTACAAGGAACCTATCAACTATTATTATCAATATGCTACGGCTACTTTCTGGTTCGATGTTTCAAATTCAAAACATGTAAACATCTGGAGTGAGCTCTCCCATATATTCCTCCTTCCACTAACAGTCTCAGTTTGCCCAGAAATTGGGTATAATGTTTTTAAAAATGTAAAAATGAGCAATAAGAGGATTGTATAAAGTTAAAATATCTGAATACAGGAAAGGGAAGGAAGGTCTCCATGAGATTAAGCAAACATGAGTGATCATTGAGTTGGAACCAATCATAAAAGGAAAAAGACAGGAAGACCTGTCCACACCTTGCCCATCTATTATACACTTGACTTCCTACACAAGGAAAGGACAAGGAGCAAGAGAATGACTGGTAAGGTCTCCCATTGGCCTTGGTCCAGATTGAATATCAAGTCAGTGCCATTCTGCACAGGAATTCCTGAAGGTTTTTTTATTTTCTTTTTATAAACAAGCTGGAGACAAGCAATTTAAGTTGCCATGTGACTAAATCATAAGAAGGATTTAAGGAAATGGGATGTGGTAATTTTATACATATTTGTGGAATTTATATTTTGTCCCATACACTTTTAGATAAATGCTGGATGCTAAAGAGAGTATACAAGAAACTCCCTTTCTTCATAGCTATGGTAGAAACATTACTTTATATCTTTGGACAATACTTTAAACATTGTTTTTGAAACAAACAGGAAATAAGAGAAGCTAGATTTTTGTAGTTGTAGCTAGATTTTTCACCAAAAACTAAATACACTAAAAGAATGACCCCAAACTGTTTAAAAAATGGAAAGAAGGATTGACAGTTAAAAGGATTTATAAAATGATATTAGTATTTAAGCTACTCTTTTTTAGAATTGTGGCTTCAAATCATCAAGCCTTTTGATCAGATTTTACTTTAAAATGCAGCCTTTTGTGTGCATTGCAACAATCAAGTAATCCTTAAATTATCCCACAGCCAGTATTTTCATCACAAATTCTAGTTGTTCAACTTTTTAAAAATACCTACAGATGCCATTTGATTGGAAACCGAGATAAATCACGTTGATTTTGTAAACTTCAAAATCAACATAAATGCAAATGTAACTTTTTTAATTTGAAATGTTTAAAAACCCATGCATTTATGGTATACTGGTATACAAATGGAAATGTTTCTTAGAGATGCAGATACATTTAATGGTTCAAAGGTTATTAACATTGTATGTATTCTTGGTGAATATGAGATAAGAGTGAAGATGAACAATTGTGGCTAATCCAAAAGCTTTACATGTTTTTTTTAAAAATCCCTACATAATTAAACATCTGTGTCACTGTTTTTGAATCAAAGGCTGGTACATTGGTTTATTTGTATTGAAGACTTTTCACAAAGTAAAAGCAGTATGTGTTTAGTGGGGGGGAAATAGAATCAATAGTAAAGAAATGAAAGAAAGAAAAGCAGAAATAAAAAAAGAAAAATAAGTGGCTTCTGGTCTTCTTTACAGCAGTTATAAATGCATTTATATATTTTATCCTCTCTAAGATTACATAATAGTACACTTCTTTTCATATTCTACTCTTTGTAATTATCAAACCCATAAAAAGATTGGTACCTTCAGAAAGAAAAACAGAGGGATATAAAAAGAGAGAGCTTTTATAACTATCTATTCCCCCTTCTGTTGATTACAGTGGCTTTAATAAATTTTGTAGTGCAAAATTCAGGGTATAACATAGAGTCCTAGAATTAAATTAGCAGCAGTTTCCAAGTGTGGTTCCAGGGCTTAAAAACTAGAAAAAATGATTTGGACATTTTAATGACTCCATTTTGATATGACATTAAGTGGTGCTCTAGGCAAAATTAGATTTGAACTCATATCACTTTGGAAAGGCAAAGTCCTGAAGGCTGAAGTGTCAGCAGCAGCAAGGAATTGCAGAGATTCAACAAAAATACAGCAGCAGAATGATTCCTAACTGCTAGGGCACATATAGAAAAAATGATCTCACTCCCTGGCACAATATATCACGGTGAATAATTCCTCTCTGAAAACTTGTCTCAGAGCAAGAATCACAAAAGTGGATTTGGAGAGGCAGCTGAAAGGGGTGGTATCCTCTGTTCCACCTGAATCTCTGAAGTTAACCAAGGAGAAACAAGTACAGACATCAAGCCTGCAGATCAATAAGGTGACAGATGTCACAGCCAGATTGCCTGTACAACCAGAACAGGTCAGAAGACTTTTTATTTTTGTTATATATTTCAAAAGTGGATACACTGCCATTACTCAGGTGATTTACAACCACAAATAAAGCTCAGCCTGAATACATGGGAATCAAGATAAAGGCACGCTGTTTTCTAAGGATTTCATTTAGGTAAGCGGACATAGGCCTAGTAGCCTTGAACAAGATCATTCTCCAGAGTAAGCAAATAGACTGAATAATTTCAATATCCCTATGCATTAAAGGATCTAGTAGAGAGGAATCTTACAAGGTAACCAACTATGCCAATTGCTTACTATAATTGTGATTATCTAATAACAAATAAAAACAATTGAAAAAACAATTGCTACCAACCTGCCTTCCATTGAAGACCTGTTTACTGCATGAGTCAAAAAGAGGGCTGTTCACCTACAGACCCCTCACATCCTGGACATAAACTGTTTCAACTCCTACCCTCAAAACGACACTACTGCACACCAGAACAACTAGACACAAGAACAGTTTTTTTCCGAATGCCATCACTCTGCTAAACAAATAACTCCCTCAACACTGTCAAACTATTTACTAAGTCTGCACTAATCTTATCGTTTATTATCTTATCTGCATTAATCTTATCGTTCCGACCACCCATCTCCTTCAACTTATTGCTGTATGACTGTAATTTTGTTACTTGTATCCTTATGATTTATATTGTTACGATTTATATTGTTTCCTGATTGCTTATTTGTACCCTATGACTATCATTAAGTGTTGTACCTTATGATTCTTGATGAACGTATCTTTTCTTTCTTCTTATAAACTGAGAGCATATGCACCAAGACAAATTCCTTGTGTGTCCAATCACACTTGGCCAATAACTATTCTATTCTATTCTATTCTATTCTATTCTATTCTATTCTATTCTATTCTATTCTACTCTACTCTACTCTACTCTACTCTACTCTACTCTATGTATTCATCTAAAAGAATGTTCTACTACAGTGGTTCTCAACCTTTTCTTCACCTTGGACCCTCTTTAAATACTTTTTGTGGCCACAGACCACCAACACATTACTCAAGATTTAAATTATAACATTTCTTCACACCTTTGTGGATCCCCTATGACAACATCATGGACTCTCAGTGGACCACAGGTTGAGAACCACTGTTCAACTACTTGTTTCACATCCACAGCTTATGAGTTTGTAGAGGTTGACTGTACCAGCAGAAGATACATGCTTTATTGGAGGCACCAAGTACTGATTATCCCTGAATAATGAAATTTTTAAATTACTTCTTGTAAGGCGAATCCAGCAGTTTCAAGAGCAAGCATACACTATATAACCTTAGCCATTCTCCATGTTTCCTAAATTCAACCAAATGGCCAAATTATTCCTTGATTAACTTGGTGGCCTGCATTGTTCTTTCAGGTTGAAGTTTTCAACACCACACAATCGGTGCTCATGAGCGCTAGGATCTGTGCTTTTCATGACTCTTGGTGAATACTTATTGTATTCTATTATTGGCCAGTGCAATGATTTACTGGCAGTTGATGGAAGGTATATTTAGGACAGAAGTCTAGACTATGAAAGGCAAAGAATACTTGGGTTTCTGCAGAAGATGGGTGACAAAATGTGTGTTACAACATATAGTACACTCTGTTCCTTAAAGAATTGCATGCAAATTGAGACACAGTTATGAAAGGGTGGAGCTTATATTGCAATGTTGTACAGCATATTTTGATAGTTTGGCATCAACATAACTTGCTGGGATGCCTATGAAAGAATCAGTTTTACTGATTTCATATATGTTGCACTGAGTTGCAAAAGTTCCTTACAATATATAGCCCTAGTACCAGACAGTATGACTGACTTGCCCTAAAGGCCACAATCATAATAGGAACAGAATTAAATAGAATAGTATGCAAAATGACAGCCTAATTGTTAGATGTTTGTTGCATTATAAACCACCAACAGTCACTTAGGTAAGATGGGCAAGATAGTAATGTGATGTATAAATAATAAAATAAAATAAAATAATAAAATAAAATAAAATAAAACATGAATACTTCAACTCCCCCAAACTCAGACTCTTTTCCATCCTATCAAAGGCTTTGATGACTGAAAAAATCCACTTTCTTGGTGCATTTGATCAGTGATTCTCGTTCAAACTTGAAAGTCTTATCATAATTCACATCCTAGACTAGATTATTTCATAACATTTCAAATTCCTCTCCTTAAACAGATTTGTTTCCACATCTACTTTTTCAACAAATGGTTTTATGAAAGTTGTAAGTCAATTGTCACCCCGAGTGCATAAAATTATGGCTTACTTATTGAACATCATTAGTAAGTATCTATGGGAAAACAAAATTCCCATAGAACACAAAATACAGTTTTATTTATTTTATTTCCCCTTTTTCCTGAAATTAAAAATCCTGTTTTCCATCTTCATATTTTTGTTAGACCAAGCATCATCTTGGTTTTCCATCATATACCAACTGGTTCCCACTAGTCACAGACTGCCAGAAATCAATCAGAACATAATTTCTTAATGAGGATCATAATCTGTGATATATCAATCCATCTGAGTAATTCAGCTATAAGCAAGCATAAATGTTGTATCTCAAAACTTTGACAAAGTGGCTGTGCTAGCTCTAAAGTAGTTTTCTTGGCCTCACAGCCTTTTTAGGTCATCAAATAGTTCTATGAATTCAGAAATAAATAATACGTTGATTTAAGTGCTATTGGCAACTCTCTTAAAATAAATCAGCGAATAGAAGTTGTCTCCTAATTAAACTTTGATTTTTGGAAAATATTGAAAAATTATCCAGTATTAAGAATTTAAACATAAGATTGTTATCAACATAACATTTACAGCATATAATGCCAAAAAAACAGTTACAATGTTTGGTATGAAATATTGAATAGAAAGGAACATTATTTCTGATTTGGCTCATTTTGCAAAGTGTGGTTAACTTAAGACACTTCATATCCATGTTGATAGGAAAGTACAAATGTGAACATGAAGCTACAAAGATTTATGACTAAAAAAAGCCATAACACAATAGATGAAATAGAGCAAATTGTCTTTTGCAAGTTACATTCTTGCATATTCAGCACACTTTTTCTTATAACCAGCACACTTATCCATATAACCAGGTATTGTAAATGATTCATGTTATGTGATAAGTATGAGACTGCACACATTTGTGAAATGAATATAAATAAAAATGAAGTTGACAGGTTCATCCATTCATGAAGACGGGTTTTATTGGCTGACTCTTAGAATGCCCTTATGTATTTGGCTATATTTCTGATGTTAATATTGATATTAATTTTTTGGCAGTTTCTTCATTTCTAAGAGCGATGGTCGAGACTGGCGAAGTCTAAGATAGACACCTTTCCATTTTTAGATGTTGAAAAGCTGTAGCTATAGAATTTTGGTGATTTGTTATGGTTTATCTTCATTAAAATGAAATGTAAATGAAAAAGAAATGTAAATCCAAAATTTACATTTGTTCCATTAATGTAATGGGAAAGCTTACTGTTTTTAAGCAAGCATGGGAGAAAGTTAAGGAGATCCATCTATCTCCTGATTTTCAGTTAAAACAAGGAAGCATGTTTATGATTGCAACCTAAATGTCATAATTACCGGTATATAAAACAGAATAAAGAAATTCTTTTACTATCTCCACAAGAACCAGCTCCACAATCATACAATATCATCAAGCTTTGAAAGCCACGTCATTTGTTTTCAGGCTCTGCTATGATTTATATGAAATCAGAGGTGACCAGAACAACATGCAATTTTTCACATCTTCTGTCTGCTTCAGTGTAGATTTGTTGCACTAAGCAATTGCTACTTATCTAGAATCCTTAACTGCTACCTTGAATTCCAGTAATTTAAATGTCAAGGATAGGATTGTTTGTACATTATACTTTTCTGCAGGTTCTAGAAAGGATATGCTTTTTTAAATTTGTCCAAATTCATTCCAAATAAGGCTGGGGAGAATTGTCCACAGATCCAGCCCTATTATCAAACAAAATGAAGTTGACATCAAGAACAGATATCATGGATAGTGAATAGAATGATCCTATTCACTGTCTTGAAGTAAAATACAGTATTTCATCTGATCAGTGCCTATGCATGTATTTGGAGTGAGATGGACATTGTCCACAAGGCAGCAAAATACTTAAAGCTAGGCCAGCATATACAATGATGGTCGCTCTTCCCTAAACTTGTCAAGTTAAATGCATTTGACCAGAATTCCAGCAATGCTGAAGCTTGCTGAAAATTAAGGGAACTGAAATCTGCAAATTTTGAAAGTGCCTAGATTGGAGCAGCTAGTAAAAAGTCATTCCTGCTCAACCATGACAAGTTTTAACCAGCCTTTTCTTTTAGCATTAACTGTAGGAGTAATAAAGTAAACTTTATTTATTGTGCTTATTTTAAAGTCTCTATAAGAAGCTAAGCCTTGTTGGACCTGAGTCAATCCTTTTTGGAAGCTGAATAATATGGTAGCCACAGATACATGCCTCTGAATTATTTTCTGAATAATAGTGATTTCTTATTCAGATGAGCAACATCCTTCAATAAAATCTCCCTACATTCATAATCAGGAGTTCTCTCATGATGCACTATGTATATTTAAAATGAACATTAGGAATGTAATTTGAACTATATGAATAACCAAAAAGGAAACTATGTAAGAAGATTTTGGACGAAAGTAGCCAAATTGTTTAACTTCAACAAAAGGTAATAATAAATAACTTCTGTTGAAAGTACAGGGATAAATTAGTTTGAATTTGAGGAGAACTTAGTGGTAAACAATTTTACCTAGATCAGATATAATAAATGTTCTGAAAATATTTTTTCTGCCTAATGTCAGTAGATTACAAATTATCACATTAAACAAATGCAATTAATGTCCGAGAGATCTTCAAAGTTGTCAAGACTAGAAATGTTTCTTGACCATTCGTTGTCAATAAGATGGCCTGTAGAAGAAAGGCCTTTTATCAAACCACCAAAAAGCATTTAAGAGTGAAAAATATCATGCTTAGTTATCCTCTTATAATTTTTTTATGGGCTAATTTTGAAAAAGAGACTTTCCTGTTGATCTCCGAGAGATAAATCCTAAAGCAATAGCCACATGAGGTCACTGTTGTTCATATATGAATTACAAGTTTAAACTCACTGTGTAGCTAAGATGACTTGTCCCACCATGTCATCAACACAGAAGACAAATATATCATGAAGGAATAGTGTTTACATCAACTTTAATTTTTAACAGAGTTGTTAAAATAAAAACCAATATAATATAAAACAAATGTTCATGCAACACTAACTATATTCAAATATTCCTATATTGTTCAGGTAAACTTGATTCAATTATAATATTCTACCCAGGAAATTAACTCTGAATTTCAATAATTTACAAATTCCTGCTTCCACCTCATAGATATTTTATACATCCACTGAATTTTTGTAATCATACTGTACTTTATATTAAGGCACTGAATGTGTGCAAATTGCTGCCATAATATTTTCAGCCTCACAGAAGACTATTTATGTTTGTTTGTTTGTTTGTTTGTTTCAGAAATGATGCTTCTCATCAATGTAACCACTGGAACCCAACATTCATATTTACTTCTCATGACAGTCATGTTACCCAAGCATTAGTTTTCTAGAAGAGAAGATGACAGCATGGTAAAGGTTTATTTTTAAATCTTTTAAGCCCACGTAGTAGGTTTATGAGGAAACAATGCCTCCAAGTCACATTTGTTTTATCCAAATCAGCCTTTACCCATACCCAATCATTTCTATTATGAATAAAAGCAAAATGATATGTTATCATTCAGATATCTAATTAAAAGACTATTTTTTATTTCCTAAAAAGTGTATTGCTAATGAAAACTGACAGAAACTAGCAAAAATATGAATTACATGAAATGCTTTTTAAGACACACAATTGCTTTAACCGAGTACCTCAAAACATGCACAGTAAGAATGTAACAAATCTATTGTTAAATCTCTTTTGGTTATTTTATTTTGCTTCACTATTTTATATAGTGGGCTATTTATTTAATGATGTATGGTTATTTCTTTTTGGTTAATGATTTGCACTGTTTGAGTTGGACAGCCTTATAAATGCTTGAAATACATGCTCGCATACATAGAGATTGCTGATTATCATACAGAACTAGCTTAGGGTGTGTTATCTTAAAGACAGGTCTGTCCAAGGTGTGAAATGGTTCCAAGTCTTTCTTTATTTAAAGTGTACTTGGCAGAAGGTAGTTTTAGTAATCTCAAACCCCTTTTGCATATAAAAATAAGTTCCAATGTCTTTATATACAGGTAGTCTTCAACAGTTCATTTAGTAAACTGTTCAAAGTTACAAACAGCATTGAGAAAGTGACATGAAGGTTATCACCTTCAAAGCGCTCCATGGCATAGGGCCTAGCTATCTTCGAGACCGCCTGCTGCTACCGACGACCTCCCATCGACCCGTGCGCTCCCACAGAGAGGGCCTCCTCAGGGTGCCATCAGCCAAACAGTGTAGGCTGGTGACCCCCAGGGGGAGAGCCTTCTCTGTGGGGGCACCTACCCTCTGGAATCAGCTCCCCCCAGAGATAAGGAGAATCCAGGACCTCAGTGCCTTCCGTTGTGCCCTTAAAACCCATTTATTTAAACAAGCCGGGCTGGCTTAAGATGAAATTTTTAACTGTTTTAAATGTTTTAAACGTTTTAATTGGTAATGAGTTTTAATTGGGCCAAATTTATATATCTTTTAATTGTTTTTTAATATTTGTCTTGCATGTCTTTTTAATTCTGGCTGTACACCGCCCTGAGTCCTCAGGGAGAAGGGCGGTATAGAAATTTAAAAAATAAATAAATAAATAAATAATTTTTCAGTTACAAATTTTGCAACATAGAAATAGAAATAGGCGTTCGGGAAAAAACTGTTCTTGTATCTAGTTGTCTTGGTGTACAGTGCTCTATAGGATCGATCTGAGGATAGGAGTTGAAACAATTTATGTCCAGGATGTAAATATTTTCACAGTCCTCTTTTTGACTCGTGCAGTATACAGGTCCTTAATGGAAGGCAGGTTGGTAGTACTTGTTTTTTTCTGCAGTTCTAATTATCCTCTGAAGTCTGTGTCTGTCTTGTTGGGTTGCAGAACCAAACTAGACAGTTATAGAGGTGCAGATGACAGACACAATAGTTCCTCTGTAGAACTGTATCAGCAGCTCCTTGGGCAATTTGAGCTTCCTGAGTTGGCGCAGAAAGAACATTCTTTGTTGTGCTTTTTTGATGACATTTTTGATGTTAGGTGTCCATTTTAGGTCTAGGTACGATAGAACCTAGAAATTTGAAGGTCTCTACTGTTGATACTGTGTTGTCTAGTATTGTAAGATGTGGTAGTATAGGTTTCTCATAAAGTCTACCACCATTTCTACGCTTTTGTGTGTTCAGTTCCAGATTGTTCCAATCGCACCACGAGGCTAGTTGTTCAACCTCCCATCTGTATGTGGATTCATCATTGTCTTGAATGAGACCAATCAATGTTGTATCATCTGCACACTTCAGTAGTTTAATAAATGGATCATTTGAGATGCAGTCATTGGTATATAGAGAGAATGTTGTGGCCCCGCCCTCTGAGCCTGTCTCATCGGAGGAAGAAAGCTCCGAGCATGAGGAAGAGGAGTCAGCCAGGCCTCCCTCTCCAGGCCCCTCCCCTCTGGCATTGTCTCAAGTGCCGGCCGGGGGAGAGGAGACAGCTGATTCAGATCAGAGTGATAATGGAACATCATTCCTGGACGCACGCCTCCGAAGGCATGATAAACATTTGCAGCAGCTTAGGAGGCGTGCTAGGGATTAGAACTGAGTCACTGGACCACACCCCAGAGACTATATAATAGAGGGTGGTGGTCAAGGATCTTTGTGACGAACAAAGTAAACCTTGAATAGTCACTAAAGCCTCGTCCGGAACTGCTGGGAGGAATATTATTTCTGCTTGGACTTTTGTGAACGTTCGTATCTTTGCTTTCTGTTTGTGGAAATAAAATCACTTGGCAGACGGTGTGTCTATCGCTGCCAAGTGGGAGATAAGAAATGGGTGCGTTCCGAAGTGTTTCCTTAACCCTCGGCTGGCTGTGTTGTGTGTGGGGGGGGGACGTGGACAGATCAGAGAAGTGGAGAAAGCACACATCCTTGTGGGGTCCTGTGCTAATTGTACAGGTATCTGATGTGATATCGCTTAGCTTCACCTGCTGCTTCCTGTCTGTTAGGAAGCTTGTGATCCACTTACAAGTGTGTTCAGGTACCGCTAGCTAATTTAGTTTAGTTAGAAGAATGTCCGGTATGATGGTATTGAATGCTGAACTGAAGACTACAAAGAAGACTCTTGTGTAGCTTTTTTTTAGATTCAAGATGTTGTAGGATGTAGTGCAGAGCCATATTAACAGCATCATCTGTTGATCTATTTGCTCGGTATTCAAATTGCAGGGGGTCTAACAGCGTGATGGTTTTCAGGTGGGACATCACTAGCCTTTCAAAGGTTTTCATAACTACAGATGTTAGAGCAATTGATTTGTAATCATTCAGTTCCTTGATCTCCATGATCATGTGATCATAATTCAGATGCTTGGCAGCGGGTTCAGATTTATGACAGTTGCAGTATCCTGGGGTCATGTGATCACCTTTTATGACTTTCTGACAAGCAAAGTCAATTGGGAAGCCAGATTCCCTTAACAACCATATTACTAACTTAACAATGATTCAATGATTCACACATTTTCCTCCTTAGCCCCCAAACTTCTGCCTTAACAAAGGTAATCTGGAGAGGATTGTTTGAGTAAAAAGATAATTCTTTGTGCAATCAGGAAAAAAACAACACAACAAAATCTATGTGACAGTGTGTACAAGTAAAAGTTGTTTTAGCCCTCCTGCCTCAAGACAGAAAGATGGAAAAGTGGGTGCAAAAAACAGGTATATGTTTTCCCTGCCCTTATTCCATTAGCTCTCAAGTGAGAAATCTTCTCAGGTTAAAGTTGAACCATACACATATTCTCAGCCCCACCTTCATATGAATTCAGAGGACCAGAGTATTATGTGGATAAGTCACATAGTCAGCCATATGTTTCTGGGTAAAAGCCTACTATGGGATTGGTGAACTTCGGCTTCCACTGCTTCAAAGTATGGGATACTTGTTAAGAACTTAATAAGAAGAATCATAAGAACTCCAAGAAAGCAAATTAAGGGAATAATGCACAATATAGCATTTAGCAAGTTTTGATACAATATACTAATGTATACATTCTATGGCTTGTCTTAAATTTTAATATAATTTCACACAATATATGCATAAACTTACCATTTAGCGTGCGGCTGGAGGGGAGAGACAGACGTTGAAGAAGATGTTGCATTCTGTCTCTGGTCATCTCTTCCTGTTGGTTTTTTTTCCATATATAAACCCATAGCATATGTTATGCTTAAAGGATTTTACCTCAAAAACACTTCCTGATATGTTTTCATGCAAAGTTAACTGTGAAAAACATCTTTAGGGTGTTTCCCACAATATATAATTGGGGATATAACCCCTTTGAATTCCTGGTTTAATCTGTTCTAGGTTAATGCCAACTCTGTTACTGCTTCACGAGTTTCTGCCTAAATTTTTTATCTGCATTTCATACGTAAGTTAGACCTTTGATCATTAACAGTTTGTTATCTGAGAGCTATACAAGAGTTGTAAACAATATGTGAAGAGAGATCAGGAAAGCTAGAATTCAGGACTGACTGATGCTGCAGTAAAATGGATGATAAATTATCTTTTTGAAGATGGTCTACTGACAGACTGAAAGCCTGCATAGGATCAATTCCCCTTTGATCCATGCTTCCATGAATTGAAAGGAAGAACTACGGTAGGAATGTAGTTTCCAATGATTTTCAAGCTGAACCAAATAATCTATTTTCTACTGAGTATTCTACAACAATTGGGATTCTCTCTATGGAATTTGAAGTCACATGTGAACAGTGAATCTAAAAATTAATTCTTTTCTGTCAACAAGGAATATTGGAAAAGCTATCCAACATCACTTCTCAAAGAACTGTATCCCAAACATTTAAAGCTGTGCTCTTTTCTATCTTGAATTTTGTAAGAGTTTGAAGTTTGTAACTTAGCATGTTGAGATCACATCAGTTGCCCTTCATTGCCTTTTACTTCAACTCAAGAAGCCGGTTTTAACCTGCCTGACATCTAATTAAGACACTGCTAATGAGGCTGTAAAAATTGGGGTCTCTAGAGAGCGGCTACTGACATCTAGTGCCCTCTTTATCTGAGAAATATATAGTTGTCTGTCTTTGAGTGTTTTCACAGAGAACAACTTCTCATAAAACTTCCAATGCATTAAAAAGAGATTTTCAGGGTTGTTGTAAACCTTAAAGCAGAAAAAAAGTAGTAACAGCATGTGAACATGTGTTAGGTTGCAGCAATTTGCATTTTATATTCAGATAGGCAGATAAGAGGGCACTTATTTTTTTCAGAATAGCAAAATCATTTAATATTGTTGGCATTCTGAAATGTTTCATACGCTTGTCCCAAAGGTACTTTTTCAGGAGGCAACTGAACTTTCTTTTCTTTCAGCCAAAGAGGTTGTAAAAAAATGCTTGTAAAAGCCTCTGACGATCCCAGCTGAGTTGCCTGTTTGTCAGAGGCTTTTTTTTCTTTTAAAAACACTTTTTCTACAAACTCTTCGGCCAAAGAGGTTATAGAAAAAATGCTTTAAAAAGCCTCTGACGATCCCAGCAGAACCGCGCAATCGTCAGAGGCTTTTTTTTTACTTTTAAAAGCATTTTTTCGCCCGAAGAGGTTGTAGAAAAAATGCTTTTAAAAATTAAAAAAAAGCCTCTGATGATTGCGCACTCAGCAGGGCATGCGGGGGGGCAGGGATTCTTGCTACCAGTTCTCCGAACCACCCGCCATCGCTACTGGATCAGGCGATCGGTCTGAACTGGGAGCATTTCACCCCTGCTTTAAAGCTTTCCAAAGTTTATTGCCCTCAAAACAGGAAGGAGAAACTAGGAGAGGATAAGAAGCTGAAAGAAGAGGCCCAAGGGAAAGTATCTTTGAAGGCTGGTAAATTGCTACTTGTTTCCCTCTGGGTTTTGTTTTGAATTCTTCCTGTGGGGTTTTTTTGGGGGGGTGGGGTGGGGGGGGAGAAATCAATCTGGATCAAGCCATGGGGACTCAGTGACCGAAGTGATTTTCCTGGGACAGAAGCACAGAGTATATTCCACTTGGTCTCTATTGCTTTATTTTCTTGATTTTCTATTTCCATATTTCTGTTGTCTCTTGCATCATTCTATATTTTTATAAATTGGTATGAAATGCTACATAAATTAGAACTAATTTCATCATTGTTCTTTTGCAGTTACTGTTTATTATTCCATTTATTTAGTAACAGTAAGAAATCATAAGGGTTGAAGGGAAGAACTTTGCATATATGCACAAGCTAAAACCTTGACCTAATGAATCTTTGAGAAAGAAGTGACTAATCAACCTCAATGCCTATACTTTTGTGCACACAAACAAAGCCAGCCTGCTATGTTACAACCCAAAATATTGCAAGTGAGGGTCAGTACCACCGATATTGTCAGTATCACTGATATTCCCAATTCCTTTCCATCCTATACCTTCTCACCACCTTCCCACTGATCTTCTCATTGGCCATTCTTCCCATCAATCTTCCTGCCCACTCTCCCCCAATTTTCCCATTACTGTCCTTCTTGTCTTCCCATTGGACTACTGATCTTCCCAGCACCTGCCCACAAACAGTAAAAAACCATGATTTCAGAGACTTTATTTCAAGAGATATCTACCTTTCAATTCTGTCCATTACATTTAAAGTCAAGTAGATAAATAAATACATATTCTCTGGTGCACATATCTATTTCTATCTGTTTTAGTTTTTTCCAGTGGTGAAATCTAAAATTTGTTACTACCGGTTCTGTAAGCGTGGCTTGGTGGGTGGGTGGGTAATGTGACTGGGTGGGCGTGGCCATTTTTAAAATACTTTTAAAACCATTTTTTGTACAACCTCTTCAGCGAAGAGTTTGTAAAAAAATGCTTTCAAAAGGCTCTGACGATCCCAGTTGAGTTGCCTGATCGGCAGAGGCTTTTTTTTCTTTTAAAAAGCCTCTGCCGATCAGACAACTCAGCTTGGATTGTCAGAGGCATTTAAAAGAAAAAAAGCCTTTGGTGATCGTCCGGCTCAGCTGGGCATTGGGGGGGGGGGTAGGGATTTTTGCTACCGGTTGTCCGAACCACCCGCCTCCATCGCTACCAGATGGGGCGATCCGGTCCGAAGCGGGAACATTTCACCCCTGTTTTTTTCCCACTATTTGGTAAACTTAGACATAATGGTCTCCCAAATGCACACAAGCATTTGCTTGTAACACAAGATACTCAGGCAATAGTTGGCTTCCTGTCTCTACTCTTGCACCTCAGTGAGAACAGAACCACCCTTATATGAGAGGATGAGCCCTGGTAGCACAGTGGTTAAAGTGCAAAATTGTAGACAAAACTCTGCCCCCAGTTTGGACTTCAATCCTAACGGGACTCAGCCTTCCATCTTTCCAACCTCTGTAAAATGAGAACCCAGATTGTTGGGGAAAATATGCAAATAATGCTTCTACGTTGTATATCCCCTAGAGACTGCTGTAAAGCACTACAGCAAGTAGTATATAAATCTAAATGCTATATCTTTTGCTATATCTTTCAATCTTATGAGTAGGAATTTCCTTACTTATTAGAGATATTCCATTAAAAAAATTGATGAATTCTAAAACACTGCCTTTTACTTCTGTCATCAGATTTTGTACTGTTATTAATAATTATTTGATGCTTCTACACAATATTAATATTGTTTCTCTTTCGCTTCTCAGAAGTTGATACATGGTTGATTTTTTTAAAGGAATTTCAGGGACACATCATTTACTTTCAATAATGTAAAACTAATGGAGATGTTTGAGACAATTGACCTATTAGTGATTCCAGTGTCATTTCCCCATTAGAGTTGATCAATTACCCTTTGTTTGCTGTAATTAAGCCATGCGACATATCCATTATTCTCAGTTCTTCGGCAACTTGAATTAATTTGGGGAACATTTTGTTTTAAGGATGATGCTACTGCTTCTTATTAATCAAAATGTGCATCATTCTATTATTTTTATCCTATTGTATTATTTTGTAATGAATGGGTTTGTTATGTGTTATTGCTTTTTAAAAGCATTATTAGTAGGTCAAATTAGTTTTACTGAATCTTGATTTCTTGCAACTACTTCTTTCCAAATGCCAGGTGGGAACTCTGAGACCAATTACCACTCATGCAAAAATCTTCAGAATGAATGAGAACATCACATGGGACTGAACTGCTAGTTAAAACTGAGGGGTCCTAGGTAGGAAAAAAAAGTATTCCACAATATTAAAATTCTTTCTGAAGAAGTATTGAAATATTTTTCACTCAGTGAAGGAGCAACATTTCAATAGGAACAACTCTAACTGTATTTGAAATATTAAAGCAGAGAAAAACAATTTAAATCTAATTGTCACTTAAATTTAAAACATTAACTTTCAATTTAAACATTAATCAATGGCAATTAGACTTTGATGTTATCTTTACAAAGATGGTAAACCATGAAAAATCCTTAATAAAAAAAGGCCTAGAATATGAGAGCCAGTTTGCTCTAATGGTTGGCGGCTAGAAATAATGAGCCCGTGAGTCCTACCCCTGCTTCAAGTATGAAGCAAGTTGGGCGACCTTGGGCCAGTTACACTCTCTCTGACAGTGGCAAACTATTTCTGAAATCTTGCCAAGAAAACAGCAGGGACAGTTGTCAAAACTGTTGTCAGTTGTCAGTACTGACTCAAATGAACATTACTGTATGCATCATATACCCTTTTCTTTAATATATCCCCCACCCTCTCTACTAGTATCTTTAAATGGCGCAGAGTGCGGCCGCGCGGGTGGTAATGGGAGCGACATGGCGCTCCCATGTAACACCTCTCCTGCGTGAGCTGCACTGACTCCCGGTGGTCTTCTGGGTGCGCTTCAAGGTTTTGGTTACCACCTTTAAAGCGCTCCATGGCTTAGGACCTGGTTATTTACGGGACTGCCTACTACCACCAATAGCCTCCCACCGGCCAGTACGCTCTCATAGAGAGGGACTCCTCCGGGTGCCGTCAGCCAAACAGTGTCGACTGGCGGCCCCTAGGGGGAGAGCCTTCTCTGTGGGGGCACCTACCATCTGGAATGAGCTCCCCCCGGAGATACGGAGGATCCCAGATCTGCGCTCCTTCCGCCATGCTGTGAAGACCTTTTTATATCATCAGGCGGGCTTGGCCTAATCTCTTCCCTTTTTAAATATGTAAATTTTAATCTGTTTTTAAATTATTGGGGTGTTTTAATCTGTCTGGGCCAAAATGATTTAATCTGATTTTATTTGGTTTTTTAAATTTTTTGTATTTATGTATTTTATTGTTGGCTGTTCACCGCCCTGAGTCCTTCGGGAGTAGGGCAGTATACAAATCAAATAAACCATAAACCATAAACCATAAATAACAGAGGTTACTGGTAAATACTTAACACTAATGTACAATAACCATGAGAGCCAGTTTGGTATAGTGGTTAAGGCATCAGGTTAGGAACTGGAGATGGTGAGTTCTAGTGCCACCTGAGGCACAAAGTAGCTGAGTGACCTTGAACCAGGGGTGAAATCCAGCAGGTTCTGACAGGCTCTGGAGAACTGGTAATGGAAATTTTGAATAGTTTGGAGAACCAAAAAATGCCACCTCTGGCTGGCCCCAGAGTGGGGGGGGAATGGGGATTTTGCTGTATCCTTCCCCTGGAGTGGGGTAAAAATGGAGATTTTGCAGTATCCTTCCTCTGCCATGTCCACCAAGCCACACCACACCCACCAAGCCATGCCCACAGAACCGGCAGTAAAAAAAAAAATTGAATTTCACCACTGCCTTGAACTAGTCACTTTCTCTCAGCTCTAGGAAGGAGGCAATAGTTGAAAATCTTGCCAAAAAAACCATCTAGGTGATCTCCAAGAACAGGACACGATTGAATGGAAGAAAATAAAACAATAACCATAGTATTTGGAGGGATAACAAGCTATTGTAAAATAGCCCAACTAGAAACTAGCACAAGAACAAGATCAAAGGGAATAATTCAATTGGGAAGATTTTTCTCATTCAACAAAATATGGACTAACTTCCAAAGGAGGCTTTCACTGGTAACTGAAAACCAACCCTATCTTCATGGCCGAGTTAGCACTCTGTACTCATCCTAGACTGGGAAGAAAATTGTACTGGTATGCTCCCCCACCCTCACTTGGCAGAGCCCTATCCTGCTTTTAG
The DNA here is from genome assembly GCA_022577455.1 of Arizona elegans. Taxonomy (NCBI): domain Eukaryota; kingdom Metazoa; phylum Chordata; class Lepidosauria; order Squamata; family Colubridae; genus Arizona; species Arizona elegans. The sequence continues at coordinate 240,657,066 of JAKOOJ010000001.1, forward strand.
TAACTTTGTTTTGACTTATTGCCTAATGGTACTACACTAATGTTAGATGTGGAAAGTAATTGGTTGATTCCTCTGACCACCCTCATCTGTATTCAAAACTTCTATCAGTTTCAGTATGCCCCTATTGTTTAATGATGCTAATATAAGACTGATTTTAAAACCAGGTAAAGCTCAAAAATGTTGTGTTAGTTGTAAGCTTATTTCATTTATGAATATGGATATAAAGATTCCAACTACATCATTGGCTAAGCAGTTGCAGGAGGCTTTATTATGTATAATTCCCCCTCTGAATCTAGGTTTATCAAACATTAGATAATCTGTGCTTATGAATTGATAGGTAGGATAGAGCTAAAGATAGAATGAATTTTGCTCTACTAGTATCTCTGATGCAGAAAAAGGCTTTGATTTGGTTTGGATTAAATTTTTTATGGAGCATTAATGGCCATAGAACAGAACAAGTGGCTTGCTTTAAGTGTTTAGGAATAGTCACGTGTTTCAGTGGCTCAAAAAAGCCCATTGTGAATATGCTGCTACTAGACAAGGATCTGCCAATGCCATCCTCAATTTTTTTCTGCTCCAAGGGAGGATATAAGCCATTAACCCAGCTCCTTTTAGGGACTCTGATTGGCCATCCAGCTTCTTGTTTCACTTCCGTGGAAAAGAGTAAAAAAATCTAAATTCAACACAACAGCTGTCCAGATACCTTGTTGTGTCTCAAATACACATCTACAAAGGAGATAGGTATAATCAAAGTTGAATTAAGAGTGTGCCTAGCTTCTCTAAATTTTTGGTTAAACTTTAACTTTTATCCTCAAGGCTTAGCACCATGCAGGACATTTCAGGACTTCAAGACATTTTTTTAATCCACATGATCAAATCGAATGTTTTAAATCTAGGCTACCCTACTTCTTTGGTTCTTAAAATGAAATATGATCAGATGAAACAAACTCTGGAACAAAAAAATAAAGGATAAAGAGTAGCAAGCAGATCTAGAGGCTCAGACATCCTGTCAGCAGTAGACAATAGATGTATTGTCATTGTTGACAGTTACTTTACACAGCTGGAGACACCCAGTTGTTTGTTTGTTTGTATGTATGTATGTATATATGTATGTATGTATGTGTATTGTGTGTATGCATGTATGTATATATGTGTGTGTTGTGTGTGTGTGTGTATATATATATATAATATACATATGGACCACATACGCTAAAAAAGGCATATTATTTCCAGGAGTGCAGGCTTCAAGAAATAGTTGGGCCATATCAAGGTGTAGATTAGATTTTAGTAATGACACTCATGAATATTTAACCCTTTGGATAAATTCTACCTTTTTTTTTTTTTTTTTTGTATTGGAAAGTATGGTGGAAGCAATGACTTTAATTCAATTATAATGTAATATATTTTAAGAATTTTTAGTGACTGCAAAAAGAATTTGATGTTCTTAGTTCACAATAATGGTAATATTTTGAATTTAAGCAAGTTTTAACAACTCAATATGGATCAGATGCTTTGGCTACTTCAAGGATCCTGGGAGTCTTTCTTATTTGATGGAATCCATGGCAGAAGTTAAACCCACAACATAACTTTATCAAAAGTTCAAAATCAACGGATATAACTAGAGATATATCAAATATGGATTAAAAAATTGAAATCTCCAATAATGTCTATCAATGGCAGCATGTCTTTAAAAATGTTATAATGACATTTTTATAGTAATATTATTAAAGATTACAATGTACAACAATAAAAACTAATACAAAGTAAAAAAGAAAAAAGGTGCAGAAAAGGAAAAATAGAAACACAGAAAATGAAAGATAAGAATATAATGAAAAATTACAAGAAATGTATAAAGGAATGAATTCCCCTTTCATCACAAATATAAATAATATTAGTAACTTATTGCCTTCTTTAAAAATGAAACAAACAATATATTCTTCTCTTATTCCATCTCTTATCTATAAACAAATCCATAAAACTTCATCATTTCAGTCCTGATGTCAACAAAAACCCATTAAAGGTTACCAGAACAACATATCTATTTTAATCTTAATCAAATAAACCAATTTTACATTTCTTACTTCGAACAGTCTTGATCATTAGTCCCTTCAAATAATGTCCTACAACTTGATTTCTTTTCATTTCTTTCTTTGTTCCTTCCACAAAAATATTCAAAGCTTTAACAAGGCTTTTTACACCTAAAAATATTTTCAGTTAGACTAGAATTCCTTTGAACTCATTGGGGTTTGCTTTAAAGTTCACATGTCTAGAATCTTGTTAATCAATCAGTTGAGGATGGAAGCTTATTATTCAGTTGGACAGGTGCTCATCTTTTATGAAACTATAAAGATGAAACAATGCCTTTTTTTCATTTTTATATCATGTTCAAATGATAAATGTGTTCTCAAGAGTGGCTTTAAAGACAACAGATTACAAAAGACCTGTTCCATGGCAGCTGAAAAAAAAAGTTCTTTTATTGGAAATTAGCAATCATGAAATAATTAAAAATTATGCCATCAAATTATTAGAAAGCTTGGAAAGACATATGAGAATTATTAATATATTCTTTGACTTTTTTGTAATTTAAATGCTTTGTGAATAAGTAAATAAAATATTTGTATTACTTAAATTTGCTCATCACAATAAGGTGGTTTGCCTCCCCCATCTGGGTTTTCTCGTTCAAGTTAGGATTTCAAGTTCAAGAATTTCTCAGCCTGCCAATGATGAAATTTCTAGGAGTCAGATTCTATATATTTGAAGGAAACTAAGGTTGAGGAAGGCTGTGTGATAGAGGAATTTGACTACTGTGGTAACAACACAATAAATTGAACTACCTAGTGAACTGTGCTTGAATAATAGCTATTCATTAACCACTATGAATAAACATAGTCAAGTCAATCATAACATAGTATGAAATGTGAACCAAGATTTTCAAGTCTTTCAATTACTCAATTCTCAATTGGTAACCCATGTGGCATATAAATGTGACATTTTGAACAAACAAGTACATAATTTTTTCAACATGTAAAACAAGAAAAAAGTTAAGGAAACAATGGGTCCACTAACGGGAGAAGATGGCAAGAAGGTGACAACTCTATCTTTAGTTTCTATCCAAACATTGAAGAGAGATTGTGATTGTTTTGGGACAGATGATAATGAACAATCTGAGATACAATCTGAGAGCCAGTTTGGTCTACTGATTAAGGCATATTAGTCTAGAAAATGGGAGACCGTGAGTTAAATCCCACCTTAGTCGTGAAAACCAGCTGGGTGACTTTGGTTCAGTCACTTTGTCTCGGCCTAACCACCTCACATGGTTGTTGTTGTGGGGAAAATAGAAGCAGGAAAGTGTATGAGATATGTTCGCTGCCTTGAATTATTTGTATAAATAATAAAGATGAGATACAAACAAAATGATAAATAAATATAATCCATAAATGACTGAAGATGTATGGATAGCAAAATATCCTAAAGAGAGGGTTATAATTAGTGAGTTACAATTAACACGTATACCCTCTTCCTGACAGGGATATACAATTTGGGAGTTTTCATGGAATGAGGAAATAAATTTCCCTAGAGAAATTTGTTTTTCCAGAGTTTAGAACATATGCTAACTGTAACCCTTTTGGATATAATAGATCTCATCTCTCTTATTCAGAATAATTCTATATTTGATTGGCTTTTTTGTTTTAATCTTGGGCAATTTATTGCTGAGATCCTCAAGTTTGCCAGAAAATTGGGATCCAACTGGCACAGACTGGAAGCTCCAGGAGATGTAGATTGCTTGTTACTTAAAAATGGGTTCTTGATCTGTGAAAACTAAAAGCTTTTGCCAGGCTATAGTTATAGCATTCCAAATGGCCACAATGAATGCTGAAGAAAGCCAGAAGCTAGTTACGAGCAAGATGGACCATCTGGTATTACTTGGCATTCTGGACCCTGCCTCTTTCTGCATAAATTGCACTGGTTTTATTTTTATCTTATTTTTTAAACCTACTGATTAAGCCACTTAACCAAAGGACACTTGGCGCTTGGCAATATCAAAATTAGGAATGGCAATGTTTCAATACACAATTCATGGTGTACTTTCCTGTTTCATACATTTTGATGGTTAATTGACAAGAATTATGGATAGATAGCCTTTTACATCCAGAAGAGTGCTTATAATATATCCACTGGCATCCTTTTAAGATGCTAACTTCCCCTAGAGAATCATGATAGATCATCAATTTTTGACAGCAAAATACTGAAGCTTTTATGTGTTTTCTCTCACAAAGTGCTTGGACCAGAAAAACCGGAGAACATTAAGTCCCAATGATAAAAAGAGGAAACTGTATCATATTTAGTTGATTATGAAATGACAGGCAAAATAGAACCCAACAAGAAGTAATGGATGGAAGATCATTAGAGAGTGATCCAACTTAGAACTAACGAGAAATTTCCTGACAGTGAGAACAATTAACCAATCAATCTGGAAGTTGGAGATTTTCAAGAAGAGACTGGACAGCCATTTGTCTGGAATGGTATAGGATCTCCTGCCATGGGCTGGGGGTTGGGCTAGAAGACGTCCAATGTCCTTTCGAACCCTATTATTCTAACTTCTATGTTCTATTTTTGGTCAGTTATATATATTCTATGTGTATTAAAATGATCATACTAAAATAGTTTAATTTGTGAGAGAACATCATCTCCTTTCTCTTTGTTAGTGGTTTGGTTTGATCACTGTGAATGGGCAACTTTTGAGGGCAAGATCCTTAAGCCGTGGTTCATATCTCCTTCCTCCTCCCTATGGCATGAGCAATGAGAGCAGTGTGCAATTTTTAAAATAAGTTTGTGTAACATATAGTAGTCAAGCTTGAATTTTGAGTATTACTGAGATTAGAAATTGTTTTTCCATCTGCTTCCCTTTTTGGCAAGGCTACAAAGATTCTATCAATTACCAATTCAGTCTCTAAATTATTATTTGTGTTTGAAATTTTTTACATCCACATATCTATTTTACAAAATATTTAAATATATCCATTACTATCTACTATGTCAAAAATACCTACCATGTTATTAGCACCAAGGAATTCAGCTTAATTTTTACATATAACCATATCCTCCTAGCTTTGGTTGAGCAAGTGAAAATGGTCTTATTCTATCACGCTGTTAACTCCAGCTGAATGGGAACACCATGATGAGGGTGTTTATGGTTTTGATAAGCATTCTATTGTATTAGTTTTTGTTTTAATTGTATTGTTACTATTTTATAGTTCACGACCCAGAGTCCGCTGAGAATGGAGCAATCTAAAAATGTGTATAAACAAACAGCGGAGTCCAGAAAGATGGTATTGAGATAGCATCTGTTGTTAAAAGCTCCCTCTAAAGCCACTTTTTAAATTATTAATTAACTGTTCTGCTAGAGTCCCATATTTTTACTCTTTTTAATGGAGACCTATATTCTTTGCATTTCTGCCATGGAGAAAAGGAAGACGAGACAGTATTCACATTCTGCTTCTCAGATTTCACTCAAGACTACCAAACAACTCAAAGTTGACAGTTACTTAAAAAGCAAACAGCTAACCAAACCCCCTGCACTTTTCCTGATAGTTTCTCTAATAGATCCTCCTGGAATGGGATTTACAAATGGAGACAGAGCGTTCCCAACTTTTAGATCTTTCTTCTTCTATCCCTGCGGAAACTTCTGCCTTGCAGATTGCAGCCATTTGTCCAGCTGCTGCAAGGTTTATACAACAAGGGGATTAGGACTTAAAAAATGAAAATGTTACTGACTTTATAAACAGTCAATGCCTACTGATGGCACAAACTGTATTGTCAATTCTTGAACTTTTAACAGTTAATAACCAAGTGGACATTTTAAGAGTCTCTTATTAAGCTTAAACACATCCATACACTACTTTTAAGTCAGTCAAAACAAGCTCACCCTGATATAACCGTGTTTCAAAAACCAATAACTGTGGTGGAAAAATGGATCTTGTTTTGGAACCTAAAAAGAGAGTGGGAACAGAACAGAATAACTTGGAAGGAACCTTGGAGATCTTCTAGTCCAATTCCTTGCACAAGCAGGGGAACATATACTATTCCAGACAAGTGGCTGTCCAATCTCTTCTTAAAAGCTCCAGTGATGGAGCACTCACAACTTCTGAAGGCAAGTGGTTCCATTAATTGATCTCATTGATAGGAAATGTCTCCTTAGTTCTAGGTTGGTTCTCTCCTTGAATGGGTCAGCAAGACCTGATAAAGGCCACCATTCACCAGCATTTACCAGTTTATGACTTTACACTGAGATTGAGGAACAGCTTCCTTAAAACTTCCAGCCCCCCCTCCCCCAACAACCACTCACTACATACGGCACTGGAACTATGGAAGGGAGTAAGGAGCTATTGGGCAATTGGGCACAACCACATAATTGTCTGCTGTCTGGTCAAGAACAACTTTGGCCTGTGTGAAAATTGCTAAATAGATTGTGTACTGAGATAGGAGGATCAAAGGACAATCCAAGAAAATGGAGTTTCCTCACACTGTGAGGAATCCATCTCACATATCGTACAGTGCATACGATGTCCGACCTACAACATATACAGTGTAAAACTTCCTATTTAGAAAAGTATCGCTTTTGGATGAAAGGCAATTATATCGTAATTTACAGCCAAATCAGATTACTTTACAATTCCAAAATAACAGAATAAATAGAGGAAAATGAGGATCCAGAAACACAACCATTCTGTCTTGCAGTCAACTTCCACACTGTGAAAGGCAGTACATTTGCAAGGTTGCATGGCTTCCATCCAGGAGAACCACTAAACAAATCCTCCTAACATTTGAATATCCTACTATTGCCAGCAGGTTGTTCAAAGCGAAGCCTTTTTTGAGCAAGTTTGTGATCTTCCCATTACATGTGTTTCACACAGAGGGAGTAAGCTCATTAATAACTCATCTTGGCAATAAGAGTGCTTTTACTTTAAAGTTTAATTGTAGCGAGATGAAAGTAGGTAACTCCAAGGACATTCTATCACCACTGTCCTGGAGAAGAAAAAGTCTGAGCAAACAATCTGTACTTCCCACAACAAATCAGTTTTCTGAAGAACCCTTAGAGACCAATTTGATTAACTCTTTCAGTTCCTTGCCAAATAACGAACAAGTGAGTGTTATAAAAAGACTAGATGATCTGAGGGAATTATTACCTTAGTTATAACATACTATACTATACTTACTGTACTATGTCGGAAGCACCAAAGTTCTCCTGTGATGAAAGGATGTCAGTGACATCATCATTGCTCTGGTGGACACCCAGTTGGGTGTTCCTTTCATGTCCCCATTAATGGTACCTATTCATCTAGTCACATTTTTACATGTTTTCGAACTGCTAGGTCAGCAGGAGTTGGAGCGAATGACGGAACTCACCCTGACACACAGCAGCGCTCGGACTTTGAATGCGGACTTGCAAATTGTCAACCCAGCGTCCTATCATGTGAGCCACCACACTCCTAGCAATTTCTTCTTGAAAATATTTTGAAAATGATTTTTTTAGTATCTATGATCCAGAATGCCCAATAGTCTCTTCTATTTCCTAACACTCCTCAAACTTTCCCCCTATTGTAGTTCCCACCCATTTCATAAAAATGTCTTCCCCTGCTCCATTTTGCCACGATGTCTTTGTATCCTGGCTAAAATTTCTCATTTTCCTTAATCTGTTTAAGTGTGTAAGGTCCTGCTATCTTTGTTCTTATACAAACGCGGCTATACATTTGTTCAAGCATAACTGCAGTTGCTTCCAGCTAAAGGTCACTATCACAGTTTGAGTTCTCATAAGTCAATTCCTTATTTTGGGGTTATGTTCTAATCTCTGCTTGATTTCATGAACTGATTTTAATGTGATCCTCCTCTCCCCCCATTTATTTCCTAGAAATTCACCTGAGATTTTACAAGGTGTTGTTTTCCTAATATTAAATCTAATCTCACCCGGTCGCATTCATATCTTATGAAAGTTTTTTATTTAGTATAAATAAAGAATAGTGTATAACCCCTGGTTTCCCACCTGCTCCCAATAATGCTTTATAAAATACTCAAGCAGATGCAGTCTTTCTCTTTCCCCAAATTTAAATTCTAAATTCCATATGATCTTGAGGTGGGGCTATCCAGTAATGAGTTAACAAGTACAGGAACGCATCTGATTATTTTGTGCTGATGCCACAGCTATGGCTAATGTATAGCTCAAGAATAAAAAAAATAAAACCTCTTAAAATATAATTTTATTTTGCAATTTTATCCTATCTAACAAACCTTTCATTCTTTTACACTCTAGAAATGTTACTCCCTCCCTCCCTTCTATTTCAATTCTCTCTTAATTTAACATAAAATAGCTTAATATAAACAAAATTATATTAACATTAACCACTTAATATAAATTAATATTTATATAAATTAACCACTTAATATAAATAGAAGTTGCTTATATATGTCATCTATTGCCTTTCCTTTTAGTAGAAAATTTACATTTCTTCCATTTTTATGTGCCTTTAGACTTGTCTGCAATCAATGTTTCATTTTACAACAAATTCTGTAAATTTATCCCATTTTCATTGTTTTGGAATAAAACTATGCATTACAGACATCCTTGGCATAGGTTTTTACACAAACTGCTATTTCCCAAATATAGTATATTTTCACTCTTAATTTTTAGCTATAAAATCCCACCATTTTGACTGAAGTAATATATAAAGATATTGGGCTTGTTATGATAAAAAGAGATTCATTACAATGTATCTAATAAGTATTAAACATCTATCTACTTTTCTAATGAAATAATGTAGAGGGCTGTGATTTTCCTAATGTTATTGGACTTTCATCATATCTGATTATTGGTTCCTACCCCCAAAATTAAGTGAACAGAGCAACAAACTATATATCACACATAATTGGCTACTAGGGAACTTATGTGTTAGTGACACTGGAGGGGATTAAAGATTTCTACCATTTAGTTATCATAGTGTAGTAAATGGCATATGTTAATAATATATTACACAATTTTTGCAAACTTTTCTAGAACAATAAGTAAATTTCTTGGCTGTAATCCTTATAAAGAGATCTTCTTTTTCCACGGATTTCTGTGTTCATGGCTAATTCTGTGGAAAGTTCCATTTAATACATCCTAACATTTAGTTAAAGTCTGACATAAGGCACTTGTAAATCAGTTTTACTGCAATGAATTACATTTTTCCACTAGGAACTGTTATTTAGTTAAATGGTCTTAAGACATCAGACTATTATATGACAGATGATTTTGTCACTATGCAAAATATGAACCCTCTAATCAACTTGTTATAGCGTTTCACAAATGTATATGACAGTAAAGTAAGTAAACTGTCATTTGGGCAATCAATCCTTGAAATCCTTCAGGACCAGGAAAAGGGTGTTTGACACAGTCTTTGAAGCAGCAATAGAGTTTACAGTCATACATGAATGCATTACTGAGCAGTGATGCAGTAGAAGATATGTAAACAGAATTGCTAAAGATAAAAATGTTACATTCATTTTCACATGACATTTCGTTTTCCCTCAAAGCACAGTTTTTCTTAACATTTCATATACCAGTTAAATCCAGAATGTCTTTCTCATGAATGCACCATGGGGAGGTTCTTAGAAAAAGCTCTTTTTTTCCAATTGCCCAATATTATTTTCATGTGTTTTCATTTGAGAGTGGGCAAATTCGGAATTTCATTTTTTTAATATGTGCCAGTGTGTTCACAGAAAAAAGTGACAATAAAGATTGTCTTGTCTTGTCTTGTCTTGTCCTGTCCCATCCTATCCTATATCCTATCCTATCCTATCCTATCCTATCCTATCCTATCCTATCCTATCCTATCCTATCCTATCCTATTCCAGAAATTTCCCTAGGTCTCAGAAGCAGCTTTTCAGCCAAGCAAAAACCTTCAAGGTGAAAGAGATATTTGCAAGATGGTTTCTCCTTCCAGATAGGATGCTTTAAGTAATACATCACCAGAATATTAAAATCCATACAAAAACTAATACAAAATCAAATTTCTGAATTATGGTAGTAACTGCTGTAGTCTATTACTGACCAGATGTACAACTTTATAGATGTGATGCTGGTCAAAGACAACATGTTTTCGTTTGTTTGTTTATAAAATTTATTTGCCGTCTGTCTCATGGACATGTTCTTAATTCTTTATTTATTTATAAATTTTATTTGCTCTTTTGTTATCCAATGATTATTTACCTTACTATACAAAACTGCCACTCTCCCTTCATAAAAAGAACAGCTGTACAAAGAAAATGCTATAGATTATCATACTTAATACTGTTATTGCCTGAAATCACTTTGAATTGATAGGGCCTCTGTGAAAAACATAAGCTTGCAAAGAATGTGTGGATGGAAAAAGACTGAGAAATGAGAATAAGGTAGGTGTAGATCACAATAAGCTATCCTCATGTTAAGTTTACTGTTTTTAATCTGAGCTTGAAATATTTATTACATTTATAAATTAATACTATAAAGTTATTGCCTGACAAAAGTGTGTTTTTTTTAAAAATGAGCAAAACCTATTTAGATTTTGGTGTTTTCTTTACCTTTATTTAATTGCTATAAAATGAAATTCCATTTTGTAAAAGCTGGCTTTATTTAAGACACAACACATACTCTTCACTCATATGCAAGCATCCTAGAAATTTTAAGTTAAAGCTTATCTTTAATGTCAATGCGTTGTAATCACATATAGAATCTTTGCTTATACCTCAGTCCCTAAATATCCACCCAGAGAACCTGCTGTGGAATGCATCAGTATAGTTATTAAAGACAGCACGAAAGACAGGTTATTTTGAACATTTTGACACATGAAAGGATAATTATGCCTCAGTTACTTTATGATCATCTCAGCAGATGCCAACATCTCCCTCACTCTGAAGGTTAAACAAGATTGGGTCGGCTTAATGCTTAGAAAGATGGCAGGGACTTCCACATTAGAAGGAGAGGGAGTCAAGTGATACAATGTGCACTTTTATATGCTAATGCAAATCATGCCTCTTAAATATTCGCGTGTGGTGTTATGAGGCAAATAAGAAATGGCAAGTCTTGCAAAACATGCATGGTGATGTCAGAGCTGATCTTAATAAATACAGTTAATTCATCTTGGGTCTTTGCCTCCTCATAAATGAACACAATACCATCTATGGTTATAAGGAGTTTTGCAGCCCAGATCTGGTAGCTCTAACTTTATTTAGACTGCAGAAAAAACAATTGCTACCAACCTGCCTTCCATTGAGGATCTGTATACTGCATGAATCAAAAAGAGGGCTGTGAAAATATTTACAGACCCCTCACATCCTGGACATAAACTGTTTCAACTCCTACCCTCAAAACAACACTAGAGAGCTCTGCAGAACAACTAGACACAAGAACAGTTTTTTCCCGAACGCCATCACTCTGCTAAACAAATAACTCCCTCAACACTGTCAAACTATTTACTAAGTCTGCACTACTATTAATCTTCTTAACTTCTCATCGTTCCCATCACCCATCTCCTCCCACTTATGACTGTATGACCGTAACCTTATTGCTGGTGTCCTTACAATTTATATTGATATTGTTTCCTGATTGCTTATTTGTACCCTATGACTATCATTAAGTGTTGTACCTTATGATTCTTGATGAACGTATCTTTTCTTTTATGTACGCCAAGAGCATATGCACCAAGACAAATTCCTTGTGTGTCCAATCACACTTGGCCAATAACAATTCTATGCTATGCTATGCTATGCTATGCTATGCTATGCTATGCTATGCTATTTGCTACCTTTCTAATTACAGCTAGTCCTTGAGATATGACTGGCCACTGAACAGCAGTTCAAAATTACGACAGACCCGCTACCTATAAATCTTCTTCAAACTTACGGCTATAGGACCCTTCTGGTCATTTGCCCTTATAACTGCTCATAAGGATGTTGCAACACCCTGTCTCTCCCCACCATCCCACCTCAAACAGGACCCCACGCTGCTTGGGCCTGCTCCCCATGCCTTCTGGAAGCAGTCACCATTTTCAGCGCTCTGATAGTTACTTGTGGAAATGGCAGCTGCTTTTGGAACTTTCTGCCCCGATCAGCTGGCTGTCAGGAGATTGCAAACCTCTCCTAGGCTTTGGGGGAGCCAGCCGTCTGCATACAAAGGTGGCAGCTTCAGGACAAACTTCCTCAAACCTTTTCTTTTCTTAATCCCCTCCCTCAGAAACTGACATTTCTTCAATAAAGAAAGCAAAAGAGCTGGGAGGAACAGACTTCTTGATCTTTCTCTCCCAATTAACTGAAACTAAACTCTCCGTCTCTAACTCTCTAATCTCAGTCTCTTTTAACCACTTAATTTGCTAAATTTACTGCAGGCCTGGAAAGAGGGTGACAACATCTATAAGTTATTTACCTTGATGAGTCACTGCCAGAACCTAGAGGAAAGGAAGGAAGCAAGCAAAGAAAATTTTTCTGCGGCTTGTTTGCCTTGAAGATCCGAAGAAAAAGTTCAGGTCCAAAGAAAAAGTGGTAGAATCAACATGCACCAAATGGCTAGAGCAGAAGCTGGGTCCTAAAGACAGCAAAAAGCTTGGAAACCTCTGGATGTTTGTCCTGAAGCAATTGCTTTGCATGGAGGCGACTGACTTCCCCAGAGCTAGCAAGAGCCAGGAGAGGTATGCAGTTTTCCAATGACTATATGATTGGGGCAGAAGTCCCGCCCACAAGCATGGCTTCATAAGTCAAGAACGGAGGCTTGTTTGGAAGCTTCTCTGGCATTGGAGTGCAGTGCTAGGCCCTAATTTGCAAAGTTTTTTCCCCCTTTTTGTCTGCCTCCTTTATGGATCTAGCTGAGAGGCTGACCTCCCAGGACCTTCCCCTCCCATGAGGTACCCCATGCTCACTTAATGACCTGTGCATTTAAAGTGGCATCAGGGAGAGCAAGAGATGGGAGTCATTAAGCAAGGATCTCTCATAATAGTTGTCACCATTTGTGATTGTAATGGGCAGGCTCTGTTATGGTCATAGGTTGAGGTCTTCCTGTATTCTTGTTCTTAAAACAGAACTAGAATTTAGACTGCTTCAATTTAGACTACCTCACCATTTTCAACTTCTAACCTCTTTTGTTAACAAACTTAACATTTTTTCTAGTTAATATTACAGAAAAAAACTACAAAATTTTCAGAGTAATATTTTGATGGAAAATGCTAAACAGAATTGAAAAGATTGTTGGAAAAATGCAGGTTTTTATGGTATTCATTCATTCATTCATTCATTCATTCATTCATTTATTTATTTATTGCGATTTATATGCCGCCTTTCTCCCTAGGGACTCAAGGCGGCTTACAAAATGACAACTTCAATACAAATCACAATACAATACCAAATTAAAATCTGTAACCCAATTAAAAACCGATTTAAAATTATACCAGTGTACCCCCAAACGGATCAGTTTAATTGGCGGAAGAGCCACGTCTTCAGCTCACGACGGAAGGAAAGAAGGTCGGGGACTGTCCTGAGCTCAGTGGGCAATCCATTCCAGAGGGTCATCTGCTTCACACAATACACTATCAATATTTATTTATTTAGAAAATTTATATAGCCATTTACTCACTCATAGTGACTCTAAGTGACTTACAAACAATAAAAACACAGTATAGAAAGAAATATTGTAGTTATTCTATGGATTCACTTTTCACAAAGAAATCAAATAACTTACTTGGTTGTATATTAGTGCATTCAGTGTAAAGTCAGTTGCATGTGAACCATGCCTTGTAATCCAATCAGAATCAGAGTTGGAACAATAATTGTACAGTTATTATTGTACCAACAATAACTGGACACAGAAGCAATGTTGTTTACCTTATGTTGCATCTCTTATGTTAATAACAATCTAGCTCTTGATGATCAGGGGCCATCATTTCATGACATACACTGAGACAGTCACTCCAGCTGTAATATACCCAGAAGCAAAGAGTGATTTTAAAAGTGCTGGAATTTTTTAAAGAGCAATTCAGAGAAAATAATATATAAAAATAAATTAAAAAGAAAACAGTAATATCCAACAAATTAAACAGGCAAATAAACAAGCGAACAAATGAACAGAAAAAAACAAAAAGAACCCAACATACTAAATTGATATAAATCACCTAAATGTCACAAGTTTATCCCATCATTTTTAAATGTATCAAATTGTGTTTTAAAAGTATCTTTTCTTATAACATATCATGGAACCTACCCCAAGGGAAACAAATTATTTTTTGAAGATAGTTTTTTCAAAAACTGGACAAATATCTCATTTCCTGAATCCAGTCTTGGATAATAGCACTATTTCAATTTCTTATTAAATTCTTTTGTTTCTTCCTCATTCCCAATATAACCAACACTCCTTAAAATGGTCAGATTTCACAATTTTGGAACATAATTAAAATTTACATTGACATATTTAATTTGAAAACATTTAGCATATATAAAACATCTACTTGTATATGATACAACATATTTCCAAAAAGAAATCAAAATGGGGCCTAATTACATCATGTGTTTTAATGTACCTCTTATATTATCAACACACACACACTTGATTATATATATATCAGAAGTCTAATAGAGTTAGAATTTTAAAAAATGGATAAATTTAAAATTCAAATCCAAAGAACCAAAGTTTTTAAATGCTGATTCATGTTCAATTATTGGGTATTGAAAGCCTTTCATAATATTTCATAAATCAAAAATATCAGTAATTTCATCTTTAAAGATATTTGCAATATCTCACATAATTTCAAACGCAGTTGTAATTTCAGAACTAGATTCAATTTTTAAAAAATGATAGCAGCTCAAGTTAATGCATATGATGCATATTAAAAAATCAAAACACACTTAAGTTAATTATATTGCTATTGATTTGCATTAAGCAAAGAAAGATCCACATTAACTGTTGAAAAATTGTAAAACAATAATTACAAAGTAATTGAATTAATGTGTCTATTTTAGTATTTGGCCATTCTTTCAAAAGACTATCTTATCACCTATTTTTAAAGCAGTGTTTTTCCATAAAATTAAATATTCATGAGACCCAGCATCAAAATCCAATCTACATTCCCTTAGGGCCTAAACATGTTTAGCTGCATGTAAGACAGGAAATGAAAAAAAGTTTTTTCTTTGGCTTATATTGATCTGAGTAATTGCCAAGATCTAAACAGGGATACATAATAACTTTTGAATAGAATCCATAGCGATTGATATTCAGTTAAATTCTCATTCCACATAAATATAGACAATCAAATAAATGCACAATGATATTTTTAAAAGTCTGCCAAATTAAAATTTCCTTCTTTGTGACATAGTACTAATTTAGCCAATAAAATTTTTGGCAGCCTGTCTTGTCATATAAATTTCCTTAGATCAATATGAATTAAAAAAAAACTATTTTGAATTAACACCAGGATACCTCTTAAAATTTATATTGTAATATTAATTTCATTAATATTGATTTTACCCACCAATTAAGTGGAATTTTAATCCACCAACTACAGGTGGTTCTCAGTTAATGACAGTAACTAGGAATAGAATTTCTGTCACTAAGCAATGTGGTCAGAAAAAGCAATGCCACATGACCACATTGCTTAACGATGACAATTCCAGCACTCGCGATTGCCATTATTAAGCACGAATTGAAAGTTGTTAAATAAGTCCCTGGTGGGCTTGCAATTAGGCCAGCAAATAATTAAGGCATAGTGAGCATAGCAGAGCCAGAGATGGCTACTGCCTGGCAGGGGATACATGGCCTATGATACATGGTACGAGTGCAGGGGGGCTTAGGTAGGCTGGTGCTGGTCAGGGAACCATGAGTGATTTCCTTCATGACAAGCCATTTGCACATTCTAGCCCAAAGGAATGACTTTCAACCTTCCCTGCCATTGCTTTTGCTTGTGGAAATCTAACAAGAAAGATCCCAAATGGTGACCGTGTGACCACGGTATGCTGCAACCATTGTACGTGCAAGCTGGTTATCAGGCATCCATATTGTGACCACATGAGCACAAAGATGCTATGACAACTAGAACTTCAAGGACTAGTTCTAAGTGCCATTTTAACTTTGAGCAGGTACTGAACGAATGTCAATAAACAAGGGCTATTTGTAATATCCATAGAAATCTTATCTATGACATTTGACATATTCATTTCTACATATTTAGAAGTATTTGGTGTCTTTAATTCTAAACATTTAATGTATTTGTACATGCAACAAATAGTTACATGTACAATTTAACATATACTATTTTATATTGATCTAGTGATCTGAAAGGAAGGTTTTTCATCCAATTAATCTTATATACTGAATATTTCCCAACAAATCGAACTAATCTATACCAGGGTAGACAATAACATATAATAATGATCCAGAATTGGCATATAAAAATAATTGATACTGTGAACCCACATTGTAGTATCAGGAGCAAAAGGTGAGGATAACATGTTAGTGGAAGAGGTAACTTATAAGTTTTCTGTAGGTGCTCTGCGGCCTTGGTTTTTGCCTCCGAAACCAACATGCCTTCAGAGATAGGATCTTTTGATCTGTTGCTGCAAGATTAAACTAGTATTCTGATCAAGTAAGGTATTTCAATTTCGCAGTACATGGGCTACAAAAACGGGACAAAAATGTCAATATGCACCAAGTGAAACTGATAAATTTCATGCTTTTGTTTTGAAATGTCACGAGAATTTTGACTGGGTGATTTATTTACTGTATAAATTAGAAAACAAAAGATAACACTGAAATCCAAACTACATGAAAAGACCACATACAAGGACTTCATAAACCAATGTATGTATCAGAATCTATTATGGTCTGTCATTGATTAGAGTCAACATTCTCTAAGGGTGATGGTAATGATACAGATTTTCAAAGAGATTTCTTCAGGGTGATCTCTTAATAAACAATGTGATCTGTGTAGCTAGCTAAGAATCTGCTACCACTGAAATAAATTAGTTCTGTGTGCCAGTCTTGGTGTAGAAGAAAACTCAATCAAATGTTCAGTTAAAGTTCTAATGCCTCACCCTGTGTCCCATCCAGGCTGCATCTAAATACTTTCAGTATCCATATTATCACTTGAGAATAACCAGTTTAGATATGACTTTTCCAATATGTTTTCCCAATATTTCTGAATTACAACATCAATTGTTTGCCAACCACACTGTGCTGTTTGGGATATATAGGAAATGCAGTATTTTTTTTTAAAGATGTAGAGTAGGAGTTTTCTTTTCCAGGTTGTAGAAACTTGGTGAGAATCCCAGAACAGTCAAGAGCAAAGTTCTAGTGATAGAAAACTGACTTTATTTAAGTTTCCTCCTTAATCTCTCATGAATCTTACCCAATTCTTGCAGATTTAAAGTTCCACAGAATATAATTTTAAAAATGCTATTCTATACTATTACTATACTATTAACTTTGTACTTGAGTGTCTTCTAGTCCCTTTTTTCCCTTTTTACTCATGGCAATTGCCTGGACAAGTCCTTGCAGTTTTCTTAGTTTGTTCTTTCATTCTTCCTAGGGCTGAGAAAGAGTGACTGGTGCACAATTACCCACATAGCTTTGTGTCTGCAGCAGAACTAGAACTCACAGTCTCCTGGTTTCTAGCCTCATACCTTAACCATTTCCCCATGGCAGGCGATGTATATGTCTTTAAATGAGTGAGAGAGAGATGCTCAATTTTGCCAAAACATTTTGCTACTTTTAGCTTCTGTTCTTGAATATACTGAAGAAGTTGTAGTATCTGCTGACACCCATCAGATGGATATTGACTCATTCTAGTCACAATGGGCAAGTAACAGTGTTTTAATTATCTTTTAAAATACAGTAGTGACATGTAATACTTGGAGAAAGCTGAGAAAATGATCAGAACAAAACAGATAGAAGTTCTCCTTTCTTTCTTCCCTTCAGCTCAACTTCTAATGCTTGTAAATGCTACCTAATGACTGTTAAGGTGCTTAAGATGCTTAAATACCCAACTACCAATTTCCCCACAAAAAGGACTGCAGTAAACCAAATGAAGCTGATAGCCACAGCATCCATCATAAAAGTATATTTTCATCTTCCTTTACCATTGTTATTTCTGTAGCTGAAATGAAATAAATTGCAATAAAATGAATCTATCTTCCCATTTCAAAGTGTGAGTCAGGTAGGGCATGTGGGGGACACACAAATGGAGGTGTATATCTGTGTGTATGCATAGTCTAGGATGGAGGTTCCTTTCTCTCCCCCTTCCCTTCTCAGCAAGCAAGTAATTGACTGCTGTCTGGGGACTGAGTGAGGGAGGAATTGTGAGAGTGGCTGGGAAACTGTCCCAGAACATAAAAAATGAGAATCAGTAGATGACAATAGCCACCACTTCTCTCCCTCCCTCCCTCCCTCCAATCCCTGCTAGCACAACTTTCCCCAATTTCATTCCCTTGGGAGTCATTTTGGAGATATTTTGCAAATTTGCCCATTTGAGGTATCTTGGTTCAAAAATTGTTCCCTGATGTCCTATTTCACCCAGTTAAAGATTATAGAGTAGTATATAGACTCAAGTCTTAAAGAAAACTTGAATGTAACTCTTTTAAAACCAGGTGTCCTTTCCCTTCTGAAGTAGATTTGCTTTTGTTAGAATGAGACTTGCATTCTTCCCCACGCAGAAACCTTATTCTCTTCAGCAGCTTCGTGGCAACGGGACCTTTCAAACAGAAATGCAAGAAAAGATGCCGGTTTTCTTTCTTTCTTTCTTTCTCTTTCTTTCTTCTTTCTTTCCTTCTTTCTTCCTTTCTCTCTCTCTCTCTCTCTTTCTTCTTTCTTTCTCCTTCCTTCCTTCCTTCTCTCTCTCTCTGTGTATATACATATACGCATATAAGAGAGAGAGAGAGAGAGAGAGAGAGAGAGAGAGAGAGAGAGAGAGAGAGAGATTTGCAGTCAATAGGGATGGATAAAGAAATCCAGCGGGGTGGATGAGAAGCGCAATATAAAGAGCAAGCAACCACACTTAGCAACGTGTTCTCTATTTCACGGGCCGAGGTGGCCGCTAATCAAGAAGGGGGCCTGATTCGTTGATGGGCACGCCTGCCTGCTTTCCTTTACCTGAGCTTGCCTCTGCAACAAAGGCCCAGCAGCCGGCAGTAGAGAGTGCCGTGCCGCGCCGCTCGCCTGAACCGGCGTCCACTTCCACAGACACAGCCCCCGCCGCTTCCTTAGTTAGGGAGGAAGGTAACAAGAGCGAAGCCAGCCAAGCTCCCTGACGTGCCCCTGGGAGAGCAAGCAGGTGGCGGCACCCAGGGACCCTTCCTTCCGCCAACCGAGACCACCCCCCGTCATTTCCCTCTGACGGCTGCTTCTCTTGCAGCAGCCCAGCCAAAACAGCCGCTGTCCGGGGGCGACTCCCCCTTTCTCTCACATATCTCCCCCCACCTCCCCCGAGGTCCTTGTGTGTAAGCCCGCTCAAAAAGCACCGTCTTCTCAACTTCACGGGTTTGCGCCGCGACGCAGGCGGGGGTGGACGCGTCGCCGAGGTGCCATTTCAGAAAAGAAAGCAAAAAAAAGGGGGGGGAGTGAGGCGGGAGGCTGGGTGTGCGCGTGAGAAGGAAGATGTTCCCGAAGTCTAGGGCAGAGCTAAGGTCATAAGGGGATCGGGAGGTCTCATTCCTATCCTCCCACACCCCACCCCGGCAACCTTTCCTTTCAGCCTCCCTCCCCGCCGCCCCGCGTGCTTCAAACTGGGCTGAGCAGGGAGCGGCAGCGGCGGCGGCTGCCGTTGCCTTGCAAACATTGAGAGACAGCGCCTGTCATGCTTCTGAGCAACAGCCAGCTCCCTTCTCCTCCTCCTCCTCCTCCTTCTGTTGCTGTGCTGCATTGGGAATAGCCGCGTTGCCATTGAACGGCGGGACCGAGGCAAAGAGGAGCCCCGACCGAGCGCTGACAAGAGGCTTGGGCTTGCTGTTGTCTTGAGGCGAAACAAAACAAGGAGTGGGAGGGTGGGGGGTTTACTGGTTAAGCGGGGCGTGAGAAAAGAGCCGACGCGGGAAAGACACACACAGAGAGTGTGTGTGTCAGACTACAGAAGGGGCTGAGCTCGCTTGCTTCTCTCCTTCCCACCTGCCCGAATGGCTGGATGGATCAAGAGCTGAACCCGGCTGGCGAACAAACTTGCAAAGGCCGTCGGATGCCTTTGGGAGACGCCGCCGTGCTTGCTGGATGCCGGGACACCATTTCCGCCCGCGCCGCTTTGCACGAGGGGCGGGAGGGCGCCGAAGGCGATTGTTGGCGCGGCGGCTGCTGCTGTTGCTGCTGCTGCTAAGACGAACCTGATGTCCGCCCCTTCCCGGGACGCAATGGCGGCGGCGGCGGCGGCGGCGGCAGATAGGAGCCCCTTGAATCCTGCCCAGGCTCGCTTAGCCTCTCCCACCATCTGATTGGATACGGCTGGGCTCTGCGTGGGACTGCTGGGCTGCTGCGAGGGCTCGGGGAAACCATGGGTTACTGCAGCGGCAGGTGCACGCTGATCTTTATCTGTGGCATGCAACTGGTAAGTGAGTAAGGTGGCTGCTGCTTTGGCTCCCCTTTAATTGTCTCGTCCGATCCCCTCCCTCCGATCCGAAGACTCCCTTGCGAAAGAAAGTGCAAAAGAGGGATGGGGGCTCAGGGCGATAGTGCTAATGCGAGGAAAGCAGAAATTGGAAGAAAGATAACCTGAAGTGGGGCAATGCTGTAGGCACTTGCCAAATGGATTTCACCTGAGGACGGCGTAGATTTTTTTGTTTGTTTGAGGTTCCGGTTCTGTGCTCTTAACTCGGGAGCGAGTCCCCTTGAACGGAGTGGGCTGTTTTTCCGAGTGTGGGAAGCATTGTTGTGGTGTTTAAAAAGTGAGACCTCTTTTTCCACTGAAGGCCCGCCAACTCAAGAGAGATCTGGGATCTTTCTAAAGCTGAACGGTTTTTGAAAGGGAATTGGACTTCGGGTAAATTGTCACAGAAGGTGTAGTTTAGGAAGGCATGAAAAGTTAACTTACCTTCAGGGAGGCTTAAAGCAGAGACTTGGAATGGGTTCTTCTTAATTAAAACGGGTGAACGCTTTGCGATCGTGATTATAAAGTGGTTTCAGATTATCAGGTGAGAGGCTGTGCTTAGGGATTAAGTAGGATATTGTTTTTAAGTGGGTGGTAAAAACTCAGATAACCGGATCCTGTAATTTTATTGGAATGATGAAACTGCCTTGGCCACAGATTGAAAAGGAGATAACTAGCAAATCGGTCTCAGCTATCTGACCTTGTGTGTCGGAGATTCCAACTACTGTAGTTTTGCTGAATACTTTGACTGGTAAGTGAAAAGGTGTTTCAGAGATGAAGTTCCAATTAGCCAAACGGTTTGTGAAGGTACCCTGATTGAATGAATTAAGTGGAACAGGTTGTGAAATAGTTTCCTACAATTGCAATTCTGTCCTATTTGCATGGGAGTGGATGGTTTGAACCTCTACATCATAGAATCTAGTTATAAATGAGTGAGAAAAGCAATTAACCTTGAGAACAGCAACAAATTTTCTAATAGTTGGTAAGATACCATTTAAGGTGCTTTATTTTCTTGGAATGACAGGTGGTTAAAAAGATAGTCTGGGAGAAGAAAATGGCCAATGGGTAGCCTAGGAAGGTGTTTCAGTGAATCCATCAACTCTCAGTTGTGTGTGGTGGTATCTAAAATTTGTTCTTCAGAATAGTATTTGTTTTGCTTATTTACATGCAATTTCTTAGGGGGGTGGGAATGCTGTCTTTAAAGTATCAATATTTGCTTTTATATTAAACTGAAGAACCTGGAACATTTATCAGTAACATCTATTAGTTGGCTATTTCAAATCTTTATTTTCTTCTTTTGTCTCATGTAACCAAAAAAGTCAGTGTTCAGGACTTGTCCTATGGAATCAAGTAGAAGGACGAGTTAGTTCATTGTAACCAGATGTTTCTGGGGGAAAGAAAGAATGCTACCAAAATGATCTATTTCCTTCTTTGTCCCAGACATCCAATGTTATTGGGTTTGGTTTCCTTGTCTTTTTGGCTCAACATAGAAGGACCTATACACACAACCATTAATTAATTTAAAATGTGCCAAAGTTTACTTGAGCTGAAATGGGGCATGGCATAAAGTTGTACAGTTTCCCTGTTTCAAAGTTTATGAAATTGAATATAAGGCCAATTGTAAAACTTAATTCTTGAGTTCATGGCATTAGTTTAGCTCTCTTGACTCCTGCTAAGCAAACCTTAATAACATATAGCACTGATCTATTAAAAGAGAGAGAGAGGAGAAAACTGACCGTTTGATAGTTCAATTGCTTTATATCCTTGGACAGCTACGTGTTACATATATTCCAAAATATTGAATACTGTTGAGAAATGTTTTCTTCCTTATTGGATCGCTTTTCATTGTTTGCTTATGAATCATTTCACTATGACTGATCTGTGCAAAACACTGATGCATATGAGTGTGTATTGTATTACAATGTTTATTAATTTTTGTTAATGATCCTGGAAAGGTTGAGAGAAACTTAAGAATGTTATAGGCTTTACTTTTTTTCAGAATGCCCTAAGAAATTAAAAATGTGTATAGGACAGGAATCTTCAGAAACATACATACATTGATTCAGAGGCATACATTAATTTATCAGGCGGTTTTAACTAATTGTGTTTTTCTGGTGAGTTTTTGCGAGTTGCTAAGTGCATTTCAGAATTTCTGGGCTGAGAAAGGCCACCTTCACAGAAAGAGTTAAATATAAAATATTTACCATATCCCTGTTTGTGGATTGTACAAGGCAATCTATGAATACTCTACTTTTAGACCAAATGTTTATGATGCAATAATTATATCATAGTTGTATGGATGGAGATCAAGAAATTATAATCTTCCACTTACATGTTTTTCCACTGCATCTTCTGCCTTCTTTTTTCTTGCTGTTAAAAATTCATTAAGGGGAAAAAAAGAGCTGCAAATTGACACTTGATTGATAGTGCTGGTATGAAATCAGCATACCTAGGGGTAGCAAGGGAGCTGGACCAGGTCATCTCTGCATTCCTTCCACTAACACTGCTTGCTATGTATTCAGTTCATGATCAGTTGCTGAGAAACCCACCCCTGACAAAACAGATTATAAAATAAAACATAAGAAATAAAAATAGTTAAAGACAAAGAAATATTTGGAATTTAAAAGAGTTCAAACATTCTCAAGTTTGCATGCAAACAGTTTATCACGATTGCACTTTTTAAAAATGTACTTCATAGTATCAAGATATTGATTGCTCATAGTTGTATAATTGATCAAAATTTTACATTTTTATTTTTTATATTTTTAAAGATAACTAATATGAACTGAAACATTAGAATAAAAATAATGTTAAGAAAAGGAAAATAGAAAAGGAAAAATAAAAATGAAGCAAAGGAAAATAAATAAATGTATAAACAATTTTATACATTTATTTACAATACAATTAATTAACAACAAATGATGTCTTCTTCCCATATCACCTTTTTTATCTATGAACAAATCCTTGAAACCATCTTGTTCAGTCCTGAACAGCAAAAGTCCATTAAAGTTTACTAGAGATAATATATCTATTTTAACCTTGATCAAATAAACCAACTTCATCATTCTTCCCTTTACTATTAACAATCTTGATCTATTACTGTTCAAGTAATAGCCTAGAATTTGATTTCATTTCTGTCTTTGTCCCTTATCATAGCATTCTTCAGAACAAGTCTCTTTTGTAAATCAGATAAAATTATCTAGGTCACCATCTTGGTTCGTTGTTTGTATATCCCTTTTAATTATTAAGACATCAGTTGGTTTCATTTATATATTCAGTATAGCATCTTTTCTTATGTAATTCTTGTAACCTGTCATTTTAAAATCCACTTTCAGAACAGTCTCAATCTTGTCATAGTCTCTCTTTAGAGCCAGACATTCTTAAAATTAACTTCTGAGGTCATTGTTCAAAGGTATCTTTCTATGTCTAATTTTATAATATTTTACCTCCTTTTTCATTGGTCGCATTTAGTCAAATTTCAGTATTCAGCATTTCAGTATTCTTCTCTTTTAATTGTAATCTTTAATTCCTTCTAGTTCTCCCCACTTACAACCATTCATTTAAAGAACATTAAAAATAATGATGATGCTTTAAAAAGTGACTTAATGACTGGTCCTCACATTTACGACTTGTAGCATCCATGTGGTCACATGATCAAAATTTGGTAACTGGCATGTATGTACGATGGTTGTAGCATCATGATGTCATATGGTCTGCATTTCCGACTTCACCAGAGCTTCCAACAAGTCAATGGGAAGAGACAGATTTGCTTAATGACTGCAGGAGTTGCTTAACAACCATGGTGGTTCACTTATAATTCCAGCAAAAAAGGTGGTAAAATTGGGCACAATTAGTGATGGAAGTTTCAGTCTCATTTGTGATTTGTAAGTTAAGCATTACCTTAGTATCCAACCTTCAAAATTTCATCATGTTTTTTAGAGAATTCAAAACAACAATATATTATTATTATTATTATTATTATTATTATTATTATTAGTCATATTTCTATGCCGCTCACTCTCCGAAGACTGGGCGGTTTACACCAAAGACAGTATACTAAATAGCATATTGCCCCTAACAATCTGGGTCCTCATTTTACCCACCTTGGAAGGATGGAAGGCTGAGTCAACCTTGAGCCGTTGAGATTTGATCCGCTGATCTGCTGAACTAGCAGTCAGCTGAAGTAGCTGCAATACTGCACTCTAACCACTGCACCACCTCGGCTCAAGGTGGGAGGTGGGAAGGATTCCTATAATTAATTGCAAAATGTTATTTCAAATCCATCTGGACCCTCACTCCATTTGTAACTTTCCAAAATCAAAATTCTAATCACCCCTTTGCTGTTCATTCCAAAGTATTTTTTTTTAAAAAAATCCATAAACTTGTATTTAAAACTTCTTTCACTAAGGGTTGAAGGACACTCATCTGGTGCTGTAAGGCAAGTTGATCCAAAGCTTCCTAATAGCAGTTAACAAGCAATATTTAGAAGTGATTAGAAAAGGAAGTATGCAAACCCAGTATCTCTTTTGAGGGCACCAAATGTGATTTTAGCAAGATGGTTATTTCCTCATCTCCTAAAGCTGTAAGGCTTCCAGAGATTACTATGTTGCCATTTTCAGTAGCAAGTGTCTGGAGCACGTATGGATAACCTCAAGTCCTCTCTTTGTCCAGTGAAGAATTACTCCAAACTCTTCATTCTCACCAGCTCTTCATTCTTTTAATAGTCTGTCATCTTCTGTTCGCCTTTTCTTCCACCTAAGTGGTCATACAGTATAGGTTTCTCTTTCCTTGTTGGTCTGTTGGTTTGTTTTGTTTTTGGTTTGTTACTTTTGCTTCTCTGCTCAACTGCCTTTTGCTTATACTGGCTTTTACTAATAAGTTGCCCAGAGTCATTTAGTAAAATAAAATAAAGGCATTTTTGGAATAAACCAAAAGGCATTTTGGTAGCGTTATATATAAGAAATTGTCAAAAGAAGAAAAAATGCCTAAGAGCATGCTTCTGTCCATTTTGAGAATTGGGTGTGTCAAGAGAAACATAAAAGTTGAATTTGGTAGAAATTACTATTGTACCGTAGTAAAACAAAAAGAGATGGTTCGAGCAAACCGGTAGTAGCGGCGCCTGGACGTCATCAAATACCCTCTGCGCATATGCGAGCGAACTGGTAGCAAAAGTAAGTGAAACCCACCATTGAACTAAGCCCAAACAAGCAGTATCATCCAAAACTGCCTGGAATTGAAATGTTGCTGTAGGCTGAAGGATATGTTCAGCAAAACAAACTAGACATTTTCTGTAATTGTATAATTGCTGGGAAAGTGCAAAATGGTTTGCTTTTAGGCTGAAAAAAAATTACGATGTAAATGCTAGGTCAGTGAAAAATGATGTTCTTCCTGTATATGGAAAATCAGCACAATATATAAATTACAGTAAAGTCTAATTTGGTTCAGTCTTAAGAACATTGCTTTGGTCAAATGGCTTGTGCTAAGAAGATAATGAGTTAGGGTTGTGCTAGCACAATCTTGAAGGTGAATGTGATTATCTAGGCCAGAATTTATTTCCATCTAGTAGGGGTACTGCTGATTAGCAATCAGTACGTTGTCTGCATGTCTCCTGTGATCTGGCTGAGTGGACTTTCCACCTCATGGAGAAGCAGAGAGTTGAGGTGGGACCGACTTCCTCCGCTCCATTAACAAGGCATTCATGTAAGCAGGACACAGGCATGGAAGCTGCTGTTACGAGCGAAGCAGCTGTTCTAGCTTGGCAAAGAAAAGCAAGGTGCTTCATTCAAAGCCTCATTGAAATAGAACAACTCTTCAGAGATCCACATACTCCCACAAACAGTTATTGGCCTTATGTTCCAAGAAGTAATTGAATTATTTGAAGGAGATTTTAATGTTCTGCAAATTGCTAACCACTATGATATCTTGTGCTAGTAGATTATAGCTTAGAGATTGGAGATTAGTATAACTTTCCTGTCCTTGGTCCCTTGTCAGTAAGCTTGATTGTATCACCTTGGCTTCCAATTATGAGAATTTTCCACAGCATCATAATTTTACATGCCTCTGTTATATCATGACTGATACAGGATTGCTTAAAAAAAGTTAAAAGCCCTCAAAACTATACTCTTTTCTCATCATGGTTTATTTTTTCTGTCCTCTCCCACGTCTTTGGCTGTTGAACTCTAACCTTCTTGGGCAGAGCAAAAGTCTTAAACTTGGCAGCTTTAAGACTTGTGGACTTCAACTCCCAGAAGTTGAAGTCCACAACTCTTAAAGCTGCCAAGTTTAAAGATCTCTGTTCTTCAGGAAGCCAGCTAGGTGACTTTAAGCCAGTCACTCTCAGCCCAATTCGTCTCAGTGTGGTGATTGAGAAAAAATAGGAGTAAGGTGTGTTTGCAGGCTTGAGTTTCGTATAAAGAATAACAAAAAGGTGAGACATAAATTAACGTCCACAGTATTCTATACAGATTTGTATAGAGATGCTTTGATTTGAGTAGTTTTATTTTTTTATTTCTTTTCTAATAAGAAATCAGGTTTAGAATTTCCCTTTTTAGTAGAAGCTGTACATTGATTTCAGTGTCTCCACTAGATATTTGTCATTTAGTGATTATCCACAGAGACTCTATATGTGTTTTATTTTAAAAATGCCATTATGGTTCACTTTGTACTTGCCAGTGCTTAATGATTACACTAGTAGGAAGATGTGAATCTCTTAAGAGAGTTGTAAAGTCTATTTTGACATAGTGAAGCACCCTCAAGATGAAATATAGAGGCAGCAGGACCCATCAACTTCACTTCCAGTACCTTCCTTTAAATGTCAGTTTGAGATAGAGATTCACTGTTTATTTTCTCCAAGGGAGGGAGATTCAAAGAACTTTTGTGTTTTTGGAGGGTCCACAACTTATGAGGGTGTATGTTGGTGAACAGTAAGTAATAAATCCACGTGAGCTACTCACTTTTATGAGATTATTTGTAGACTGTTGTATATTTTTTTCATGATCTGTAACCTTTGTATAAGGACTATGCAAATCCTTCAGACTGATTACTAAGGAATGCGTGGGAGAGCATATGCAGCACCTCTCTAAATAATTAAAGCAGCCGTGTCTTTTTCCAGAATCCCTTGGCTGCTTCAAAAGCTTTCCTTGTTGTCTCCAAGTGACTGTGCATGGACAACCACTTTGTTTCCAGCAACTAACAATTATATAAGTGAATGAAACACAGTTACCATTTTTGTGGCAGCTGCTTAACTGTGTCTTTAAGTATAGGTTACATAGAGACATTAAGAGGTGATAATATTTATTTCCAAGCTGTGAAAATCTTTAACTGCTGATATCTGTAATTTATATTTCTATTAAATGTACTGAAACAGTCCAAGTTAGAATTTCATGTTCTTTTTAATCTCACTTAGCTTGCAACTTTTTTTTAACCATAATTCATTCTATCCTTAAGGATAATGTTATCCTTACCACTTTATTTTTGGATAATTGTACTTCTGTTTTTCTGGACAACATATTATTCTGATTGAAATATATCATACAAAATTGAATTCAAAAGTTCTAAAAATCATCTTTGAATAATGTTCTAGGTTATAGCTTTCAAGATTAAAATTCTTTATCTTAGAGTACTAAACTGTTCTAAATATGTTTGTAATTTATCCCTAATTTAAAATTGACTTGGTAATTATTTTATAGATAGTTTTTAAACTTTATTGTGATTTTGTTTATTAGGCTTATGGCTCATCAGTCATTTCTGACTCCATTACTGGTCTCCAGAATACTATGAGATTAAAAACAAACAAAACAGCATAAATATCGCACTATAATAAATAATAGCCCATTGTAATGAACAATCATTACAGAATTGCATTTCAGGAAAAACTAAGATAACCTTCTCAGTCTTTGAAATCTTTCTGTTGAAATCTATTTCAAAACATATTTCAATAAAATTATGGAAGATTGGTAGAAGCAGACCTGCCTGATATCAGGTGGAGTGCTTTTCCAGAGAAGGTGGGTAAATACTGACAAAGTCCAATCCCAGGATTTCTGCAGATGACTTTTTGTGAGAGTTTGAAGGAGGAGAGAATTCCCTCTTCTGCTTCTCAACAAAGGATCAGAGATCATTGGGAGCAGAGGATCCTGCAATCACCAAATCCTGAGCCATGAAGGGTTTTGAGGATGACAACCTGCATGTTCAATGTATTTATTTTAGATCCCTTGGAAATAAACCAATAACCAGTGCAGTTCTTGAAGCAGAGATGTTACATGGGTAGATTGGCTAACAGCAGTTGAATTGTTCAACTGTTCATTTGCAGTCTGATGCAATTTCTGGGAAGTCTTCAAAGGCAACTCCATGTGGAACATATTTCATTATTCCAAACAGGAGGTGAGTGACAATGAGCAAAGTCTCTTGATCCCGAAATTGGTGCACAAGATGGATCTTTGTAAAGGCCCTTCTAGCCACAGCTGCCACCTGTTCTTGATAAGAGCTATGAGCCAGAGATTCCCCACCTTACAAATTAGCTTTGCACAAGGACGCATAACCCTATCCAGAGCCAAAGATAGAGTATCTCCAGTTGAAAGGCTTCTGCACACAAATATATTAAGTCTTGTGAAGTCTAATGTTTATTCCCCTTTAGACCCTTCTAGCCCCCAAACATCAAAGACAGAACTTTGGCCACATCTTCTTCATGGCTCAGAATTGAGATATGTACAGCAATGGTGGGTTGCTCCCGGTTCGCACCGGTTCAGAAGAACCGGTAGTAAAAATTTGTAGTAGTTCGGAGAACCAGTAATAACATTGGCTGGCCACACCCCTGAACCGGTCCCCGGCCTGGTCGCCGCTCGCTTACCTCGCCCATCTCATCAGAGGCTTTTTTTTTTTTTTGACTTTTAAGAGCATTTTTTCTACAACTTCTTTGGCCGAAAAAATGCTTTTAAAAGTTAAAAAAAGAAGCCTCTGATGATCGTGCGGCTCAGCTGGGATCGTCAGAGGCTTTTAAAAGCATTTTTTCTGCACTTTCGCCAAAGAGGTTGTTGGAAAAAAATTGCCTTTAAAAGCCTCTGGCGATCCCAGCTGAGTTGCCTGGCCGTCAGAGGCTTTTCAAAGCATTTTTTTTGTGCAACCTCTTACGGTTGTAGAAAAAATGCTTTTAAAAGTTAAAAAAAATAGTTGGCAACGCCCACCCAGTCACATTACCCCCCACCAAACCATACCCACAAAATAAGCCATGGCCACAGAACTGGTAATAAAAAAAATTAGAATCCACCCCTGATGTACAGTAATTAATTGTCATCTATATACTGATTCAAATCTGACTTTATACCATTAGATGATCTTGCCTAGAGGAAGGAGAATGTCAACCCCGGTGTCATCAGGATCCACAATTGGGGATTCGAAGGGTTGATATCTACTCCCCTCCATTAATTGCAACCACTCACTTAGTTTTAAGTAGTGTCTTCTTTCTTACTTTCATAGATAGTCCAGAAGGTTGCCTTAATCATTGATATTAAACTGCTGAGAGATCAAACAAGTCCAAAAGAATTATATTTCCCTTATTGTAGTATCTCCATATATTGTCCACGAAAGCCTTCAGTGTGGATGCAGTTCTATATCTGAGTCTCTACCTGACTGAGAGATTTAGAGTCCTGATTTTATTAATAAAGTGATGGATTAAGCTTTGCACAAGGTTTTGCTTGCATTGTGGAAGGCAAGTCATGTTACATGATTTGATTTACAATGTCCTAGGCAAGTAGCAGAGCAGTTAATGATGGCAGGTTAGTTGTTATTGTACAGACCTGCTTCTTCTGAAGCTTCAAAATGCTCATTTAAACAAGTAAGAGTACAAGTCTTGCTAACTATTGGAAGAACTTTATTTTCTTTTTAGTAGCTTTAGTACAAAATACATACAAAATACAACTTACAACAGTTCATTTAGTGACCATTCAAAGTTACAACGGCACTGAAAACTGTGATTTAAGATTGTTTTTCACACTTACGACCGTTGCAGCAACCTCATGTCACATTATCAAAATTCAGATGCTTGGCAGTTGGTTCATGTTTATTACAGTTGTAGTGTCCCAGGATCTTGTGATCACCTTTTGGGACCTTCTCACAAACAAAGTCAATGAGGAAGCCAATTTCACTTAACAACCATGTTACTAACTTAACAAATGCAACGATTCACTTAACATCTGTGGCAAGAAAAGTCATAAAATGGGGCAAACTCACTTAAACAAATGTTAGCATATGTTAGCACATAAATTTTGGACTCAATTGGGGTCATAACTTGAGGACTACCTGTACTAACTGTATCTTTTTTTTTGTTGTGAATGAGAGTACAACCTTGTGAATTCCCATAAAATAAAGTATTTTTGTATGTAATGCAATGAATGTCTGTGCACTTTGGGAATATCATCAGAAAGTTTTAATTTGCAGAGAAGACAATTCAAGTATTTTTATATTACAGTACTTTTGTTGTAATTCATGCATTATGGACAATGGCATATTTAACACAGAGAACAATAGTTTATTCTCTGTACACAATAAGTATGTTTTAGTGTCCACTTGTATAAGAGCTATGACATAATCCAGTTTTATTTGAAGTGTACAACCATCTTTTTCTTTCATTCTTGAATCCTTGAATCTTCAGACTGCAGCTACGTTTTACTATTGTTTATTTAAGAAAGAAAAAGTATACACCACCTAATGCATCAGGCTCACATGGATAAGAAGTAATTTGCAACCAAAATCCATATATAATATAAATAAAAACAAAAAAGCTAAGATACTTTGCCTTGGAGTTCTGGCGTTCCAAACATTTTAAAAGTACTAGCTTAGAAAAGTTGGCTCCTAAACTCTTCAAGCCCTGTTGTAGATTGCAACCTGCACTGAAATTTTCTGAATAATGGGTAGGCTATAAATACTTTAACTATATATACATTTCTGGTATCCTATGAATGTTTAATTATAAGTTAGACATTTAGAAGTAATCCAAATCTCTTCAAAAGATTGTATCACCCAGGAATGTAGAGATTTCATGTGTACATATTGCTTCAGCTTTCTTGTTTAGCATATCTTGCTAGCAGGTGTCGCCAGTGATGGGTTTCACTTACCTTTGCTACCAGTTCGCTACGTGTGCGCAGAGCATATTTGATGATGTCCGGGCGGGTGGGCAGAGCCTCCTGCCACTGCTGCTACTGGTTCGACTGAACTGGGGCGAACTGGTAGCAACCCACCATTGTGTGGCTCACAATGTGGATGGCTGTGACTGTGGTTGTGATATGGGAACTGGAACTTGCTAACCTCTTCATTTTGTAAGCAAGAACCAGAGTCATTGCTCTTAAAGGTGCATATTCAGTGGCACTGACTCCTTGTGTTTGTATGTATGTGTTTTCCAAAACTTTTATTAAATTTCAAAATAAGATAAAATACAAAGACACAGGCAAAAACGTTTATTTAAGCACCACATGGTGTGGTTGTCTTATTCTGTGAAATGTATTTTCTTTATTCTTTTTAAATAAGCTTCCTATAAGCTTCCTAGAGTCACTTGGCAAGTGGATAGGTTTTAAACCAACATAATAGTTAATGACCTAGAAAGTGAAGAATTTATTTTATGTCCCTTTGTTTTATTGATACCTAGAGGACATTCTCTTTTGACTCTATTGACTCTTTTCCTGGTGGTCTAAAGTTAGCTGGGTGCTAAGATTTGCTTATCCCTGTAATGTATTTTCTGTGAATCTTTCTCTTATAGTTGCAAAATGTACATCATTAAACATTGCTTGGTTTTGATTCCCCGTAATGCTTGCAAACACAACACGCAATCATCCCCATGGGTTTCAACTCTGGCTTATTCATAAGGAAATAAGTGCCTGATGTGCATGTGATGAGTAGACTTGGAGTTGCTAGATTCTTTTTGGTCACCCCCACTGGCAGCATGATCGAAGGAACACAATCAAATAGCATGAATAAGCAAACAAGAGCATGCTGTTTCTCGGGTAAGTCGAAGCCTGAGGAATTCTGGATTTTCATTACATGCAATAGTAACTCAAGCTCTGTTCTGTTACTTTTTTGTAAGCATAGTTTGGGTAGCGGCTTGTATTAGTATACTACTCTCAAAGTAGACAATGTCAGATCTCCTAGTTTTAAACATTTGATTCAAGTGCTGTGTATCCTTTATTTGCCCTCAATCAGAGGTCTCAAATTCAAGGTGCTTACATCTGGTGCATGGAGCCACCCTGGAAACAGCGAAGGACTGGCTCATGGGGCCTCTGCCAGTGAAAATGGAACTTGGGAGGGCCGCATGCCCTCCATTTTCACTGGCAGAGGGCTACAGGAGGCCATTGTGGTTGAAAAGTGATGTCGAGCTGGCTACTCCCATCCTGGCCATGCTCCCCTGGCCCCCCAAGGTCAAACACAACCCTGATGCAGCCCTCAGTGAAATCGAGTTTGATACCCCTGCCCTAGATTGTTAGAGCGCATAGTATCTTATTGGTAGAAATTACATTTAAAAAATTAAAGGGCCCATCTTTTGTTTTCACTAAAAAGTAAATATTCATAGTGAATTGATCTATTTCCACATATATTGCACTTAATGCATTTTTAATATTTTCTTGATTTCAGTCCATCCATTACTTATGAAAAATATTTATCAGTTTACAGCTCTGTGAAGGTTCCAGCCAAACCTGCATGCATATCTTACCGTATATTTTTAGAGTCCTTTATTTTATATTTTTAAAAACTTAATTTTTCTATCAAACTCTCTTCTTGCATATAAAATTGTTGTATAATCAAAGTAATGATAAAAAGAAATCTCAGGGGGAAATAATATGATCTGCATGCAAAGAATTCCAACTTCCTAGCTTATTCTTTCTTTTTTTTTTTTATTGGGGGAAAGATTGGGACATCAGCATTTTATGTTGGGACAGATGATTGCTTGTTATTCTGGGGAACTTGATTAGGGAAAGTGGATCTATAGAGTTAGGTGATGTGAATATTCCAGGTTTCTTTTTTGTACAAGGAGAGAACTCTGAATGTATTTGAATATGATGCCAGGCACAACATTTTGTGTAACAGGCAGCTCTTTAAAACTGCTTTAATCCTTAGCTACATTGTGGTGTTACAGTGTCTGGATCTGTGGATAGGGGAATGGAAATTGCATTATCATTTTTATTAACTTCTAAAACTTCACGGCCTCGCTTGCACTGGAAAATGCAAGCCTTTTTTCATGTGAATTTATTTGTGCTTGATTTGATATAGTTCTAAACATAGAGCATTTTCCCCCTATCAAAGCTGGTTTTGTATAATTTAAAAAGAAGAATACTATACTGTAATATTCCTCATCCATTTTAATGTGTGTATATGTGGGGGGTGTTAAGTAGCCTAGGAAAGAATGGAGAAAGATGTCTAGATTTCTTTTTAAGAGACTTTCACATTTCTATTCATGGCATAAATATATCGTGAAAGACTCAGACAGATCAAGCTTTATTCTTATTATTTACTATAGAGTAAAGTAGAGTTGCCTGAAGTGTGAGATAGGTGGCAAATAAATCTAAAAATAATAATAGAACTTTACATGTCAGTGAAGTGCATTTGAACTATATATGCATTGTATACAACTGAAGCTTGTAGTTTTAGTATGGAATGGCAAGTAAGCTTGTTTTTTTAAAATGGCATACAATAGGAAGATCTCAGATATTAAGAAACTTAAAATAGATAGCACTGCAAATATTTTTAAACAATGTTTCTAACTGTTTTCTTTTGGTATGCTTGTTTATATGACTAGAGTTTTCTACCTAAGACAAGACAGCTTTGTTACTTAATAAAGTATGCAAAACGTTTTGAGGAGGTTTTTTATGTTGTGAACTGAATTTTATGTTGAACAAACTGAATCTAGGAGATTATCAATGCCTCTCCTTGTAGGAAGCTGTGTGTGTCTAATTTTTAAGAAGACTTCCTTGGAACTAATGGCACTTGATAGCTATTGTACATTTTACAGCTTTCCATTTTTAAGCAAAATTATTGAGTAGGGTAGGGAATTCGCTGCAGAATGCAATAGGGGAAGCAGATTACCCGAACCTATTTTCAGTCAGCACTAAGTGTGGGCATAGGGTGGAAATGACATTGATGATAGATTATCTTTCTTGGGACCTTAAAGGGGATAGTGCATCCCTCTTGATCCTATTAAACTTCTTGGTAAGGGCTTTTGATAGTGGCAACCATGGTATCTCATTGTATCTATGAAGGCTGGGGATTGTTTTTATACAGTGGTTCAATTCTTATCTCAGTGAGAAGTTTCAGTCAGTGGCAAAGGGAATTGAGGAAGAGGTTTACCTGTAGTTTAATCTTATGAGGTCCTTTACCATTTGCTGATTAAGCTTAACGAAAGTGCTGGGAGAGATTGTCCAATGGTTTAGGGTCTGTTAGTTTGATAACATTTACATTGACATTGCTTCCCTGGGTCTAGATGAAGATACCATGGAAGCTTGTCTTAATATGTTGTGGCTATGAGAATCTAGATGGGACAAAGCAGGCTGAAACAGATCTCTAGCAAAAATGATTATTGTTTATTCAGTAGAATTCTCTTTCAATTGCAATGCTGTGTTTCTAGTGGGTGGTACTGCCTCTGAGGTCTATAACTCGGAGTTCTTAGATTCATGCCTGCCTTTAGTTGATATACCCATTGCAGCCTTTCCTGGAGTGGGAGGCATGGCTATTGGAACTTCAAGCTTTATGAGCCATAGTGGTGCAGTGGTTAAAATACAGTACTGCAAGCTAACTCAGTCCATTACCAGGAGTTTGATTCTGAGCGGCTTAAGGTTGATTCAGCCTTCCAGCCCTATAAGATTAGTAAAATGAGGAGTCAGATTGTTGGGGGCAATATACTGACTCTGAAACCAGTTAGAGAGGACTGTAAAGCACTGTGAAGCAGTATATATTGTAAGTCTAAGTGCTATTGATATTGCTAGAACCCAGACGTCTGCAATGTGATTTTACCTGGGATCAGAGGACATTGTCACAGTGACTCTTAGGCTTAACACTCTACTCTTTTGACTACTGTAGGTAGGCTGTATAGGGCTGCCATTAAAGACTGAGTGGGAGTCAGTCCTATCAAGACTTGAGTTTGGTCCTATCAAAAGTAAGCTACAATTTCTCCCAGGTAACGGTTAAGAGCAGTTGATAGATAGTAGGAGTTTTATGGAATCATGAAATAGTGAGATTTCAGATTTTTATCTGAGTTTCCAAGTAAGAGAACATAACTTTTGAGATGTAATTCGTTGTGTCCATTTTTAACAATATTTGATGTGTGTGTTAATGTGCTAAGCAGCTTCTTCATAACTTCAAAAACCAAGGAAGATGGAGGAAAAAGCCCAAGAATCAAAATCT
Organism: Arizona elegans; assembly: GCA_022577455.1. Lineage (NCBI taxonomy): Eukaryota > Metazoa > Chordata > Lepidosauria > Squamata > Colubridae > Arizona > Arizona elegans. Next base: position 240,693,056 of record JAKOOJ010000001.1, read on the forward strand.
ACAGACTGCGATGGACTTCTTTGATGAATTCATTGCCTACAAAGGCTGATATTGCAATCTGTCTAGTATACTTGGACCTGAATGTTGATGAAGATAAAGATCTAGAACCAAATTGTAGGAAGCTTAGTTTCAGTCCACTATAGGTACACTGTCCCAGCCATACAGCTTGGTTAATAAAATAATATTAAAAATTCAAGAATGAATAAATTTTATGTTGAATTATGTTAATCAAAATAGCACTAACTCCACTAATCTTCCTATAAAAATCAAAATAAATAAATAGGTTTTATTCCATTGAAATTCAGTACGTTTCATGTGAAGGAGGACTGAAATCTAAAATGTCCATATCTTTCAGTCAAAACTATGCTTAATAAGTACTTCAATTTCAGAAGCTTTGGAATGAATTAATAACTGTTCAACACTAATAAATATATCTGAATTGTAAGCACAATTAGATATAATGTGAATTAAAATTTCTTCTTCTGTTCTCTCTGACCTGAATACTACAGTGTTCCCCTTAATGACTTCCAATAGATTATGTGCTTGTCCTTTTTAAAGCATAAACTACATGGTACAAACAAATGCATACCATGGTAGCATAGTTGGCAATTCCCTTTAAAGTATAAAAATTGCTGCCCGTGATGGCGATTAAAAGTAAAATGAGGCAAGGAGCAAGGAAATTGATACTTAAGCCTTTCCTTGTCACTTGCTCCAAACCTCCACACAAGTATCTTATTTCTCCCAAATGTAAAACTCTTGGGATAGAGGCCAAGCACTCAATCTGGAATAGAGAAGTTACTGGCAAGAAAAGATTGCTCCTTGGATTTCTTTCTAAATCATACAATAGGAATAAGAAGTGACATTTTCTCAGTTGAAGGGATTAGTGGCCTACTATCCATACGTAATGGGTGCTCTGACCTTAGTATTCCGTTACAAAGGATTAATTGAATTTCCTTTACTGTTAAGCCGTAATAGAAGCTTTTGTTGTGCAGCAGTGAAAGGAGAATGTGATGCTAGCTACCCCTTAGTGCCCATTACGATCCTCATGAAGCTGAAAGCATTTGTTTCCTTTGTGTTTGTTGAAAAGGAAGAGTGAGTTTTATAAACATGAAATCCTGAAATGAGTATATTTGGATGGTCCGAGACTTGAAGCACTCCCTGTTCTTCTTTACAATTAAGTTGTTTATTCATGTACATCCCCAGTAAATGATTATTTTAATATTTGCTTGTAATGTTACATAATTTTGTCACAATTTTCCTTTTCATAGAAACATTGTTAGTTTATGTTTGGAATGAGGCCTGAAATTTCTCAGAGTCAATATACCATATTTTTTGGACTATAAGATTCATCTAGGTTTAGAGAAGGAAAACAAGAAAAAAATAGTTTTTGGCCTCCGCGCATCCCGTTTTTGCCAACCCCGGCACCCAGAAGCACTCTGCAGGCCAAAAACGGGTTTGTTTTTGGCCTGCCAAACTGTCTGCGCATCCCGTTTTCAGACTTCCTGATGCCGGGGAGGGCAAAAACGGGACCCATGGAGGCCTCCGGAGGCCAAAAATGGGTCCGTTTTTAGCCTGCAGAGTGCTTCTGGACACCGGGAAGGGAAAAAAACAGGATGCGCTGAGGGTTTGGGAGGCCAAAAACAGGCCCATATTCACTCTTTAAGATGCACAGACATTTCCACCCACTTTTTTTGGGGGTGGGAAAGTGCGTCTTCTAGTCCAAAAAATATGGTACTTGTTTTATTTATTACGGGAGTTATAAACGCCTCAGTGTAGGTGACATATAAAATCAATTTTATCACAAAACATAATAAACTCAATGTAGAAGTCAAAGTCACTTAACAACCAAGTTACTAACTTAAAAACAGCAATGATTCACTTAACAACTGTGGCAAAAAAGGTTGTAAAATAAGGCAAAACTAATTGAACAACTGTCTCACTTAGCAATGGAAATTTTGGGCTCAACTGTGGTTGTAAGTCGAGAACTACCTGTAGTTTAAATAAAAATTCTACTCAGAGGACATAATGGCATGTATCTTCATTTAGCTGCTTTTGTGCCCATTGCTGACATCTTTTCCATGAGCTCTGCTTGCATGAATATTCCCTCTGATGCTATTAGTACTAAGTAGAATTTTTCTACATCTGTCTTTGCATAGACATGTACTGTACTTAGAGTTTTTGTTTTCATTTATTTTAAAATTATTTGGTGCTCTGCTCTCTCCTACTGCAGGAGCTCTCACTACTACCGGTATATACAAATAATAAGAAAGTGAAAAGGTTGATAAAAGATATTCACTGTAATCATTGCCTCATTCTCACATCTCTATTCAGCCCAGCTCAACTTCCTACCCAAGGTTGTAGTAAAGGAGCTCATACTTTCCAAAAATACTTTCTATAAAATGGTCAGTGATTAACAGCAAGAAATTAAAATGTATTTTGGGAGCTCACAGATAAATGTTATCTGATAACTATTCTTCGAGACCGTCTTCTGCCACCGATAGCCTCCCACCAACCAGTCCGCTCCCACAGAGAGGGTCTCCTCAGGGTGCCATCGGCCAAGTCATGTCGGCTGGCGACACCCAGGGGGAGGGCCTTCTTTGTGGGAGCCCCAGCCCTGTGGAATGAATTGCCCACGGAAATTCGTAAGATTTCTGACCTTCGGGTATTTCGCTGCACACTCAAGACCCTGTTGTTCCGCCAGGCTGGGTTAGCAACATAATTTTAAATTGGATGTTTTAAATTTTTGGGGTTTTAAATTAAGCCAAATTTATTTAATATTTTTAAATTATTTTAAATTGATGTTGATTCTGTTTTTAAATAGGCTGTACACCGCCCTGAGTCCTTCGGGAGAAGGGCGGTATAGAAATAAAATAATAATAATAATAATAATAATAATAATAATAATAATAATAATAATAATAATAATAATAATAATAATAATAATAATAATAATAACTATTATTATTCTTCCCCAAAATGAAAATTATTGGATGTAACTAATTCCAAAATGATAATTGTTGCAATTAAAATATATAATAAAGGCAATAATTTCACAGTGACAACTTTGTTTCTTAATGGATACACTTCATTTATGAAGATCTTACATATACAATATATCATATGGCACTATGTGTATTGCATTCATATACCGGTATTCAAAAGCATTTTGTTCATATTTTTTGAACTTTGCTGAGTACAAATCCCAATTCCCACTTAACCAGAAGGCTCAGTGCTAGATAGAGATCAAAAGGCAACCTGTTGTGTGATTGTTGCTTAATGGTATTATACTATCAGGCCCAAGCCCAAAGATGATAAAGTGAGATCCAATCAAGTCCAATCCTTTGTCTAATCGACAGAACCTTGTCAAATGACAGCTATAACTTTCTACCTACATCCTTGGAGATCCTAGCGTGGTGATGGCGCCCAAATTGGCATGTGAAGCCATGTTGCCTGGCACGCACAACCTTGCCTGTTTGTCTTCTGGGTTTCTGGTGTGCATATGCACGTGATGATCATCTATCCTTCGCATGTGCAGCATTGCGCACTGGCCAGCTGATTGTCAGGCGCACATGTGCACCAGAATCCAGAAATTCAGCTTTTCCGGAGAGTGATCCCTTCGTGCATGGGGCAGTGCTGAAAACTGGTGAGTGCATCCGCGCCGACCAGCTGCTTGTCGGGCACGCATGTGCGCTAGAATCCAGAAGTTCAGCTTTTCTGGAGCATGGCCCCGACGAGTGCGTGTGCGCACATAGTGTTTCTGCACGACCTTTTCAGCACTCGGTGCCGAAAAGGTTTGCCATCACTGTTCTAGGGTGTGGCAATTGTGAATCTCTTCCCCCCTCCCCCATCCATTTTGGGACTGTAGTCTCTTAGTCTGGGTCTCTGTCTGATGAGATTTTGAGGGATTGGTATGAGGAAGTTTAGGAAGAAGGAAGACGTGAATGCAAGGGAGGGAGGATGCAATGCGAGCGACTAAAGGAGAGCAAGAGGGTGCAGCATATGCATGTGAGCAAAGAAGGCAAGTATATATGTATCAGCCTCCTTTTTCAGGTACATGTAAGTGAAAGAGGATTCAGTGCAAGTGAATGAAGGAGAGAAGGAGGACATGATGCATGTGTGCAAGCTAAGGTGGGAAGGAGGCTATGATGAATGCACATGAATGAGGCGAGGGCACAGTATGTGCAAGTAAACAAAGATCAGTGTAAGTGGGGGAGACTTAATCTGAGCTGCTTGCAATGTCCCCTGACCCCATTTAGTTTGCTTGAGGGATGTCGGCAAGGAAAGTTGCAAATGTGATCATGTGATTGTAAGGTGCTTGGCAACTGTTCATAAGTGTAAACAGATTGCCAAGTGCCAAGATTGTGATCATGTGACCATTAGGTACTACAGCAACTGTAACTTTGGCCACGAATCATAAGTCCCTTAGTTCAGCACCATTGTACAGTAACTTTGAACAGACCCCAAATAAGTTATTGTAAGTTGAGGACTACCTGCAGTCAAAACAGGAATTGTAATTTAGTTAGTATTTGCTATGGTGCTACAAACTATAGCTAACCTTCTGAACTTTGTAACATTTATTACATTTTTATAAGAAAATATTTTCAAAATACAGCTGAAGGGTTAAGGTTGTTTTCTGATAGCTTTTGAATGTGATTAATTAACAGTTTGGGAATACATCCTGAATATTGTCATTTGTGACTATATACACGCACCTGGTAGAAAATATATAAAATGGGAGAAAGAATTCACAGAAAAAAATAAAACGTTTCGCTGATCAGAATACCAAACTGTTGTGTTTTTTGTTTTCCAGGCAAATTGTTTTTCACATTTTATACAAACTATGTTTTATTTTTATTTCTTTAATTATTGTAATTGGAGTTTATTCTGTTTGACATCTCTCCTCATTATTGTTATGGTTTTAATGTATTGTCTGTAGCCTAACGTAGAAATTATGTAAATCTATCTGTAACTATGAACATTAAAATGTTAATTAATTAGAATGAGAGATACATGACTTTTTAATGAAGATATTTTCAGTCAGGTGGAAAACATTTTTTTTTTCATGAATGTGGAAGCAAAAAAACATTTTCCCCTTACAATTTTATAAATTTAATTAATGTGCTAATTCCTGTGATAATCACAAATATTTTTACATTATATACTGGGAATTTCTATTATTTTATTAAACATCTGAAATAGAAAGATCATCAATAAACATTCATGCCAGAAATAATGATTCTATTCAAAGTTTGCATTTCAATGCCAGTACCTGTAATTTCAAGATAAAAGGGTTTGGATAACTTCAATATTTCTCACAATGGTATGTAAATAAGTTACAAACCAAAGAAATATTAGCTTTATAATTAATGTAAAAGAACTAGAGAAATATGCTGTCTCTGGAAGTATTTGGTTCACTTCAATCACTATCACATTTCTAGTTGCTTGTTTCGAATCCCACAAAGTTTTTCATTTATATAAATAAAACATTTGAATTAAGGGTGAAGTAAAAGGGAACCATATAACCTTGTGTCAATGCACTGGAAAATAAGATACTTATTTATAATAATAATTTATAATAAGTTAGTGGTAGACAATGATCAAATGTGAATATTCATTGATTGTATAGAAGTAGACCTTGCTTAACCACTGCCTAATTTAAAGTTATGACAGCAATGAAAAAGTAACTTGGTGATCTCTTCTCGCATGTACAACCATTGTACCATCTACATGATTATGTGGTCGACATTCAGGTACTTCACAATTGGTGACCATTTATGATTGTTAATCAGTTTCTTAAAAGCAGAAACAATGGAGAAGTCAGTGGTAAACTCACAAGCCGTGATCACATAATGCCTTGCTTAATGATCTAGGGTGATTCACTTAATGACCACAGTAGAAGTGAAGTTATAAACCCATTGCAATCAGGTGATGTTTCACTTAATGACTGTGTTGCTTAGTGACAGTTGCTGGTCTCAATTGTGATTGCTAAGGGGAACTACCTATAGTCTTTGCCTATGACCATTTGTTCAGCATCCTTTTGATGTTACAATGACATTGAATGAAGAGACTTAATGACCTGTGCCCAAAGTTTCAGTTATAGCACAAGATCAAGTAATCAAAATTCGAACATTTGACAGCACAGGGGTGCTTCAATTCCCTCCACCTAACTCTCCCCATTTATGTCCTTTTGGTCCAGCTGACCTTCACCATCTTCTTTCTCCTACTGCTGCTGAGGCATGCCCAGTGTGACCCTTCTGACTTGCCACTGATTTCAGGGCAGCCAAAGGCCAGAAATGGGGGTGAGATGGGTGGGTGGAGGAGAGTGAGACTGAAGCTCAGGGCTGGGAAGGACCAAGCCGGAATGGCTTGAATTGGGATAGATACTTGCTTAATGATCAGCAATTCTCAGTTAATGTCTGCAGAAGGAAGCGCCAGGATTGCTGTTGTATGTCATTGTAGTCACGTGACATTTCACTTTATGACCTCACAGACTTATGATAGCAATCCTGGACCCAATTGTAGTTGTAAATCAAGGATTATCGGTATGAAAAAGACCTTTTTCCTATTTTGCTCAAATGGATGTTATTTTCTCTCTATTTTAGAGTATTTTGTTGTGAGACAACAAAATAGCCCAAAGGAAGTACCGTACAAAGATTTCTGGTTGTCAAAACAATAAGGTGAATATAGTTCCATTTTTCTTTTGCTTTGACCTGTCTTTCAGTTTAATATCAGAAAAGAAGAAATCTTTTCTAGGATGTCCACTTCAGCTGGATAACTCTTTTTCTCTTGATTTTGAGAGGACAAATAATTAAGCAGATTTGGCTATGTAAATGGCATGACATCATTCAGCATGGCATCATATCTCTAGTAGTTAGCCAAAATTTGTTTTCATTATAACTCTCTTACTCATGCCCTGACCGAACTGAGATTGACTTTTTTGATACTACATTAATCCTGAATACCAATTCAGCTATGATGTTTGAGTTGTGATCCTCCCCTGATATTCATCCCCAGTGCTGGGGTATATATGACAAGACTGGCATTTTGGTGTTCTCAATTTTCTGTAATCACATAAGAGCCTGATTCTGATTATGTGGTTTTTTTATAGCTGGTATCATATCCTATGAGAAAAGGAAAAATAGTGAACAGTAGAAGAAAAGTAGCTGACTCTGAATAAGAAAAGTAATATGGCAACAGTGATTTTGTTGGATTATATTTATGCTCAAATCACTAATTTGTGCAAATAATCAGATTAGGCACAATTTTAACTCATTACAATTGTTCTTTTCTTGGCTTTTTAAGGAAATAAGATAATTGCATATCCTTATGAGTAAAGAATTTTTTTTTTGAGCCAGATATTGTTAGCATTATAAAGAAGGTGCCTGAAACCAGAAGACCAGGTGAATGGTGCACATGCGCATGCCGGAAACCAGAAGCTCAGATTCCCAGCTTCCAGTGCTCCCACACGCGCACTCCCGTTTTGACACTCAGTGCCAAAAAGGTTCGCCAACACTGTCTTAAATGTTGCCATCTGAAAAGATTTCAGATCTTAGTGGTTGCCCCAGCCCTTTGGAATATACTTCCACCTCAGATCAGAGAGATCCCTACCTTTTTAGCCTTCATGAAGACTGTGAAGATCTGGCTGTTCCCCCAGATATTGAGCCCAGATGGGAGTTGAAGTCTGAGGATGTTTTGTCTGGCTCCTAGGGGAAAAGGTACCTTTGTTTTATGGATAGTTGTGAGCTGCCTAAAGTCATTGTATGAGATAGGCAGCCATGTAAATTAATACATACATGCAATTCTTTGTTTATTTTTTTACATGGAACTTTCTCATGCAAGGTGACATTATTGTGTGGAAAAGCAATAGATTTTTGCCCCCCCCCTTTTTTTTTTCTTTTGAAAAGGGGGAGAGAGATTAATAAGTGTGGAAGTAATTTCTGGAGATTAGTGTGTTCATTTAAAGTTCTCAGCTGGTTGAATTGCTATTACAGACAATGAAATGTGATAGTTTATATAGGCTATCAAATAATGGCTTCCTGCTGGCTGTGTTAGATTGTTTCACTTCAGATTCATCAAAACTTATAGAATAGTATGATTATAATGGCTGTAATTGAGTTATCACACTCTTAAACCTGTAATTCTCAAGAGTATTAAATTTGTGTAGTACATCCTTTCAGAAATAAATATAGGCTTAGAATTTATTTTAAGAAGTTATTTCATCCCTTTGAATAAATAAATAAATAAATGTCCTGAAATTGCATATGTCTTTCTTCTTGTCTTGAAGGAAATTCTCCTTATAATGATGTGCATTTTAATATGCTGCAATTTATTCAACCTTTCCCCATGTAATTATTAAAGTTGATATGAGCCAAGTTTCATCCCATGGGTAGATAAAGATAAATATTTGTTATACTTTACAAAATTGAACTTTATATAGTACTATATAATGCTCTATTTCAAACTGTTAGGTTAGATTGACTGGAATAAATTGGATCTTAGTCAACCTAAGATCTGAAAATAATAAGGTAATGCTTCTGGGGTGGAACTTCAGTGGGGTGAAGATCAAATAATTAGATTAGGTTTACCATTATCATTTACCAGAAGGTGTTAAATGGTAGTATTTTGAATTGAAACACTTTTTTTACATTTAGATGTAGATTGGCAGTTTTGAGGCCTTCAGCCTCCCTTTTTAATTTTAGATGATTTAATACTAATATTCTGCCAAAGTGATCTGATTGCCATCTTTTTTTAAAAATAAAATTACCAGAAGGTTGATGCTTTTTATTTGCCAATTTAGGAATTAACAATGCTTAGAACTTCAAACTCATCTCCTACTGCACAATTATTATAAGACCCAGATGATGGGTCTTTTACATTATCTGGGTCTTATAATAATTGTGCAGCAGGTTAGGATATTGGATTTAAGCTCTCCAGTGCAAGTTTATGCTCAGCCTTGAAAGCTGATGAATGATTTGGAGATAGTAATTCTCATTCCAAGCTATCTAACAAAGTTGTTGTGTTGGGAAAAATGTAGAAAGGAGTGGTCTTAACAGAAGTGAACCATAAAATCAGAGTTCCTTAGAGGTTATCTAATCCAACCTGCTGCTCAATGCAAATCCTACTAGAGTATCACTGGAAGATACCATTCAGGCTCTATATTTGAGGATTTCTAATTCTCCCATTAATTTTGCACTTCAAGTGATAGCTTGTTTTGTTATTTGACAACTTATATTGTCGAGATGTTTCTCCTGGTGTCTTCTTTCTTTGTAATTTTAATTCATTACTTCTAGGCCCTGGTCTCTGGGACAAAAGTCCTCTTCCTATTTGACAACCTTTATTTAGTTATTTGAAGAAAGCTATTATATCTCCCCCTCAGTTCTTTTATTCCCATTTAATTAGCCCTCTTCTGAACATGCTCTCATTTGTAACTGATCTTTTTGAACTCATTTCCCCAAATATGGACTCAATACTCCAAATAGTCTGAACAAGGAAGAGCATACTAGAACAATTACTTTCCGTGATCTAGCATTTATCACTTTTAGCCAGATGCATTGCACTGCATTGCATTTTACTGTTGGCTCATGTTTAACTTCTAATTAATAGTTTTAATCAGATCATTTCACATGTACTACAGGTAGTCTTTGACTTACAACCACAACTGAGCCCAGAATTTATGTTGTTAAGTGAGAAATTTGTTAAGTGAGTTTTGCCCCATTTTACAACTTTTCCTGTCACATTCGTTAACTGAATCACTGCAGCTATTAAATTAGTAACCCAGTTGTTAAGTGAATCGGGCTTTCCCATTGACTTGGCTTGTCAGAAATTCACAAAAGATGATCAAATGACCCTGGAACACTGTTAACCATCATAAATATGAACCAGTTGTCAAGCATCTGAATCACGTGACCATGAAGATGCTGCAATGGTCATAAGTCTGAAAAGAAAAATGGTCATTAGTCACTTTTTTCAGTGCCGTTGTAACTTTGAATGGTCACTAAATAAACTGTTGCAAGACAAGGACTGCCTGTACTACCAAGCCAGGTTGCCTCCATTGTCCCTGCTGCAATTCATCTCACAGTTGCATTTTAAGATTTTATTAATGAGGACTATTCTCTGTTTTGCTGAAATCAAGTTATTCTAATGTTTACAACATCTCCTCTACCCTCACCTCCAATTTATTAAGCAAATAACTTTGTCGAAAAAGGAAAAAAGGTTAGGGTGGCATGACTTCCTTATGGCAGATCTATATTGTGATTTTCTTGCATTCCTATCTACATGTTTGTATGCTGCTTAATCATCTGATAAAAATGATCAGAATACCCCTTATACAGATAATCTCAAAATATAACATGCATTATATTGTGTGGCAACTATCAAGCCATCTGACTCATTAGTATTTTAAAACTTTCACTGACATTTTGGTGGAGTGATTTTAATTCAAAACAATCAATCTGGATTTATTAAAAAATGATAGAGATCTGTTAACATCTGCCAGCTGATCGATCTGGTTGCTGGAACGAATGAGATACAGCTGCTTTTTAAACCTGTGGAAATGTGTACAGTTCTGAAAAAAAAAACCCACAAAAGGTTTCATTATTTAGGGCTCTTCATAAATATGTTTTTCTAAAAGTGAACAGGTTAGCAGTAATTTAGAATGCCCAATAGGATATTATCAACCCCACATGTTTTTTCAATTTGTGCTTTGTTCTAGTACGTATTATGAGTGAATGGGATATTAGATTTGAAGGTGTTTCAGAATATGCAGCAGGGCATATTTGAAAAAATCTCCTACAGTTTCTAAAAGCAGCTGTAGTTTTTTTCCAGTTATCCTACAGAAAAAGATACATTTGTTTTAAGAAGTTGCAGGCTCAGCCCTTTGAGGTAGGCCAGGTCAAGATTACAGAATTTTCTGGAACATTGTATTATTGATATAGACCAGGAGTGATAAACTCGATTTCATTAAGAGCCACATCAGGGTTATGTTTGACCTTGGGATGAGTGGGGGTGGCTGGGATGGGTATGGCCAGGGTGGGCGTGGCCAGCTTGACGTCCTGCAGCCCTCTGCCAGCGAAAGGCCTCTGTTTTCAGCTGCAATGGCCTCCTGCCAGTGAAAACGGAGCCCGGAAGTCCATTTTTGCTGACGGGGGCACTGTGTGCTGTCCTTTGCTGTTTCCAGGCTGGCACCATGGGCCAGATCTAAGCATCCTGTGGCCAGAATGCAGCCCATGGGCCTTGAGTTTCACATCCCTGATATAAACTATAGTACCAAAATCTTTAAAACTTGGCAGCAGTTTCCTCTCTCCCTCTTATCTTAAAGATTGTTGAAGGAAGAAACAGTTCCAGTTTCTTTCTGATATTCTCTTTCTGTCCCAGACTTAAATCATATTTTGCTAATTACTGTTGTTTATCTTCTCGGAGCTTATCTCTGTAGTTCTCTCCATAGATAGATACTCCAGGTAAATTCTTGAATCCTCCAGAAATACCCTACTGTTTCCAAATCAAATCAAAACCTTTAGTCTAGTGAAGACGCCAGTAAAAATACATAAACCTATAATTAATAGGACTAAAAAGTAGACATAGAATACAGTGGTTTCTTATTTAAGAAAGCTAATAAAACTTTCCCGTCTCCTTCCAACACAAAATTTTTGACTTGCCCTTGCTTAACTTGCCCTTGCTTAACTTACACACAACAAAAATCCACATAAAAATGGAATTAATTTATCTGATTGAGAATATAGTACACTTTTATTTTTAAAATGCCCAGTTAGATTAGTGGCAAATAGTGACAAATTATGGAACTGATACTACAGCGTGATCTACCTGGGACTATCTTGTGGCAGCATATCTCACTGAAATAATTTGTTTTGTTTAAATTTACATCTGATGCTTCAGATACTATTCCTCATTGTGCTCTGAATACCTTGTTCTCTCTCCTGCAGTGCATGTTCCTAGAATGAATGACATCTTCCTTAACTGTCACAGGTAAATGCTGAGCACATTTGGCAGAAGAATGAAGGTCAGGCATATAAAAGACAAAATGGGAAATGGTACGATTAATTATTAAACAAATCATTTCTTATCTTAGATGAAGACTGATCCAAAAACAAATGAATCTGGAGAGTTACTGTACTTTGCTCAGGCTGCATCTGAAAGCTGGGTGCATGACAACTATTTGGGGGCTTCAAGAAGGGCATTTTAATTTTTATGACCTGATTCCGTCAAGCAATTTAGTTCTTCTGTATGGAAGTTTATGAAAATTAAAATGTAGTTTTTGGAATATTGACCTCCCTTGAAACAATTGTGTGCTGTAGAGAGATTTGTATGTTTATTTATTTAATTAATTAATTAATTAATTAATTATTTATTATATTTCTATACCGCCTTTCTCCCGTAGGACTCAAGGCGGTGTACAGTCAAGAAAGATATAGACACACAAACATCATAAAATTGCTAATTAAAATTATTACTTAGTTTGGTCAATTAAATAAAACCCAGAATTAGATAACATTTTTTAAAAAAATCATTCATATGTTCATATGTTTAGCCCCGCCTGTTGGAACATCAGGGTCTTGAGGGCACGGCTAAAAGCAAGGAGATCAGGAATATTCCATATCTCCGGGGGCAGTTCATTCCAAAGGGTTGGAGCCCTCACAGAGAAGGCCGTCCCCCTGGGAGTCGCCAGTCGGCATAATTTGACTGACGGTACCCTGAGTAGTCCCTCCCTGTGAGAACGAACTGGTCGGTGGGAGGCTATTGGTGGCAAAAGACGGTCTCGTAGGTACCCAGGTCCTAAGCCATGGAGCGCTTTAAAGGTGATAACTAACACCTTGAATCGCACCCGGAAGACTACCGGGAGCTAGTGCAGCTCGCGTAGGAGAGGTGTTACATGGGCGTAATGAGCTGTGCCCATAATCACCTGCGCGGCTACATTCTGGACCAGTTGGAGCCTCCAGGTGCTTTTCAAGGGGAGCCCCATGTAGAGAGCATTACAGTAGTCCATACGGGAGGTAACTAGGGCATGAGTGACCGTGCGCAAGGTGTCCCGATCCAGAAAGGGACGCAACTGGCGGATCAGGCGAACCTGATAAAAGGCACCCCTGGCCACAGCCGTCAAATGATCTTCTAAAGATAGCCATGAATCCAGGAGGACACCCAAGTTGCGGGCCCTCTCTGTGGGGAGCAAGATCTCATCCCCTATTGTCAGTGATGGTACCAGCTGACTATACCGGGATGCCGGAAGCCACACCCACTCGGTCTTGGAGGGGTTGAGTCTGAGCTTGTTTCTCCCCATCCAGATCCGCACGGCTTCCAGGCAACAGGACATCACAGCAAGGGCATCATTGGGGTGGTCTGGGGTGGAGATGTATAGCTGTGTGTCATCAGCATACTGATGAACACTCACCCCGAAACCACAGATGATCTCACCTAGCGGTTTTACATAAATGTTGAACAGAAGGGGTGAGAGGACTGACCCTTGTGGCACCCCACAAATAAGGTGCCTTGAGGTCAACCTCTGCCCCCCTGCCAACACAAACTGCGAACGGTCAGAGAGAAAGGAGGAGAACCACCGAAGCATGGTGCCCCCTATTCCTAACCCCTCCAACTGGTGCAGTAAGATACCATGGTCGATGGTATCAAAAGCCGCTGAGAGATCTAATAGGACCAGGATAGAGGAGCAACCTCTGTCCTGAGCCCTCCAGAGATCATCCACTAACGCGACCAATGCCGTTTCCGTGCTGTATCGTGACCTGAAGCCCGACTGGAACAGATCCAGATAGACAACTTCATCCAGGTATCGGGGTAGTTGTCGCGCCACCACACTCTCAACAATCTTCGCAACAAAGCGAAGATTGGAGACTGGACGATAATTTGATAATATAGCCAGGTCCAGGGAAGGCTTCTTGAGGAGGGGCTTCACAACCGCCTCTTTCAAGGCGGCAGGAAAGACACCCTCACTCAGAGAAGCATTTATAATCCCCTGGAGCCAGCCTCGTGTAACCTCCCGGGAGGCCAGTACCAACCAGGAGGGACACGGGTCCAATAAACATGTGGCAGCGTTAAGCTTGCCCAGAATCCTGTCCACGTCCTCAGGAGTCACAGAGTCAAACTCTTCCCAGATAACACTCTCAAGACCTGCCCCCGTCTCCTCCCCTGGATCTACCCAATCGGAGTCCAGGCCTTCCCGAATCTGAGTGACTTTATCATGCAGGAATTGTACAAAATCCTCAGCTCAACCCTTTAAGAGATCTTCCCGTACCCCCATCTGAAGTAGGGAGCGGGTCACCCTAAACAGCGCGGCTGGGCGGTTCTCTGCAGATGCAATAAGAGTGGAGAAGTAGCTAGACTTCGCCGCTCTTATCGCCACTAGGTAGGTCTTAATATAAGATCTCACCTGTGTTCGGTCAGATTCAGATCGGCTTCTCCTCCAATTGCTCTCCAGGCGTCTTTTCCGATGCTTCATCTCTCTCAGCTCCTCAGAAAACCAAGGAGCTAGAAGAGATCGGCATCGGGTCAGAGGCCGCAAAGGCACGACGCGGTCCAAGGTGTATATATATATATATATATATATATATATATATATATATATATATATATATATATGCAATGTATATGTATATGGTATATCTGTTAAAAAATTGTGAGGATGGCTTTTCAGAAACACAGCAACCTTGCACAAATTCAATTGGTGCTTTTATGTTTAATATAAGTCAAAATGAGGTTGTATCAGGGGTGAAATGCCCCCAGTTCGGACCAGATCGCCCAATCTGGTAGCGATGGAGGCGGGTGGTTCGGAGAACCGGTAGCAAAAATCCCTGCTCCCCCGCCCATTGCCCTGCTGAGCCGTGCAATGATCAGAGGCTTTTTTTTATTTTTAAAAGCATTTTTTCTACAACCTCTTTGGCCGAAAAAATACTTTTAAAAGTAAAAAAAAAAAGCCTCTGATGATTGCGCGGCTCAGCTGGGATCATCAGAGGCTTTTAAAACCATTTTTTTCTACAACCTCTTCGGCTGAAGAGGTTATAGAAAAAATGTTTTTAAAAGGAAAAAAAGCCTCTGCTGATCAGGCAAGTCAGCTGGGATCGTCAGAGGCTTTAAAAAAAAGCCTCTGCCTATCAGGCAAGTCAGCTGGGATTGTCAGAGGTTTTAAAACCATTTTTTCTACAACCTCTTCAGCTGAAGAGGTTATAGAAAAAATGTTTTTAATAGGAAAAAAAGCCTCTGACGATCAGGCAAGTCAGCTGGGATCATCAGAGGCTTAAAAAAAAAGCCTCTGCCGATCAGGCAAGTCAGCTGGGATTGTCAGAGGTTTTAAAAGCATTTTTTTACAAACTCTTCAGCCGAAAAAATGGTTTTAAAAGTTAAAAAAAAAAGTTGGCCATGCCCACTCAGTCATATTAACCCCCCACCCCCCACCAAGCCATGCCCACAGAACTGGTAGTAACAAATTTTACATTTCACCACTGGGTTGTATGCTTCCTGTTTGGATGAAATTTAGACATTTATTTATGAAGTATACTTAACAACAAGTACGGTATTCAAGAATTAATATAATTTAAACATGTACTGTATTTAGACAACCCAGGCTTTATTCCTTGTCTTTCTGAAGCAGGGGTGTAAAACCCAAGACCCGGGGGCCGAATCTGGCCCGCAAGGTGCTTAGATCTGGCCCATGGGGCCACCCTGGAAACAGTGAAGAACCAGCCCATGGCCCTCCCAAGCTCCTTTTTCACTGGTAGAGGGTTGTAGGAGGCCGTCACAGCCAAAAATGGAGCTTGCAAGAGCTGCGGATGGCCCTCCCAAGTGTTGCTTCCACTGGCAGAGGGTTGCAGGAAGCTGTTGCAGCCAAAAATGGAGCTTGGGAGCCTGTTTTCTCTGGCAGAGCACTTGGGCCACCACAGGCGTCCCTGACATGAGTGACGTTGAGCTGGCCATGCCCACCCTGGCCATGCCCACTCCAGCCCCCCAAGGTCAAACACAACAGTTGATGCAGCCCTCAATGAAATTAAGTTTGACACCCCTGTTCTAAAGTAACGTCTTTCTTTTTCTCATCTCCTTTCTTCTCCATGGCTTCTTTTCTCATTCCAAAGACTGGTTTAGGGGGAAGTGAAGAAACAGAAGGCAACCATTAAGTATACAGTTGCAAGAGTAACTTTTATACCAGCTATCCAATTTGGGCAGGATCATCCTATTTGGATAATTTATTACATATTGGAGAGAGGGTTCCTTCTCCCAAGTTCATTGATTCCAATTTCACAGTCTCCTAGCTTTGAATTAAATTTCAGGAATATGAATGAAATTTCTGAACTTGTCACAGTGGAAGAAAATAGCTAATTCCTATGCCTTCCCTGATATGACTGACACAAGAAGAAGTTAGGATACCCCAAGGAGGACTATCACCAAGCTGGGGTCGGGCTGACAAGCTTATTGGTATATTAAGAAAAGGAGTTCCTCAGTCTCTTCAATGCAGTTATGCAGAATTCAGCATGCATCCTATGAAAGATGTCATTTGTCACACTCTCCTGTAATACCTGGGGAAAACTAAGAATGTCAAATTATTGTATTAAAATTGGGATGGATTTTTCACCAGTATATTTGGAGGTAAAGTTGAAGGAAGCAGTCTCCTCTGCCTTGAAATGTTGGCAGAGCTTCATAGGTACACCAAACACTAGCTGTTGTGGACCCGCCCTCTGAGTCTATCTCATCGGAGGAAGAAAGCTCCGAACATGAGAGAGGAGTCAGCCAGGCCTCCCTCTCCAGGCCCCTCCCCTCTGGCACTGTCTCAGGTGCCGGCCGAGGGAGAGGAGATTAGCCAGGAGCCAGGTGTCTCGGATGAGAGTGAAGGAGAGCCGTCATTCCTGGATGCATGCCAACGAAGTCTTGATAAACGTTTGCAGCAGTTAAGGAGGTGTGCTAGGGATTAGAACTGAGTCACTGGACCACACCCCAGAGACTATATAAGAGAGGGTGGTAGCTGGTAAAACTCCGTGACGAACAAAAGCGAACTTTGGCTAGTCACTTGAACAACGTCTGAAGCTGCCGAAAGGGATTTTGTTTTGCTGGACTATTTGCAATGCATATGTAATGTTATGTTATCTGTTGCAGTAAAAGCTCTTGGCAGACAGCAATTATATTGCTGCCAAGTTTGAGATAACGACCTGTGTGCGTGCCAAGTATTTTCTTAACCCTCAGCTGGCTGTGTTTGTGTGTGTGTGTGGACGGGGACAGATCACTAACCTTCTGCATTGTTTCAAAAATATGCCTGTGTAAACTGTTGACAAAAATAAAGAGTTGTTGGCAATAGCAGCAAATTATGTTGTGACTTCTTCACTAGGACTATTCGTTGTATTTTAGTGGAGAAACATATTTTAAAATCTGAATAACTTTTAGGTTATTCCACTTGATGATAAAGAGATATGATTCTCTTTTTCCTTTTACTTTGGTCTGGAACATGAAGAAAATTCCAAATGAAGTATTTGTGTTATCCTATATATGTCTGTTAAGAAACTTTGCTAATCCTAGTGGGATTCAGTCCTAGATTCAAATAATTACAGCCTTTTAACGGATTGCAGTCTTACTATTGTTTGAAGACATTCAAGGCTTGTGGTATTGATCATTTCCACTTGAGAGACAAAGGTATATAGAGCTGTGAATAGGGTTATGTTCATGGGCACTGCTTTAATAGGGAAGATCAAAGCTTGCTTTCACTGATTGTACTTAATCTCTCTGAATTGGTGTCATCTATATCAGCTCAAATTTATGTGAAATGCAGAAATTATGGGCTTGAAAGAAAGGCCTTATTTAACTGGCATTGATGAATAGCAGATATTTCTCCTGTTTAATTATTTTTAAATTTTCATCCTGAACTACAATTCTATATCTTATTCATAACAATTCTTAAAAGGTAAAAGTAATGATAGATAATATGCTGGGTATTGTTCTGAAGATCATATGGGTAGGGCAGATCATATCCAATGTCAGACTGATGGAAGCATAAGACAAAACACAGTAGAATTGTTCAATTGGAAAAGGCTTTTTAAAACATCAAGTCCATCCCTTTGTTCAGCGCATAAATTCAAATTAAAGCTTCCTTGGCAGATGAAATCTATCTTCTTCTTGCACAAACCCATGAAATTTAAACACACCATCCTTCTTTGTAATTGTTCCTAATGGCAAACTACTCTTACTATAGGGAATTTTTCCCCCTAACAATGAATTGGAATCTGCCTTACTGCAATATAAGACTACCAGCTGGATATCCGTGCTTTGCTATGAAACTATGTAATCGGGCTTGATAAATCGACACTTAGAGCTTGAAAATTAATGAGTAGTTACGATTGGCCTCTCCTCTCCCTTTCTCTCCCTCAGCCTTGCCCCAAGAACCCTATCCTATCCTATCCCCCTTCTCTCCCTCAGCCTTGCCCCACAGAAGCCTCCCCTATCCTATCCCCTTCTCTCCCTCAGGCTTGCCCCATAGAAGCCTCCCCTATCCTATCCCCGGTTGCTGCTATGAAAGTAAAACTGAAAGCAAAACTCCTCTCCTCTGCTTGTGTTTTGCATTTGGAACAGATTTCTTTTCAGGTGGGGAGGGGGAGTAGCATCAGAACGTGTTAATCATAATATAGGAAATACTAATGCTCTGATGGTCATTTTGAAAAATCCTTTCTTAGTGAGCACCTAGAAGCCAAGAGGAACATATGAGGCAAATTTCAAGTTTACTTTATGATTCTGGAGATTTCATGATTACGGCGTATACACACACACACACACACACACATTATCTGTCCTGTCCATTCTGGGAGTACATTGACAGGTCTTAATCACTGTATAACACCCTTTAGGAGCTTGAAAAATGTTGCTCTTGTATCTCCTTAATTTTTTCTTAAGATAAATTATACAAAATCCCCTCATAATTGCCTTAATATGATCTAGATCACATGCCTTTATAGTAGTTACTGAGAAGTTTAGGCCTGTTAGGAGAGGTTTTAAATGTTAGGAGAGCATTTAAGTAGGCAAAAACCCTAAATAAGGCTTTTAAATACTTTAAGCTTAAAGTGCTTAAAAGGTTCCAAAACAACAATCCTAACATCATTTGGAATAGAGGAGCTTTCAATGAAGTGCTAACAATGTCAATGCTAATAGAGAAATACATTCATACATCTACTGTAGATAGCAAAAAGAATCTTGGTTTAGCCAAGGAATAATATGGCTGGCATAAAGGAGATAAGGTGTTCCCAGTTTTACAATTTTTACTAATACATTATCAAAAGCATGCAATTTTAAAGATCGATTTAATGCTTTTAAATAGTTAAATTATCTCTGTGACCAAAATATAAATCTTAAAGTGTCTGCACTTAATTGCTTATTGTGAGGTATACTAAAAACTATTCCAGTATTGTAGAACATTGAATAATATTACGCCAGAATTAACTTCTATGTGGCTCAAATCTGGCAATTTATACCGTTATTTATCTTTGAATGAATTACCTGCTTTTGTAGAACATACCATAAAGAAATAGAAAGCAAGAATTCTAAATCCTTCACTATATTATCTTGTTCTACAGAACTTAGTAAAGAAATTATTTTATCTAGCCATCTGAAAATATGAATGATACCAATATCAGATAAATACCTGCAGTTCATCACCTGAATTGCTTATACAATAATGGTAAGGTGGAGATGATACTACTGCAGGTATCTCCTCCAAAAAAACTTAACTTCCATGTCTAATAGCACAGTTGAAGGTTTTTGCCGAAAGCAATTGCATTTGCATAGAGGTCATATAGAAATAACATGGATGGGGAAAAAAACCCTGGCTCTCTTGGGCATATAGTTGTTACTGACAAAATGACATACTTTTTTGTTGACTTTATTTTTGTCTTTAGCCATTTAATTTCAAGGGCTGGCTGAGTTCTTAACATATTTATAGCCATTTTCAACATTGTTTGCAAAAATACTGAATTATTCTTCTGCCTCCTGCTGTATCTCTTTGTGCATGTATGGGAGTTTTATTCATGTTTGGGTTAGCAGTCATCTCCTATTTTAATCAGTTAATTGCAATTATCAATCAGCTGCATATACAGAAAAACAGAAACTTAGAAATGCCAAATATGGTTAAAGGTATCATTTTGAATTGGTAGTGTCTTGTAGTTGGCAACTTTTATAATGGTATCTAAGTTAGAACACCCCACCCAAGTCCCATACAATCCTGCTGTGCTACCATATTTTGGTGGGATGCTCCCGGGAGGGATAAACAAAGAATGCCGAGAGTATATGCCAAGACTATATAATCCCAGGATAGCTACCCAAGATATGAAGATCATCCCAAGCTGTCCAGCTAAAACAAGTAGACACCTATATTGGGCAACCGCAATATTGGAAGATCACTCTGGTGTCAACAGCAAAGACACCATTTCATACTGCATGAGAGAAAGTCTCATTCCTGTGTTTTACCAAAAAAACAAAACAAAAACAAAACACCCCTACATTGATAGATAAAATAGAACATGGCTGCATTGTCATAGAGAAAATCTGTATTGTTGGTATGATTTGACATTGAGTTGATGGCACATAATAAACTAAGGAACACCCATCCAGGCAGTGTTCAGTCCTTCAAGTTAGGCCATGTCAAGCAACAGACTCCACAAGTTTCACTGGAACTATATTTTATTGATGTAGACCAGAGGTCTTCAAACTTGGCAGCTTTAAGACTTGTGACTGGAGAATTCTGGGTGTTGAAGTCCACAAGTCTTACAGCTGCCAAGTTTGAACACCTCTGATGTAGACTAGTAACAGAATCTTGAAAGCCTGACTGTGTTCCTCTTCTGTTCTGAGCTTCTTTGTCATGCTCTTTTTGGTTCCTGGGCTTAGCACAGGTTTTTGTTTTTGTTTATTATTTCAATTTGTGTGGTTATTCATCTCAAATTCATGATTGAATGGTAAACTGCAGCTGAGATAAAAACTACATATCAGCACAACCATTGCATGCCTTTAAGCCTTGCAAAAGGGCGGTAGAATCAGGAACAATCTTAAAACTTGGAAGAATAATGTTCTAAGGAGTGGATTTCTAAGCACTTTCTGTAATGTATGTTTGGGAGAAACCAAACTACCACAGAAAAATTTGATGAATAGATTTTTATGAAGAATTTTGATAATAATCTTAAAATCTAATACAAGAAAAAAGAAGAAACAAGTGAATAGGAAAAACTAAAAGAGAGAAAGAGAAAAATAAGTATATACTGTGTTTCCCCAAAACTAAGACATGTCCCGATAATAAGCCCAATTGGGCTTTTGAGTGCATGCGCTAAAATAAGCCCCCCAAAACAGGGTGGATTTGATTTAAATCAACTCGGTATAAATCATAATTTTTAAAGAGCAACTGTCATCTCTGCTACTCCTTTGACCCGCTGTTGACTCACTGATAGTCCCAGTGTTGCAGAATATACAGCCTTGTGCTATATAACTAAGCTCCATTTCATGCTGAATAAACGAAATTATTTATGTATCTTAAATAGAAAACTATCTTACGATAGATTTTTACCCCAAAAGTTTATTATTAAAATAAATTCAATAAAAATCAAAAAATCTGATTTAAATAAAAAAATCCGATTTAAATAAAAAAAAGCGATTTAAATAAAAAAAATCCATTTTTTTATTTTTTTAAAAAAATCATTGATTTTTATCCACCCTGCCCGAAAATAAGCCTCCCCCAGATACTTAGACGCATGTGCAGTTGCCATGCAAAGAACACGACATGAGGCAAGGTTGGAGAGGGGGGAAAGGAAGGGGGAACATGCCCCATGCACCCCTGCCATCCATGCAGAATGGCCTTGAGGAGGCCGCTCCTGCAAACTGTAGTTGACGCTGCCCTTCTCTTAGTGGCGGCCGCAAAGAGTGGCCGCAAAAAAATTTGCCAGCCCGAGCCCTGTCGATCTGGGACTGGGGGGAGGGGACTGGCACCAGAGCTCCAGTGCGAGCCCCCCCTCATACCTGCACCCTCCAGCCCCACGTGAAAAGTGGCTCTAGCCACCCTGACCTCTTTGCTGGGGTTCTCCCACCCGTCGCCGCCACCAATTGGCCTTGGCTTAGGGGAGAAATGGGTCTCCGATGGGGGCAGCCCTTCCAGAAAAGGCGAGATGCAACTGGGAGCCCCTTGCAAGCCACGTGAGGGGGGGGAAGGCTGCAGTACCACTGAGCGGATTTTTCAAGCAGCCTTCCTCCCTCCCTTGACTAGAAGGCAGCACTGGGGGCTCCTGCCTAGCTTCCCAGCTTGCCCAGCTCCACACAATGGGAGGGCGCAGAGACGTCCCACTGCTTCCCTGTGCTGAAAGGAGCCTCCCATGGGTGGCAATCGGCCCCCGTGGATGCCAAAAGCCCTGCGGCAGAGGAGAAAGAGCGGGAAGGGGGTCTCTTGGTTGGCCCTGGAGTTGCCAGGAAAGGGTGGGGTGGGGGTTGCCTTCGCCTTCTGCCTACCTCCACAACCCAGCCTCGCCCTTGGCAAACCTTTTGTGTGTGTGTGTTTGGGTCAGATGCTAAAACAGCCTGGTCCGCCAGGACGAGAGCTCCGAGACAGGATTTGATAAATGGAGTGGCTTAGGGGGAGGGGTGGCGAGGGGGCTGCTCTGATGATCCCACCAGTTGGGTTAAATGCTCGGTGGCGAAAAGGGGGAGAAAGGCAGCCACAATGACAACAACGATGCCGGGATATCAGAATCCCCGGGGCACCCGCTCCGGCGTCCGACTTAGCCGGGTGATCCCACTGAACAGAAGCCAGAAAAGGGAAGGAGGAAGAGGAAGAAGTGCCCCTGCCCCCCTGGCCAAAGGGCCGATTCGATCCGGCGCCTGCAAGGATACCCAAGAGGGATCCGGTCACTGTCCTCTTTCCCACTGTCACCTGGAGCTTCATGTCTTAACTCTTCGTCCTGGCGTTACCAGAAAACCTACTTGTTCCAAGCCACAGCCACTTTCTGCCCAAAGAAAAGAAAAGCACCCTGTTTCCACATGGATGGCAGGTGCGTGTGGAGCATGTTTCCCCCCTTCGCCCTCCCGCTTCGCCTCCTCACCTCATGCTGTTTGCATGGGAAGATTGCTTGAGGCAGCAGCATGAGCACCAGCGAAGCAGCTGGTTGGCGCTCCACGGCTGACGTTTAGGGATAAGACCCCTCCCCCCATCCAATAATAAGGCCAAGGCCATATTTCGGGGGTCAAAAGAAAATAAGATCCTGTCTTATTTTCGGGGAAACATGGTAATAAGGAAAGAGAAAAGAAACATAAAATAATGACTTCCAACCTTGATCACAAGTATAAACAAATGTACCTCTTTAAAGTTAAAATATTTGTCGTTTCATCCCATGTCCAACCTCTTGTCAATAAACAAAACTTACAATTTAAAACAAATTTTATGAATACTATCTTAGTTCTAGTGTCAGCAGAAAACATGTAAAAGGTTGCCAGAGATAACATACCTTGTTTTAACCTTAAACAAATGAAACCAATTTTATATTATTTTCCTTTATTTCTAAGGAAATAAATTAAAGTTTTAATCTTTAATTTATTCTAATATCATTTTAGGATTTGATTTCATTTCTTCTTCTTCTTTTTCCTATTGCACAAAGTTCTTCAAGACTTTAAAAGCCTCTTTTGTAAATCCAGTGGGGAAAATTATTCAGGTCACTCTCTTGGATTTTCACTTGTAATTTCCCTTTTAAATTTTAAAGCCTCAGCCAATTTTTTTTGTAGACCCAGTGAAACATCTTTTTATAAGTTGTTCTCTTGCCCTGTCAGTTGCAAATCCTCTTTTGATACCATCTCTATCTTGACAGCTAAAATTTGTTCTACATCTGTAATTCCTTCAGTAACATCTTTTGGACATAGTCTATCCATAGAAGCAGATATAACTACTGACATTTTTGATAATCATGGCATTTTCTGATTCTATTGTTTAAAAAATCATCTTCAGTATTATCACTGTTAGAATGCTTTGCTACATGTTGCAGGTTTGTAAATAGTTCCTCTACTTAAAAACTTTAAACCCCTTTCAAAAACCAATTTTGAAATCATGGAACTGTTCATTTTGTCTTGTAATAACTAAAACCAAATCTATTTCCCATAAGAAACTGTTTGTTCTTTATAGTTAATTTCAAAATGATGTGCTCCAATTTTTATCTGGTCCCTTAGTCTACTTATAAGATCAAAATTTTATTTAGCTTTCGGTTGTTTATTTCATATTTTTAAATTCTTAAGCTTATAATGAGAATTTCATTCAGGATTGAAGGCAGATGTACATGGCGTTTCAAACTTATTGGTCTGAAGGTCTCTAATATAATGAAACTAGAATCCATGCATCCACCCTGGGATTCCATAAAAGAGTTGAGAACCCAAGTTGGCTCTATTTTTTTTTTTTTTAAAAAAAAAGAAACAAATTTGCCATCTTGGGTTTAAAAAAAGAGAATGACTGTAGAATAGTATTTGCTCTTTCCACAATTTCCTTGGATTACCCATTTGGCAACATATGAAGGCCCAAATATCTATACATGAATGAGGACATCAATTTTAAACTACTACAACGGACTACATTTTAACAGTATTGTTTCGTTTTTCTATATAATAATAACATGCATCAGTCTCAAGTAAATCTTGGATAGTTTCAGAGACCTAGCTCTACGGATCAAAGTGTGACACAGAAAACAGTTTTGTCTTTCTCTTTTTAATGGATTTGTGGAAAAAAATACTGAGAAATGAGAACATGTGAGAGATTTACAAATTGAAAATAATGACATCTGATCTTCCCTGTAAAATTATGTCCTGGAGGAAAAGTAAATGCATCAAAAAGTGTATCTGAATATACCCATATCCTAGCATGTTGTTGTTGTTGCATTTGAAGACTTTGGAGGTGCATGTAGATATTTATCGTTGCTTAAGATGGCTGCTTTATTTTACCCCTTAAAATGTCTAAAACATTTTCCCCAAAGGCCTTCCCAAAGGCCCTTGGCATGTTTACTTTTGGTATATGCCATTGACCTACCACACTAAGCCTGGTATAGCTCTTGAACTGCTGGAAGGTTGGCGTTACAGTCGTAAGTGAATGCATTTATCCATCGCTAAAGACTATACATGCATTTATCCATCGCTAAAGACTATACTTTGCTTATACTCTTCAGCACTTTTGCACTGGTGTCTAAATGGTATCGTTATTGCTCTTGGATTGACCTGTACAGTAATTAGCTATAGAGTGAACAAAATGACATATTACTGGTACTAGCCTATTCATCTGTATTTAGAAGTGAGCGCAATGAGACACTGGGACTTATTCCTGGGAAAGGGTAATAGGATGCTGTCCACTCCAGGGGTGAAATCCAGCAGGTTCTGACAGGTTCTAGAGAACCGGTAGTGGAAATTTTGAGTAGTTTGGAGAACCAGCAAATACCACCTCTGGCTGGCCTCAGAGTGGGGTGGGAATGGAGATTTTGCAATATTCTTCTCCCAGGAGTGGGGAGGGAATGGGGATTTTGCAGTATCTTTCCCCTGAAGAGGGGTGGGAATGGAGATTTTGCAGTATCCTTCCCCTGCCACGCCCACCAAACTACACCCACAGAACTGGTAGTAAAAAAATTTGGATTTCACCACTGGTCCATTCTGATAATATAAATTGCTGGAGGAAGAAATCAGTGTTTTTGTGATCTCTTTGGAAGTGATATGTATGTTCTATGGAAGATAGTACCTAAGAAAATATTATTACTTGAACATTATTTCAAAAAAGTTAATTAACATGGTTTACCAAACAAAATTAACAATTTTAAAAGGTGGTGAAAGCATTTGAGATTTACATTTATTTATAAACCACTTCAGTCTCAGCAACAAGCATTAGTCAAAAGAAAGTCTTAGCCAATACAATAACAATAAAATATAATAATATATAATAAAAGAAGTATATATAATTACAGTTTGAAAATTGCAATTAAGGTAGCACTCCTGGCATTATCTACAGCACTCATTTCTCAAAGACCTTCTGGAACAGCCCCATTTTTATGACCTTCTGAAAAGCTGTGAAAGCTATAACTTCCATTGTCTGCTACTAATCCTCTCACAGAATTAGATCTGCATGTTCACAGAGTGGCTGCTATGGGGCGAATTGGCAGTAAAAAAAAGGCTTAAAAAAAGTAAACCAACAAATAGATAAAGACATTCTTTGTGCCCCTCCCACTCCAGGTAACTTGTTTATTTCTCTGAGAAGACTTAGACAAATGTTACAGAATGCTCTGAGTCTTGAAATGGTATTGTAAGTTGAGAAAATATTGCAGGATAGTAATATGGACACTTGTTTTTTCGTATCAGGCATGCAGATAGCAACATCTCCCTTATACCATGAGGCAGTTAGAAAGAGGAATCAAAGAGGCCCTGCTTTTAACAAACTTATTGATAGATGGAGTGCTCAAGCATACATATCTAGCTCCTTCTGTAACTTAATTCTTTTTCCTTTAAATGAATCCAAATAATGAGATTCTGTGAGAATTGAGTTTTCTTGGCTGCAGACAGCTTTTAGAGACTTGACAACACACTTTCAAACAAAATACTTGGCTGCAGCTACTTGGCTTTTTTAGTTGTTCACATTCTAACAATAGACTATATATGGGGCAAAAACACCTTATAAATAAAAGAGCACTGGAATTTGGCACTTCGCAGTGCTCTCATTGTCTCCTCTGGCTTTTGTCTTTTAACGGAAGTTGGGTGAAGCTGAAAACTAGCAGGCGCTAATGTGACTTTCTATTACCTCTGCATAAACCCATTGATATGTCCATTTTTTTCTTTTATATCAATGGTTTGATGTATTAGTTCTGCAAACAAAAGAGAGAGATGCTTTTGCCATTAATCTGTGCTGTGGGTTTTTTTTTTGGGGGGGGGGGGGTAGGGGTCTGTTGTAAACAAGCCTTTTTCCCATGAAGTACCACTAAAAGATTTTCAGGCAAAGGAGATCTTTAAGATAATTGGTCCAGTGTTTTTAATATTGTACTCTGCCCTACCTATTTCAGCTTTGTTGCTTCAAAGAATACTTTTTCTCTTTCTCTCAAATTTAATTGGGATGTGAAATGTCTTTTTGAAATGATATATTTTTAATAAATTGGAAAAGTATTCCTGTAGACATTAAAACTTTCATTCTCTTAGGCAGCTGGCAGTGATAGGTGCTTATTTGATATCAGCATTCTGGTAACTCCGCCCCCATCCCACACACACATACATTGCAGTTTAAAAAGTTTATACATTGTTAAGATGGCTTAGGGCCGGGGTACTTACGAGACCGCCTTCTGCCACCAATAGCCTCCCACCGGCCAGTACGCTCTCACAGAGTGGGCCTCCTCAGGGTGCCGTCCGCCAGACAATGTCAGCTGGCGACCCCCAGGGGGAGAGCCTTCTCTGTGACGGCGCCTACCCTCTGGAACAACCTTCCCCCAGAGTTGCGTACAATAACAGACCTCCGGATTTTTCGTCGGGCCCTGAAAACCCATTTATTCCAACTAGCTGGGCTGGCTTGAGCCAAATTTTAAATTTTAAATTTTAAATTGATTTTAAATTGGGTTGTTTTAATTTATGGCCAAATATGTAATTATTTTAATACTGTTTTTAAATTTTGTATGCTCTGTTTTTACCTTGGCTGTGCACCGCCCTGAGTCCTATTTGGAGAAGGGCGGTATAGAAATAAAATAAAATAAAATAAAATAAAATAAAATAAAATAAAATAAAATAAAATAAAATAAAATAAAATAAAATAAAATAAAATAAAATAAAATAAAATAAAATAAAATAAAATAAAATAAAATAAATAAAATAAAATAAAATAAAATAAAATAAAATAAAATAAAATAAAATAAAATAAAATAAAATAAAATAAAATAAAATAAAATAAAATAAAATAAAATAAAATAAAATAAAATAAAATAAAATAAAATAAAATAAAATAAAATAAAATAAAATAAAATAAAATAAAATAAAATAAAATAAAATAAAATAAAATAAATAATAAAATAAAATAAAATAAAATAAAATAAAATAAAATAAAATAAAATAAAATAAAATAAAATAATAAAATAAATAAAATAAAATAAAATAAAATAAAATAAAATAAAATAAAATAAAATAAAATAAAATAAAATAAAATAAAATAAAATAAAATAAAATAAAATAATAATAAAATAATAATAAAATAATAATAAAATAAAATAAAATAAAATAAAATAAAATAAAATAAAATAAAATAAAATAAAATAAAATAATAAAATAAAATAAAATAAAATAAAATAAAATAAAATAAAATAAAATAAAATAAAATAAAATAAAATAAAATAAAATAAAATAAAATAAAATAAAATAAAATAAAATAATAAAATAAAATAAAATAATAAAATAAAATAAAATAAAATAAAATAAAATAAAATAAAATAAAATAAAATAAAATAAAATAAAATAAAATAAAATAAAATAAAATAAAATAAAATAAAATAAAATAAAATAAAATAATAAAATAAAATAATAAAATAAAATAATAAAATAAAATAATAAAATAAAATAATAAAAAAATAAAATAAAATAAAATAAAATAAAATAAAATAAAATAAAATAAAATAAAATAAAATAAAATAAAATAAATAATAAGACAGCACTAGGGGACGCGATGGCTCAGTGGCTAAGATGCTGAGCTTGTTGATCGAAAGGTTGGCAGTTCAGTGGTTCGAATCCCTAGTGCCGCATAACGGGGTGAGCTCCCGTTACTTGTCCCAGCTTCTGCCAACCTAGCACTTCAAAAGCATGTAAAAATGCAAGTAGAAAAATAGGGACCATCTTTGGTGGGAAGGTAATAGTATTCCGGGCGCCTTTGGCATTTAGTCATACTGGCAACATGCCCATGGAGACGTCTTTGACAGTGCTGGCTCTGAAATGGAGATGAGCACGCCCCCTAGAGTTGGGAACGACTAACACATATGTGCGAGGGGAACCTTTACCTTTACCTAAGACAGCACTGTTGCTTAAAAATAAATTTGAGGGAAAACATAAGTACATAGCCAAAAAACACAGCTAAATGATGTCAGGATAATTTATTCCTAAATGAAATGGTGAAAAAAGATAACAAGGAGAGCCCTAACAGATTTGCACATACATTTCACAGTCAAATAGAGTCTGTGGTGTTAAAGTCATGAGGCAGCCTGTACTTTTCCCTTTAAGTGCCATACTTGACATAGTTAAGACTGACTGGATCCCAGTAATTGGGAAGCAATATTATTTTTGCATATCCAGAGAACAGTTTTTAATATTATGCTGTAAATATGTTTAATCTTTCCTCCCTCTCTTTTCTTTATTAAATAGAGCTCTAATGGATACTTTAATAGCATTGTTGTAGCACGCGTAGTCCTCAACCTACAATCTTTCGTTCAACAACAATTCAGTGATGACGGTGCTAAAAAAAGTGACATGGCCAGTCCTCACACCTATGACCATTTTAGCATCCCTCTAGTTACATAATCAAAATTCAGGCCTTTGGCAATCAGCATGGATTTATAATGATTTCAGCACCCACGATCATGTGATTATCATATGAAACTTTCCCAGCCAACTTCCAACAAGCGAAGCAAATGAAAGAATTTCATTAAGGATTTGCTTAATGGCTGCATGCTTCACTTAATGACCATGGTGATTCACTTAACCACCATGTCAAAAGAAGTCATAAAATCAGGTACAACTCACTTAACAACTACTGGACTATTTGTAATTCTATATATAGAAATAGGTGGCTGCATCTCGTTTCCCTTGATGGATCTTAAGAGCTGAGTTGGCGCAGTGGTTAGAGTGCAGTACTGCAGGCTACTTCTGCTGATCACTGGCTGCCAGCAGTTTGGCAGATCGAATCTCACCAGGTGTTGTGGCTCCGTCCTCCGAGCCTATCTTATCGGAGGAAGAAGGCTCCGAACATGAAGGAGAGGAGACGGCCAGGCCTCCCTCTCCAGGACCCTCCTCTCTGGCAATGCCTCAGGTGTCTCCCGAAGGAGAAGAGATTGGCCAGGAGCCAGGTGTTTCGGATAGTGACGAAGAAACATTGTGGTTGGACCCATGCCAGTGTTGGAGAGACAAGCGTGAGCAGCAGAAAAGGAGGCGTGCCAGAGATTAAGTTGAGTCACTGGACCACACCCCACAGGCTATAAAAGGGAGTGTGGTGGCCATTCGGATTCTGTGACGGACAAAGCTAATCTCTGGCGAGGCACTTGCACCTTCAGACACAACATCTATTTGCCGTGGATTTAATTACAAACTGGTCTATTCAAACTGTGTGTATTTTTGTCTGTGTTATCGGAGTAAAAGCTCTTGGCAGGCAGCCATGGAGTTGCTGCCAAGTTCCTTACCACTGACGTTGTGTGTTTGAAGAGTTTATTTAACCCTCGGCTGACTGGTTGGGTGTGTGCATGGTACGGGGACAGAACACCAGGCTCCATCCTTCCGAGGTTGGTAAAATAAGGACCCCGATTATTAGGGGTGATATGCTGACTCTGTAAACTGCTTAGAGAGGGCTGTAAAGCACTGTGAAGAGGTATGTAAGTCTAAGTGCTATTGTTATTGCTATCTTTAACAAAAATCAGCAGGATTAGAAGTGGTTGCTAACTAGGGAATTCTGGGAGTTGAAGTCCATACATCTTCAAGTTGCCAAGGTAGAGAAATGCTAGTCTAAAATGTCTCCTGAAATAAGATAATAGCAAACCATTTATGCTTGTTGGCAAGAAAACTGCATGGATTATGGCCACAAAGACATCTTTTTGTTTTAAGCATCAACCATTTTCACTAGAAATGCAACAAGCTTTTGAGTTCTTTTCTGTTTGTAATTTTTTGTGCTTGCTTGTTAAAACTGAAGGACCTTATTACTTATTATGTTTCGGCCTATGCTGAAATTTCCTCTGGAGGTATCTGCATTGTACCAAATGATAGAGCCAAAACTTAAGAGGTCAGTTTTGTTTTCCACTGCTCATTTAAATTTTATGAAATTTGATCCTACTTGAATTAGGACTTCCACTTTCTCCAATTCCAGTAGCTCAGAATTTGTTTTGTCTTTCACTTGGAAATAAGAAATGCTTCCATGAGCAACAGAATTCTTGCAGAGGTTTGTCAGATGGGGCCAGTTTTTAGGGCATGGAGTTGCTACTGATTTCTATACAGAGCTTTGTTCGGTTCTCGTGTCTTGCAGCTGCTGTTGAAAAACTGTAAACAACAAGTGACTAAATTTGCTGGTGCTGTTGGCTTGGATGTTCATACCGGGCACGAAGCACCTAAATCTGGAATGAAGTTCCCAGATACAAAGATTACTGTAATAGTAGTTTGTCAATTTGTGCATTATTCATTACAGAAAGAGCAAATAATGGTTTGCAAACTTGATTCATATTAGACATTCTAATTCTCCTTTCCTTTCCATTTTTAAAAATCCGGTTTTGTCAAACTCTGGCATTTTGAGGAAGATAAAAACCCTCATGGTGAAGAATCCATTTTATTAGTATTCTTCAAGAGGAAATGGATTTTCATCATGTTGCCTCTTAAATGATAATGGGTGCCATATCTCTAATATGATTAACTATCCTGCTGTTCAGAAAGAAAATACAGAACAGAAGGAAATTGGTGACATTGTCTTTATTAATGATTTAAAAATGGGAAACAGCTTATTAATTCCTTTTGTCAGATCATACAAGTCTGCAAGACTTGAACGTCAGCGAGGGATACAAATAGAGACATTAGCACCATAAGAAAAGTAATGAAATTCAACATAAAAAAAGATAAATTAATGAGCATACAAAACAGTGATTTCTTAATACAAGAAAGTTCTGTGTAAATCATAAAATGCTTGAAGATGGCTATAGGGGTAGTAAATTAAGTTTGAGTCATCATGTAACTCCAGGAAGGAAGTCTACAAACACAAGCCATTTTTAAACTTTTTGAACAATTATGTAGCCATATTCTGGCTGTAACAGACATTAGTTTATCTTTATTCAAAATTATTTTGTAGCAATAACCAGCAGAACCCGTTTATGTTAATAAACAATGTGGAAGGTTGACAAAGGTCTTATGTGTCAGAATGAAGCTCTCTATAGCTACAATAGTTAAATATACAACTCTATATTAATCCCTAATATGAATCAAGGTTGTAAACTATTATTTGCTCCTTCTGTAATGTATAATGTCCAAATTACTATTACAGTAATCTTTGTATTTGGGAACTTCACTCCAGGTAGAATTTGAATGGAGTAAATGCTAAGGGGATCCAACATTTTCATCCAGAATCTGAAGTTGGATTAGAATAATTTGAAATATATTTTAATTTATTTGAAGTGAAACCAATGGATTTGAAGTTGCTCTGTTGGTCTTCATTAAGCCTTTGCTTCTCTATTTTTCCAAAATAGAAAAAGACTGGAAATGCTGCCCCCCAAAAAAAGAGGGGGTGTAATGGGAGGAGGAGTATAGCAGCTGTGCCCAAAGAAAGAGATCTGGGCAGAAGATTATTGGATGCAATGACTGACAGGTTTGGCCTCAACTAAGAATAATGAGAACAGCCATGAGATCAATATTTCATTTTTCTATTACAGTTATGTCAGTATTGTATCTGGTTCAATACTGCATCTAGCCAAACTTGGGGGAAAAACCCTACAAAAATGAGCATAGCACAGCAAGAGTTAGTTTATGTTTGGTTTGGACCACATCAGGAAATCCCAGGGCCCCTAGGGTAGTCTGGGAAGTTGAAAAATGCCCAATTGTTTAGTATTTTTGCCAAGAAAATTATATAGATGCACCCATACAGTCAAAAGGAACCAAGGTGAAGTAGGGTTATATACATTTCCTTCTGTTTACGTCTGCTTTGATATTTAAACTCTACCACCTTTTAAGTATAAAAATCAGATATGGTTGTGTCTCCAGTATTTACAGAGTTATGTTTGCTAATTATGCTGATTTTATTGTCAGAATGGTTCCTATGCTACTTATGATTGTGCTTGCAACCCTAAGCAAAGCATCAAATGACTTTCTAGATCAGTCTTGCATGACATACAGCCTTAAGCAGCATGTGGCCTGCCAAGCAGCCTTGTCTAGCCCACTGGCACTTTTTAAAAAGTAATAAATTCTCAGCTGTCTCCCCAAAAGACATGCATTGGTATTGCCTCCAAGCCTTATTGTCACTGCCAGCTCTTGTGGTGCCACTGCTTTACAAGCTGTGGAATAGCTGATCTGTGTGCCAGGTATTCCTTTGTGGCTTGTGAGGATTTTTAATTTATCAATGTGGCCTTTCTGCCTCTGTAGGTTGTACAGTATATGCCTATTCTAGATTCTCTGAGATGAACAGATATATACATTCTGATTGTGAGGCCAGGTTTCTGAGACTTTATTCCTCTTAGCAAGTATTTATTTTGCTTACCAAGAATCATTATGAAACTTTTCCTGCTCTGGAAGGGATCTTAATACCAGGTAGTATCATTTCTATATTATAATATTCTGTTATTTTCTAGAAATCTCTTATTTGAGTTATTGATCACTTTATTTTTATGATGAGTTGGAAGTAAACTTTTTTTTCCAGGCAGGTACAAGTAGTTTGAAAAATCCACAGTGGTCTCTGATATGCAAGTCAGCCATTTTCCTTGATTTTCAAGCGGGTTTTGCAAGTGTTTGAGCAGTCATAATGCAGCAAATGCATTTAAAGAGAATTCAGTATGTAGTTTAGTCCTTCCATTATTTTATATTGAAAGATACATAGATGACTATTGTGCACTATACCTGAGTTTTCTATAAACATAAAATTTAGCTATTTGCATTATAAAACTGTTGCAATTGTTGCTACCGATGACATTGCAATTTTCTTTGTTAGCGTATAATTTGAACATTTTGTGCTCTTTCATTTCTCTCTGCCTTTAAAATGTATCCGAAGTCACAAAGAAAACTAGCTAAAAGCAAAATGCCCTTTTAACTACTTTCTATTGTTCCAATTGTACTTCACTTAACCCTACTTTTCTGAAGATTTCAGTATCAATAATGGAGAGAACATTTTGCCCTCATTTTAAATCGCCCTGCTTGGACTGCTGATTTTTTCTTTCCTTTCTGTTTGGGTAGGTTTAGATTGTAGATTGTAGTCTTGGCATTGGCAGTGATCATAGTGATATACTGCCCTCTTTCTCCAGCTTTAATTCCATGCAGTATTGACACTATGTGAAAGCTGAGTTACTGCTTCCTACATTTGAATAGCATTTTTGTTACTTAGTTTTTAGAGGCTTAAGGAATTAGCCAGAGATAGCACTCTCCTGATGGTGTATTTTAGAAAGAACTCTAGAACTCTTTTCTAGAAAGAGTTGGAAGTACATTCAGATATGTGAATATAATCTAATCCTTTCTCTATAACTGGAAATACTTGCATAATGAGACATTCATCTTGAATTTATACAGAATAACTGAGTTTGGAGGGACCTTGGAAGTCTTCTAGTCCAAACCCTGTCCAAGCAAGAAACCTTCTATCATTCCAGACAAATTGCTGTCCAATCTCTTCTTAAAAACCTCCAGTGTAGAGGTGATTTTCAGCAGCTTCAGCTTGTTTCTTGAAAACTGGTAGTAGTGACTGCGGGTGGGCCTGCCCACCTGCCCCAGTGTAATGCTGTCCTATTTAGCCACGTTATTGAGGCCGGGTGCATACACGGAAGGCGCACATGCATGCAAAGCACATGCAAGGAAGGCCTGGTGCACGTGTGGAAGGTGCATGTATGAAGCAAGCGCACATGTGGCGAACCAGTGGTAAGAATATGTGAAACCCACTGCTGCTCCAGTGATATACAATTTCCGAAGGTTCCACTGATTAATTGCTCTGTCAGAAAATGTCTCCTAAGTTCTCTCTTTGATAAATTTCCATCTATTACTTCTTATTCATTGTCCTTTGTATGGAAGATCTTGATCTGTGATCTCAAAGTGTAACAAGGTCAACAGAGTAATACCAATAATTTATGGTATTTTAGAAGATAATAGCTAATACTGCCGCTGAGTATGTTCATAAAACATAGTTCAGCACTGAAGTATAATTGATCATTGATAGCATAGTCCTATGCATGTTTGATAGGGCTTATAATCAGGTAAGTGGATCAG
Source organism: Arizona elegans (assembly GCA_022577455.1). NCBI lineage: Eukaryota > Metazoa > Chordata > Lepidosauria > Squamata > Colubridae > Arizona > Arizona elegans. Next base: position 240,728,186 of record JAKOOJ010000001.1, read on the forward strand.
CTTTGGATATCAAATTGTTCTGAAACGCTTCACCACTTGAATATAGGAACAATGTAAGAATTTTTTCTGAAACAACTATTAGTTTAGGTCCTCCATAATCTTTTAATTAGTCTTATCTGCTGGAGTCATATCCCAAATTAATTAGTTGGAAAAGTAAACTTGACTTCAGATAAATGGAAACAATTCAAGAATTTCTCCTTGAATTCTTGAAGTAGTAAAAATGGAATTTTATTGACTTATGTCAACGTACATAGTTCTGATATTGTCAGGTGTGGGAAATCAAGAATGACATGTGTAAATGCTCATAGCAGTTTATTGCTGTTCACCAATAGACAAAATCTTAGCAGGCTAAAGCACACTATGCATAACTAACTGATAATGCTGAGAAGAAAAAAAATAGGGGGATCCTTTTGGTGTAGATTCCTGCAAAACAATGACTGAAGGCTGATATTTCTCCATAGTGTATTGACGGGAGGTGCCACGATGGCAGCCTGGGAGACCCAAGCTTCTATAGAAGAGATTTGTAGGGCGGCGACTTGGACGTCCCCATCGCCATTTGTCCATCATTACAAACTTGACTCTTAACACTTCTGCTGAGATGGCATTTGGCTGGCGGGTCCTGCAGCAGGTCCACAAGGGGGCTGGGACGTCGGCCCAGGACAGTTCCTGTCCGTAGGACTGTCAAGCTTTGGTATGTCCCATCCTGGCACCTCCCGTTGATACACTATGGAGAAGTGACATTGGTCCTACCTGATACGCCCTTTCTTGTTGTGTTCGACAGGAAAGGTCAGCCCCACCCTGTTGCCTGTCTGGTCTGACCCCCGAGGGGTGGAGAGTTTGCTTGTGTTTTTCAGATGGATTTCCATTCGTTTTGCCTTCGTTGTCAAACTGAGGAACATCACCAGGGAGGTGGAACCTCAGAAAATTCAACTCAGTCCATAGAGCTAGAGCCTAGAATAACCCATCCCGGCCACTCTCATCGAACACAATGAGAAAAGGCGTATCAGGTAGGACCAATGCCCCTTTTCTTTACTCTTCCCTGCTATAGTGTAATGCCAGATTCCACCACAGATATTTAGCAAGTGAAGCTGTAAGATTATGAGTAATTTTCTATTCTTTTTTGCCTCTGGGGAGAGGAGTTTTAAATGATGGGGGTTATTTTGTTAAAAACACTTCACATTACTTTTTTCTATGGGAGCTTTGTTTAATCAAGTATCACATGTACATTGCAAAAGAGTTCATCATATTTTATATTGTATAGAAGAATCAGAACTTTTTCTAACGTGTTTTGGGCTGAAAATAAGCTTTTTATGGAATTCATCATTTTCTTGGTAACCCTGGAAATTTCTCCTTCTTTTCAGTATAAGATGTAACTGATCAGTTTTCATTACTAGTTGGTAGTCATTGGGAAATGCATATACACACAAATACATATATAACCATCCGTAAATAACTTTGAATATGTATACCTTGGGTATGTATTTAGATATAATATTTAATGCATTAAATAAAGAGCCAGTTTGGTGTGATGATTAAGGCATTAGGCTAGAAACCAGGAGACTGTGAATTCTAGTCCTGCCTTAGGAACAAAGCCAACTGGGTAACTGTGGGCCAGTCATTCTCTTTCAGCCCTAGGGAGGAGCCAATGGAAAACCACTTCCAAAAACATTGCAGAGAAAATTTCAGATTTGTTCAGGGAGTTGCCAGGACTCAACATTGACAAATGTATCAAATGGTTGATTGATGCTGGCATTAAATTTTTAGATGCACTTTCTTATTTTATGTTCAGCTGTAAGGTAATCTTCTGATTGCAAGGGGATTTGTCCTGAGATTGCTGATTGCCCTTTTTGGGTAACTTGATCACTGTCACTTTTGAGTAAGCAGAGACTGTAAGAAGAATATAAGACAGTCAGATTCCATAGAGTGAGAGAACAGGAAGAAAGAGAAGGGTGTTAGTAGAGTTCAGCAAGGAACAAATTTGCTCAATTGTTTTTTTTTCATATTTAGGTAGTCCTTGACTTACAGCCACAATTGAGCCCAAAATTTCTGTTGCTAAATGAGAAAGTTAGAATTGAAAGAAAGATTTCTGCCTCATTTTATGACTTTTCTTGCCACAGTTGTTAAATGAATCACTGTCGTTGTTAAATTAGTAACATGGTTGTTAAGTGAATGTGGCTTCCCCATTGACTTTGCTTGTCAGAAACTCGCATAAGGTGATCACATGACCCCAAGACGCAACTGTCATAAATATGAGTCAGTTGCCAAGCGTCTGAATTTTGATCATATGACCATAGAGATCCTGCAACTGTTATAAGTGTGAAAAACAGTTGTAAGTCACTTTTTCCAGTGCCATTGTAACTTCAAACAGAATGAATTGTTGTAAGTCAAGGACTGCCTATATTAACTTGTGACTGCATGAATGGGCATAAAAGAAATACATGCTTTCTATTTTAGGTGGTATCTTAAGAACCAAAAGTAAAGAAGGTAAAGATTCAGTCTTCATGACCTGCAGTGATGTTTATGATGCAGTCTGACCTTGAGTCATACTTGAATGAAGTCAGAGGATTGGAGCAATTGGTGATCATATTTAAGTTTACGAGCAGAGGAAGAATTCTGTAATGAGCTGATAGGGGAAGCAACTAGTTCCCAAGAGAAGCAATAAGCATATATAGTTTTGGAAGAAGTTTGAGAATGAATTCCAGTGTCTTCAGTTACAGTGTTCTAGAGGTAATAGAACACTTCAGAGTTTGTTCTCTGGGAATGGGGAATACTTTCTGGCCTTAAAGAAGAAGTTTGATGGTAGGCACCCACTATTTCCCACTTCTATTTTAGTTAGCTATTCTGATTGCAGAAAAAAAAAAAGAAAAGAAAGACAAGACATCTTGCAACTCTCCATTCTAATTACAATCCAAGTAAAAGTTAAGATTAATTCTGCAATAATAAGAAGGACTTTTTAAAAGTCCAAAAAGAAGAAAGAGATGCAGTATTTCTCTGCCTAACATCAACATCCCCGAAGACTCTGAAATTGGAGCAAGTCATGAACTGCAGTAGGATTGCCCTATATACTTACTTCACCATATCCATAATTGTTTTCCTTAAGAAGGGAACACCAAAGGTATGGAGGGTAGAAATTTAGGATTGCATGATAACTTACTACCCTTAATGACTGCAAATGAGATTTTCAGATATATAATATATAATAAGATATCTACCATTTCATTAATTTTAATCCATTCTTAATTCACTATTAGAATTCTGTCTTCACTATATTAAAACTAAATGTAATACTCAGATAAACTCTCAAGTGGCTTTACAGCATTGAATAGTCTAATTTTGGACATTTTTAACTACATAAGATAATATTGTCTCCCTTCTCTTAATTTCTCTTAACTTAATTTTAGATGTTTTCATCATTTAACGTTCTATTACAGTCTTAAAACAGAGTTCCTCAACGTTTCCGGCTTTTCGGAATAACAGGGTAGAGAGTGGATGGTTCTACACAAGCAGCTGGCAAGCGTGCACACACAACACACAGCTCCATTTGTGTGAGCGGCATGCAAGTGCACCTACTGCTCTTGCAAATGGGACACACACACTCACCTGCTGCTTGCACAAGAGAAGATATCCATGCATGCACTCGCTGGCTGTTTTTGCAGCCCGGTTGCAATCCCCTCATAAGGGTCCCCAACCTGTGGGTTGTGATGTTGTCATCTGCCAGCAGCCTGCAGAGTTGGCAGTGGAGTCGGACAGCAATGAGGCTGAGGAAGAACATGGGCCAGTCCTGGAGGCTGGGGAAGGCCCAGATGAGGGCTCTGCATCGGAGGCAGAGATGGGGCCAGGGCCATTGGGGAGTGAGGTGCGGACTCCAGAGCCTCCAGAGACTGATAGGAGTGAGGCAGAGGAACAGGAGGAGCCTGTTCCTAATGCATGCATGAGAAGAGCTGCCAGAAGGCAAGAGCAGCTCAAGCAAAGAGGACAACTCAGGAGTATTGGCCCCTCCCATAAGGCTGAAAACAGACCAAAGTTTGGGCTTTGCCGGAAAACAACGTTGGTAGCTTCGTCTTCGTCTTCTTCATCTACATCTTGCATTTATTTTTGTATCTGTGACTTCTGAATGTTTGCCAAGAAAGGCTTTTGGCAGTTTGCCTAATTGGATCAAGGTCTGCGATAGGACTGAGGAATTTGTGTTGGGAGGAATTTTCTTTAATTTAGTTGAGTGACGCTGGGAATGAAGTAATTCTCAGCTGTTCAAATAAAGTTTGTTTTTTCACTGACTGATTTTCCTACTACTTACTTGGGCCTGGGTCACAACAGCGACCCACAGGTTGGGGACCCCTAGTCTTAAGTGTTTTAAGGCAATTTTCTAAGATTTGGTGAAAAGAATTATGAACTGTACCCTGCTTGTTAGTTGGAGGAAATTTAAGGGAAAATAGATATTTTAAACCTATCACGTTTCACTTTAAAATAAAAAAAGCCAGAAATCATATAATAGATTTTTCTCTAGCATGTATTTTTGTGATTCTGGAGGTCATAAGAAAGGGATTAGAAGTTGTAAATAGCCCATGGACTGCAAATTGTCCTCACCTATGGTAACCCAAATTTGCATTGGTTGTAGGAAGCTTAAATTTGAGACAGTTCTGATAATTTACAGAAGAAAATGGCAGATAAATTTCTTTCTTTTTCAGAGGATGAAAATGTGGCTTTTGAAGAATAAAAGAAATACTCATTGGCCACTTTTCCGTACTCTTTCTTCAATTTTTCTTCCATATCTGTAAATACAATTGCATGCTTCACTATTCTTTCTGGTAAAATATTTTGAATGCACAAGAATGATATGTAATAACATTTTGCCATATTAAATATTTAATGTTCTAAAAAGTTAGCTATGGATGCAGCATCCTGTTTTCTCACATTCATATTCGGCACCCATCCACAACAAATCAGTATTCTGTAGCCAATGAACATGCTTAGGTTGCTTTTGGAATGCCCCTCATTTTGATATTTTCCCTGCTAGTTTTGTCTTCAACCTTGAGATTCCAACAAACCTGCTGCTGATATCTGTAGAGTTTATGATCTTTCAACAATATCAAAATTCACAAGTGAAATCCCAAATAGACAAAATGATTACTAAGGGTAGCAATTAAATGAGTCTTAAAGGCATTAAGGGCTTTCTTGATATTTTTGGTTGCAAATGAAATTATTTTAAGTGTTGCCAAATCTTTGCGCAAAATTCCTCTAAATAGAACAGGATGTGATATTTTGAGATAACATCTCTCTATTTCTGTGCATACATATGAACGTACTATCATATTTGTTTTCTGCTGGGCTTCGTGTGTGTGTGTGTGTGTGTGTAGGATTGCTATGAGGAAAAATATCTTACATTATTCCTAAGTAAACTGTGTTCGTTTATGTTTTTTCATAAAATAAATTGTAAATATTCGGCTGTTTGGGAAAGCAAAAATTCAATTATAGCCTGCTTTAAGCAATGTATGCTTGTATTTTTATGATATCCAAAAAGGAGCACATAGTACATTTATTTGAACTGACACATGCTTATTTTAGCTGTCCTTTTCAAAATAAATTTGATATATATCACAAGTATATTTTGGGTATAAAAAGCTAAATATGTAAAATATATGTGGATGTCTTTATTTGCTTTATCTTTATTATTTTTATCTTTACCATCTTGACTCAAGCATGGGAAAGTACACTGGGAGATGGGGTGGATTTCTCTTGGGGAAGGTGGCTCTGTTGTATAATATTGATACCTCATTCTGTTCCCCTATGCTTGGCCCCAGAATCTACTTTCTGGAGCTTTGGTGACTCTGGTCTCCAGCTACTGCTATTTAATGCCAGGTCAAACTGCAGTAAAGCTCATTTTATCCACAATTGGATTGTGGATTGGAGATCTGACTTGGTTTGCATGACTGAGACTTGATTGGGCATTGAAGCAGGGGTTCCCCACTCTGAAATGTGCCCTCCTGGGTATTGAGTGTGGCATCAGGTGTGACTCCAGGGCCTGGGTGGGGGTATGGTGATTGATTATAAATATTTGGTGGCCTCCAGAGTCCTGCCCAAGACATCCACCAAAAGCCATTCTTGGAGGAAGATAAAGAATGAAGCTGACTGAGCACAGCTAAGAGTATATTAGGACTCATCTTGTAGCGATTATAATTCTCCACCCTTATTGCATCTGCAGAGCTTCTGTTTTGCTGACCAGGTCTCTCCTGTATAAGGAGGAGTTGGGGAGATCCTCCAGAGTCTCTACGAGGAATATTCTTGGCATCTGTCAGATAAAGTTGCTTGATTTCACTCAGAGTTGGGCTCTGACTAGATAGATCCTTTGGAAGTGATTTAGAGATGTCTGAGCCCTGTTATCTAGAAGGAGTTTGAGCCACTTGATCCTGAGGATGTGGAGAGGGTTCTTCTGCCTGTGAACCTGGCCATTTGTGTTCTGGACCCTTCCCTTTTCTGGTTGTTAAATGTCCTGTGAGCTGGAATATGGCTGGGTCCAAGCAGTGGTTAATACCTAACTTGAAGAAGATAGGGGTGTGCTTCCTTCTCAAAAGGGCATCTTTGCATCCATCTCTGTTAAACAGACAACTTTTGTCCTATCTCCAACCCTCCCTTTTGGGGGGTGGGGTGGAAGATTTTTGACACGTTTGGCACACAGCTTCAAAGGAGCCTGGATGAAGTGGATTATCTAAACCCTTTTCAGTCTTCAGGCTGGGGTCTAGCAATGAGAGGGCAATGGGCACACTTGCTGATGAACTTTGGAGGGCTCAGGAAGGGGTAGTACAATTGTTCTGGCTGTCTTGGTTCTTTGGCGGTTTTCAGTACCATTGACTACAGTTTCCTTCTGGACTGGCTCCAGGGGTTAGGAGTGAGAGGCATCATTTTGCAGTGGTTCTCCTTTCTCCATGACCAATTCTAGTTGGTACTGGTGGGTGAAGAAAGGTCAATAGCTTGCTGCAATTACTCAGGTCTTGTCATGGGCCATGATTCACTCCAATTCTGACAGGATTGCTCTAGCTGAGTCTTCAGGACAATCTTCATCTGAGGAGGCTGATCAATCACAGACATCTCCTGATCAATTGAAGCAGTCAGATGATGTGGCACAACCCCCAAGCCCAAGCCCCAAGCAGTGGTGAGCAGAGAAATGTCATTCAGTGAGGCTCTTCACTAGGCAAAAGGACAAGACCTGAGTACTTGCAGCTAGCTGCCTATAGACAGATTTATGTAGCTGCTTTCCCTTCAGCCCTTTGTTGGAATCAACCATTTGGAATTACACCTTATGACTGTTATTCCTGTGTTTTCTTGTTCTGGAACCCTTGACTATTGGACTAGCCAACATAGCTAGTTTGGCTATGGAATGAATTTGGACAACTTTGTTGCTGCTTGAATTTCGAACAGACTTCTTCAGGCAACCACTTTTTACATAGACCTCAATTTATGATCTTGTCTACTGTTACCTGCTTGGGACCTTGGAAGAGTGCCTTTTCAATGGCAACCCCTATTTTTTGAAATATCCTCCCCCTCTGGGAATTCAGCAGGATCTCACCCTTTTAGCCTGTTGGAAGAACATCTAGTCCTGTTATTTTACTGAGACCTGGGATAGGATAGAATGGAAAGAAAAGAAAAGAAAAGAATGAGGGTAATTGGAGTTTGCTGTAGGGCTTCCTAAGTACATGATTAAGGTATAGGTATTTAATGTTTTTACTGTTTTACTGTATGATTATGTTTTATAGTTATTGGTTTTATTGCTGTGGTGAGCTGCCTGGAGTTGTTTAAGATGGCCAGCCAATCAAACCTTTTAAATAAATAACATTTATTGGATATTAAAAATATACACACATATATTCTAATTTGGGATGTGGATACAATGAATCGTAGAGGCTATAGTTTCTTTTATGTAATGGTGTCATAATTTACCTTGTATTCCGAAAATATTATTCTGTTACTATTGCTTCTATGTCCTTTACTTATTTTTTTGATGAGCTTGGAATGCTGCTATAATATCAAATATCGACTTTGAACATCTGGTATGTAATTCTGAAGCTTCAGGCACAACACATTAATTTGGGAAAGGAAGTAATATGTCTCTCTTGAGACCTGCATTAGCAACATATGTTCATAGGATAATTAATAAGTGCAAAAATGGGGAAGATAAGACCTTGATAGAAATTATCCAGAAGTTACTACTGTAGGACCTGCAGGGAAGAAACTGAAGATGACCAAGCAAAATGAAGGGCTGGTTCTTCATAATACCTCTTAAGATAAGGAGAAGACTTAAAATTGCACCATACAATTGCTTCTTGCCAGTGGGTTTAGATGCCTGGAGGTCAAGGAAAAGCCGTCTTATTGCTCACATCAAGATCAGTAACTTTAAAAGGACATTGTGTTTGCATATTTGATTTTCTAATCATTTTTGGAAATTACTTATTAATTGCTTTTCTTCTAGTAGAAACCTTTGGATCAACAGGCTTTATAGCAGTGGGTAAGTTTCCTTTAACTCTTAGCAAAAGCTGTTTTAAATACAAGTTTAAGGACTTAAGAATTGCTTTCAAACTGCTAGGTTGGCAGAAGCTGGGATAAGTAATGGGAGCTCACCCCATTACGCGGCATTAGGGATTCGAACCGCTAAACTGCTCATCTTTCGATCAACAACCTCAGCATTTTAGCTACTGAGCCATCGCATCCCACCTAGAAAGTTACAAATGGACTAAAAATCTAGATGGATTTGAATTTGAATTGTCTTTCCCCTTTTTAAATGGAAATTTTAAATCTGGTTTTAAATTATTGGGGTTTTAAATTTGTTCAGCCAAATTATTTAATTCGTTTTAATCTATTTTAAATTTTGTATTTATATGTTTTATTCCATGGCTGTTCACCGCCCTGAGTCCTTCGGGAGTAGGGCGGTATACAAATTCAATAAATAAATAAATAAATAAATAAATAAAATAAATAATAAATTATTTTGGAATTGATTATAAGAATCCTTTTAATGGAAAAATGTTTTTGTTTTGAATTATCTTAAAAAATCATAATAGGATGAGACTTTGAAGGTTGGACATTAAGGAAATCAGAAGGTACTAAAGATTACAATTAAAAGAGAAGAAATTTTGTTTACTAATACAGAATGCAGCAAAATATTTTAACATTGGATAATAGTTGGTTGGGTGCTTTTTATTGGTTTATTTAACAAGCTTTTCTATGCTATCCAATTCCCAAGATTCTAAATATTTCAGAACTAAAAATCAAATCCCTATTATACAACATCAATGAGAAAGCAATAAAAAAATGTTACCCAAAACTGAACAGACAGCAACATCAGTTATGAGTTACTGAATACTGCTAGAATGCAGCTAATTTTGATGCTTTGCAGAAGGTCAATTAGGAGGTGCTTGGCATATCTCCTAGGATAGGGTGTTTCAAAGTGGGGGGAGGGGCTGCTACAGAGAAGAATTATATTTAAGCCAATGTCTATTTGATCCCATTGGGGGTAACGACTGTAAGTACCTTCTAGTATAGGATTGGACAGATTCTACCTTGAGGATTTAGTCTCTTTAGACTAGGAATGAGAAAAATGCATAAAAAAAGAATGGCCATTGCAAAGCAACCAAAACAAAATGTTTGGATGAAGGAATGGCTATTGTTAAGACATAAGAGATGGTTATGATTAGAAGTACATAGTGTGAAATTTGGGTGGCATGTTTTTTTTTTTTTTTGGTATGATAAAGTAAATATCAGCCTTAAAGATCATTATATTAGGAATGCCATATTATGAATATGGAATACATACACACTCAGACTATGGCTGAAAATACTTATATTTGCCTCAGCTCATGTATTTTACAGAAAATAAATTGATTAACATATGAAGATTTGTTAGAATAGGAAAACAGGTAATTTAAGATGAAAACCAAGAAAACAATTAATTGAAGAATGTACTATTCAGTGGTTTTCATATGTGCATTTAAGGGAGAGATTTTACATAGATAGAAAGTTATCAAGTACAGTATATAACAGTTGTACTTGATTTGAAATGGAAGAAGTTAAAGAGGGCATGATAACATGGACTAAGAATCTTGGTTATAATACATAGCTGGATCAATGGAAAATATGCTCAAAAGGACTAAAATTCATATTGTCTTATGATTTCAGAGAAAATTTCTATAGAAAGGATGTAACATTAGTATAGAATCCAGAGAGAGTCTGAAAGTTACATAAAGGTACTTCTAGCTGCTTCTGGAAATGTGAAAAGCACAAATGGACATTTTACCATGGTAGACTTGTAAAAAAAAAATGAAGAAATGTTGAATACAAATATATGTGATGTTGCAGAGAATTTTAAATCTTTAATTTTTAGTTGAAACCACAGCTTTTTTTATTGGGACTTATAGATAATTGGCTGGATAAGACTCATGGACAATTAGTTTTACATATCGTAACTGAGGTGAGATTACTACCCTGTTTTCCCCAAAATAAGACATCCCCTGATAATAAGCCCAATCGGGCTTTTGAGCGCATGGCAATAAGGCCAAGCGCTTATTCCAGGGTTCAAAGAAATATAAGACAGGGTCTTATTTTCGGGGAAACACGGTATATGCACAAAACTGAAATAATAGTGAAATATCCACAATGGAAGAATATACAATGAAGGAATGCTGAAATGGATTAATTTACTTGTGTAATTAAACAGGAACCATAATTACTTTTTAAAAATACTAGAAACCCTTTATGGATGTTTTTGCTAAAAATGAACAAAAATGAGTTGATGATTTCAGATTTATTGATTTAAAATTACTGTTTATAAAAAGAAGGCATGATATATGTTAGGAGGACAGAAATGATAATAAACATGTTTATATTGGCTACAAAGAAGATCAGAAGTCATTTTTTAAGATAATTTTCTTTCCCCCCCCAGCCAATGTGAAAACTCCAGAAACAAATGGAGTCTCCTTAAAAAACGGAGCCCCCTACAGGCTCACAAAAATAGTACTTGCTTGCATTAATAGCATGAAGTTGCCATGAGGCAAGCAGCCTCTCTAAGAAAGCTGAGCCTCACATTGCATTGGCTGGGCATCACTGCATAAAACAGAAAAGCAAGATGGATGCTGCCGGACCCTGAAACTGGTGAGGAGCAGCCCTATGGGTCCCTTGGATGGCTGGATGGGAAGTATGCTGACACCTACAAGCTGTAACTGCCATCCTTGTGTATCTAATTGTGCTGCCTGATGTTAGGCTCTCTTGGGTGACTAAGGGACCAGGTTGGGAGATAGCTAAGGCCTGCAGGAACTCTGGGGGGCAGAGCATGCAGCCTCAGAGGGATCTATGACAATTCACCACGGCAATCTTACTATGGCCAAGTAGCTACAGCCAACTTGCCACGGCCAACTCACTGCAGGGCAACTCATCATGGCCAACTCTCCATGGGACAAGAATTACACTAATATCAAAGAAATGGTGGAATAAAATAGAATAGAATCATTAAAGAAGGGATGTAAAATGAAATGTGAATGACAAAATTTAAAATATTTTTTATTTGTTTTAAATAATTGAATTGTTAAATTGCCCTGCCGCAAGTTGTCCCACAGTGAGTTGGCTATGGAGAGTTGTCCTGCAATGAGTTGCCTGCGGCAAGTTGGTCATGGTGAGTTGTCCAATTCCGGCCTCAGAGGCAGTGGTAGTCACTTACCTTCGCTACCAGTTTGCAAATGTAAGCACGCACGTTCCCTTCACTCGCACACGCCACCTCCATGCGTGCGCAAGACCTGTACGTGCACAGAGCATTAAAAATGGGACATGATAACATCCGGGCAGGTGGCCAGAGCCTCCCACCACCGCCGCTACCAGTTCGCCTAAACCAGTTAGAACCGGCAGAATACCACCACTGCTCAGAGGTAGAGAAGGCCTTGGAAGGCCAGGGCAGTAGGCACTAGGCTTTCCAGGGCCTCCCCACCCCAAGACACCCTGTGCTCCACTTAACAACCTGCACATTTGCTTAACAACTTTTTCAGGGACAGGAGGGGGTGGGGGATATCATTAAATGAAACCATCTTGCTTAATGGCCATCACCACTTGTGACCTTAATGGACAGGCTCCATTACGGTTGTAAAATGAGTACTACCTTTAATCAAAAATATCCTAAACTTCAGGAAACAATGTATTAGAATGCTGATTATATTATTTTGCTTCACATTTATCTATGAGATAAAGGCTCTTCCAAAGGAGTGCAGGTATTAAATCCCTTGTTGTACCCTGGGAAGCAGCCATGTGGTTGATGTGGCATTTCTCTTATCCAAAAGTTGAGCTCAGAAGGTTAATAGTGGGAAGTTTCTGGACTTCCTTTTAAAGACTTCATAAATTATTTCATTCACACTTGGTTGATTGGTAAAATGAAAAGATTTGGGCAGCAGAATATTGAACAGTTGGGCTAGAAATGCTGAATGTTATTCTTCCTGCTCTTTTCACAAATGGAGGATCTGTAGGGAGAAAGAAAGTTATTCCTCCAAAATCTAAATTCAGATATTGTATGCCATCTCTCTTCAATTACCAGTGCCAAGAAAAGAGTGATCTACTGTATCTATAGTAATTTTTTGTATTTTTTTCTGCTCTCTGTATCAGTGTATGTGCAGATTAACAAATGTTTCTGAGGTGAAAAAATAGGTCCAAACTTTCTTAGCCATTTGGGGGGCCTCCATCCTTCACAACTAATTTTTGTAGAAATCTCAAAACTATGAAATAAAATTGACATAATTTAAATAGATGAATGCATTTTTAAAAACAGGCAGAATGTTGTCTCCTGATGCTGCTTTTTAATTGGACATAACATACTTTGGAAATACAATATCCCAACTACATATTCAGATTTTATTCAGATATTATTGGGAAGAGGGTTAATAATTATTTTCCTAACAAAGCACTGATGTTCCACTTAAAGAGAGTAATCATTAGAAATCAACCAGTGTGCTGAATTCTTCAAAATATCTGACCTGGAGAACTTCAAGGAGAGATAGGACTGCTACTTTGCTTCCTTGTCGATATCCACACTCTGCACTTTAAGAGAAAGCAAGATATATTCTTTTGCATTGAAGATGTGAAAAATAACTTTTAATTGCAAGAAGTCATTTTCAATTTCTCTAATAATTAATAGTGTGGGTTTGTGCATGTAGACATACTATCAAGTCGGTGTTGACTCCTGGTGATTACCTGAATAAATCCCTGCAGTTTTCTTGGCAAGATTCTCAGAAGTGAGACATCAAACAGTCTCTATTTAAAAGAGGATTAGAAGTATTTTTTAAAGGTAATACTGTGTAGGGAAGAGAGCAAGTTTGGTGCAATGGTTAAGGCATCAGAATAGAAGTCAGGAGACTGTAAATCTAGTCCTGCCTTTGGCATGAAGTCAGCTGGATGATTTGAAGCCAGTCATTCTCTCTTAGCCCTATGAAGAAGACAATGGCAAACCACTTCTGTAAAACCCTTGCCAAGCTAATTGTCCTGGCAGTTGCCAGGAGTGGAAACTGACTCAAAGGCACCAAAACAAAAACATTTGTCTAGGGAGAAACTGTAATTCAAACATAGAATTTAGAGAAATAATTAGGGAATAAAGAAGAGTGTCTGTTCTCTTTCTTAGCAGAGGTAGAAGACATAAGGATATAGAGTTTTGAGTGCATAAATTGAACAATAGGAATTTGGAATTGGATGAAACAGGAGAGATAGATAAGATTATAGCTGGGAAGTGCATGAGAGAAAGCTGATGAGAAAGCTTGGTTGGTTTGGATCCAATATGGAAGGGCTAGTGGTGTTCTTTGCAGAGAAAGCATGAGAAAGTTGAGTCTGTATCCAGGAGAGCCTTTGCACCATTGCTTATTAAGGAAATTGTGACTATTTCTGGATTGGGAATATTTGTGTATGGAATCACTCATTCCTGAACTACTGAAGTGCTCTCATTTGGTTTCTTCAACTTGTGTATTTATATTGATTGATGGAAGGAAATGGGAAACAGAACCGGGGATATGTAAGGAGAATTTTGTAAAATAGTTTCAGGATTATGGTAGGGTGGAAGGGACTGGCATGTCTTTTTATATTCTGATGCTGCTTAGCTTAGCTTACTAATAAGAAATAATTACCAGAATTTGTATTCAACACATTGCTTCCAGATTTTCAGAGCCAAACCTGGGGAACTGGAAATGGTCCAATCAGACCTCAATCACTCTAAAGATGGTTAGTTGGGTGCAATTAAGTCAAGCTTCACTTCTGGCTAAATGGACAAATATATGCCATCCTAACTTATTTCAGATGCTTTAAAGGATGGTACCTTGCCATTCTAACTGCTTTCGTCAGTTAAATTAACACCTATGGTTGTCTTCCAGAAGGCTAGAATATTAGAGTTGTTATTTTCATAAAAGGGGTCTAAACTACAACCCCCCCAATTATAGAACTATCTATCCTTTAATTTGAACAGAAAGTATTTTCATATAGTTTTACCATCACATGTATCAAATATTTTCTGTTCATACTAGAGCAGGGGTGTCAAACTTGATTTCATTGAGGGCTGCATCAGGGTTGTGTTTGATCTTGGGGTGGGGGGCAGGATAATATCACTTCTGTCGGGCACCTGTGGGGGCCTAAGAGATCTGCCACCGAAAACAGGCCCCTGAGCTCCATTTTCAGCTGTGATGGCCTCCTGCAATCTTCTGCCAGCAAAAACGGCGCTCGGGGGGACCCCGCATGATCCTCGGGAACTCTGTTTTCAACTGGGATGGCCTCCTGCAACCCTCTGCCAGTGAAAACAGAGCTCGGGAGGGCTGTGCGCCAGAGATGGGTTTCTGCAGGTTCTGACCAGTTCTGGAGAACTGGTAGTAAAAATTCTGACTGGCCCCGTCCCCATTTATTCTCTGCCTCCCAAGTCTCAGCTGATTGGGAGGAAATGGATATTTTGCAGTAACCTTCCCCTGGAGTGGGATGGGAATTGAGATTTTACAGTATCCTTCCCCCGCCACGCCCACCATGCCACACCTACCAAGCCACACCCACAGAACTGGTAGTAAAAAAATTTGAAACCCACCACTGCTGTGTGCGGCTAAAAATATTTAATTACTGATTTATGTTATAAGGTATACCCTTTTTTAGGATAAGTAAAAATATTTCTGGAACAATCCAGTACATTGTCTAGTGCTGCCTATCAGCACATACAAAACTTACGGGCTCTCTATTGAGGCATTTGCCCATCTCCTTCCTATAGCTACAAAGAAAATAATAAAGATTTCATTGATTGCATAATTCAAATGTCTAACTGCCTTGGTGGACAACAAAGTATCACCATATTTTCCTGTAATCAAGAATTTCTATTGCACTGAAAACTATCTGACTGTTAAATCTACCTTTGATAAGTGCTTTTAACATGACTATGAATGCTGTTGATGTTATCAGCAATACTTGAATAGAGATTTCAAAAGATCTCCACTACATTCCTTTTGCCTTTGTGGAACCAATGTGATTTAGGATGTCGTTTGCTATTTGGCTCGTTGTTTTATTTCCACAGAACCCCAGAAAAAGAAATCCATTTGCCTGATCATTACAAAATCACTTTCCAGTTGCCGTCAACTAAACTTAAAATAATAAGGACCTTAGCTAGTTTTATTAGAACTGTAGTGAAATGTTGAGAGAAATTTGTCCATCCTGGGTACCTCTAACTATGGTAGGGTCATATGAAAGTACATCTTCCATTTTTTCTCACTATAACGTTTTTGAAACCTTTTATACTTGCCATTACTTTATTTTAAAACTATCATTTTTAATTTTGCTACTCTGTAATTTTAATTTGTTATAATATAAATAATTCTATGACAGAAAATGCTTCCCCTTTTGTTTCCGACAAAATTATCAAACTTAATCATTTTTCTAATATACCATCCATTAACAAACTTTGCTTAAAGTATGTGCTTTTCTACAAGCTGATAGTTGTGTTAACAAAGAAACAGCCCACTTTTTAATCTAGATGGTTGATTGGTTCTTCTCTCAATCCATGATATTCTGATTTCGATTCTCTAGTTTTTGTCTTATTTTTCTCAGACTTCGTTACTACCTAGTTTTCATAGCCATTTAGTACTGCAGAAAAGATAACTTTATTTTTCAGCCCAAGAAAACAAGTCAATGTCCACTTCTGAACTATAAATTCACTAAGTTTATAAATTGCGTATTTTTGTTTTGTTCATATTTAATTTTAATCTGTATTTTTCACATTCCATTTTAACTTTCATAATGAACTCTAAATCTTCACTTTGAGCTAGTGCGGTACCATAATCTGCTATAATATTGCAAATTGTAACTGTTTTAATCAACAGGTTTGATTCTAGTTCTTATCTGTTTGAATCCTGCCATTCTTACATTTGTTCTGTAAGATAAATAAAGATGGGGATAATATGCACTCTCATATTATTCCCTTATTCTGGACATTCTGCTTCTTCATTTATTTTAATAGACTTTATTCATTGTAAGGTTTCCTCAGAAGGATAATCAAGCATTCTGGCATGTCCATTAGTCTTGATATGTTCCACTTTCTAGCTTTGCAGTAGTCAGGAAAGTGAAGGTAAATTTCTATCTTCTGTTCTCTTTCCATTATCCATCTTGTGTTAGTTATCTGATTTTATGTCATTCTGCTTTTTCTGAAATCTGACTGTTCATTAGTCATTTTTCTCCCCATGCAATGCTGTATTCTTCTTTGTAAGAATAGAAGCAAAACTTTGCATGACTAGTACAGAGGTTTGCTAATTGGCACATTCCCTTCTCTTGATCCATATTGACTGACATAGAGCTGTTAGTGCTTTAACTTTCTCTTCTCTTGCAGCTTTAAATAGTAAAGTGAATATTTCATCTACACCTGCTGTTTTCCTATTTGACGGTTGTTCTGTTTCTTCAATTTTTAATGAAGTTGCTTCTTATATATATTCTTTAAGTTATTTACAAATAACTTAGTTATTCTATAATCCCATATTATGGCAGACTTCCATATTTTAACTTCATGTGCCTCTGATTACTTCTGAGATTATTCTTGACTTTTCCAGTCTTAGCGATACATTTTCTTGTGATTCTTGTGATCTTCTTTAAAAGATCTTTTATTTTTCTACATTTATGAACATTCTTGATTGAGACATCTTTTCTTATCCTTTCCTTTTGATATTTGACGTCTACATTCAGTTATCATATGTCCTTTTTGTTGTCCAAGGCTTTCATCTTTTGTCTTTCCTATCACAATAGCTTTTGTGAAAGGCACTTTGATTTTTACCTCTTTGAAATTTAGTGATTTTTGTTCTGTTTTAGTTTCATAATGCCTCTTTTCTCTTTCTGTAGCTTCTCAAGCTCTATTTTGCATAAATGAAATGTTCGGAATCTGTTCTTTCAGTTGATTTTATATTCTAACTGTATCTCTTCCAGGTCAAGTCTTGGTGACACATTTACTCTGCTTAATTTTCTAATTTTAACCTATGCTTGACACCAATATTTCATGGTCTTTTTCACAATCTGCACCTGAAAGTATCCTTGCTGACTGGATTGCACTAGTCTATTTCCTCTGAGGACGTTTACTTGATTCTAATTCTGGCATTCTCTCTGATGCTATACAAATGTAGAGACTCTTTTTATGTTGCTGGAAGCAGATATTGGCAATGAAGAAAGTATACACATACTCAGTCCAAATTTTCCTGTAATTCCAGATTCTCAATTTCTCCAAAGTTTACATTCAAATCACATATTAAAAATACTATGTGCTTTCTTAATGTGCATTTAGTGCCTCTTACAATTTCCAAGAGAACTTTTCAGTGTCTTCCTCCAAGTTTATTTATTTGAATTTATTAAAAACCCAATTCCAATGAACTCTGGGTGGCATTCAAAATCCACTGCTAATAGGTGTACCCTGTATACATGTTTATTCTAATAACTGTGGTCCTGTCCTGTAGTATTAGTGCTTTTTTAAAGAATAATTATCACTCTTTTCCTTTACATGGATGAGTGCCATGAATCATGTAAATAACACAATGGAGGCAGGGCATATACACACTAGTCCACAAGAATCAATGGGTTAATATAGGAATGGTAATTTTGCCTGCAAACCACCAGATTGCCCATCTACTGATAAGAATTGCCTTCACATTTAAACTGCTGTTGCCTTAATAGGGTGGGAAAAACTCACTACTTTAAATTGCAACTGGGTTACTTAAGCCTGTTTAGCTGAGGACAAGATGAAGCCAGCATTATGAAGCACAACAAGCACAGCAAAAATGGTTGCCAAACATGTTCATACAATGCTTAGATGCAAGTGTGGAGAGGCCATCTTTTTTGTAACATTCTCCAAACCCTTTTGAACTCATTATTGATTAAAACTTGCCCTCTGTCTCCTTCTTGATCTGTCCTTCTGCTATTGTGTTCCCTAATCAGTAGCCACAAGATCTGTCCTATGATTTTAGGGTTTACGTTTGATCTGACTACAAGGGTGACTTTGAGTTGAGAACAGATCACACTTAGTCAAATCTTACTTATCTTTGCACTGTATGCTGTGGACTTTTTCACAAGTACCATACTGTACTTTGTGCTAGCATTTGCATCATATTGAAACTCCAGGGCAGGAGTTTGAATCAGTAAGAGCTATTTACTTAATCCCAAGTAATTGACAAGCTGTCCTGAATTAACTTGATCTGTCTCAGGATTCAGGATTTGTTCAGACCGGAGCACGGCTCATTCTCATGTCAAATGTAGATTAAAAATTTAGAAGTTTTGTTTTTAATGACTATACTTAAGAGGTGAGGGGTGGTGGTGTGGGAATGGCATATTAATATTTAATGAATTAGTAATTGAGACTTTAAAGCAAACTCCTTATTTAGCGCTGTAAAATAGTTTCTCATTGCAGTTTCTCTCATCTGATTTTACTTGTTCTATACTGTATAGCATAATGGTGAAAAATAGCAAAATTGAAATAGAACTATTCAGTTGTATTAGAACATAGTAAAACTAATGAATGCAAATTAGATTATCTACCTCTACAGAATTACTTTGCATTTAACAAATAAGTTCTCATTATAGGATAGTTACTGATAACTTTCTTGAGACTAACAATTTAGAAATGCTGGTTAGTGAAAATCTTAGCACATCCTTAGTGTAGTTCTGATGCAAGTATGCCTCTGTTTGATTATCTGATTTTTTTCCTGAAATGAGAAAATCACTTTTTTGCCTAAGTCAGTATGAGTGGCACAGGAAAAGTATCTCTTTCACCTCAGAAGGAGATTCTGTCAGCTCTGGGAAGTTTAAACATAGATCCCCTTTTACCTGCAATGAAACTAAGACATTAACTGTAACATACTTGTAATAGCACTAGCACTTAGACTTATATACCGCTTCACAGTCCTTTACAGCCTTCTTTAAGCGGTTTACAGAATCAGCATATTGCCTCCAACAATTTGGATCCTTATTTTACTGTCCTTGGAAAGATGGAAGGCTGAATAAACTTTGAGTCAGTCAGGCTCAAACTCCTGGTTGTGGTAATGCAGAGTTAGCCTGCAATATTGCATTCTAACCACTGCGCCACCACGTAATCCTAACACTAAGAGCACTTTGACAGTAGAACCAATTACATGTAGTCCTTGACATATAACCACAGTCAAGCCCAAAATTTCCATTGCTAAGCAAGACAGTCGTTAACTGAAGTACTCCATTTTATTACCGTTTTTTGCTGCAGTTTTAAGTGAATTTGGCTTCCCCCATTGGCTTTGCTTGTTGGAAGCTGGCTGGGAAGGTTACGTGATGATCACATGACCTCCCTGGGATCGTGTAACTGCCATAAATACATGCCAGTTGTCAACATGGGATCAGTTTTGATCCCATGACCACAGACTTACTGCAATAGTTGTAAGTGTGAAAACAGTGTGAAAACGAAGTATTGTAACTTTGATCGATCACTAATTGAATGGTGGTAAGTTGAGAGTTTCCTGTATATAGAGAACTGCTGGTCTCCCTTCACTAGGTGAATTCAGGTGAAGTCTGGATGGCCATTAGATATCCTTGAATTAAGATTTCTGCACTTAATGATGTATTAGACTCAGTGGCTAAAATAGCCCTTTCCAACTGTGATTTTAATGGAACTTTGGAGATGCAGAGAACACTTTATCCTTTCAGCATGTTCTTGTACCACTTATACATATATTAAATGGGAATGAAGACCACTTTAAGAGAACTTTCAATGGGTATTCCTGATCTGGGGATTATCTGGAAAGAAATAATATATTCAAACCGAGAAAACGGTTGAGTGATTTAAAAGCTCATCTCCCAAAGTCCCCTCATAGGCATTAGAGATTTTTGCTTAATTACCAAGAGAATAGAAATACACGTTTGAAAAGTTCGAAACAAAATCTAATTGCATTATATCGGTATTATTAAATTGCATCTTGAAGAAACTGACAATTCAGTGAAAAACCATTAATACCAAATTTGCTGTATCATGTTTACTTTCTTAAGTGCTACTTATCCCCTGTACTTATTACATCTCACTAATTTATTAGCATTTGTGGAGGAGGTGGGAAGATGTCTCAAAATAGCTTCTAAATTATAGGAAAATGTCTTACATTGAATCAGACTATTTGCCTTCTTGTGCAGTGTTTATTCTGACTGACTTTACGTTTTCTAAAATGGTATTACTTCGTATTTTATTTTAAGAGGCTAAGGATTTGAGTAAATAAGGAAAGTGTTAATAAAATGTAATACATATTTTTAAATGCAGTTTTTTATAATTGTCAAACTATTATGCTTGTTGGAATAGTACCACTTTATAATTGCATCCTGAAAACAAGGAAAGTTGGGGCATCTGTATTTGGGAGATGGGGGAAGATACTCAGTAAATCATGGGACACCACTGAGAAGATCTGTCACATGTTCTGCCCCATGAATTTCAGCAGAAGGTAGAACAGAACAATACATCTGCTAAGTAGGATTAGGAATACAAGTTAAAATAGGCAAGACAATGGTAAGTGAGCACCTGTCCACCCTAGATGAGTTCAAATCATCAGGACCAAATGGATTACACCCCAAGGTTCTGAAGGAACTGACAGATGTGATCTCAGAACCACTGAACTATATATCTTTCAAAGATCCTGGAGCATCATGGAAGTACCAGAGGACTGGAAAAAAGCTGATGTAGTTCCCATCTTAAAAAAAGAAAAAAGGGGGGTGAAGGGAATAGATCCGGGAAACTATAGACCTATCAGCCTGACTTCAATATCTGGGAAGATTCTGGAAAAGATAAGCAACGAATCAGTGAACACCTAGAGGCAAAGTCATAACCAAAAGCCACCATGAGTTTGTCAAAAACAGATCATGCCAGACAGATCTTATTCTTTGAGAAAGTGACAAAATTAGTGAACCATAGGAATGCTGTGGATATAATTTACTTGGACTTCAGTAAGGCATTTGATAAAGTAGACCACAGCCCTACTACCTGATAATATACCTGTAGAAAAATGTGGGTTAGAGAGCATCACCAGTAGATGGACTTGTGTAGTCCTCAATGGAATTGCATCTAGATGGAGGGAAATTGTTGTGATTCCGACTCCCGAGCCTGTCCTAACAGAGGAAGAGGACTCAGAAGGTGATGGGGAGAAACTGACAAGGCCTCCCTCTCCAGGACCCTCCTTTCTGGCAATGTCTCAGGTTCCATACGAAGGCCAGGAGGAACAGCCTGGAATGTGCCAGGAGGAAGGCATATCGGAGCATCAATTGATAGGGAGCGAGGATGATGAATCCTGGCTTGATCCCAGGCAGCGTCGGAGGGAGAAGCGTGTGCAGCAATGGAAGAGGTATGGGAGGGCCAGAGATTAAGCTGAATCACGGAGCCATGCCCCACCAGGAATAAAAGTGGGTGGGATTGCTCTTCAGGCTTTGTGACAGACTAAGTTAAACCCTGAAAGTCACATCGTGATCTCTGAAATTCGGCTTGGATATATTTTGGACTGAACATTGACTAAACTCTTGTCTCGTGGATAATTTGTTGCTCCTGGAATGGACTGAAGATAAGTCCCCTTCTGCTTTATGGGAGTGAAAATGGTCTTGGCAGGCATTTGGCAGTTTGCTGCCAAAACCTTAGTTTGTCAAGAATTCTAATCTGTTAACCTAATAAAATATTAGCAGGCGTGCTTGGTATTATGTTTGTCTTTATGAGGAAGGGGGACAGAACAGAAATATGCAATGAGGTACCCCAAGGTTCTGTTTTAGGCCCACTACTCGTCAACATCTTCATCAATGATCATTCATCGATTTGAATGAAGTGATAGATAGGGAACTCGTCAAATTTGCAGAGCTGGCAGGAAGAGCCAACACTCCAGAAGATAGGCTTAAGATACAGAAGGATCTTGACAGACTTGAACATTGGGCAGTATCAAACAAAATGAAATTCAAGGTGAAAAAAAGTAAGGTTCTACATTTAGGCAAGGACAACCAAATGCACAGGTATAGTATAAGTGATACCTGGCTCAATAATAGTAACTTTTAGAGGGATCTTGGAGTCCTAGTGAACAATCACTTAAATATGAGCCAGCAGTGTGCTGCAGCTGCCAAAAAAGCCAACACAGTTCTAGGCTGCATAAACAGAGGGATAGAATCAAGATCATGTTAAATGTTAATACCACTTTATAATGCCTTGGTAAGGCCACACTTGGAATATTGCATCCAGTTTTGGCCCCACAATGTAAAAAAGGTGTTGAGAGTCTAGAAAGAGTGCAGAGAAGAGCAACAAAGATGATTAAGGGACTGGGAATTTCCTGACAATTGGAATAATTAATAAGTGGAACAACTTGCCTACAGAAGTTTTGAATGCTCCAACACTGGAAGTTTTTAAGAAGCGTTTGGAGAAGCATTTGTCTGAAATGGTATAGGGTTTCCAGCCTGAGCAGGAGGTTGGATTAGAAGACCTCCAACATCCCTTTCAACTCTGTTAAAGTAAAATAGCAGTATAATTAGTTAAGCGAATCTGGCTTCCCCATTGACTTTGCTTGTCTGAAGGTTGCAAAAGGTGACCACATGACCCTGGGACACTGCAGCCATCATAAATGGAAGTCAGTTGCCAAACATCTAAATTTTGGTCATGTGACCATGACCATGCTGGAATGATCATATATATGAAAAGTAGTCATGAGTCACTTTTTTCACTGCTGTTGTAACTTTGAACACTCTCTAAATGAACTGTTGTAAGTCGAGGTCTACCTGTAATTACCTAGTGCTGTTTGCATTGAGACTGTAGTCACTGGTTACAACACTCACAAGGCAATATTGTCCTATTTAAATTTTTAGAATTTATAGACAAATAATTGTAAACTGGATTACATCCATGTTATAAAAATAAATTATAATTAGAGAAACCAGAAAATTATGGAGGTAGACCAGGGGTGAAATCCATCAGGTTCTGACAGGTTCTGGAGAACCGGTAGTGGAAATTTTGAGTAGTTCAGAGAACTGGTAGCGGAAATTTTGAGCAGTTTGCAGAACTGGCAAATGCCATCTCTGGCTGGCCCCAGAGTGGGGTAGGAATGGAGATTTTGCAATATCCTTTTCCCCAGGAGTAGGGAGGGAATGGGGATTTTGCAGTATCCTTCCCCTGGAATAGGGTGGAAATGGAGATTTTTCAGTATCCTTCCCCAGCCACGCCCACCAAGCCACACCATGCCCACCAAGCCACGCCCACAGAACCGGTAGTAAAAAAAAATGGATTTCATTACTGAGGTAGACTACTAGGTGATTATTGATTTAACAGTCTTGTATGTTAAAAATTCCTCCACATAAGCCTGTTGTATTACATTAAGAATGAGAATTATGTTTTATGGTTCCCCACTGTTTTAACACAAGGTTGGTGACAGCAAATGATTCGAATGCTAGTATAAGCCCAACTATTAGGAAAAATGGCTTGTGGATCGTATCCAGAACTAACGTTAATGTTGGTGTAGATTTCAAAAATCAACATAAAATGCCTTAAGATGCTGTTATTTATCTGTGGACAATTTCACCGCAGGAGTTTTTATAAGGCAAAGAAATTAGAAGATAAAGAGTTGTTGAACAGACTATATGTTTTGAAATAGTTTCATATTTTTTTTCTTTTTATTATCACAACAGGTTCTTTGTATGTAGCTCAAAGTTGAAGCCAAATTGCATCACTTTTTCAGATTAAAGTTTGAATGAATTCAGTTGTGCCTTGGAATGGTAATGAAATAGCAGGCTGTGCGATTTCTAGAGATGACTTGAGGCATGGAGGGAGAATTTTAGCTGTCACTTTGAACTGCTTCACTTTTATGTAACAGCTTTTCTGTAAAGGAGGTAACAAATATAACAATTGGTATATTCATATGGGATTATCTGCTGCATATGCAGTCTTTGTAGGATTCAGAAAACAGCTGTCAAACTAAATAAAAATACATGAAAAAAATGGTCTCATCTCTTTAATTGATTTTAATCTATTTGCATGCAACCATAAAAAGTTCCTTGATGATGATATGGCAAATACTATGAATGCAATTAGTTAGCAATTCAGTGAACCTTCCAGGAAATAAATCTCATCTCTAAAAAAGAGCTATTGTGGATCCGTCTACAGAAAGCAAATGCTTGTCGGCTTTATAGAAATTATTGATATTGTGTTCAGCATTAAGCCTTTAATCTTTTTTTGTTCCTGATTCCTCATTTAAATTTGCTAGATTGTTTTTCACTTACTCACTTATTATTTCAATGGCCATAGGAATGATGAAAATGCAAACAATACATGAAATTTCATTTTCTCTGCCTGTGTTTCACCTAATAGTAATTTTAGTATGCTATTTAATAGGAATGCTGATTATGTAGCAACCCCTAGTGACATCATCAAGAAAGATCAATTGGTAATTAGGTTAGAACTAGCATAATTCGGGGAACCATTTTCTAAAATTTTTTGAACAGCTGGGGATATCAAGAATAGCAGCAACAACAGATTTAATAGTGCCCTGATGTTTTCCTTTCATGTATCATTTTCTATCATTCCTCTACCGGAGAGATTAAGATCCCTAAAGTAAAAACATCTATGAATGATAAGATTTAGTGTTTCATATTAGCATATTTCAAATTAAATGCTGAGGTTTTGTTTGTTTTTTAGCTTTCTGCTCATGTGAAGCAAAGTGGGCCATTTTTTCTTATTGTACTACTCTGCGGCAGATGTAATTTTTCTCTGGATTTTTTTTTTCCTGCAGTTTTTTGTAGTTCCTTAGACTAGCCCATTTGTGATGAAAAGAGAAAGGAATTACTCCAATATTCCTGTATGGAGCCAGTGAGGATTATGAGAATATCACTAATGTCTTTTTTTTGGTTCACCCATTTGAATACTTACAGGAGGAAAT
The DNA here is from genome assembly GCA_022577455.1 of Arizona elegans. Taxonomy (NCBI): domain Eukaryota; kingdom Metazoa; phylum Chordata; class Lepidosauria; order Squamata; family Colubridae; genus Arizona; species Arizona elegans. Next base: position 240,753,580 of record JAKOOJ010000001.1, read on the forward strand.
CCTGTTTTGTTCCTACTCCAATTAAAATAATGGACCTTTGTATAAATTCTGCATCTTTTAATTTAAAGGAGCCTATATGAAAGAATCTCGAATACATTTGTGGAGAAACAAAATATTTAAAACATCAAATATCCAAAATAATTAATAAGCAGATTGTTAATAATTGTTTTAAACATATGTAAATGTGTTGGGGAATGGGTGAAGTCACTGGAGACAAGTTGCAGGGTCTTATATCTTTTTGTGACATTAGTATTTAGTAGAAGTGATAAACCCTTCCAATTCTTGGTGTATACAGTTTCTGTCATATATCTGTACTAACAGTAATGAATTAACACGATCTATTTTTCTGGAAGCAGAATTTGTGTGTATGTATGTGTTCCATGTCTAAAATGACTTCATACCTACCTTCATACCTAAAAAACAAATATGTACATATATGTACAGTTCTTTTATTTGGAAAGCATTACTGGACTACAGTGATATACATCAAGTTGTATTAGTTTCAAAAGTTGAGTTCTAGAGTTCATATTTTAATCTGACATGTAGTCTACATATTATTTACAATATTTTGGTATTGTGTTTTATTTATAGCTTTTCTTTTCCCTCTTATTGATTTCAGTTGTCCTAATCAAATATTGTATAGCTTAATAGAGACATGTTTTCATTAGAAATTGTATATCAAATGTCTGTATATTTAAGTTATTAATGGTGTACAAGAATATAGTAACTATATTATGTATTCAGTTTGCTATTTATTCAAGACATGTTAATTGTCAACCTGTATTTTATTTGCTTATATTGCTTCTTCCTCTTTTTTTTTTCCCCACCAAAATGACTTTCAATTCAGTATTGAGGTTTAAAGTTACTCTGCCTAGTATTAATGTTCAGACCTCAACTAAGATTCTAAACATCTTCACTTAGAATAATGTTTGACCTGATGCCTCTGCTGTTGTCAGGAAACTACCAATTTCATTCACATCATATTTATATAGAAGGACTTTGCAGTCTTGACTTCTCTCCAGAATATTTATTTATTTATTTATTTATTTATTTGTTCAACTTGTATGCCGCCTTTCTCCGAAGACTCAAGGTTGCTTACAATGCATTTAAAAACCATATATAAAAACATTAAAAATTAAAACATTAAAAACAATTAAAACCCATTCACACCATTCATGGCAGGATCTCGCCAGATTGCAACAGCGAGATCAACGGCCCCAGGCCTGCCGGAAAAGCTAGGTCTTCACCGCTTTTTAGAAGGCCAGTAGGGTGGGGATGGTCCGGATCTCAGAGGTAACTGGTTCCAGAGAGCTGGGGCAGCCACAGATAAGGCCCTCCCCTGTGGGCCCGCCAGCCGGCACTGTTTAGCTGATGGGACCCGGAGGAGACCAACTCTGTGGGATCTTACCGGTCGCTGAGAGCTATGCGGTGGAAGGCGGTCTCGAAGATAACCTGGCCCTGAGCCATGTAGGGCTTTAAAGGTAATAACCAACACCTTGAATTGTGACTGGAGACCAATAGGGAGCCAGTGCAGCTCGCGGAGAATTGATGTAATGTGGTGTACATAGGTCCACTTACGACAGCTCGCACGGCTGCGTTCTGGACCAACTGTAGTCTCCGAACACTTTTCAAGGGTAGCCCCATGTAGAGCGCATTGTAATAATCTAACCGTGAGGTGACAAGGGCATGAGTGACTGATTTAGGCCAAATCAGTAGTAAAAAAGGGAATCAGGAACATTGATAGTCAGAATGACTATCCCTGAATTCCATTGCCAAATGATAGGCAGTCCTGTTTGACAGAGTATCTATAGAATGTAGCCATAAGAAATAGGCCTTTTCTAGACTCCTCTTTGATGCCTTCTCATCAGCTCTAAGGGACGTAGTGGCTCAGTGGCTAAGATGCTGAGCTTGTTGATGAGAAGGTCAGCAGTTCAGATGTTTGAATCCCGAGCGCCACATAATGGAGTGAGCTCCTGTTACTTGTCCCAGCTTCTGCCAACCTAGCAGTTTGAAAGCACATAAAAAATGCAAGTAGAAAAATAGGGACCACTTTGGTGGAAAGGTAACAGTGCTTCATGTGCCTTTGGAATTTAGTTATGCTGGCCACATGACTACGGAGTCGTCTTCGGACAGCGCTGGCTCTTCAGTTTGAAACAGAGATGAGCACCGCCCCAGAGCCAGGAATGACTAGCACGCATGTGCGGGGAAACCTTTACCTTTACCTTTTACATCAGCTCTACTGGCGGGAAGATTTTGTGGGATTCCTTATTTGCAGGGACTTTGCCCTTGTGGATCCAGGAAGGTAGAAACTCTTGTTCCTGTCCTTAGGCCTTTTTATGATGTCACAAGGCATGCTCTGATCATCTCAATAATTTCCAAGTATAAGGGCCACACTGATAAATTTTATGTTTATTATTTTTAAAAGGTGCTAACATACCATCATGTTCACATACCTGATGGCTAGATACATTTTCCAAGTTATACAACTGCACAAAACTTTTAAAGTGTTTAAATGTCCTAAAGCCCAAATAACGTACATGGTTTGGCATAATCTTGAACAAAGATTGCTGGCATGGTGATACATGTATTCGTAAATTCTGAAAATGATTTGGAAGCTCTAATTAATATGAAATTTAGGTGCTGGAATTCTAGTAGGGTGATCTGTGTGGAATCAAGAACTACAGTATCTACCAAACTTAGTTCAGTGTCTTACTGCTTGCCTTAGATGTCCAAATAATTTGAATGCCATATATTTGAAATAATGTGTTTGAGAAACTGTTTGAAAAGCTTGACTTATTTTGTGTCTAAAAATGAAAGAGTCTACCCCAAATTTTCAGGACCAAGATAAAGTTTTATTTTCATAGAATTTAAAAATTATATATTTCAGACCTTTAAAATTTGTATTTCAAATTGCTTCTCAACTGTCTTCAGTTTGTAGGTTGCTGTATTGAAACTTTTTTAACCCAGTGGAGTGATTGAAAGAAATTATGACTCCAAAGGCCTGTTTGCACAGCCATTTTCTAAAAACTGAATAGAATAGATGATATTTAAAGTGGAGAGCAAAATGAAGATCAAGTTAGAAAATGGGCTGGATCTTGCTAGGAGATGCAAGAAAAGGTGGGGGGGAATCTTAGTGCCATGATGGCGAACCTATGACACGCATACCAGACGTGGCACATAGAGCCATCTCTCCAGGCACATGAGCCGCTGCCCATTGCTCTTCCAGGTTCCGATGCACCGGTCAGCTGGTGTTCATGTGTGCGGGAGCACCGGAAACTGAAGGAGCAGCCGTTCGGAAACCAGAAGATTATGTTTACGGTGCACACATGTGCACCAGGCGGCTGCTCTTCAGTTTCTGGCATGCGTGCTTGTGCATGCACGCGCACCTGTTTCAACACTCAGTGCCGAAAAGGTTCACTAACACTGTCCTAGTGCATCACTGACCATCAAACAGACCTGAATCCAGTGTGCCTGATCTAGGATTTAGCTCAAAAAAGCTGTATTATGGTTTTATGGCAGAAAAACAACCATCTTTCCTTTTGAAACTAGATATAAAACTGGTCCAAGTATATGTCCCTGACAAAAGCCATTTATTTTTGTAATTTCAGGGTTCCATTCCAGGAGGTAAACTCAAAATAAACAGCATCTGTAATAGCTCTGTCAATAATTGATCCGGATTTATGTTTGTATTAAATTCATGAGATGAACTTAAGAAAGCAGAGAGAACAAAAAGAAAATCACATTTCAGTGTTTTATTGGCAACTTAAATTTCTACTTGCACAAATTCTTTTCTATTTTTTTTTAATAAGCTGATACTTACGTTCTTAGTAAAATATATTGTTAAGCCTATTCCTTTCAAGATATGGGTCAACCATTCATTTACAATATTGCTGTTGTCATCACTTGTACAAGGAAAACAACTAAACATTGAGATTTTTCATGACAGTTTTAGAACTGAACATTTGAGAAGTTTAACACAATATTTTAAAGCAAACTAACAGAATTTTTGGGCCTATTTGACTGGGATTGTATAAGGACTCCTGCCTTGGGCAGGATTTTGGATTAGAAGACCTCCAAGGTCACTTCCAGCCCTATGATTCAATGAGATGTATAATTTACTATAAGTAAATAAAAATCTGCCATGGGTTTCAATAGCAGCATAATGGCATGATCTGGTGAAATAAATTATGTTGAGGTTTTAATCAGCATTATTAGAGTCTGATAATGTCAGCCATTTACTTACTAAAAACTCATAGAGTATATTTAATATTTTTATAATATTTTGTGATTTAAAATACTAGAAGTAACCTCAGGATTTTTTTTCTCTATAAAGCAGCAATTCTTTGCATATTTATTCAGAGGTAAATTCCATTTAATTTATTAATGCGCTGAATGTGCCTTAATTATTGTACTTTATTAATCATTCAACTATATAAATACAACATACATAAATTATTCCTGCTATTATTTTAACATATTGAGTTGTAGATTAAGATGAAATAAGATAGAGGAAAGGAGGGTTTATTCCTTTTTGTGGATATAGTACATTGTTCAGTACCCAAATTAGTAAAAAGATTATGAGGAAATCCAAAAATGTTTCATAGAGTTATGAGTAGGGACAATTCTAAGTTACTATAAGAAAAATGAAAAGACTTGGTTAATGAAATGGAGATAAACACATAATATATATTGCAAAAGAAGTTACTCTTTTGTAATTCAATCCCAGCTACCTAAATCTTTTTTTTACACTTTTTTGACCAATTATTACAAAATGTGAAAAATGCTGGTCTTTACTTTATTTTTCCTGTTACATCTTTTTCTATCAGTCTGTAGTCTTTGCGGTTGTAAATGTTTTCTGAACTAGAAAAACATGAAGAAATCATCCACCATAACTTTCTATGATATTTAATTGACATGTGAGAAACCAAGAAAACCCCAAATCATTTGAATGATTACTGTAAAGTGAAAGAAAAGATGTTGTCACCTATGTGGCACTGGGGTTATTTATAACTAAAAATAAATTAGTGTCCTATGACTATGTCACGAAAAGTTTCTTTTTCTTGAGAAAAAAATGAAAATGATTTCCTATCTTTCAAATTAAAAGTGCATAGCAAAATATAGGGGAAAAAACCCTAGCTTTCCTTTTGCCTCCAGCTGCTGGAGATGAAAGGGAACTCTGAATGGTGGAAATGAGAACTTGCAGATTCTGTATGCTCCAGACTGCAATTACCTCTAAGCAATCTTTGATCATTGGTTATGACTGCATTTGAAGGGAATAAAATGGTTGCTCTAACAACATATAGAATGGCCTTCCAAAAGATAGCTTGATATAAAGCTAAAAATCCTGAATAAAGAATTGGAAAACTGGTGATGCAAAACATCTAAGAGATACATAGGAAAGGAATTATAACATCAAAGGAAGAGGAGGAGGAGGAGGGGGAGATGATGAATAAACTGCTGATTGAAGAACACCTAAAGCATTCATAATTGAAATTCAGTAACATCTTAATTATTAATGGTTTTCTAAAAGACATGAAGGACACTGATTACCAGGTAAGGGAAGACTGGATTAATTTTCCAGAAAGTCCTGGCCCTATCTTGTTGGTCGGTTAATAACTCTAGGGAACCAGAAATAGATTGCTAGACTCAGATCTGGTTTAATTCAACCGTGAATCCATTAACTCTATAAATGACAAGCTATGACAGTCTTTCAACCAAACCTTATCCACATATGTGTTCATTCCAAAAGCAAAATGAAATAACATTAAGAATTCCATCATGAGCTTCTTAGAATAGGTGGACCAGGGTGGTATTCAGCAGGTTCTGACCAGTTCTGGAGAACTGGTAGTGGAAATTTTGAGTAATTTGGAGAACTGGTAAATACCACCTCTGAGTGGCCCCGCCCCCATCTGTTCTCTGCCTCCCAAGTCCCAGGTGATCAGGAGGAAATGGGGATTTTGCAGTATCCTTCTCCTGGAGTGGGGTGGGAATGGAGATTTTACAGTATCCTTCCCCTGCCACGCCCACCAAGTAATGCCATACCCACCAAGCCACGCCCACAGAACCGGTAGTAAAAAAATTTGAATCCCACCACTGAGGGGGACTGATACAAATTAAACGAATGCTGTAAACCTAGTTGCTTATCACATTTGCCTACCACTTGACTTCTTCATTGATTGTTTTTAAACTCTGATGTACTGTTATTAATAGAGGTTATATAAACATTCACTGAATCTTGCTGACAAATTTAAATATTCTTTCAGTTACACTGGCTATAAAACTTCCTTCAAGAATCACCTGCCTTAACAAAAAAATTCAATCTGACAATGGCTTCTGTTCTAGCTGAAGATCTCTCCTTGTGTGACAGTAAAATGAGACATTTTAAAATATTTTCTGTAATTAAGACAATTATTATGATTAAGAGAGTTGCAGTGTGTGCTTCAAATGAAAACTTTGGGTCATTTTGATTCACAGATGATAGTACAGAAAGATAAACTGGGATGAGACTTATAATTAAAAGTAGATGAAAATGTACTGTTTCAAGGATTTCCCTGGGGAACACTGCTCTAGAGAATATTTTGCATCCAACTGTCTTTCCTGGATGAATAAACAATGCTTAAGTAAATACCAAACATGGGTTGTTGTTTTTTTTGTTGTTTTTTTTTGCTGTCAAAACTCTACTACAACTATAAAAATATGTCATTGCTATAAATTTGAAATTGATTCACATGTGAAGCAGAAGAGTAAAAATTTAAAGCATGAGCACGCTTGCTTTCCTCCCCTTCCCAAATTTTGTTTTTAAAAAGTAGCATATTTTTGAAGCAGAACACAGTCATTTTCTGTCTTGTTTTACTAGTGCTCTCCATGGATGTTTTCAGGTTTAGAATAATATTTGTAGTAAATGGTTATAAAATAAAACATGAGAAAAAAAAAAAACTAACCTGTGCTTTATTATTCTATAAATCTGTCTCTAGTTTTACCACTAGAGTTATCATGTCTGTGTATTCAAGGCCGCTATAATATAGTCTGCAGGAATTTATCAATTAAAAATACAAATCTGATGCTCTAATAGTTATAGTGGAAATGTATTTTGAAGATCTAAATTCATTGGAAAAGTCAGATTACTTATCAATGCCTGTCTCTTGGTGTCATTCTCAGTCACGGAGGAAACGCCGGTCACTAAAGGGTTACAACAAAGCCAGTAGCTCTAGGACCGAGTCCACCAACAAAAGAAGCCCTGCCTCTTCCTGTATCCAGTTTTTCGACTCGGTCCGGTAGAGGACAGTCGTGTCTGTTAGTTCTCTCTCATTAACTCTTCGTGGGGGAGTTATTTGGCCATTACTGGCTTATTTCTACTTAGTTTGCTCTTTTCTGCTCAAATTGCTGGCATTTTCTTCAAAAGCGGCTAAACTTAATTGGAATCAGCTGGGGAGCGCTAGAAACGCTCCAGCGGCCCTGAGCAGCCCCGCAGCAGCACCCACGTGCGTTTTGCAACGCCCTACCTTTTGCAGCACTTTCAAAGGATTTTGAGTCTTTTGGAGAGGTTTCCCTGCCTCCTGCTGCTGTTTGGAGAATTCTGGCTGCTGATTTCTGGCGCGAAGGCTTTTCCGCGCCCAATTTTGCCGCGCTGTTAAGCCCTTTGGCTAGCGGCCATTTCCTGCCTCCTGAGTAATCTTCCTGGCTCCTGGATTCTACTCTGCTTCTCTCCTGGCGCAGTGAGTTACCTGAACCACCAATTATCCCCTGTGGGTGCATTTAAGGGTGATTTCTATCTTTTGCATTTATTCTGAGCTGTAAAAGTAAATTTCTGTTTTATCATGGCTGATGCTAGGAGCAATAAATCCCAAAGCAAAGGAAAAAGGGGCCATTCTTCTGATCCTAAAGAAAGTTCCTCAGGGGATTCTGTTCCTCCCAAGGCAGCCAGAATTTCTACTAGATCCAATCACTCCAAGAGTGCTAATATTGCTGCATCATCAAGAGAAGAGACCAGGAGGCATAAGGCCATGGAAAAGGCCTTTCAAAAAGCTGCTTCAGAGGCCTCTAGAGTTTCATCTCCTTCTGTGGGGCCTTCTAAATCTCCTGCCCTCCCTACTTCCAATGTGGCTGTTCCTTCTTCCCAAATTCAAATTGAACATGATTTTTCTCCTGATCAGTCTACTCTGGATGAGAATGTAGTTGTTGATGCTTCTTCAGTTTTTTCTGCTGCTAGGCCTCTATCTCCAATTGTTTCTATTCAGGCCCCCCCAAGGCAAGTATTTCCTGAGGCTCAAGCCCAATCCTGCATTCAGGGGTCTGAGGCTCCTGTAAATTTAACTCTTGCCCTTGCTTATTTCTGTTTCAATTAGGCAGGGTATTGCTGAAGGCCTTCAGCAAAGGGCCTCTTCTGAGGCCTCCAGTTATGTGAGTCAGCAGAGTCGTTCTGTGAGGGCCCAGGCTGTTGCTGATCCTGTGCAATGTGAAGAAAGGGTGGATTCCCCGGAAAATGCAAGTCAAGGTTCCCTGTCTGAGGGGGAAATTGCCTCTGATCAAGATCTCTCGGATGATGAAGGTCTAGGACCAGACTAGCCTTCCTTCATTGGTCTTTTCAAGCCTCAATTATTCAGATCCCTTCTATTTAAAGCTCAAAATGTTACTGGCCTGGGAATTTATTCTATTCCTTCCTCTCAAGGGGCTTCTACTTCCTCTTCTCAGCATCCCTCTTCATCATTATTATTTCAGGAACCTTCAATTCGTGCAGAGGTTGTTCCAGCTCCCAAGCTGTTTTCTGATGTCGTTCAAAGACAGTGGTCTTCTCCTAGTTCTGGCCCAGTTCCCAATGGTCTAGATAAAAGATTTTATAATATGGCATCTGATTTTGCTAATATTCTTCAGGTTCCTTCTGTAGATGCTCCCGTCATCGCCCTCTCTTCTGCATCTCCTCTTACTGGTCCGTCAGAGGAATTCCTGCGCCTTGAAGATAAGAAGTTTGAACGCTCCTTGGTCAAGGACCACCAGGCCTCAGCTTGGTCCATTCAGGCCTCCTCGGCAGCTTCCTTTTTTAATAGGGCCTCCATCCTTTGGCTTCGCCAACTACAGGAAAGGCTGCCTCCTTCTGATATGCGATCTCACCAGGACATCAAAAAGATCCTAGCTGCTGTTGAGTTCTCTGCTGATGCTACTCTGAATGCGGCAAGGTTTTCAGCTAAGGCTATCAGGGCTTCAGTCACTTCTCGTAGGGTCCTGTGGCTTCGTCAGTGGCAGGCAGATGTTCGGAACAAGTGGAGACTGGCATCAGCTCCTTTCTCGGGGAACTATCTCTTCGGCCCAGCCTTGGACCCACTCCTCATCGAGACGAAGGATCATCGCAAGATTCTGCCCGCCTTATCGAGAAGATCTGATCCTCGTCAGCAGGGTTCCTTTCGAAGCCATTCCTTTCGCTCCAACTTCTCTTCCTTCCAGTCCAGGCCTCAGCAGTACTCTCAGCCCAGGGGCGGACAACAGCAGGATTTCCAGGTCAGGCAGGGGTCCTGTTTCCCTCCCCACAGACCCTTCAGGGGGGGTAGGGGGCGTCCCTTTCGCAGGTCCTGTTAGTTCTCCTTTACCTATCTCTGACTCCTTAATTGGAGGTAGGTTAGCATTTTTTGCTGACCAATGGGATTGTTCAGTTTCAGACCCCTGGATTAGACGTACTATTAGGTTTGGGTTGACCCTTGAGTTCTCTTCGGTTCCTCCTGACTTGTTTGTCAGGTGCCCTGTCTCTCATGTCAGGTCCAAGAGGGTTCTGCTAGATGAGGCTATTCAACATCTTTTGTAGATTAGGGCTGTTCAATGTGTTCCCCTAGGGAAAGTTGGCCAGGGATTCTATTCCCGTTTGTTTCTAGTTCCCAAGGCTTCAGGAGGCTGGAGGGCCATATTGGATCTTAAATCCTTGAACCGATATATAGTCTATCGTCGGTTCAAGATGGAATCCCTCCAGACTATTCTCCTTTCTATCCGTCCAGGTGATTTTTTGTCTTCCATCGATTTGACGGAGGCTTATCTCCATGTGCCCATTTTTCCGGACCATCGGAAATACCTTCGTTTTTGTTATCGGGGTAGGCATTATCAGTATAGAGCCCTTCCCTTTGGCCTTTCCTCAGCTCCTAGGGTCTTTACAAAGATCATGGCTGCCTTATCGGGACATATGAGATCTTTTCCTGTTAGAGTTTTGTTTTATCTAGATGATATTCTTATTTTGTCTAGTTCTGAGGTTAGGAGTAATGAGGATATTCAGGTCACCCTTCAGACCCTGCAATCCCATGGTTTTTTGTTTAATCATTCTAAAAGCAATCTAGTTCCCTCCATGTGCATTCAGCATTTAGGGGCTGTTATTGATTCTGTCAGGTTGCAGGTTTCCCTTTCTCAGGATCGTCAGGACAGCATTGTTGAGCTGGTAGGTCAGGTTAAGGCCTCTCGCTCTTTTTCCCTCCTGGGGCTTTCCCGCTTGCTAGGGAAAATGGTTTCTGCCTTCGGGATCACTCCCTGGTCTCGGTTTCATAGCCGGGAACTTCAATGGTTTTTACTTCCATTTCAACGGTCTCGCAGGAGCACGTCAGAGGCCAGAGTCCCCTTGACTCCTCAAGTTCTCCAGTCCTTGGCATGGTGGACCTCTCCGGCTCTTGCTCAGGGATGCCTGTTCAGAGTGCCTCAGCGCGTGAGCATCACCACGGACGCAAGCCTCTTCGGATGGGGGGCTCACCTGGGGTCTCAGCTGGCCCAAGGGCAGTGGTCGGTCCAGGAGAGGGGACTTCACATCAACATCTTGGAGCTCAGAGCCATCTTCCGAGCTCTTCGCAAGTTCGCTCCTCTCCTTCGAGGTCTGGATGTCTTGATCAGAACAGACAACGTAGCTGCCAAGGCCCACATCAACCAGCAAGGAGGGACCCGCTCCAAGGCTCTCATGAGGGAGGCATCTCATCTCTTCAGGTGGGCGGAGAGTCACTTGGCATCCATCCACGCCTCTCACATCTCAGGATCAGCAAATGTTCAGGCGGACGCTCTCAGTCGATCGGTGGTGGACCAGATGGAGTGGAGCCTCGATCCACTTCTGTTCCAGGACATCGTGCATCACTTCGGCCTTCCAGCAGTGGACCTCTTCGCGTCCAAATCCAACCACCAGCTCCCGAAGTTTTACACGAGATTTCCTGTCCTGGGAGCCGAAGCTGTGGACGCCTTGATCAGCCCGTGGCCTTGTGGTCTTCTTCTCTATGCTTTCCCACCTCTTCCCCTCATCTCCAGGGTCATCAGAAAGCTGTTGCAGGAACAAGCCGAGCTCATCCTTCTGGCTCCCTTCTGGCCCAGACAACCGTGGTTTGCAAATCTGATGGCTCTCTCTGTTGCTCCCCATTGGCAGATCCCGGCCGACAAAATATCTCTGTGGCAGGGCTGTCTAGCTCATCCAGACCCTCAGTGGTTCCGGCTGACCGTCTGGAGGTTGAGCGGTTCCTCCTGTCCTCAGCCAGGGTGCCTTCGGAAATAATTTCTATGATCCAGGCCTCTCGTCAAGGATCAACGAACCGTATTTACAATGCCACTTGGATGGCCTTCTCTGCTGGTGTCACCGTAAGAAGGTCCTTCCTACTGCTGCTTCCATTCTTGACATCCTGGGCTTCCTTCACGATGGCTTCAAATTGGGGCTTTCTCCCAATACCCTCCAGAGGCAAATCTCTGCCATCTCATCTATCCTCACCTGCGGCACCGCTGAGTCTGTGTCCACTCATCCTCTCATCCGTTCATTCCTCAGAGGCGCAACCAATCTACGTCCTCCGGCTCTTCATCGGTTTCCCACCTGGGACCTGAATAAGGTTCTGTTAGCTCTTACTGGTCCTCCTTTTGAACCTCTCCGGGAAGTCTCACTGAAGTTCTTGTCTTTTAAGGCAGCCTTTCTAGTGGCTATCATCTCGGCTAGGAGGATCTCAGAGTTGGCTGCCCTCTCAGTTCGCCAGGATCTCTGTATTATTCTTCCTGATCGAGTAATTTTGAGATTGGATCCAGCTTTTATTCCAAAGATCAATTCAGCTTTTCATCGTTCTCAAGAGATCATTCTTCCCAACTTCTGTCCTTCCCCCCGTCATCGCTTGGAGACAGCGTGGCACAAGCTTGATGTTTGTCGGGCTCTCAAGATTTATATCTCCAGGACTTCTTCCTTTCGTCGCTCCGAGGCTCTCTTTGTGTCTTTCCAACCCCAGTCCATGGGGTCAAAGATTTCTTCTACTACCTTGGGTCGATGGCTCAGGGCTTCCATTTCTTTAGCTTACGAAGCTCAATCGTTGCCAGTGCCTCATGGTGTTACAGCCCACCCTACCAGGAGCGCGGCTACTTCGGCTGCCTGGTCTACCCAAGCTTCACTCGAGGAGGTCTGCCAAGCCGCTACTTGGACGTCTCCATCTCCATTTATCCGGCATTACCGGTTGGATGTTTATGCATTGGCGGAAGACTCCTTTGGAAGACGTGTGCTGCAGCGGGTATCTTCCCAGGACCAGGAGAGGGGCCGGCCTTCTCCCTCCCAATAGGTACATGGGCTTTGGTATATCCCTTTAGTGACCGGCGTTTCCTCCGTGACTGAGAATGAGCATTGGTCTTACTTGATACGCCACTTCTAGTCACTAGGAAACACCGGTCACCCCCTCCCAATTGGTCCGGCACCTCTCGTGCTGGCTTTTGGCTGCTGACAGAGGGGGGTGGGTCCTGGGGATTTTTTACCTTTCCTTTATTTTTTTACAGACACAACAGTCTACCTTTCGTCCTCGTCTCAAACTGGGTACAGGAAGAGGTGGGGCTTCTTTTGTTGGTGGACTCGGTCCTAGAGCTACTGGCTTTGTTGTAACCCTTTAGTGACCGGCGTTTCCTAGTGACTAGAAGTGGCGTATCAGGTAAGACCAACGCTCATTAACACTGAAAGCACATCTAGCTTCCCATGAACTCATGGTTGTACTATGACATCAAGACATCATCACCATGTTTAAATTAGCTTTTGGCTGCTGTGATGGACTGGATTTTGGCAATGAATCTTTTCTCAGGTGTTTGAGGTGCCTCCCATAAAGCTTCTTTCTGTATGAATTTGTTTGCCTTTTTTTTATGAGTCAAGTAGATAAGACTTTTTCCTTTGTAATAACAGCAGCTCTAACTGTGTTTCATTTATTTTCTGTCCCTTGTTAAAATAAACAGTGAAGTCCAAAATAGAAGTGGGAAATGTACTGGCCTCTCTTGTCCTTATTATGAATATTTATGTTGTAAAAAAATATATGTACTCTAAAAATGATTCACTTGTAAAGCATGAAATCTTAACTTCTGTATTCTATGCCTTATAGCTTTAGTGCTTTTTTGACATCTCTTTTTTTTACTCTTACATTCTACAAAGATGCAGAGGAATATAAAAATTAAACCAAGAATGTTATAGCTTGATTTTGCTACATGTGATTTTTGCAAACAAAGAAACTATTTCATAGCCTTGTTAATCCAAATCACATGATCTAGTTCTTCTCCCTAGATATGTCTAGGGATATGTTGTTTTTAAATTGCTCCAGCCAACATGGTTTTGGCCGCAGCTTTTATTCTTCAAAGCCAGATCTTGTACTTTCGGACTGATGGCATTTGTTCAAGTCAGCATGAATAGTGGATCCTCTTTAAAGAAATAAAGGACCATATACCTAAAATTAAGGGTTATCAGAGTTGAATTGTGAACAAAGCAATCACCATTTAATAGAAAAATGCCCAATGGCTATGCATTATTATTCTTATTATGGTCCCCATTTGGCTTACCGCTACCTTAGCAATTTCTAACAGTAAAATTCTTGTATGTATCTGAATTTAACTACAGCTGCTCAACTCCAGTGCAGAAGAGATGTAAAAAACCTACCTTTATTATACAGGTCCTTCAGTCCATCTCATAGAAAAAGAGCTCACAGCTAAAGCTGGAGGATTTCAGAGTCATAGATCTGTTCCTTTAGGGGCAGTGCAACCATGTCCAACAGGGGACACAGAAGAATCCTGATGTACAAACAGTAGTTCTATTTTGCTAGGGTTCAGTGTGTGCCCCCACTCACTCCCATCCAGAATGAATTGAGGTAAAGTTCAGTCAGCATCTGCAATATAGCCTGGAGTTGGAGTATCATCAACATATTGGTAGTACCAGATTCCAAACTGCTGGATAACTTCCCTAGTGGCTTCATGTAGATATTAAATAAGCTATAGCAAATGTCTAACACATGCATAATAGGATGATATAATTTTCTTTACAATTTTCTTTAAGCACCCTCAAGGTTACATAAAATCTACATGTGGTTTTTAACAAGAGGAGACACTAACAGAAAGAAAAGAAAAATTATATTAACACCATATGGTACTATGAATATGAAGGGTGTGGGGGAGGCAACAGAGTTATGGAGTAAGGGGGAGGAGGGAGGGGGAAGAGTAGATTGATTTTAGTTTGGTGTAAAAATGTCTGTTTGAAGAAATCCAGGAAAAGAGAAAAGACAATTGTAGGGAAAGAGAAAATAGAATCATAACTATAGAGTTGCAAAGAAAATAATCTATAGGACAAAAGTAATACAGCCATTTATAACACAGCCATTATGATACAGTTCTATAGAGGAATTATTGAATCTGTCATCTGCACCTCTATAACTGTCTGGTTTGGTTCTGCAACCCAACAAGACAGACACAGACTTCAGACGATAATTAGAACTGCATAAAAAACAATTGCTACCAACCTGCCTTCCATTGAGGACCTGTATACTGCACGAGTCAAAAAGAGGGCTGTGAAAATATTTACAGACCCCTTACATCCTGGACATAAACTACTTCAATCCTATCCCCAAATCAACGCTAAAGAGCACTGCACACCAGAACAACTAGATACAAGAACAGTTTTTCCCCAAACACCATCACTCTGCTAAACAAATAATTCCCTCAACACTGTCAAACTATTTACTAAGTCTGCACTACTATTAATCTTCTCATCGTTCCCATCACCCATCTCCTTCCACTTATGACTGTATGACTGTAACTTTGTTGCTTGTATCCTTATGATTTATATAGATATTGTTTCCTGATTGCTTATTTGTACCCTATGACTATCATTAAGTGTTGTACGTTATGATGCTTGATGAACGTATCTTTTCTTTTATGTACACTGAAAGCATATGCACCAAGACAAATTCTTTGTGTGTCTAATCACACTTGGCCAATAAAAAATCCTATTCTGTTCTATTCTGTTCTGTTCTGTTCTGTTCCGTTCTATTCTATAAAATAAATATGTGACCAAAGAACACTATAGGATAGGGAGATAAGTGAGGAAAATCAGAAATCAGCTTTGAAAGGAAAGGAGGAGGATTAAAGCCATTAAAAAGCCTTAAAAGAGCATGGCATATTTTAGATATTGGGAAATAACAAGAAATAATAGCAAAGTAAGTTTAATTTAAAACTATGAAGGATGGAACCTAAGAAGGATACAATCGATACTGCAATCTGAAAAGGAAATTATAGTTTAAGAAGGAGCAGAACAATTACATGTCTTCAGATTTGGCTGAAGGTTGTTTGATATTCAAGTCAAACTCCTTCTTCAATTGGAAATAAAGAGTGAAAATTGAACAGTGAAGGGATCAAAAAGAGAATGATTGTAACAGTTGAAAACCAGTCAAATTTCCTTTTAATCTTGTGAGGAAAAAAATCTCAAAAAAAGATACAAATCTGCAGTTCTAATCCTAGATCTAATGGCTGGAGAAGGCTCGATCTGGACATCAGTGTGCTTCTAGAATTCAGTGGGAAGGGTATTTCTACTTCATAAGCTCTAAGTTATATTTTAAGAATACCAGGATAGTCCTTTAATACTGAATTATTTAAGTGAATTCAGTTATCTTTATTGTATTGAATTCACTTATCTTTGGCATTTTCTGATCTGTTAAATTCAATGGAAAGTGGTTAGGAGAAGAAAATTACCTACTGTATGACACAGATATAGCATCAGATTTTATGTAATGGTATAGATAAGTTATAATTTTAAAGATTCCTAATTTCATGTTCAGAGTTTATGGTTCCAAATTGAGCAATATTTAGTTGAGCTAACTACTTTGTTATGTTCCAGTGCTCACTCTTTTTTGCTCAATGACTTCTAGAACTAGATTTCTAGCTACAGTTCATAAAATGTATTAATCAGAGGAGATATGAATTACATTTTCTGTAAATATGGCAAGCACTTGGCTCAGAAATTATGAAATTTTGGCTAAAAATTAATTAGAAATATTTCAAGTGCTTATAACAGGGACTTTGTGAGGTTTCCATAGCAGTTTTATCTACAGTGGCATTTCTTTATTTTACTGTTGAAAATTTATTATGTGGTATATATTTTCTCCATGGTAACTTTTAATATTATTTTAGTTTAAGGAACAATAAAACATTTGGATATATATGTAGATGTGTGTGTGGATGTTGTACATACATACACATATATGCAGTGTCTGAGTGTGTATGTCTCTGTAAAAGAAAGAGAAACATATGGTTGTTGATTAAAGTTTATAAGAACATTATGTAAGAATTTGTATAGAACCATACTGAGAAGCTAAATGTTAACTGAATATAAATATTACAAATGTGATTTAAACAGATGGTTCTGACAAGGAGAAAGCCAGTTAAGCATTAGGTAGAAAATCAGGAAGAATGCCAGGGCATATTCAATAGCCTATTGAATTTATAGTCAAAATTACCAGTTCAAATATCTGCAGAGATTGGAAATGTAAGAGAATTCTCTCAATTCAAAAAATAAATAAATAAAAAATAAATAAATAAAAATTCATGGTTTATTAAATGAAAATGTATGTGATTCTCACACAACATAGTTGTGAAAGCTCACGTGATTATTTCTTCACAATCGATTACTAGAAGAAAACTGATGAATATAAATGCATATTTCTATACTTCCAACATATTAGGAGAAAGAGAGATTTTCAGAAATATCAGCTTATCTGATAGATAAGATTTAGACTTCATGGTAAATTACAAAGAAAATCCCATTAGTGTGCAAATCAGTTTAAGGTTAGGGTTAGGTCACCATGAGTTCAGGCAGGAAAATTGTCACCGCCAATGGATTCTTAAGGCATTGGAATGCTTAGGAGGGCGCTGACTTTTCAAGCCCATCCTAAATGCCTTACCATTTATCCTAGTAAAAGTCATGTGAAAATCCCATTGGGGGCAAACCCACTTAGGGTTAGGGTTATGTCTGCATGAATTCGGAGAGCAAAATGGAGGTTTCTTAAACATTCATAGTGCATCGGTATAGCACATAGGAGGGTGCTGATTTTTTGACCCTGCTCAATCTGCAAATCCTGGTAAAATTCATGTGAAAACCCCATTCTGCGGCAAACCAACTTATTTATTTATTTATTTATTTATTTATTTATTTATTTATTTATTATTCGAATTTCTATACTGCCCTTCTCCTTTCGGACTCAGGGCGGTGAACAGCCAAAATAAAACATTTATACATAAAGTACGATTAAAAATAGATTTAAAATAATTAAATTTGGCCCATAGTTTAAAATTTATCAATTTAAAATCCATATCAAAATTTAAAACCAACCATAAAATCATAAAATCAAGAGAGACCGGCTAACTGAAAGGGATGAGTTTTTAGGGTCCGACGAAAAGTCCGGAGGTCGGAGATCACTCGTATCTCTGGGGGTAGATTGTTCCAAAGGGTAGGTGCCACCACAGAGAAGCTCTCCTCCTGGGGGTCGCCAGCCGGCATTGTCTAGCCGACGGCACCCTGAGGAGGCCCTCTCTGTGGGAGTGAACTGGCCGGTGGGAGGCTATTGGTGGCAGAAGGAGGTCCCGTAAGTACCCTGGCCCTAAGCCATGGAACGCTTTAAAGGTGATCACCAACACCTTGAAGCGCACCCGGAAGTCCACCGGAAACCAATGCAGCTCGCGCAGGAGAGGAGTCACATGGGAGCACCCCGTCGCTCCCATAATCTCCTGCATTCTGCACCAGTTGGAGCCTCCGGGTGTACCCCAAGGGGAGCCCCATGTAGAGTGCGTTACAATAGTCCAGATGAGAGGTGATGAGTGCTTGAGTGACTGTGCATAGGGAGTCCCGATCCAGAAAGGGGCACAATTGGCGTATCAGGCGAACCTGATAAAAAGCCCCCCTGGCCACGGCCATCATATGCCCTTCTAAAGACAGCCGTGCGTCCAGGAGGATGCCCAAGTTGCGGGCCCTTTCCGTGGGGGCCAGTGATTCACCCCCAATAACCAGCAATGGCGTCAACTGGCTATATCAGGACGCCGGCAGCCACAGCCACTTGGTCTTGGAAGGGTTGAGTCGAAGCCTGTTTCTCCCCATCCAGACCCGCACGGCTTCCTGGCACTGGGACATCACTTCCAAGGCATCGTTGGGATGGTCTGGGGTGGAGATGTACAGCTGAGTATCATCAGCGTACTGATGGAACTCCAACCCAAAACCACGGATGATCTCACCCAGTGGCTTCACATAAATGTTGAACAGGAGGGGTGAGAGGACCGACCCTTGTGGCACCCCACAAACAAGGCGCCTCGGGGTCGACCGCTGCCCCCCTGTCAACACGGATTGTGACCAGTCGGAGAGATAGGAGAACCATCGCAAAACGGTGCCCCCCACTCCCAGTCCCTCCAGCCGGCACAACATGATACCATGGTCGATGGTATCAAAAGCCGCTGAGAGGTCTAACAGGACCAGGATAGAGGAGTAACCCCTATCCCGAGCCCTACAGAGATCATCCACCAACGCGACCAATGCCGTTTCCGTGCTGTACCCAGGTCTGAAGCCGGACTGGAGCAGATCCAAATAGACAGTTTCATCCAGGTATTGTGGAAGCTGTCGCGCCACCACACTCTCAATAACCTTCACAATAAAGCGAAGGTTGGAGACTGGACGATAGTTAGCCAAAACAGCCGGATCCAGGGATGGTTTCTTGAGGAGAGGCCTCACCACCGCTTCTTTCAAGGCGGCCGGCAAGACACCCTCACTCAAAGAAGCGTTGATAATTCCCTGGAGCCAGCCTCATGTAACCTCCCGGGAAGCCAGCACCAACTAGGAGGGACACAGGTCCAATAAACGTGGTGGCGTTCAGCCGTCCCAAGATCCTGTCCACGTCCTCGGGAGCCACAGGATCGAACTCCTCCCAGATAACACTCTCAAGGCCTGCCTCAGTCATTTCGTCTGAACTAACCCAGTCAGTGGCCAAGTCTTCCCGAATCTGAGTTATTTTATCATCCAGATACTGTACAAAATCCTCAGCTCGGCCCTGCAAGGGGTCCTCCCGCGCTCCCAGATGGAGAAGGGAGCGGGTCACCCTGAACAGAGCGGCTGGGCGGTTATCTGATGACGCAATAAGAGCAGCAAAATAGCTAGATTTTGCCGCTTTTATCGCCACTAGGTAGATCTTAATATGAGACCTTACCAGTGTCAAGTTGGATTCGGAACGGCTGGCCCTCCAACCGCTCTCTAGGCGTCTTTTCCGGTGCTTCATCTTTCTCAGCTCCTTGGAGAACCAAGGAGCTAAGTGAGTTCGGTGCTGGGTCAGAGGCCGCAAAGGCATGACCCGGTCCAAAGCCCTGGCAGCCGCACTATCCCAGGCGGCCATCAGGTCATCAGCCGAGTCATGAGCTAGAGTTTCAGGAAATGGCCCAAGCTCCATCTCGAACCTATCAGGATCCATCAGGCGCCTGGGGCGGAACCACCTGGTCGGCTCTGCCTCCCTGCGACGGGGTGTGGCAGTCAGAAAGTCAAGTCGAAGGAGCGAGTGGTCAGACCATGACAAGGGTTCAGTATCTATATCCCCTATATCAAGGCCACTCAACCGCTGACCAGAGACAAAAACTAAGTCAGAGTGTGTCCCCCCATGTGAGTAGGGCCGTGAATTACTTGGGTCAGGTCCATGGCCGTCATGGAAGCCATGAACTCCCAAGCTACCTCAGATGTTTCACCGATGGATGGCAGGTTGAAATCCCCCATGACCACAAGTCTGGGGGTAAAAGCCGCTACCTCAGCTATAACATTGAGGAGTTCGGGAAGGGTCGTCACCACGTGGCAGGGAGCCAGGTATGTGATCAACAGACCCATCTGCACCCCACGACCCCACTTCACAAAAAAGGACTCACATCCGGCTATCTGAGGCACAGTGGTCTCCCTCGGATCAAGACCCTCTCTTATAATGACCGCCACCCCCCCCGCCCCTGTCCTGAGCTCTCGGCTGATGAAATGCACAGAAGCCTGATGGGCACATCTCCATGAGGGGAACCCCCTTCTCATGGCCCAACCAGGTCTCCGTAATACCTGCCAGGTCCGTTCCCCCCTCCTGAATAAGATCACAAATGAGGGGGGCTTTATTTACTACGGACCTGGCATTACACAACATCAGCCGGAGACTCGGGCCCTGAGACTCTAAGCAGCCTGAGGAACAGGAAGAGCTAAGGGGACCGGGGCACGCAATCGCTCGGAGGTAGCAAGCACGTGCCCCCACCACATGATACAGCCCCCTGCTCCCGCCATACCTGCCCCTCCCACACAGCATATTGATGGAGAAGCCCTGAGTAGAGGGCATTCTAACAGTCCCCTTTCCCCCAGAGTCCGTACCCCCTATGGCACCATTAACAGCCGGACTGGCCATCCCCCGTGGGTTCTCCCCCATACCCACACAATCCCCCACCCCTTACTTACACTAAGCCCCTCCACACCCGGCTCCACACCTCCCAGTTCCTGCCCCTGTGCCAAGCCTGACCTATCACCCTCCCTCCCCACCCCCCTCCCCAAACCCCTTAAAAATTTACACAAAGACAATTTTAAAAAGCCCCTCAGCCCCCTCTTTGCGGCATGCCACCTCTCGGGATTCCAAAATCCGTCATCGAGATAGGCCAAGCCTGCGAGAGGGGGGAATCTCGCAGACCAAGAAGCTCCGCTGCTGCGTACATCTTGCCGCAGGGATGGGGTGACCGTCCCGTAAAGGGTCCATACAGAAAAGTCCGAAGGAGAACATAAAAAGACAGGAGCCACAAAAGGATTCAAGACCCAGTTCGCTGTTTTCTCACAACAGAGGCCAAGTCCGTCTCCAGGTCGACACAGTCCAAGGGGGGAGGAGGGATAAGTCATACCGCCCTCTCACAGCGGCTTGGCTCGATGGTCTGCCCCCTTTACTGGTGAGATGGAATTAATGGTTCAACTTGCGCACTTGGCACCCATAATATAGGTCCAAAATCCGCCTCTCATGGGGATTCGATGATCCGTCCCTCTGCCAGCAAAGTGTAAAGTGCAGGTCCCGAATGATGGTACAACAGAAACGATGCAGCACCCAGGATATAAATCCCCAATCCGCCCTCTCAAGGCGGTTTGTCCGATGGTCATTCCCCTGCCAGCAGGTACAAAGTGCAGAATGCGAAATAGCTAATGCCATCCCAGCTCTGCCCGTGGGGCCCAGAGCCCAAGCCACCCTCTCACGGTGGTTAGGCTCTTGGCTGGTCCTCTCAACTGGTGGGATGGAGTCATATACCAGCTCCTGTTCAGATAATATTAGTCCTCTACACAAGTAGGGGAAGGGCTCAGGTGGAATAAGCGAGCTATTTATGTCAGCGAGGTGAAGCCAAAAGAGGGCGCAAGTCCGAGAAGGGCGTGTTCCAAGGGGGGAGAGATGGAAAGAGGGGGGATTACACTTTAACCCCCCCCCCAGTCCCCGAGGGCACTCTAAAACACCCCAGTGGAGACCCCCCTCAATAACACACCCAGTCCTCGTCTATCCTGGCTCGAAAAGATGGTCCTCGGCCACATTAGCGCCCCTCACCAAGGCCATAGGGCACTCCTCTCCCCACCAAGAGCCAGCTGGAAGTCTTCGTGGTTGCTGCCCTCGTCGCCATCCCCCATGGCCATACTAAAATCCCGGCAGTGTCCCTGAGATTTTTCCAGGGAACCGGCAGCTCCAACAGCCCCGACAGCACCTCAACAAAGCCAGAGCCTGGGTCAATGTCCACGTGGTAGGCGCCCCCAGCGCAATGCCACCGCCGCCACTCCCACTCCCGGCGAGCTCCAGCTGGAAGGGAAAAACGCCGCCACGCCGCCTCTCAGTTATTCCGAGGCTTCCGAGCCTCGCCGACACTGTGCTCTCTGCTCCCACCACAATGTTCAAGAGGGAGCAGAAAGCCATCCCCGGAATGGGAGGAAGTTCCCCCAACTGGATCCGGGTCTCCAGGTCTTCAGGGCGACTCTCAGAGGGTCCCAAAAGGTAGATCAGTGCCCATCTTCACGCCGCGATCTCAGCTAGCCCGCCATCTTGCGCTTAGGGTTAGGAAGTTGCAAACATATTTGTAGCAGATCAATATGTTTAGGAGATTGTAGACTTTTTGTGTCCACCCTATTTTCGTTTCTTTGTATGATATATGGGAAAATCCTATTGATATGCAAAAATCCCATTGGTGTCAACTTAGGGTTAGGTCACCATGAGTTCAGGCATGCAAATTCTCAGCACCAATGGATCCTTAACATATTAATATGTTAGGAGGGCACTTACTTTTCCTGGTAAAATAAAGAGGAAAATCCCATTGGGTGGCAAATAAACTTAGCTAAGTTAGGTGTGCATGAATGTTGAGAGCAAAATAGAGGTTGTCAACAGATTTGTAGTGCATTGGTATGTTTAGGAGTATACTGACTTTTAGCGCCCATCCTATCTACATTTCCTGGTTAAAAAAAAATGGGAAAATCCCATTAGGAGGCTAATCCACTTAGAGTTTTTTATTAAGATAGCATGAATTCAGAGAGCAAAATGAAGTTCACTAACATTCATACTGGATCGATATGCTTAGGACAGTAGTTACTGGTACTTCTGGAAATCTGCCCTTTTTGCATTTTCTGGTAAAATATATGAGAAAATCCCATTGGGAGGCAAACCCACTTAGGGTTAGGATTAAGTCCCCTTGAATTCGGAGAGCAAAATGGAGATAACCAACAGATTCATAATATGCTTAAGAGTTTCTTTTTCTTGGTAAAACATATGGAATAATCCCCTTATAGTGGAAACTCACTATATCCACATGTCTTTATGAATTTGCCCACAAAAATAAATATCACAAATATATTAATATAGTATTAGAGTATATATTTAGGATTGGGGTGAGGGTTCTGATTAGGGTTGGGGTTAGGTCTACAAGATTTTTTAGTGGAAATAGTATTGCCATTCTAGAATATCTAGAATATCAGTATGCTTAGGAGGCTTCTTATGTTTTGAGACAGCCTTATCTGCATGTCCTACTAAAACATATGGAAAAATCCCACTAGGGTGCAGTTGCAATTAGGGTTGGGGTTGGGGTTAGGGTTAGGGTTAGGGTTGTGATTCGGATTAAGGTTAGGGTTAGCTCTCCATGAATTCAGCCAGCAAAATGGATATCGCCAATAGATCTGTAAAGTATTGGTATGCTTAGCAGGCCTCTCCTGTTTTGAGACTGCCTTATCTGCGTTTCCTGGTAAAATACCTTGAAATATCCCTTAGAGTGGAAATTCACTTAGGGTTAAGTTTTCCTCTTCAAGAATTTGTATTGGAAAATAGATATTGCCAAATAGAGTAATAAGAGTATTGGTATGCTTAGGAAGCCTCTCACGTTTTGGGACTACCTTATCTGCATTTCCTGGAACCTGGAACTTGGAAAAATTCCAATTAGGGTTAGGGTTAAATTTCTGTGAATTTGCCCAGTAAAATATGTATCACCAATACATTTAGTTTGCTTAAGAGACCTCTCATTTTTCAAGATGCTCTTATCTGTGTATCCCAGTATGGCTGGCTGAGGAATTCTGGAAGTTGAAGTCCACAAGTTTTGAAGTTGCCAAGGTTGGAGATCCCTGTTTTAAAGCAGTCATTGAAAAGACATAGCATATTGGTTAGCTGCCTGGCCTAAGTATTCCTTAGAATCCAAAATCAATCACCATAACTACATTAAAATTAAAGCAATCCAGGAAGATTGAAGGAGATCGCCAGTTTTAGCAGAATTAGTATCAATGAACTTCTTCAGCATAATGTAAGCAGGCCTGAGCACACACATCATACTAGGTCATGGTCTTCTTTTAACTATAATTGCTAAGGTTGGAGATCCCTGCTTAAAAAGATACTTAGCTGGTTACAGGTGATGGGAAGTGATCTAGGTTGTTTTCCAGTTCTCTGAGATAAATAATAGATCGTTGTGACTATGGAAGCAAATACTCAAGCAATAATGAAGTATGCTGTTAAGGTTTTGTAACTAGATATAAATCAATGATTAATATAAACCAGTAGCTCTGTATTCTCTCTTCTCTCCTGAGTATAAAAATGCAACTTCTATTACAGGGCATAAATATAAAATTAAACATTTGTTTCTGCTTTCCTCTCATTCTCCAGAACTTGCAGTTGCTTATTAACATCTGGTTTTAATACGGTTGCCATTGTTCATAGTGCTGCATCTTGAAGTCCCTGATTAATAAAGGAGAGTAAGTATTGTCTTTTCAACCCTACCTTGCCTTGAAACTTGAAAATAAAGCAGGAAGTCGTTACTGCATTGTATTAACAACATCGCATTATCAATATAGGGCTAATATAGGAAATCTCATACCAGGCATCCTACTTCCAGGATTCCGTGACAGAAAATTACATGAATTGTCTGGGCCAGGCCCAGTCAAATGCTGTCTATCCAGTAGGAAAAATAATGAAGTATGAATTGTTGAATGGTGATAGCTCAGTTGTGATTTCTTAATACAAGAAGGAAGAGGAAAGAAGGTTAAGAGTCTTCCTTGCATTATATAAACAACTAACATTAACAAAACAAACTGTTGTTTTCTGGCATCAGCTTCATTTTTTGGGACAGTTGTCTGTATATATCCCACATCTCAAAAGAACTACTTCTGTATAAGTAGTTCAACTTCATTTTCTTAAAAAGAATACAATTTTCTTACTGTGATGCAATGTTCCTTTCAGAAAGAGACCAAATCTTGGCAAACAAAAATATAAAATGTAAATGTTTCAGGAGATGATTAGCAACAGAAATCATAGAAACATAATACAGACTGCCAACAGAACACAGTATAGTTTGTAGTATATTTTATATGCTGCATCTAGATTATTGTATTCTGAATCATTTTCAAAACATGCATAATATATATATTAAATAAATAAATATTTAAATAAATAAATAGCTCTTCCATCATATAGAGATAGTCCTCGATCAGTCAGACTACCCAAAAGGTACTTAAGATCTGATTTCAAAGTTACGACCATCTCAGTGCCCCTGCCATTGTTCACCCTTACAACTGATGGGAGATATGCTCAGTGCCCCCCCCCCCTTTTCCCAACCATCCTGCCAGGTCTCCGCAGGTCTTGGTCTGCTCTCAAGCCAGCCACTCAGCTAGGCAAGAGAGCCTAAAGATGGTCAGCAGAAGTGACCAGAATAGAGAGGCCATTAGTCAAAGCCTATTTCCCATCTGATCTGCCAAGGGCCTCCCAAGGTTTTCCCCTGTCCTTTGGGGTTTCCCAAGCTTCATACTGCTCCCAAGCTGGCTATTCAACCAGGCAAGGGAGTCTAAAACCCTCTTTGTGCTGGCTTGGGAGCAGGTCGAGGCCTGGGGAACCCCAAAGGAATCAGAGCGCCAGGTACCTTGGGAATTGGGGAGGCCTTAGGAGGCCCAGGGGAGGTGAGCCAAGGCTTGTGCTGAGCCTCTTAAGAACCACCCCCCACCCCTTTGCCCCCCCCAATGTTCTTCACTTAACAACCTTCACATTAATTAACAATTGGATTTGAGAGAAGAGGGATGGGGGAGTTGTTAAATGAGATGCTTCCCTCAATGGCCATTGTGATATGAAAATGTAATGGACAGGCTCCATTTCAGTGGAAAGAATCATCTGTATTTTGGTATAAGATTTTATTAATTATTTTAAATTAATTCAATGACTATGTACCTGGGCTGTGGATTTACTTTCTATTATAACAAGCTTTTCCCAATAATATATCGAAGACTATTTTTGGAAAGAATAAACAAAGTGGTAGATTTTTAGTAAAGTGGCATCTGCTAACAAAAAACTGCAGCTGCAGTGTGAAAATGATAATCGGAATTCTTTGTTCTTTGCATTTCTCATAATGGTTAAACAAAATCTTTCGGTACACACAGTTGATGGAAATAGGCTATTGTTAAAAGAAAATATGTGTGTGTGTGTATACACACACACACACACACACACACACACACACACACACACACACATAAATATAAATATATAAACAAGCTGCTTAGAAAATTTGCTGACCCAGGAGGGAAAAAGTAACTACACACATTTTTTTTTTTACCAGTGTCAGAATCCGATCTATTAAAGGACTTTTTACTTCAGTCAAGTCTTGTAGAAACTGATTTACAGCGTATGATTTTTGAATATGGGAATAAGTATATGAGTCTTCAAATGTGTTACAGAGGAAAGAGGCCTCACAGAATAGTGGTGATATGAGTGTCTTTCAAATACTGTATTTTACTTAGACATGAACTCAAGTATTTCCAGATCTTGCATTCCTTACTGCAGGGCAAGAAAGACTATTTTACCAAAATTATTTTCAAATAATTTCCATAATTTAAAATATAGAAATAAACCCATCTCATCATTAATGTGGAAGAAAGAGGCTTTTTACCAGAGTGCTAAATGTTGATGGTTAATTCCAAGCCATAATTTTGCAATTCTTGTTATTGAACCTGGATTTAGAATGGATAAACCCTAAAACATGATGCCTGTAACACTGATTGGGGGGGGGGGTTTGAGGGACGGGGACCCAAAAGCACATAGCCCAGATATATTGATTTCAAATAAAGAAAAAAAAATACTATAGAACATTTTTCAAAACATGAATTTTCTTTTTTATCCACAAACATGCTTGTATCAATATTACCTGTGGCGACCCTGAAATCTCCTGATTTTAATTGGGGTTATGTATATAAGGAAAAGTCTAAAATGAACACTTCAGACCAATTGTAAAAGAAAATAGGAAACCACAGCAATTGACACTTTACAAGTTACATTGTGACGTAGGAGTGACAAATGACGTTTGGTTGCCACATTTCTGATTAGAGATGAAAGAAGATTGTACACTGTCAAAGACAGCTCATAGACAGTGCACTGTGTATTGTATGAAGCATGACTAACAGAAGCAATGTCTGTCTTCTTCCGATAAGATTGTACCTTATGTATCAGCTGAAGCGGTTGAAAGTCATTTCAGACAAACCGTATTTGAGAAAAGTGAGGATCAAGGAGAATCTCAAGGGATATACTAAATACACTTCCCAATCGAGGAAAGGACATATTTAAATCTTTAATGTCTTTGAATAATGAAACCCTGCAACTGGTATGGATTTAACATTATGTTATTGCCCCTCATCCATATTCCAATTGCCTCCAAATTAGCTATAGAGTGCATCTTCCAAGTTTCTGATTGAGTGTTGCAAGTCATAATATTAACCAGATTTTAAAACTATCTTCAATTGCTAGCCAACCTGCAGAGTAGCTTCGTAATTTGCAGTGACATTCCAATGTGATCTTAAGAACAATGTTAGTCCAAGTAGACTAAAAAGAATGATGTGGTATAAAAATTAGAAAGGTATGGTTCAGCAGACACTTCTCTATTTTTTAATCCTGAACTATTGTTAATGTTTTTACAACATGCTATTTCTATTGGATTAACCTAAGGGGGGAAAAATCCAAAATATCATCAGTCAAGAGAACAAAAATTGTATAGCATGGCATTTCAAAGGACAGCATGGGTGCTGAGTGGTTAATGAGATGTAATAGCTGCCTTTTGAAAAAGAGACAAGTTGTTTTAATCAAAAAGGTCATGGATGTCAGATAAGATTATTGTTTTCAATGTTAGCTTGACTTAACCCCAATCTCTGGGAGTTAGTTTCCAGCGTACATTGCTAACAGAAAATAATTTGTTTGAAGATGTAAATTGATGTGTCTTTTCTGAATCTGTGATACCAATAAATAAAAAAGTACATTGTGCATGGGATTGCAGTTTAAATAATAGAAACAGCTATGCATTGATTAATCCTCTAAATTCAAGCAAATGCTAAATGGAAGAGTTCACACAGTTCCACAAATCAATAGTATATGGATAAAAGCTTCCTTTGTCTTGGAATGTCACATACAAGCTATATACATTTCTGATTTGAACTAAATGAGAGGGGAGACATATTGCAAGATTGTTCAGCAATTCATAAGATTCTCAAGAATAAAATATGCTTGACATGCTTGTGAATTCCGGCAGTGACACTGGACAGCATGCAAAGTTAAAAACAATAATTTAATAATCCTTAAAATTGAAGGTTATCAATAATCAATAATCCTAGTTTATAAGAAAATGAACTAGCAGAGCTCACCCTATCTCCTAGTCCAAATGCTTGGGGGAACATCCAGGTGTTTAATGCCTTATCATAGACTATAAGGTCCAGGGCCATTCAGATTGCCAAGAGATTCCCTGGATATTTTGGAAACTATAACTTGAGGAGTACTAATGAAAAGGAGAAAACTTTGTTTTTATTACACACACACACACCTTTCTATTGTTCCCTCTTATGTAGAATGGTGACACTAGTTTTCTGTTTTTTTCTTTACCTAATCAATTCTTGTTCCCAATCCACTTGGTCTTTGGCAGAATGAAAGAGATAGTGGGTAACAGAAGGCAGAGATGACAGACAAGTACTACTCGGTTTGCCTTCCATGCGTACTTGCATTCCTTCTTGTCCCACATGTACAGTTGCAAGAAAAAGTATGTGAACCCCTTGGGATTACGTGGAGTTTTGCATGAATTGGTCATAAAATGTGCTCTGAACTTCATCTAAGTCACAACAATAGAAAAACACAGTCTGCTTAAAATAATACTACACAAACATTAGAAGTTGCCATGGTTTAATGGAACATAACATGTAAACATTCACGGTGCAGGGAGGAAAAAGTATATGAACCTTTGGACTTAATAACTGGTTGACCCTCCTTTGGCAGCAATAACCTCAACCAAATGTTTCCTGTAGTTGCAGATCAGACCTGCACAACAATCTGGAGTAATTTTGGACCACTCCTCTTCACAAAACTGTTTCAGTGTAGCAATATTCTTGGGATGTCTGGTGTGAATTGTTCTCTTAAGGTCACGCCACAGCATTTCAATCGGGTTGAGGTCAGGCTCTGACTGGGCCACTCCAGAAGGCGTATTCTGTGCTGTTGAAGCCATTTTTTTGTTGAATTGCTTGTATGCTTTGGGTCATTGTCCTGTTGCATCACCCATCCTCTGCAGAGCTTCAGTTGGCAGACAGATGGTCGTATGTTTTCCTGCAAAATGTCTTGATAAACTCTGGAATTCATTTTCCCATCAATGACAACAATCCGTCCAGGCCCTGAGGTAGCAAAGCAGCCCCAAACCATGATGCTCCCTCCGCCATGTTTTACAGTGGGGATAAGGTTTTGATGTTGGTGTGCTGTGCCTTTTTTTCTCCACACATAGTGTTGTGTGTTCTTCCCAAACAATTCAATTTTGGTTTCATTTGTCCACAGTATATTTTGCCAGTAGTGCTGTGGAACATCCAGATGCTCTTTTGCAAACTTCAAACGTGCTGCAATATTTTTTTTGGACAGCAGTGGCTTCCTCTGTGGTGTCCTCCCATGTCCTCCATTCTTGTTTAATGTTTTTCTTATTGTAGATGTGTCAACAAAAATGTTAGCATGTGCCAGAGTTTTCTGTAAGCCTTTAGCTGACACTCTAGGATTCTTCTTTACCTCATGAAGCATTCTGCGCTGTGCTCTTGCAGTCATTTTTACAGGACGACCACGTCTAGGGAGAGTAGCAACAGTGCTAAACTTTCTCCATTTGTAGACAGTCTGTCTTACTGTGGACACATGAACATCAAGGCTTTTGGGGATACTTTTGTAACCCTTTCCAGCTTCATGCAAGTCAACAATTCCTGATGGTAGGTCTTCTGAGAGCTCTTTTCTACGAGGCATGGTTCACATCAGACAGTGTTCTTGAAACCAGTAAACCCAAAACAGGTGTGTGTTTTTAAAGGGCAGGACAGCTGTCAGCAACACATCCAATATCATCACACTGATTGGAGTCAAGGTTGGCTCACTCCTGGCTCCAATTAGCTCTTGGAGAAGTCATTAGGCTAGGTGCTCACATACTTTTTCCTCCCTGCACTGTGAATATTTACATGTTATGTTCAATTAAACCATGGCAACATCTAATGTTTGTGTAGTATTATTTTAAGCAGACTGTGTTTTTCTATTGTTGTGACTTAGATGAAGTTCAGAGCACATTTTATGACCAATTCATGCAAAACTCCATGTAATCCCAAGGGGTTCTCATACTTTTTGTTGCAACTATAGCTCCCTCAACATGTGACTTCCTCTTCTAGCTCAAATGACACAGATTGAAGAGGCCTTTGAATTGAGAAAAGGAGAATTAAGTACCAGTTGATGACTTACACTTGAGAAATACATGGGTGATGAATCAGGGCTGTATGGCGGTGGGCTCTTCTCTTAGGTAGCTATTCCATTGTCTTGCTTAAATTTTCAACAGTATGATTTCCATGAATATTGTATCAACATGTGAATATGGTTTTTTTTTTTAATTCTATTTTTAAAAAAGGCTTCTTTTTTGTACTTCCTTTTTGGAAAGTCTCAGAATTGATTTCTGTTGAGGATTTTTTCGAACACAGTTGCAAGGTGAGTATACCTATCTTTTTGCCGTTCATATTATAGAACAGATTTCTCCATTGAGAAATCCATTTCTCTCACAGTCTTTGGGTTGCCAATGATTTCTGATCCAAAAACGCTCTTTGGGAGAAATTAACTTATGATTCTTCCATTGGGATTCAAATGGTGTATGAGAAGTCAGAAGAACTGCACGTTGCTGGAAAAATGACTATAGAGTGAAATACATGATGGAACATTCTTTTAAGACCGCATGTATGGAATGCCGTGAACTGCTCCCGGTTAAGAGGATATTCTTCTGGAGAATTGGTGGACCAATTAAGGAACAGCTGGATCAGTAGACCCTGGAATTAAAGTGATATGTTTTGCACATACCTAGAGTTTGGCCTCCTATGGTCAGGATTGTTACTGGTATCATTAGTTTAGAGAACCATTTGATGCAGTGGTTAAGGCCACAGGCTAGAAACAGGTGGATAGTTCTAGCCCTACCTTAGGCACAAAGCCAGCTGGGTGACCTTGGGCCAGTCATTCTGTCTTAGTCATTCTTTCCTACTTCTCACTGGGAAGTAGGAAAGGGCAAATCATTTCTAAGAATATTGCCAAGAATGTTGCAGGGGTACTCTAGGCAGTTTCAGGAATCAACACTGCCTTGAAGGCAGAAAAAAGAAAGGCTAACTTGGTTCACAGGATTGCCCTGTTTTCCAATTTACTTTCATACTTAAGTCAGTTCACGCATTACAAGAACCTGTATACTGTAAAGAGTACCTTTTCCCACACCAATTTTCCTTTATAGATATCTTAACTTTATTTGCATTATGTACAGTGGTACCTCTGTCCACATTGGTAGTTTGTTCCGGAAGACATGCCGAATAGTAAAGCCAACAGGTATGGACAAAAATCACATGATTTATCACGTGATCTGCTATTTCAACCAGAAGAAATAGCAAGTCACAAGACAGCTGACATCAGCACATTCTTCCTTACATGTTGACTACCAGGATAAAGATGAGCGCCTGGACAAGATTTCTGCTTCAAAACACATTGAATTCAACAAGTTTTGAAGCAGTCGAGCGCTGAGGTATAACTTGTACTTATTTTTAAAATAATTTTGCACCCTGTTATAAAGTCTTTGGCAATGAAAGATATAATAGAAGAACTTTAAATTAAATAAATAATTAATATATCATCCTAAAACTGGAAATGAAATTAACATCTTGCTTGAGCGCTGTGATATGAATATCTTAAAGCAGGGGTGAAATGCTCCTGGATCGGACCGGATTGCCGTCCGATAGTGATCTTGGCTGGTGGTTTGGTGATTTGGTAGCGATGGTGGAGCGAAGCTCCGCCCACCCGAATGCCATTACTTCCTGGTTTTAACCAGGAAGTAATGTGTTTTTTACCTTCTGCACATGCACAGAAAGTCTGTGTGCGCAGTGCATGCGCTTCTGAACCGGTAAGGAAAGTAAGTAGATTTTACCCCTGTCTTAAAGTACTGTAAATGCTGACAAACTGTTCCCCTATGTTTGAAAATAAGAAAAGCAATGTAATTAAGTTTGCCAGTATATGTTCCTTTGGTTCTGTAATGTGGATAATAGTTATTCTAACTCATTCCCAGGAGTATCTGTAAATTCACATGGAATGGGCCGATTCATTTTCTTGCCTCATTCTTTTCCTCCTCTATCATTTCCCTCTCTTTTTTTAGAAGGATATTGAATCTAAATTATTTTTGGCTTTAAGCAGTCCAGTTCACAGAATAAAATCTAGAGCACAGGTAAATTTGATGAATGCACATCTTGATTACAGAATGAGTCATCTAATTAAAAAAGGGAATATTTGTTTATTTGAAAAAAGTTATGGCCCCTTTGTGCCAGTGTTTCCTTTCCTACTGAAAATGTGTGTGTAACAAATAGACAAATCTGCAAATATTGTTCATGTTTATTAAATGGTATTCAGAATTTTTTGAATGTGTGGAACAATTATTTGCATTTGAATAGATGAATGTCTGTCCTTTCTTTAAACTTTGGAACCATTTCATAGAATGATCCTAGTTTTGAGAATTACTTTGCATTTCTATAGTATAGAGAAGGTAACATGCCAACATTGAATTCTGCTATTCAAACATTACCTGCACTCCATTTCAAATGTATATATGTACATCCATCAGCAAACATCAAAGTATTTCTTTTGGGGGGTAAACATTATTTATTTTTTTTTATTGCAAAAGTTTTACAATTACATTTTCACCCCTTTTTTCCCCCCTCATCCCACCCCAAACTTCCCAACCTCCCTAACCCACCCTAACCCTCCCCTCCCCCCCAGACTTCCACACAGTATACTCATATCAAGTAAAAGGAAAAACCCTCCTTTGTATATAAAACTTGAACCCCTCCCTCCCCCTTATAAATTTTCATCTTCATTACATTAACCTATTTCTATCTTAATATAACATTTTCAAATAAATTTTCATCCTCATTACCTTAAAATATTTCTATCTTAATATAACATTTTCAAATAAATTTTTCATCCTCATTACCTTAAAATATTTCTATCTTAATATAACATTTTCAAATAAAAGCTATTTGATACTTCCTAGTTTGATATTTGTTCTGAACATAATCTATCCACCTCTTCCATTCCCATTCATAAGTCTCTTGTGAACAATCTTTTAGATATGCTGAAATCTTCGCCATCTCTGCAAAACTGGCCATCTTCAAAGTCCATTCCTCAATCGTGGGCAGCGCTTCATTTTTCCAGTATTTACCTATCAACAATCTTGCTGCTGTTATCATATACAATATCAGTTTTGTTTCACCCAATGTAAAACCCTTAACTATACCCAGTAAAAACAATTGTGGAGAAAATTGAATTTTTTTCTTCAGAACATTCTGCATGACCCACCAAATTTTTATCCAAAAAGCCTTAACTTTCTTACAGGTCCACCAAACATGATAATATGTAGCATCTAGACAATCACATCTCCAACATTTAGGCTGCACATTAGGGTACATACACGACAATTTTTGGGGGTCTAAATGCCATCTGTAAAACATTTTATAAAAATTTTCCCTCAAATTCTGCGACTGTGTAAATTTAACATTCTGAACCCAAATTTTTTCCCATGTTTCCAACATCACTGGTTCCTCAAAATTTTGTGCCCACTTAATCATACAATCTTTAACTAGTTCAGTTTCTGAATCCCTTTCTAACAAAACATTATAAAGTCTTTTAATATGCATTGGGCCTTTCTCTTTTATATGTCTGACCAATTCTTCCTCATACTCCATAATACCGGTTTTTTGGTCCTCTTTCCATCTCAATTGCAATTGATTATATTGTAACCAAGTTAGATTAATCCCTTCAGCCAACAATGTCTGTAATGTCTTCAGCTGCATGGGGGTAAACATTATTTAGATCCACCAAATGAATTAGTAGTGATATAAATCAAACAAATTTAAAGATAATGGGATTTTTAAAAGGGAACTTAGCTTAAACTAGTTCATATCAATATCATTTCCTATCTCTATCTTTCTCTCCTTGAAAACCATTCCTGCTTCCTTTGTAGAGAAATACTGTTTCGATTTTTTAAATCCTCCCATTATTCGTTTTATAAATAACTCAAGGGAGTTAATGTAACTATTTCTCCTTCCTCTGATTTCCCCACAATTACAGCCTGTGAGTTGGGTGGGCTGACTGGCTCAAAATCACCCATCCAACTTTTCATGCCTAAGATTGTACTAGAATTCACTGTCAATACAGTGCCAAAGAGGAAAGACATCAGCAATTATCTTAGAGAAGCAATTGTTGCTGCCCCTCAATCTGGGAAGGGTTCTAAGGCCATTTCCAAACAATTTAAAGTTCATCATTCTACAGTGAGGAAGATTATTCACAAGTGGGTTTATATTCAAGATAGTAGCCAATCTTCCCCAGAGTGTCTGTCCCAGCAAATTCAGCCTAACATCAGATCATGCAATGCTCAGAGAAATCGCAAAAAATCCAAGACTTGCATCTCAAACTCTTGTTAAATGTTAAAATTCATGACAGTACAATTGGAAAAAGACTGAACAAGTATGGTTTGTTTGGAAGTGTTGCCAAGAAAAAATCTCTTCTCTCTAAAAAAACCATGGCATTAAGTTTGTATCAGAAGAAGTCACAAGATTTCTGATCCTTTGGACAGTTGAGATCAAAGTGGAGATATTGGCCACAATGCACAGTGCCGTGCTTGGAAAAAACCAAACCCAGCATATCAGCACAAACATACCAACCATCAAGCACAGTGGTGGAGGGGTGTAAAGCCATGTGTCCAACTGCTAAAACTTGGCTGACATTGGGTCATGCAACAGGACAATGATCCCAAGCATATCAGCAAATCTATAGTAGAATGGCTGAAAAAGTAAAGACTCAGGGTATTGCAATGGCCCAAAGTCCAGATCTCAACCCAATTGAAACATTGTGGCAGGACCTCAAGACAGCTATGCATAAACAAATGCCCGCAAACCTCAACCTGAAGCAATGTTGTAAACTATAACTGTAAAGTTAACTGCTAAAGTTATAGAGAAAATGATTACTTCAAATTATTGCTGCTAAAGGTGGTTCTACAAGCTAGTGAATCACAAGGTGTACTTAGTTTTTCATACATGCGTTCTCCATATTGGCTTTCTTGTAAAATAAAAATGTGTTCTTGTTCGTCTGAGGTTTATTTATTTATTTTTATTTGTTTTGTGAAGCATGTATAGACATGATTATTAATACATGAAATGGATACGAATAAAAGGGGATGTTGTATTTACCTGCATTTAAGAACTGCTAAGGACCAGATAATTTTTACTATGCCCTGATACCATAGAACTCAAAGTGGGTGTGCTTTATTTTTCACATATCTGTATATTCTTTTTCATTTTTTATACCTCTCACTTCTCAATTTTTAAAGTTTTGTGAACTCCATTCAACTACAATTTTTTTTACCCATTTACTCTTCCTTTATATAATTATTTTGCAATTCAGTCTTCATTTATTATTTTTCTGTGACTAAAACACTTCACCTTTTTTTGCACTGATTGCCTACTTTTAAATTGAATGTACATTCCTTGAGCACTCGTTTGTTCTTAACCCTATATCTTCCTGTTTTTCCACACACACTTAAGTACTCCATTCCAGATACTTTCAGCTCTTTAAATTTGTCTTGTCAAACTCACAGTTCCATATAACAAAGTAGGCAGAACTACACAGCTGTTTCTGTTTCTTTCAAAAACCATTAATTTCTTGCAACAGACCATATACTTTTCACAACCTTTGTTACCATTTGTGCATATTAATATCCATTTTTTATCTTTAATATACATTTAACCAAGGTACAGATTTTTTTCTCTTTACTACTTTATCATTTGTGTATAACTTAACAATATTTCAGTCCATTTCTTTTTGGTTTTTTGCAACCTACTTGGTCTTCAGCAACCAATCCTCATTTCCATATGGGTGCAAAACATTTCATAATTCAATTTTTTTGCATTTTATAATGCACTTTCTGAAAATCAAGAATTGTACTTTCTGATATTCATACATTTCATAATTGCCTTGATGGTATTTTCTCCACCGAGTTTGGACATTTTCACTCTCATGATTATTCACTTATAACCTTCTTCTTTACTTCAGTGTGCTTGATGTGGATCTCTAGAGTTTTCACTAGTTTTCCCCTGTTGATGATGAGGACAGCACATTTGTTCAGTCAAAACTCCATTTCAGTGTCTCAGCTATATATATAGACAGTGTTGAGTAGCAATTCTATTTCAGATCTTTTTCATAGCTACAGATCATCCATGTAAATGAGGTGGGGTAGCCTAGAAGATGTTTTTGATATTTGATAGTCTTGGCCTGAAGTTATTCTGTATTTTTGAAACAGGAATCGGTGCAATGACAAACAATAGTGGTAATTATGAGTCTCCTTGAAAGATTCCTCTCTTGATATTAACCTCTCCCAATCTATCACCATTGACCAACAACTGTGTCATCCATTGTGCCACCGATCTTTGCACAAAAACTTCTGATGTTTCTATTGACTCTTGTTATTTCTAGGCACCTGATTATCCAATCATGTGGCAGGAAATCAAATGCCTTACTGTAATCAATCCATGCTACATTCAAGTTGGGCTTCCTACTCTTGTAGTTTTCCAGAATCATCTTGTCAATTAAGAGCTGATCTTTCTTTTCTCTGCTATTTGGGTGGTTTGTTTGTTTGTTTGCTTATTACATTTATATTGCCGCCTATTCGCCCATAAAGACTCAAGATAGCTTAAAGGTTTCTTTTTTGCTCAGGTGAAAAGAGCTTGTTTTCAACTACTTGTGGTTGCACTGCATCAGCCACAGCACTGACCTGAATTTATGGCTGTCTGCAGTGTGCCAGTCACTATGCCACAATATATGATAGTTTTGCCAGAAACCAGTGTTTACTTCCAGTTACGTAGCAGTGCCCTTCCAACGATCTGTATTCCTTTTTCTCACTTTCTTACTTGTCTCTAAGGGGTAAAGTTATTTTATAGATATCTGCACAATATTATCATATGGTGCTTTAGGACATGAGCATACTTATCCATTCCTCTGCCAGCTAACAGTCCATTTGCAATTAGTATCAAAATACTGCTTCCACAGAAGTAAAATGCTTCAGTTCCAACGAGGAAGGGTTCATAAATTCATAGAATTCATTAGCCTCTAAGGCATCTAAAATTAATTGGCTATCTCTCTGGAAATGTGGATTATCTCTTCCTTTAAATAGCTGAAGCCTTCTTTAGAATGATCCAATTATCCAAGATATGCAGATAAGTCCTACACATGAAAGAAAGCATATGGCCATCCCTGTGGGAGTTCTCCATGGCCCTTTGTGTACAACCTTCTCATCTCTTCCAATATGACATGTGCCAATTTAAGGGAAATGCCATCTGTATATTACATAGCAGAACATAATTCTTTGATCTGGATGTATTCTTTTTATTATGTAAATGGTGGCAGAGGTACAGTTCTATTTTTACTCTGAGTAAGTAACATTTATTACCTCCTCACCAGTCTCACTTGCTTCTGCCTGTGGGGTGAAATTTCTGTGAAAGTGCAAGGGTACAAAAAAAATTGGGTAAGAGTGCCCTATAAGCATTTTTTCCCTACCTATTCAATATAATACAGTTGCCAAGACGGCTAGTCACACAGCAGCTATTAATGGATTTAATATGGTAGCCTGCTGGGTTTGAATACTGGAGTGTGTTTTAAAAGGGAAAACTGCTTAATACTTCAGGAAACTCTAAATTTTTAGTGTTCCACTATGAGATTTTCTACAGCATGGATTAATTCCTTGAGGATTTTGTGTTGTTTTAAAGAAATAGACAAGGGTATTCTAAAGGTAATACCAGTGACCTTTTCATACTGAAAAGGAAACTTTCTATTTTTTTCAAAAAATAAATTCTTAAAACCTAAAAAGATTGAAAGAATTAAGGGGGATAAAAATAATGAATTTTTTTCTTTGTTCTTTGAGGGCAAAATTGAGAGAAATTTTAAAACCAGCCTTTCTGATATTCTCAATGATGTACTGTATATGTGTTTTGTGTATGTGTAATATCTATATATACATGCAAACCCATCATATACATGCAAACATGGGTTTGCATGTATATGCAAACCCATCATGTTAATCCAACTTTTGGATAAGTAACATTATGCAAAGTGTCAAAAAGAACTAAGAAAGTGTAAGCCAAATAAATTAAATGCATGAAGATAAACAAATCCCAATAGGACCCAGTTGGGGGGCAATAAGCTGACTTTGTATAAATATACAAAAGGATGAAGGCTATCGCTTAGCACCTTGTAAGCCGCCCTGAGTCTCCGAAGAAGGGCGGCATATAAATCAAATTTAAAAAAAAAATAACAAAAATAAAATAAAAAATATATAGATAAAAAAATACCATTTATTCTACAAACCAAATCATCCTTGCTTCCACAGTTTGGAAGCCCATTCATGTTCTTTAAATTTGATACTTCTCATTGAAAATGAGGCAACTCCACTGAACCATGAGTTTATCTTATCTTCTACTTCATTCTTTGCTACTATGTTTATTTTGTGTTTTGATTCCCATTTATTTTCTCTATAGAATGACTTATTTTAATGTGTTTCTTTCACACCATTCACTTTCCTATTTCACTGCATTCATTCATTCCTCATTCATTCATACACACACACACACACACACACAAACATTTTTAACCCCCCCCCTTTTTTTTGTTCTATTACAAACATTACTGCCATTACCAGTAGGTTCAATGTTTCTTCTAATGCATCAACTTTCACTTTACTGGCCAAAACATGGTTTTTAATATATAGCCAGTTTTATCTCTTTTGGAAGCATTGATTCCTCTTAATAAACTATATACGACCTAACTCCCCTTTCTGTCAGTATTTGCACAACTTAATTTTTTTTATCCAGCTATATCATTAGGGAAGGAACATTATAGAAC
The DNA here is from genome assembly GCA_022577455.1 of Arizona elegans. Classification (NCBI taxonomy): domain Eukaryota; kingdom Metazoa; phylum Chordata; class Lepidosauria; order Squamata; family Colubridae; genus Arizona; species Arizona elegans. The sequence continues at coordinate 240,792,801 of JAKOOJ010000001.1, forward strand.
ATGAGTTTTCATAATTTCTCCCTCATTTATCCGTAATTTATAATAGTTCTATCCATTTTCACTATTCACTATTAAACACACTTATTTTGGTTTCTAATGCAATAATTTTCAGATCCATAATTGTTATTACATACAATCCATTCTAGCATTTGCTGCAAATCATTCAACTTTCTACTTAAAAATGTCTTCATAAAATAGCACATGTACATTCATGACCTCAACAATAATCCATAATCAAAAAATTTCTTAAACATTTATTTATAGTCACATTATTCAGATATAACAACCAAAAGATAACACAAATCCTGTTATCAATGTTGAACCATTTTAATATAATTCATTCTCATGCATGCTTTGTTTAAACAATTTATATATAATAAATGACAATATTTAATAATATATGTACCCCTTCATGGATCACTGCCTTGTCACGGCGAAGGGGCTTGCGTAGCACAATGGAACTATGAGCTATGCCATGCAGGGCCACCCAAGATGGACAAGTCATAGCAGAGAGTTCTGACAAAATGTGATCCACTGGAGAAGGCAATGACAACCCATTCCAGTATCTTTGCCATGAAAACCCCATGGACAGTACCAAAAGGAAAAAAGATATGATGCTGGAAGATGAGCCTCTCAGGTCAGAAGGTGTCCAATATGCTACTGGGGAAGAGCAGAAGGCTAGTACTACTAGTGCCAGAAAGAGTGAAGCGACTGGGCCAAAGCCAAAAGGACGTTTTGCTGTAGATGCATCTGGTGGTGAAAGGAAAGTCCGATGCTGTAAAGATTTTTTCTCCTTAGGAACCTGGAATGTAAGATCCATGAATCAAGGCAAGCTGGACGTCGTCAAACGAGATGACAAGACTGAACATTGACATCTTAGGAATCAGCAAACTAAAATGGACAGGAATGGGTGAATTTAATTCAGATGACCATCAGGTATACTACTGCAGAAAAGAATCCCTCAGAAGAAATGGAGTAGTCTTCATAATTAATAAAAGAGTAGGAAAAGCAATACTGGGATACAATCCCCAAAATGACAGAATGATCTCAGTTCAAATCCAAGGCAAACCATTCAATATCACAGTAATCCAAGTCTATGCCCCAACCACTGGTACTGAAGAGGATGAAATTGACCGGTTCTATGAAGCCCTACAGCACCTTATAGAATTAACACCAAAAAATGATGTCCTAATCATCATGGGGGATTGGAATGCTAAAGTAGGAAGCCAAAAGATAACTGGAATAACAGGCAAGTTTGGTCTTGGAGTACAAAATGAAGTAGGGCACAGGCTGATAGAATTTTGTCAAGCGAATATGATGGTCATAGCAAACACACTTTTCCAGTAACCCAAGAGACGACTCTACACATGGGCATCACCAGACGGTCAACATAGAAATCAGATTGACTATGTGCTCTGCAGCCAAAGACGGAGAAGCTCTATACAGTCAGTAAAAAGAAGATCAGGAGCTGACTGTGGCTCAGATCATGAGCTTCTCATTGCAAAATTTAGGCTTAAATTGAAGAAAGTAGGGAAAAGCACTAGGCCACTCAGGTATGAAATAAATCATATTCCTGATGAATATATAGTAGAGGTGACAAATAGATTTAAGGAATTAGATCTGATAGACAGAGTGCCTGAAGAACTATGGATAGAAGTTCGCAACATTGTACAAGAGGTAGCAATTAAAACCATCCCAAAGAAAAAGAAATGCAAGAAAGCAAAATGGCTGTCTGAGGAAGCTTTGCAAATAGCTGAGGAAAGAGTGGAAGTGAAAAGCAAGGGAGAAAGAGATACACCCAATTGAATGCAGAATTACAGAGAATAGCTAGAGGAGATAATGCCTTCTTAAATGAACAATGCAAAGAAATAGAAGAAAACAATAGAATAGGGAGGACCAGACATCTCTTCAAGAAAATTGGAGATATGAAGGGAATGTTTCTTGCAAAGATGGGCATGATAAAGGACCAAAATGGCAGGGACCTAACAGAGGCAACAGAGATTAAGAAGAGGCAGCAAAATTACACAGAAGAACTATACAAGAACGAGCTTAACGTCCCTGATAACCATGATGGGGCGGTCACTGACCACGAGCCAGACACCCTAGAATGAGAAGCCCAATGGGCCTTAGGAAATCTGAGCAACAACAAAGCTAGTGGAGGTGACAGTATTCCAGCTGAGCTATTCAAAATCTTAAAAGATGATGCAGTAAAAGTGCTACACTCAATTTTCCAGCAAATTTGGAAAACTCAACAGTGGCCACAGGATTGGAAAAGGTCAGTTTACATTCCAATTCCAAAGAAGGGCAATGCCAAAGAATGTTCAAACTATCACACCATTGCACTCATTTCACATGCTAGTTATGCTTAAAATCCTACAAGCTAGGCTCCAGCAGTATGTGGATCGAGAACTACCAGAAGTAAAGGCAGGATTTCAAGGAGGCAGAGGAACTAGAGATCAAATTGCCAACATACGTTGGATCATGGAGAAAGCTAGGGAGTTGCAGAAAAAACATCTACTTCTGCTTCATTGACTATGCTAAAACCTTTGATTGTGTGGATCACAACAAATTGTGGCAAGTTCTTAAAGAGATGGGACTACCAGACCATCTTATTTGTCTCTTGAGAAACCTATATGCCGGTCAAGAAGCAACAGTGAGAACTGGACATGGAACCACTGATTGGTTCAAAATTGGGAAAGGAGTCCGGCAAGGCTGTATACTGTCACACTGCCTATTTAACTTATATGCAGAGCACATCATGAGAAAGGCAGGGCTAGATGAAACAAAAGTTGGAATTAAGATTGCTGGGAAAAATATCAACAACCTCAGATATGCAGATGATACCACTCTAATGGAAGAAACGAAGAGGAACTAAAGAGCTTTGATGCAGGTGAAGAAGGAGAGTCAAAAGTTGGCTTGCAACTCAACATTAAGAAAACTAAGATCATGGTATCTGGCCCTCTCAAATCCTGGCAAATAGATGGGGAAGAAATGGAGGTAGTGAAAGATTTTATTTTTCTGGGCTCCAAGATCACTACAGATGGGGACTGCAGCCAAGAAATTAAAAGATCTTGCTCCTGGGGAGGAAGGCTATGGCAAATCTAGACAGCATTCTAAAAAGCAGAGACATCACCCTGCCAACAAAAGTGTATATAGTCAAGGCTATGGTTTTCCCAGTTGCAATGTATGGCTGTGAAAGTTGCACCATAAGGAAGGCTGAATGCCAAAGAATTGAGGCCTTAGAACTATGGTGCTGGAGAAGACTCCTGTGAGTCCCTTGGACTGCAAGACGATCAAACAGGTCAGTCCTAGAGGAGATCAACCCTAACTGCTCTTTAGAAGGCCAGATCCTGAAAATGAAACTCAAATAATTTGGCCACCTAATTAGAAGGAAGGACTCACTGGAGAAGAGCCTAATGCTGGGAAAGATTGAGGGCAAAAGAAGTACGGGACGACAAACAATGAGGTGGCTGGATGGAGTCACTGAAGCAGTAGCCGTGAGCTTAAATGGACTCCAGAGGATGGCAGAGGACAGGAAGGCCTGGAGGAACATTGTCCATGGGGTTGCAATGGGTCGGACATGACTTCGCAACTAACAACAAAAATATATGTAAGACCTGTCTCACAACAATGATTCTGGATGGTGAGCAAAGATTAAAACCAACAGCTGCAAATGATAAACCATGATGTCTGAAATATATAATACATACCACTCAACAGTATTGCTCACCTAATGGCCTAGCCTAAATTCCTAGGAAAACAACTGGGTCTTCAGAATCATACAAAAGGGTCAGAGCATCCAGATCTCTGTTCAATGATGTTCTGTAAGGCCAGGTGCTGCCACTGAGAAGGCATGACTCCTGAGTCCAACAAGACATTATTGTTTAGTGGAGGGAATGTGGAAATGTCATCTCTTCTAGTTCTGGTGAGGTAAATGGAAGCAATGGGAAAAAGGACGTTCCACAAGTATCCTGGTCCTATGCTGTGTAAGGCTTTATAAGGAATAATCAGCACCTTGAATTATCCCTAGAAAACTATTGGGAGCCAGGGCTATTTGAGGAGTAATGATGTTATATGAGAGTAGTGAGAAGTTCCAAAAACTGCCTGTACCAGTTATAGCTTCCACATGCTCTTCAAAGGCATCCCCAAGTAAAGTGGCTTATAATAATCCAAGTAGTTAGTAAGTAAGTAATGCATGAGCAAGGAATCCAGAAGTGGGCCCAGTTGGTGGGACAAAACAAACCTGCTAAAAGACCTGCCTTAAGCAATTGCTGTCTTTGGCCAAGAGCCATGAGTCCAGGAGGACCTCCAAATTGTGTATGATCTCTGACTGGAAAAGTATACTCCAGGCAGAATTGAAAGTGAAAGATCTTCTGAACCCGGAATGGATCTTAAATCTCACAGGCATTCAGTTTTGCCAGGATTGAGCAAAACAGACTCTCAGAGGTCCAGACACTGAGAAATAAGAGGAATCTTATTTTAACAAAAGCTTTTGTTGACAGAGGCCTTATTAGTTAGTTCAGATCGTATCTGCTATGTCAACCTGCATCTCTACCAAAGTATATTTCTTTCCAAAAGAGTAACTACTTAGTCTTCTATATTTTTTATTTGTCTGGCATATTCTCTGTGTCTTGCATTGATTTGTGACTGTAAACTGAACTATCAGGAATCTATTCATAGAAGTGTTGTAATTATAGTTTCAGAAGAACTGGAAGTGTCTGGTTTTAATGTTTATGAACTTGTTTTACTTTGAGGTTGGACCTGAAGGAAGTAATGTCACAAGGCTTTGGGCTGTCAGGAAATTAAAAGAGATCTTGAGGTCACAAAACCCTTCATTTTATAGAGTTCTTTTCCCTTTTTCACAGCATCATCAAAGATAGGAATATCTCTGTTTCACTATTAACCATGCAAGACTAATTCTATAGCTGTCAGCGGGTATAGAGAAAGAAACCAGTTCTCACTTCATAGCTTCTGGCAGTAGGAAGCAATAGCTTGATTTATTATATCTAAAAGCATTCCTAGGTTAACTGTTTCTCTTTCTGCAAAGTAAGTCATCTTATAAAATAAGAGTACTTATTTGACTTGTATGTATGTGGTGTATCTAGTTTCAAAACCCTTCTCCCTCTTTAGTGTAGAACCCCAGTCTGGGGTTCACTATACCTTGGGGGACAGATAGACGGCAGAGCGGCAAGAGCAGCATGGAGAGCTGAGCGAGTGGCAGGCGCGACTATGGCAGCTGCAACGACCATGTGTGCATCGGTCACCCGGCCTGTATCTGGTGGTCTGGTGGAATTCACATTTGTCGGGCAGCTGGGAGCTGACCCAACCGCCAGCTAAGCATGTCAGCAATCGGTGGGGAGTGCTGCCACAGCTGACAAAAGATCCAGACGCCGCTCCTCCAGTGTCTTGCATGGCGGTCACCCAGCATTTCTGGGGCCATGGGACATTAACCAGATGGTGGTTACAATGTGGGGGCATGTTTGGCCAGCTGGAGGGTGTGCACCTTTGCTGATAAAGCGCGTGGGAGGGCAGAAACTCTCAGCACTGACTTTACAACAGACTTTGTTCACACGCATCACACTCATTGAGTACCGAGGCTCCAGCCTGATTAAAAGTTTTGTTGGCTTGATGGTTCCTGAGCATGATTGCTTCAGTTCTACCCAGGTCTGGCTTTGGACCTTTGAGATTTAGTGTTAACCATGGGTATTAATCCCTCAATTGGCAGAACACTGCTGGCTCGGATCTTCGCCACCAGACCTATCTGTGCCAAATAGTTCTGTTCTTCACTTTGATTATCAGGATATCCATCTTCTTTCTTCAGAAAGAAACTTCAATAAATTTGTCTCAGCCAGGAATGTAATATTCTTGCAGCAGCTAAAACCGCCTATATTCATCAGGGTTTATGGGTATTTTTCTTCCTGTCTTCCCCAGACTTTTAATTTCAACTCTCATTATTCTGGCCAACACATCAAACCCTTTTCACTTTCTCTCGCTAATGGGAAAGTTTCTGAAAAAGCATAATTGCTCCAACTCCTTTGTTTTCCAGTGCTTACTATTCAGAGTACAAAATCAGTGTGCATGTCCTGAAGTTCACATGTTAGAATGGCAGACAATGTTTCTATTTTCTCATTCTGTCACAAGAAGTTCAAGTATAATGATGATGATGATGATGATGATGATGATGATGATAATGTTCTAAATAATAATAATAAGATGGGAACCATCAAGAAAGAAATGGAAGGTTTAATACTCGCTGCTCAGGAACAAGCACTACAAACGAATGCCATGAAAGCAAAGATACAAAAATCCACCGACAATCCAAACTGCCAATTTTGCAACAACAAAGTTGAAACTGTTTCACATTTAATATGAAACTGATTACAAAGCTAGACACGACCGAGTTGCTAAATTAATCCACTGGTCATTGATGTAAAAAATACGACTTTACTATATCCAAAAAGTCATGGGAACATAAAGTGGAAAAAGTTATAGAAAATGAGAAGGTGAAGATCTTGTGGGACTTTCGAATACAGATGGATCATCACTTGGAACACAACACGCCAGATATCTCAGTTGTTGAAAACCAAAACGTACAATTTATTGATATTGCGGTACCAGGAGATGCCAGAGTCGAAGAAAAAGAACTGGAAAAAATCATGAAATATCACGACCTGGCCATCGAAACTACATGGCTATGGATGAAACATGTAACAGTGATACCCATTGTGATTGGGGCACTTAATACCATGTCCAAGAATTTTAAAAGATACATCAGCAAATTGGAGCTTCCTGCAATAACACCAGTAGAACTACAAAAAACTGTGCTACTTGGGACATCACATATCTTAAGAAGATACTTGGTTGATACCTAGGACACTGGTAGCAACCCGTATCAACCATTAGCACCAGTCAATGAATGGTTTTTGTGATGCATTTTTGAATGTTCAGTTGACTGAATTTCATATTTAATGAATAAAGATAATAACAGCCAACCTGAAGTGTTATTAGATAGACATTACTTGAAATTTCTAAACATTTCTCAGCAAATATTAAATGTATTTATAAAATAGCCTTTTCTAATCCAGGGACATGCATCATAAAGTTGCTAAATTGTTAAAGTAGTTGAGAAGCACTGATGAGATGATGAATAATTGCATTTAAAATGTTTATATATCAAGGTTCTACTAATAACTTATAAAGGAAATTGTACATGGAAGAAAAATTGCAAGGGAGTACTTTAAAAAATAACCGTTGATAGAGGTATGCAATACTTAAAAGTGTTAGTTAATTACATGCACCTGAGTTAGACTGAATTACATGTCTAGGGGTGACATGATAGGAGTGTTCCAATATCTAAGGACTGCCATAAAGAAGAGGTGGTCAACCTATTCTCCAAAGCACCTGAAGGCAGGACAAGAAGCAATGGATAGAAACTAATAAAGGAGAGAATCAACCTAGAACCAAGGAGAAATTTCCTAACAGTGAGAAAAATTAACCAGTATACGGCTTGCTTTCATCACTGGAGGTTTTCAAGAAGATCTTGGACAGCCATTTGTCTGAAATGCTATAGGATTTCCTACTTAAGCAGGGGGTTAGACTAAAAGACCTACAAGGTCCCTTCTAACTCTGTTATTTTGTTATTCTGTTCTATTATCTGATTTACTTCTATGATTATCTATGATCATTGTGGCCATTAACGAGTGGCAAGGGAAGATAGCGCTTGTTATCCCTCATAATAAGAAAGAAGGCTGATTTAAGGTATGGAATTAATCCCAATGTTATTTACAATATCTAACAATGAATAATGGATAAGATTGCATTTTGAGATATCTTATTAAGATAAATTAGTATTTCTGAATGAAAACATGTTGGCTGAAGCATAGTTATTAAAACAAAGGTTCTTTTAAGAGCTGAAGAAAACATAAAATTAATATTTAATATTTCAAAAATGCTTATTAACATGGCAAGGTATGATGTATATAAATAGAAAAGTTAAACTGCCTTAGAATATAGGATGCATTCCTTAGCATATAGGATGTATAGGATATAGGAAATGTGTATGTGTATGATTACTCTACTTTCTGTTCTAGATTTTAATTTAGATTAAAATGTGAGGGACTGTGATAATTTACAGCAAGAGAACAAGAGAGAAGATAGTTTTTTGAATAATAATATCTCCTTTAGCCTGAACTATGAACTCTAGAATATTTATACTATCTACATTTATAGTTTACGTATTAAACAATTACATACATTTCTGCTGTAGCTGGCCAGTTAGTAAATGGGCAGTTGAAGTCCTAGATGACAGCTTCAAAGTGGGTTGAAGTAATCAGACGGATATAGTTCTATTTGAAACCCCAGGGGCTGCTGAAAGTAAAGGATTATCCTTGCCACCTGTAGTATTTTGTTCCATCTTGTAATCTCGTACAAGAAGAAAAGGTTTTAAAAAAACCTTTTGTATTAACTCATATTTTCAACTTTTATACAGTATTATGTTTTCTAGAAATGTCTGTCTTAAAGGTTCAAAAAAATATAAGACAGGGTCTTATTTTCAGGGAAATTCGGTAATTACATTATTAATACAACAGAGCCCTCCCACTAAAGAACAGAAAACCATGTTTTGCCAATTTCCCCTTCCCATTGTAGTCCGTATAAGGTCCCCAAAACTTTTTTGCAGAATGCCCTTACCATCTTAGAACAATTTTCAAGGGGACACAGAGGAAATGGGGAAATATTATAATAATACCTCCTTTTTCTCTTGCAAGTCTTTGCTCACTCCACAGTCCTTATATTGTGATGCAAAGACAGTATGGGCTCAAGCATTAGTATTTCTTCCGTGAAGTGTTCTTTTACTTCTGTCGTTACGCTTTTGTAATTGAAGCCACAGAGGTACTCTGTAATCTTTCAGCACGTCTTTGTTCATCAATATTTTATAATAGTTAACAATAATCTCTCTTTGCCACACATCTGGGAATGCTTTCGCCAGATAGGCTGCCTTGTAAGCTGTAGAGTCAGAACAAATCTTCATCAATTTTGTAAGTAGAGAAACATTATTTTTCTTTAAAGCTTTGTGAAACTAGCCAGGAAACTTCTTAGGGATTGCTCTTTAAAGGCTCTTTTAGTCTGGCTTTGTCCTCTAGCAACAAGCCCCTTTTTGATTTAAATTTTTAAAGGTGTTCATTCTTGCGAAATATCTTAAAATTGCAACAATTTTTTATGGTCTTGTTTAATCCATAGACATATATTCTTTCTGCCAAGTGCAGTTTTGTAGTTTGCAAAATAAGTCTTATCAAAGTTTTTTTTTCTTCCTATACCAGGCTGAGAACTCTTTTTTAGTCTAATGGTTAAGGCCCTGGACTAGAAATGGAGAAATCTGAGCTTAGTCCTGCTTTAGTGTTGAGTCCAAGTGGGTGATTTTGGACCAGTCGCTTTCTTTTAGCATTATGAAGAAGGCAAGGAGAATCTACTTCTTAAAATGCTGCCAAGAAACTATGTCTGTTTAATTGCCAGGAGTCAGGTCTAACCTGAAGGCGCTTGCGTACACTCACACATGAATATAAACAAATAAATGTCTATGGAGATTTTCAGTCACCCAAGTCATGGTTGTCCCAAAGGTGCTTTTTTTCAAGAGGCAACTGGACTTTCTGATTTTTCTTTGTAGATGTTTCGCTTCTCATCCAAGAAGCTTCTTCAGCTCTGACTGGATGCAGGCGAGTGGAAGGATTTTATGCAAGGAGTGTAAATCCTTCCATTCCCCACCTCCAGTCAAAGCTGAAGAAGTTTTGGATAAGAAGTGAAACATCTTCAAAGAAAACCAGAAAATCCAGTTGCATCTTTGGGACAAATGAATATAAGTTATTTTTTTAAAAAAATAACAGGTGTTACAAAACCAGGATAGTGTTGGTTGATATTTGGCTGATAATTGACTCGCAGTTTTAAAAATTGCTGTGCCTGATGAATATGGTATTGAGGGCTCCAAGTGTGATGATGGTTTGTGGTAATTTAAGTCAAACATGGAAGCTTCATTATCTGGAGTGGTTTGATAATTCATAGCTTTGTTATGACTATATAAAAATTGTTTATGATGTCAGGCCTAACATAAAATAGCAGGTCATGCTATGGAACTGATATAGATTTGGAGAGCCAGCAATAGTTGCAATGTCATGAACAGATTAATGTTGAAACCTAGGCTGTTTTGCTTTCTCTGTATTGGACTTAATTCAGTAGTCTGTTTGGTGAGACAGCTAAATCCAGACATTTTCTAAAGGTCTGGGTAGATTATCTTCCATTGGTCCATCTGTTGCTCAGGATTTAAACTGGCATAAGGATATGATTCTGATTTTAAGCAATGCCACTCAAAAATGTTCTGAGCAGAATTACCTGACACTCTGAAGAGTTAAAGTCACTGAAGTGATTGATGGATAATTATAGCATAAATGATGTAAACCTCAAATGCATGATCTAACCATGCTAACTCTAACCCTAACTAGGACAGCTAATGAAACTATGCACTTATGTATGTGCACAATGCATAAACAGCTAGGGACAACTTCGAAGTAGCTATGCAGCCCTTTCAAAGGACAAAGATGCTTTAATGTTTCAGAATAGATGCTTTGTTTGTATTTATGTGCTTTACACCACATTTCGGAACACTGCATAACTTTAATAACAAGCAAATTTGTATTTCTTTCCTCTCACATCTGGATTTTAGCTAGCAAACCTATTTCTGATCAGGATAATATAAATCTAGTGGATGCAATGCTTCAATTTTCAGTGACCTGTTATAACCAAATTTGCAGTGCATTCAGGTTTTCTTAGTTGTATGCTACCCTGCCTTGTAGTAAATACTTTTGCTTGGGATTTTCAATCAAAATGAATAAAGAGTAGTCAATAAGAACCAGAGGGTAAAAGACAAGAGATCACAAGGAAAATCAGTGACCCAATGCAGGAAACAAGAACCAAAAAATGCAACTAATTTGCATACACAGAACACAGATTGTGGGTGTAAGACCAGATGACTACTGGGAATAGATATGTATAACTGCTGAACTCCAAGTTCCCCAATACTTTTTTTTATAATTAGCCTTTCTCCTTAGATACTTTCTTTTTCTACCCCTAGATTGGATCCTGAGGTTCTGAATACACGTAGCTTCATATGTATGCATACGGCTTCACTTTTTGTCAATTTGGAGGCATTCCAGTTTCTTCCAATTTCAAGATATTGTGTCACAGTTGGAAGTTTCTCCTTTTCTTCAGGTCTATGAAATGGTGCCATTTCCTCCTCTGCCAGTTGTCAATCCTCAGAGGAGAAATCAAATTGATCTTTGCCAGAGATGGATGTAGCGGTATGCATTGTCTTTATTAGTTTTAATAGATATTTTTCAGCTTGTTTAAACAGAAGATCTAGACAAGCTACTTAGAAATAGAATTGACCTATTATCTAGTTGTTTGCCCATCAATCTTATGCAAAATATCTAGGTGGATTAAGAACTTAGCTTTTTATTTCAGAGAGGGTATGGTCAGTGTTGTTTTGGGGAAAACAGTAATATGATTAACAACAAAAACAACTCTAAACCACTAACACGATTACTGTTCATTCAGAAGAGCAATTATGATGTTGAGCTAAAGTGGGAAGTTCTAAGATTTGGATAGAAAAAACATGCAGTGTTTGTGAATACATATGTTTGCAAGATACCTGAGCTGCTTTGAATGGTAGGGATTGGGAGAGCTGTTCTATGGTGATTGTCTTTCTTTCATAGAAGTCAATTCCACTCAATATTGATGGTCGGGGAGAGATTGTTCCCTTGTGGGTACCTACCTTCTACTCCCTCTTCCAACCTTTTGTGTATCTAAATTTATATATTTATATTAAATAGATAAAAATTCCTTTCTCGGTCTTATGGGTGGTCTGTGTCCCCTATCAGAGGCTTGCAAGTTTGAGGATTCTTCCCAGAATCTTAATTGTTCCTAGCATTGCACTCTTCTGGACAGAAAACTTCTGATGTTGTTTCTGAGATCTGTTGGAGCTGTCTCTCCCAGTTTAGAATTCTCATCCTACCACTACTGGCCTTTTGTTTCCAATCTGCCCATTTCATTGTCAAGAGATTCTGGGCAGCTTACAACAATACAAAAGTGTAATATAAAACAATAAGAACATTAAAAATATTCAATTTAAGAATTAAAACATTAAAATAAACCAAGATAAACTAGATAAAAATGGACCAATGCATAAACACTATGTGGGTGGGATTTTCTCCTAATGATATTGCTGGATGCATTAATCTTCTGATTTGTAGTTTAGAATCACCAGTATAATCATGATACCCAATTATATCTCTTGACCTCAAGCTAATCAAGTGCCTCTGTTGAGATTCTGTCCCACTGCCTGAAAGCCCTATGAGGAATTGACCAACTCAATCCTACCGAGTGGTGGTGGTGTTTGGGACACCCAGATGTGGAGATATCCCACTTCTGACCTTGGGTTAAAATTCCCTGTTCAAGAGAGGTGTGCAATGAGGGGATCTTCCTGGAGCCACAGCTCCTGCTCATTGGTGCACCAGTTGCATCCTTTCTTTCAATACAAGACTTTTGAGACAGTCATTGTGCCTTGATCATCTCATGGCTTGATTATAGGAAACTGCCCTGGGCTATCCTTGAAGCTTCAGTTGGTCCATAATGCAGCTGTAACAGGCAGTGATGGGTGTTCCTCAGCACGCCGTGTAACAACTCTGTTTCATGAACTGCTCTATCAAAATGGAACTTCAGCATTATACAATGTCAAGAGTCATTGCAAGCAAGCCAGTATCTCAATGAACAACTGGAAAAATTCCCAATGTCATCACTATGTTCGCTCACATAAAGAGAAAATAACTATGTTCCTTTCAACAAGTATAAACCTAAGTCTCGTATGTCCTGTTTCCATGTAGCTATTGTGATTCTTGAAGAATCCTGATGAGAAGCTTTTCTTGCTTTGACTTTCTAGTCACCACTGAGATCATTCAATATTCTGTTCCCTGCAGGACATCAGTGTCACCAATCACAGCCTTGGGAAGGTGACTCAGCAGCCATTCTGGCTAAAGTATAAAACCTGATAACCCTTACTTGCTTCTACCCACATGATATTGTTTTGATATCATTAGTGAGCTGCAAAGAATCTACAGTATATTTATACCCTGGAGGCAATAAAATGACTGGTGAAATAGGGAGTTTCTCAAATACTTTTAAATGGTTTCTACTCTGGAACTGCTATAGGATTTTTAAGTTTCCCAGTTGAATTAGAACATCAATGTTTTTCAAATTTAGATTAGATTTAGATTGATAAGATTGAGATTTTTACTCTACATGTGTTGGAGTATAGGAATAGGTTTCTCTCATAAAGAGTGGACATCTGTGAAGCATATTTCTGCATTTTTTGCTAGTGGGATATCTGAAAAATGACGTGAAATTTCATCTTGATTTTAATACGTTTTTTGAGACATACTTTGTACTGTTTTCAAGTGATATTCTTACAAATATGATGGACTTCTACAATCTTCAGAAATACAACCAAGTGTATGTCCTTGGCCACCACCTTTTTGAAAATACCAAGAGGTTTAAAAGGAGTTGAAGGAAATAGATGAAGTTTCAGGCTTATCTAAACCCAGTGATTTGAAATGTAAAACCCATTAGGATGTTGCTAGACAGGAAGGAAACAATATCTGTAATTTATCACAATAATGTATGTGTTAGAATACTGTTCTAATACACAGAGATTTTATTTGCAAGGTCAGAAAACCACAGTAATGAGGTCAGTGTTAAATAAAATGGAAAGGCTTGGGTTAAAGTTAACAAAGAGTCTGTAACAAGTAAGCTGAGATAAATGCAAGTGCACACATTTAGCGTAGCTTCTGAATTATGCCTTATACAGCAAATTCAGCTGCTGCAACATCTTCCTATGTTCATTTCAGAATTAATGGCAGTGTACCCAGGAAGGATCAGGAATGGAACTAGCTATCATAGTGTACTTTGATGTTTCCATTTGCTTAATAGCTGACACAACGTCTAATTGACGATAATATTTATTTGAGTACATTTTAGGTTCAATATGCCCATACCAAGAAATGAAAATGAGGATCCCTTCAATCAATGAGCATTAGTATTTGTCATAACACTGAACATCTCGACAGCATCTCAGAGCCAATCTACCAATTATAATATTTATAACTGGTGACCAATATCGCTGTTTGAACTGTTTCTTTTATTTAATTCCTCCAAGAATAAAAATAGTTTCAGTCACATCAGACATAAACAATAAAGATAAGGGGAGGGGAGAGGTAGAGTTTAGGTTTCCTGCTCCGTTGAATAATTTGACCTGCAGGCTTAGATGTAAGTAATGATTGAAAGCAGTATAAATCCTTGAATGATGTCAACAGTAGGTTGGGTGTTTTTTAATTAGATATGAAAAACAAAATATAACAAGAAACTTTCTTTAAAGCAAAGCAAAAGAACTTTACCGATTTGAAAAAGATAAAGACAGGCTAACAATGACAGATCGTGAAATTACTTCCACCAGTTGGATATATTGGGGACAAAATTTAGAATAGTGCTTTGTAGTTAAACAAATTCAGTTTATTTTGCATGAAACAGAATATATTATTATATGATTTAATGCAACAAACTGGGTGGCTTTTTATGTAGGAATAAAGGATATGAGATGAATCAGATCTCTTTATGGACTGGGATGTTGAGATGTATCACTTTTATCTAAAACTTCTACTCTTCGCTGATATCTATAATTTCCAAAAGATTTTTATTGGATTATTTTACTCAGGGTATATATAATAGAAGTTCAACTGAGAAATTCAGTCAGTAAGTGATAGCTGTCAAATATAGCAGTATACAGTAGTTAGCTATACTTGTATAGATTTAGCTGTATTCTAGAGTCACTTTGATACTTATTTTGCTTTGCTTCTGTTGCTTTGCATATACACTGAGAGTGTCTGCACTGGAGACATATTCCTTGTGTGTCTCAATCACACGGTCAATAAAGAATATTCCCCTTCCCTTCCCTTCCCTCCCCTCCCATTCCAGTCCGTTCCCTTCCAGACTTTCTTTCCTTG
This sequence comes from Arizona elegans, assembly GCA_022577455.1. Lineage (NCBI taxonomy): Eukaryota > Metazoa > Chordata > Lepidosauria > Squamata > Colubridae > Arizona > Arizona elegans. The sequence goes on from JAKOOJ010000001.1 coordinate 240,807,899, forward strand.
CATCTGAAGCCTATTCCCTCTCCCCACAATTTTGTACAGTAATTTCTGCAATTAAAGCTTTTCTTCTTCTCTCTATGCTTCCGTCTGAAGTTATTTCTCTGCTTCATTTATGCTTTGCCAATGTAAATTGTGCAAATTGTCTCTCATTCATCATCAAGAGGTTATCTGCTTCCTTGAGTAAATATCAACTAAAGAATTGTAAGATCATATTTGCCTCCATTGCCCATGGAAACCTTTTAAAAAATATTTTCCCCCATGCCCATTGTTTTATTTAAATTATTACTGTTTGACTTTAATTCACAAATTATTAAATATTAAATCCTGCTCTGTTATGTTGGTGCAGGCTAGAGCACTGGCCACCTATTATATCGTAGCCTGTGAGGTGGAATCTGAAGTATGTAAGTTATCCAATTATCTAAGTCAACTCATACCTAATTTAATTAGGTACTTTGTGTTTTTAATATGTCCCAGGAGTATTACGACTCATAAAATTAAGTTGACTTCTGTTTATAGCAAACTGTTTCATTTTTAACTGACTGGAACTTACATTTAAAAAACATACAAATAATATGTTGAATGATAAGATGCCACTATTTTTTGAGATATTAAGGGAAAGAACTGGCTCTTTGTGGAGGTGATTATTTTATCCTTTGTTGTCATAGTCCTTCGACTGAAAGGCATCTGAAGTGATTTAGTTAATTTAACAACACTGGCATCACATCACATTTGGCACATTAAGACAGAGGACAGAGGGCTGTTTGGTGCTACTTTAGTCATTAATGACAAATGCCATTTCTCCCAAAAAGGAACAGATCTCTGAATTATTAAACATCTGGATCAGCAACTCAGTTGGGAATTTTCTTGGGTCGTGAAAGTTAACAGGTTGTCAGGGAGATAGGAATAATGCAATTCCATGCTTATGTTGATTGTAAAAAGACTTCATGTTTCTTTTTTTATTTTTTCTTTTGATTGTCCGCAAAGTGAGCTTGGTTAATGGAACGAAAATAAATTTAATTTAGTTTTGATTTTCTATAGACTTGATATGCAATAATAATTTATAATAGCTTGTTTGAATTTATTTTAGTACTTTAAGTTATCATGTATAAAATTTAATTTGGGATGAAAAAAATCAGCCATTTCACGTTAACACTTTTCAAATATTTATCCGTTACTTTTGAATTTTTAAAAACAATTTAAAATAATATTGTAATATACTTTTTATTGGAAAACTACACTGCTCAAAAAAACTACTGTATGTAAAGAACAAAGTAAGTAATAAGGCTATTTCATTCATTCAGATCTCGGATGTCTTCTGCTTGTGTTCCCTTTATTTTTCTGAGCAGTATATATTACTAGGTTAGAAGAAATATGAAACTAAAGAATATGTTCCAGATCAGGTGTAGTTCTTGAAATGTAGGTAGTCCCCAACATATCATTGGTTATTTAACAGCTGTTTGAAATTACAATGGACTTCAAAAAAAAAGCTACTTATTAACCATTCTTGAAGTTACGACTGCTGTCTTCACATGGTCATTTTAGGAGCTTGGCAACCAACTTTATTTATAACCAGCATTCTGTGATCACACGATCCTGATTTGTGATTTTTTTTCTGGCGTTTTTTGCTGGATTAGATTGGTTTAGTGAGCATGTGTTTCACTTAACAACTATGTGGTTCACTTAACTATGACTTTATGGCCATCATAAAAACAGTTGCAAAATAGAATCCAGTCATCTGGTATACTAATAGCTGCAATTTTGATCATAAGTAAAGGACTACCTGTAAAATGTGTTTGTCTTCAAATGAAAAATCAAATTTCACTTCTTTCCTAACTTTAATGATATCTGTTTCTAATATTTGTAATGAATAAAATAAACATTGCTTTCAAGAAGTAAAATCCAAGACATTCTCAGATATTTTGTAGTATCCATATCCCATTAATGTTAAAAACATAGTATCCTTTAAAGAAGGAATAAAATTCCTGATTAATTAAAAAATAACTATTTGGCAAAAAAAGAAAAGCAACCTTTCCTTTCCCCTTCTTTCAAAACCCTGTTCAAAACCTGTGTCTTCTTGAAGTTTTTTAATCTTTGCTTTTAAATAGTAAACTTATAGATAGCCATAGATCATAGATGGCCTCTTTGACCCTTCTTTCAAACGAGTGAGGAGGATTTTTTACCAACACAACATACATGCATACTTTAAATCCAAGAATACACTAAAGTAAAAGCTTGTCCATCCCAAGGAAAAAACACTCAGACACAAACTGACAATGTGGTATGTGTAGTATAATGCCGTGAGACGTGCAGATCTGTACACTGGAGAAACAAAACAACCACTTCACAAACATATGGTCAACATAGGAGAACAGAACCTTCAGGACAAGGTTCAGCAGTCCATCTGCATTTGAAAGACAGGCCACTTTTTTTGAAGACACCAAAGTCCACCTTCTAGACAGAGAAGACGTCTGGTTGGAAAGAGGGGTCAAAAAGGCCAACTACATTAAAAATTGAATAGCCCTCTCTCAGCAGAGAGGGAGGGATACAACTCCCCCATCTCCTGTTTACAACAGAGTCCTTTCAGCCATTCCAAGAAAATTCCACATCCATTTTTACTATTCAGATGACCCTGAGGGCACAGATAACCTTCAAGTGACCTTAACAATTTTCAGAGAGAGTATTAACAACAAGATGCCTGCAAGGAATACAAATCCTTCCATTCTCCACCATTCAGTCAGAACTGAAGAAGCTTGAATGAGCAGTGAAATGTCTTTAAGAAAAACGAAGAAGTACAGTTGGTTTTTGAAAAAGTATTTTTGGGACTGTTGCTAGATTGTTTTTCTGTCCAATTCCACAGTAGTGTGATAGTACTATAAGGCTGTTAACTATAGAATGAGACTAAAGATTGTTTGGTGACAATCTTCAAAACTTCGTAGCATTAAACGGTACAGCTCCAAGGTCCTCCTTCATCATGCTGTCAGTTATTGCTTGTCAACCTATAAATATGTCGACAAATACAGGCAATGAGTTATTTGATGTGTTTTGGGGTTTTTTATGCTGGCCATGGCTGCACTAACAGAACTGATATGGAGAAAGACATTGGCATAGAATGATAACCTTTTTGAATTATATTTTTGATGAAAATGTCGAGTTTTTATAACCATTGAACACCTTTAGGAATAACATCCCAGGGAAGATTTTGATTGATGTTTCTAGTAAAAATAGTGCCCAGTGTGACATACTTCAAACATCACATTGGGAACAATAAGCAAGGACTGTCATCTTAGAATGTTGTTATTTTATTGAGGTAAAACATTAATTTTTATAGAATTTCTCATGCAAGTTGTAAATATTATCTTGATAATATATGGTTACTACTCAAGTATATCCAATTATAAAATGATGATTGAAGTTCGGGTAATGTTTGGATAAAAATTGTGATTACATTTTTTTCAATGACTTTTTCCCCAGGGAAAAACTCCACCAAGCCATTCTTGTTTGTCCCATTCTCTAATATATGCAATTGGGATCTTTTCCCATATATTGGTACATTTGAATTTATTTTTTGAACTGCAAGCTATATCATAAAGAACATGGTCTCTTAAGTAAAAATCAATCCTTATATTAGGGATAAATTATTTTTGAGCCTTAGACAATGTCCTTAAATGAAATAAAGAGTGAAAGAAAGCCAAGTCTCTAGGAAGTAAAAAAATATGAAGGGAGAAGTAGCAGGACATCAGCTTATTTGGTACACAATCTTTTTACCCCTACTTCACCTAAAACAGAGAGCACAAGTCTGAGAAGGTGGCAGAGACCTGAACCTCAAATCTGGCTAAATTTGAACTCAAGAGAATGAGTTTTTCTCATTCACAAAAAGGGAGATGCAAACAATAAATCCATTGTGGAGGAGGCTTACAATTTGTACACCTGTGGTCCCTCATAGTATCACATCGGTTCCAAACAATGGCCTACAGTGTTGCATTATAAACTTTAACAAATCTACCTAGTGTTGTTTCAGTCCATCTTCCAACTCATATAAATTGACCAAATGTCATCCAATTCTGTAGGTCATAAACCACCTACTGAGAATATCAGCAGAAGAACACATTTCACGGTATGAAATGCTTTCTAACTTTTATTCCTTTTTTAAAAGACTGCTGATTAATAGTTTTTATTAAAAGGAAGATATCAACACAAAATTGCCCGTACATACTCTATTTTCAGACAGGACACCTCTACATAGGAAATCGTCAAAACTCTTTTCCATTTTGTTTCATGTCTTCTATGCAAGGGACTGGACAGTTTGCATGTTTATGAAGAAAGGAGGAAGTTCCTAATCCTAGAACAGATAAATTTCATCATCTAGACCCAGGTATGAAGATTGAGCGGATCCAGCTCTACCCCAGAATATGCAGTAAAACCATAGAGCAGATCCTAATGTTTCAAATGTGCTATCTATGTCCATTTGCAAATAAGTCAGACATTACAGAGGCCCATGATAGCGAACCTATGGCACGCATGCCAGAGGTGGCACACAGCACCCTCTCTGATGGCACGCGAGCCATTGCCCCAGTTCAGCTCTGCTATGCATGTGCACGCTCCTCCCTCCAGCCACCTGTTTTTCGGGTCTCTGCCATGCATGTGCGGGGGCGGGGCATGTGCGGGGGGCACACGTGCATGCGCAGGGATGGGGCGCATGCAGGGAGCAGGGCACATGCACGGGGGCGCGCGCACATTGCTTTTGGGGCGCTTTGGGCACTTGGTCCAGAAAAGGTTAGCCATCACTGACATAGGCTATCAATATCTACCTCAGGAAAAGAAGAAGAGTTTGCTATCTCCAACAGGCTCTTAATTAACTTTTTCAGCAGTTCATCTTCGTGACAGAGCTGCATTGACTGACTGTGATATGGAGATGAATCAAATCCTGTATCAAGCAAGCTACAAGACGTAGAACAGCATTGCTCCATGGGGATTACAAGTAGTCCTTGACTTACGACCACAATTGAGCCCAAAATTTTGTTGTTGAAACACTTGTTAAATGAATTTTGCCCCATTTTACGACCTTTCTTGCCTAAGTTATTAAATGAATCACTGCAGTTGATAAGTTAGTAATCTGGTTGTTAAGTGAACCTGGCTTCCCCATTGACTTTGCTGGTCAGAAGGTTGAAAAAGGTGATCACATGACCTTGAGACACAGCAACGGTCATAAGTATGAACCAGTTGCCAAGCATCTGAATTTTGATCACATAGATCATGGGGGATGCTGGAAAGGTTGTACCTGTGAAAACAGTCATAAGTCACTTTTTTCAGTGCCCTTGTAACTTTGAATGGTTACTAATGAACTATTGTAAGTCGCGGACTACTGTGTGAAGTGTTCCATGTTGGCTGCCCTCAGCACATGGAGATAGGATGAGGTCATCTATGTTCCCCTTTATTAAATACTACACACTTAGCTTGAAATTAAGTAAAATCTTTCATCAAGACAGTGAAGGGAAAAATGACTGCTAATTGAGATTAGGGGGTCTTCTGAATGAGTTTCCACCCTCAGGTATATTTCTGGTATAATCTCCTGGCTATACTGTAAGGAAAATGATACATTGGTCTTATTGTGAAAGTCATCTTCTGCAATGGAGAGAGTGCATCCGACAGACTAATTTAAAAAGGAATAAAAATATCACAAATTAGGACCTCATCAATACAGTGAACAAATTATAAATAGTATCATTTTAGTATGATTTTATTTCTACTTTTCTTATATGTTCAAGTTCTTTTTCTGGCTGGTCATTTTGAAAGTGAGAAAGTGACCTCCTGCCACAGGAAGGAGCATCTGAAGCTTCTAGCCTTGCCTCTTGCCTCTTCTAGCCTACCCTTTATGAAATGCCCTGCCTCTGCTATAAGAAATGGATTTTCATAGTGCTGTTCTCTGATGAGCAATAATGTGTGCTACTTAAAAGCTTGATGGAAAGTAATTTGTCTATCATTAATTACGTCCAGTAGATAAACATATCGTAAACATTCATACCATACATAGTTCAAATGTTTTAAAAATATATGAGTAAGCAAGCAGTGCTTATTCTTAAGCATTATATGTGAAATCAAATCACAAAATACGACTTTTGATCACTGTTATAGCCTATTGTGGATCCATATTAAGAGTTTGAATCAATCTGCACGATCCTTCTCAATTACATAATAGAGTGTTAAATAACATAAAACTTTCTCATTGATGTGCCGTTTTTAATCTGCTTCGCATTTCTTGCAATTCCATCAATAAAAACTAAGATGTTATTGAAGCCTTGGCAATTAACAGATCAAGAATCCTGTGTAATTGATCAAGAGTCCCATGATGTTTGTTTGATAAAAGTCTCTAATATGAAAACTAAATCCTTCTGAATAGAATATTGCTCATCTTTTTCTATGTTGACTGAAGATTGAGATTGAAAATCTAGTAAGAGCTTTTTTTTTTTTTTTTTTTTGTATGGGCCATTCGGGCCAAAAACTGTGGTAAGTTTACTTTTCTAAATAAAAGTTCATCTTGTTTATGTTTTAGTTTATAGACTCCTGTTTTATTTAAGCAGGGATATAACTATTAATAATTCCAAAGCATAAAGCCAGGGGTGCTGTTTTCAAATCCCCTATCCCAAGAGCAGGGGGGGGGGTTGCGCGCGCATGCACAGGATGGGGTGCATAGAATTATGGGTGTGGGCATGCGCACACATGAACCTCCCCCGCCTCCCCCTCCTGGTATGCGATGGCAAAAAAGTTAGCCATCACTGCCCTATCCCATTTGCTTCCCCACTAGTGACTTTATATATAGTACCAAAATGTTTATTAGCCTAATCAAGATCTTTTCCATTCCAGGCTTCCGGTCTGGCTTCCATCGCCGCCAGACGGTCCTTTGAGACCGCCAGCCCCGTCGCCCGTAAAGAGCCGCCTTTACACCTGAAAGGCGGCTCGAAAAACTCCATTTCCGTAAGGAAACATGAGACAGAGCCGGCGAGGGCAGGTAGAGCCCTCTGCGAAGTCCTCAGAGTTCTTTTTTACCTCTGGGGTGGAAGCAGGATGAGGCTCCCTATTCTCCTCGCCGCTGCTCCGGGCTTCGGGCGAACTCTGTGCTTTGCAGAGCCAGGTGATGGGACCAGACCAACCAACGAAAACTAACAGACTTTCTGAATAAGAAGGATGAAATCTGGACCTGGGACCCTAAATTGCAAGTACTTCTAACAACCCTAAGACTGACTTTAAAAGCAAAGAAGAATGGAAGGGGGAAAAAAAGAAAGTTTAAAATGGACTGGCTGAGGCTTGAGAAGAGCTGAAAGCGAAAGTCCTTCCGTTTGACTAGTTTAATATGTTACAAAGTAACTGAGATAACAGTGCTGGCTAGAAGTGAAGAGAAAAATTCTTATTTCATGCTTCTTCCTTCTTAGAGACTTGATATTGATATTGTTTGGAGAGAAGTCTTCTTCTTTAAAGGGGAAAAAAGAAAAAAAATCTGCTTGTGTGGCAGGATGGCGTTAAAACTCACAAAGCCAGACAACCAAGCTGGGGGTGGGGGGGCTCCGCCATTCATAAACCACATGAACAAGTTTTGAGTTTGCAGGTGCAGAGGAATGGCTTTAAAGATCTAACACAATTTGTATTGGAGGAGATGGCAAGACATGATGAGATTGTGAACCAGAACCTTGAAAAATTTAGACAGGAAATTAAAGAGTTGGTTCAACAAAAGTATGATAAATTCAAGCAACATATGATAAGTTTCTTAGACGCAATGATAAAGATGGATGAAAAGTTTAATTCAGAAATAGAGTCTAATATGAAGGAAGTTGATTACAAGATTCATAATTTGGATAATAAAATACAAAGAATTGAAAATGATTTAACAATGATTCAACAAAATAGCTCAGAAGTAGAGCCAAAAATAAAGGAAGCTGACTACAAGACTTACAATGCAGATAATATAAAACAAAGGATTGAAAATGAAGTCATAATGATGCAAATCAGATGGAATTTGCGGTTAGAATTAGGGGAATACAGGAAGATAAAAGAGAAGATTTGAGAAAGATGTCTGCTGAAGTTCTGGCTGGGATTTTAAAGGTTAGTCCTGAAGAGGTATCCTGCAAGATTGATAAGGCCTACAGAGTTAATTCTTGGGTGGCAAAGCAAAGGCAACTGCCTAGTGATGTGGTGATCTACTTTACTGCTAAAGAAATAAGAAATGATATTGTGCAAAAGTCTTTTAACTCCACTCTTGAAATGCATGGAAGGAAGATTTGGATATTTAAAGAGCTACCGCCCAAGATGTTAAAAGATAGAAAGGATTTTGGATTTTTGGTGACTGAGCTAAAGAAACAAAACATCCCATTTAGGTGGGATGTTCCAGTTGGTATAATATTGAGATATCAAGGAGAAAGATATCAACTAAATACTGTTGAAAAAGCGGAGGAATTTTACTATAAGGTTTTTAAAATGGATTCAACATCTTCATGTATAACACATGAGAGGAATAAAGAAAAGCAAAATCAACAAGAGATTGAAATTCAGGCTAAGCAGATGGTGGTGGAGCTAACGGAAAAACAACAAGCTACAGAGGCCTTTGTGGACGAGCCGCTTCTGGATTCTCCTTCAGAGGTTATAGTTGGATTACCTATAAATACAAGAGAGGCGGCTTTGGATTCTAATGTGATGACTTATCAAGCTACAGACCAGCATGGAAATCAAACAGTTGATATACAACTCATAGAAAGGAAACCAGGATGGAGATCTAAGCCACAAAAAGTTAAGAAAAGAAGAAGCAAGTCCTACAAAAATAAAAATTTTTAGACTAAACAACAGTGTAATGCCAGTTACTTAAGAGACAATTGAATATATGAAAATATAGTTGAGGCAAAGTATTGGTTTATATTATCTTGAGGAGAGTGACAGATCTCTGCAGTGCTGTACTCTTGGGATGTGGAAGATGGCCTTAAATTGAGTGGATTGGAACTTTCTATTTTGGACTCTTTGACAAATGGATTACGTTTATGCTGAGCTACAAGGCAAGAGAACTATGGGATTGGGGCATGCAGAAGATCTGGTTGTTACCCTAACACGGTGGTTGGAATGAATAATCTAGATGAAAGACATTACAAAAGACACTATATGGAATACAAATATAAAGTCACTCGGGTGGTTTTTTGCTATACGAAAATACTTACTATTGATGGGGGCAGATGGTAATTGAAGATACTGAACATTCTGTTGGAACTAGAATTTGATGTTACCCTAACATGGGTGATGAAATTAACAATCCAGTTGAAAGACATCACAGAAGATATTATATGGATTACAAGCTTAAAGTCATTTGAGAATTTTATTTATATATGGAAATATTTTTTAGTGGTGTGGGCAGAAGAACAAAGATATAGAAAATATTATGTACGGTAGACCTATAGGAAAGTGGGTGGAGATAGGTTAGCTTACTGATTGTTTAGTTTAGGTAAAGGGATGTTATGTTATATTAATATACGTAAAAGATTTGAATTAAGAGATATATGCATGGGGGAGGAGGAAATGGATAGATTATGAGTTGAAATTGCTAAATTAGGATTTATTATATAATTTTACAGCTGAATGTTGCTTTGAAATGTAGTATAAGGGGGATATAATAATATTGTTAGAAAGAAAGGGTCAGCATATGGGGGGTGGAGCAAAAAGGATGGTAAAGTATTATATAATCTGTTATTAATTTGGGTTTTATTCTGGAGAAGCCACAGGGGGAGGGGAGGGGGAGGGGGTTAGGGAGGAGGGGGGAAAGGGGGGGAAATCTGTATTTGAAAAACTTTTTCAATTAAAAAAAAATCTTTTCCATTCCTTTTTTATCCCTAATGTAGTGCAATAGATAAATAAATTATAAGATATAGCTATAATATGGTTATACTGTTAATATATTAGTAAGGCAATTAGTGAAAAAGCAAATTAATTACTAATATAGCTCATTATAACAGTCCTCTAGATTTTAAAATATTATTACTATAACAATGTAGAACAGTTTTGCTAGAATGTTTTTGAAATTTTTAAATTATAATTTTGGGTATTTTTTATTTATATTGATGTTTTTAAACTGTATTTGCAAGAACAGCCATACAAATCTAATTTATAAAAAAAAGTTTTGAATTTTTATTAAATAATTTGCAGATTTGACTTAAATTTAATCCAATTTTAAATTTAATGTACAGTTAACCAGGTAAATATCTCTAATATGTCCAAAAACAAGATCTGCCTTACATTTTTTAATTATATTTAATTCTATAACAAAACAACATGATAGGACTTTCTTTATTATTCACAAGTCTCCATACAAGATCAGATAAAGAAAGATCTATTCCCACAATGGAATTTCTTCTGCTCCAAAAGATTCTCATCCCTCATGGGGTATGTGGGAAATGGAAGCAGAAGAGGGAATAACAAATTTTGTTTTTGTTGCTTTATTGTTCTGTATACTGTCTCTGGAAACTTTTATAGCAACATCACCTCCAGGTGTTTTTAGACAACAGGTCACAGAATTACTAATCACTGCAGCCCTTAGAGAAAGCAGCTATTTGGAACCTTAGCAGATACAGTCTGCTTAGTTCTGTACAAAAGGAGAATTGCTAAGTATGCTTATCCAGATGTTGCGCTCATCAGTAGAGGGTTCCTTCAGATACATCCATCTTCCGAAAGTTTTAATGAGTATTAAGAATATTTCTTTATGCTTGTTACCCTGCATTTGGAATACTTGCAGACATCAGCTAATGGCACCAAAGAAGTCTGCTTGCAAAATCCCACATTGGCAAATTCATTTTTATATTGAACTGAGCAGATGAGAGCCATTGTGGTCTAGTAATTAAAGGCACCAGCCTAGAAATCAGGAGACTGTGAGTTCTAGTCCCTCTGTGAGTTCTAGTCCTTCCTTAGATACTAAAACAGCTGGGTGACCAGGCATGTGCTTAGCCCTATGAAAAAGGCAATGGGAAATCTTGGCAAGAAAACTGCTGGGACTAGTGCAGGCATTTGCCAGGATTCAACACTGACTTCAAGGCAAAGAAAAGAAAAAAAAAAAAAAGAAAAGATTATATCAGTTTAAGGTTCCATATAGTTCCCTTCCCCAAAATGTAGGCAAAATTCTAAGAAGTATATCAACTTCACTAGGGTTACCCATAGTTTTGTAGGAGGATGAAAAAATAACAATGTTATTAGACTAGTCTAGCAGTATTTGATATGAATTCCTTCCCCCTTTTCTTCTTTTAGAATCCAATATCAGAGCCACAAGCAATACTCTGAAAATCTGATGTATATACAAGGAGAGCCGTTTGGTGCCATAGCTGTTATATTTGCAAGTAAAGTAATATTAAACATTGATACACTATTATTTTTGAACCTTCATGATAATTTTTTGGCAATTGTTTGAAGTTGGGCATGCTTTTAGCTAACTACAGGAATTTAATCTACAGGAATTTAATCCTTGTATCCATTTTTTTTTAAGTTCCTTGTTTCGAAGAGACTTTTATAATGTCTGTGATTTTCATTGGCACAGTTCACTAAACAGCAGCGATAATTAGTTAATCTTTTTTCCTCCCTCAAATTTGAAATTACCTTATTTTCATAAGAGCCTTCCAGTATACCTGGATACTGAATTTATACAGGTAGTCCTTGAATTTTGATGGCAATTGGGACAAAAATTTCCAATGTTAAGTAATTATATGTAAAGGATAATGCCGCATGACTGTAACATTTAGTAATGGTTATCCAGGCAGTCCTGGTTGCCACCGTTAACCAAATCCAGCCACTCATTAACTGAGGACCTGCCCTGATCCAAGCCACTCCTGGCTTTGTTCTAGGAGTGTTGGAGTCTTTGTTCCAGCCCCAGGAGTGTTGGTTAAATAAAGAACTGCCTCCTCTTCAACTCCTCCTCCCCTCACTCATCACCCTCTTCAATCTCTGCCCTTTTGGCTGCTTTGCACTCCACCGACCGTTTTGCACCCACTGACCTTACAGCCTCCAGCTGACCTTTGCCATCTTCTTCCTTGTCACTGCCATTTTCTTCCTCCCTGGCCCTTTGTGAGACAGTGCCAGCTTCATTAAGCTGAACACTGGGCCCTACCTAACAAAATGAAATTTAAGGTAGACAAAAGTAAGGTTTTACACTTAGGCAAGAAAAAAAACAAATTTACAGGTACAGATTAGCTGAAACCTGACTCAATAACTGTGAGAGGGATCTTGGAATCCTAGTGGACAATCACTTAAATATGAGCCAGCAGTGGGCAACAACAGCTTAAAAAGCCAACCCAATCACAGGTTGCATTAACAAATAGAATCAAAGTCACATCACATGAAATATTAGTACAGCTTTATAAAGCCTTAGTAAGACCATGCTTGGAATGTTGCATCCAATTGTCAGCCTTGGAAGCCATATTAGGCCGAAAGCTTCAATGCTGCCACCTCCTCATGTGTGGGAAAGTAGGACGGGGGATTTAGGAGAGGGGAATTAGTAGACATAATAGCATTCTTCCTATCAGTCAAGGTCAGGGTGATCCAGAATCTGGAGGAAGAGGGTCAGGTGCTGGGTTGAGGTGGAAAGGATGGTGATTGGAGCATGTGATCAATTGAGGAGAAAGGGGGAGGTTTTGGGAGCTTTGTATTACTGAAGGAAAGCCCGGGCTTTTCAGATTCGGGATTTCCCAGATGTGGCAGTTTACCTATTTCTAGTAAAGAGAACTTTGGAAAATGCCTGCTTTCACGTCTTTACTGGGAGTTGGGGTTTTTCTGTAACACTGACACCAGTTTTGGTCACTGTATTATAAAAAGATGTTGAGACTCTGAAAAGAGTGCAAGAAAAGAACAACAAAGATGATTAGAGGGCTGGAGACTAAAACATATTGAAGAGTGATTGCAGGAATTGGTTATTGGTCTAGACTAGTGAAAAGAAAGAGTAGGGCTGACATGATAGCAGTGTTCTAATTTTTGAGGGGCTGCCACAAAGAAGAAGGGGTCAACCTATTTTCCAAAGCACCAGAAGGCAAGGCAAGAAACAATGGATGGAAACTAATCAAGAAGAGAAGCAACATAGAACTAAGAAGAAATTTCCTAACAGGGAGAACAATTACCTTGCCTTCAGAAGTTGTGGGTGCTCTTGTTTGTCTAAAAAATAAAAAAAAACTTTTAAAAAAAGTTGTGGGTGCTCTATCACTGGAGGCTTTTAAGAAGAGACTGGACAGCCACTTGTCTGGAATAGTATAGGGTCTCCTGCTTGAGCAGAAGGATGGACTGGAGGATTTCCAAGGTCCCTTCCAACTCTGTTATTCTATTATTCTTCCCAAGACCATGTCCACCCCTTGTCCAAATTGAGTTCAGAAGGGTCCAGAGAAAGAAGAAGAGATACAACAAAGCAAAGCCAAACACATTGTGGGAAGGTACCAATGCTCTACATGCTGCTCATTAATAAAAGAAAAAGTGGGAAAGGGGGGAAAAATGAAGAGAGAAAAGGGGAGAAAGGAGGAGAGAAGGAGATGGGACCAAGAAAAAACACTGCTGTTAACTAGTAATAGTAGTAGAATAATAACAATGATTAAAATATATTAATAATAGTGAATAATATAGTATAGCAGTAGAAGTAATGGTATAGACTATCATAAAGGAGAATAATTGTAGCTCGGGGTTGAAATGAGGGATACACTGATGATGTTACTTAGCTTGGGTAATGAAACGGCAAGAAAACAACCATCCTCAGAGAGCACCAAAGACCCCTCAGTATAGAGTAAGATGTAATAATAGTAGAATATAGTATACAGATTACTGTATAGTGTTAATAGTAATACAAATACAGTATAGGTTCAAGACAGTAGACATAGAAAGAACTCACATATATATGTTAGTATGTTTCACTTTGGTATCTTAGATTTTTTTTCCACAATAAAACATCTTTCCAACCCTTAGAGGGAGATATAAAAATCTCGTTTGCTAGAGTCTGGTGCTTTCAATGGATATTTTGAGCTTTAGTCAATCAAACCGGATAGAGATTAAAAAGAACCTGTGATACTGCGAAGTGTCCAAATTTTGATCGCACGATTGTGAAGGCATTGCAGCAGGTGTAACTTCAGCGAACAGGTGTAACTAGCATTTGTTCAGTGCTAGCATAGCTTCAGTCACTGAAGAAATGGTGGTACATTGATGACTGTATGTAATGTTTATCCATTTCAAACAATATGCCTGCAAATCTATTTCCTTACCCATATAAACAAAATGACAAGTACCTTAAAAAACCAACCCACAACCAATTGGAAAAGAAACAGCTCAATCACAGCTATACTTTCTGAAAACAACTTTTTTCCAGTGTCTGAAAAATAACACAATGACGATTGTGTGTCTTTCCTCCTTCCTTTCTTAAATTTAAAGATTACCTGGCTCCAATTGACTTCAGATGCCAGAACAATGAAATACTGTAAAGAAACGGATGATATACAGTCAGACAACATATAGGACACAACAAAATCCCACAAGAAAACCCTAATGAGATCACCGACTGCCCTGCAGGGCAGTGTGTTTCATGAGAATGGGATCCATTTTGCTTTGGAGCAGAAATATTCCAGAGGGCAAGCAATGCAATAGAGGGGACACATCTCTGAGGTCTAGAGAGATGACATTGTTTAATTGAAGAGACTCAAAATTCTCCCACTTGGCTGGATCTTACTGGAGATAGGCCCTCTCTCATATTTATTTGTGCCATTACTGGGAATTCAAACTGGTTCAGTCAGCAGGACGCTTGGCAGTTAAATACATACACATTAAAACAAGCTATTTTGTAAAATACCAAGCAGGACCCCAAACACATTATGCTTAGTGTCCATCATTCCTATATCTCTCATTTATTCCTTGAAAAAAATATCCAACCTTTGTAGGCTTAAATGAATATGTTTACAAAGATTCCCCCAAAATTATTTTTCCCTGTTATTGTAGCCTGCTCTTTTTATATCCCATGCTTCATTTATTTATCTTATTATTACATCCCGCCTTTGCAAGAGTGCCATACTAGATAATGCATGCGTTGATATTTTTGATAACTAAAGGGAGCATTCAGGATGTCTCTAGTTCATCACATAATTGCATTAAATATCAACAATACTTAAACCAACATTTAATTCTAGAAAATCTTTGGAGTTTGGGGACTAGCAGCTACATTGTACAGTGAAAAGGCTTTCACTGTACAATGTGTTTATTCATGTCTGTTCTTGCCTACACAGTCATTGCAAGAATCATGTTTTAAAGCTTTAAAAACCAGGAATGGTAACCTAGTAACCTTTGTTTAGTTGAAGGACTTAACAATGAGGCTAAGTGGTTCTTTCATGGCAAGAGTGATTATAATGTTTCAGCTGATTTCACTGAATTACATTTTACCCACATTTTTAAACAAATCCCCATTGATAGGTGGTTTTCACAACTAAACCTTATTCTGCGGAGTACCCTACTCTGTTGGTAGACTATACCTATGGTGATAGTAAAGGTACAGTATTTAAATAATGTTTGTTTATATATGTATATGTGTGTAAAAAGTTAAAATCTTGGGTGTTTTCTCGCGTCATTATAAGTTTGTTAGTTAAAATGTTTAAAATCCTGACTAAGATCACAGCTCAGAATCCTCTAAATTCCCAAACAAAAACCTTTTTAAGGTCTTTCAAAAACTCTGGCTGAAATCCTAACCAACACTTTAAGGTTAGGCAATGTTTCGACAAGCTCTCTACCTTGTCATCTTCGGGCCTTTATTATCAGTTTAGAAGTGTGGGCCATGCTTCATTATACTAGCTGCAGCCTGAATGTGTGTTAACCGTCCGGTTTTCTCTGGCTCCCTATTACCAACTGTCAACTGCAAAGAGGTAAGAATTCTAGTAGGCATCACAGCACCACTGGTTGCCTGTTGAGATCTTAGCATATCTTCTGGCTTGGTTCTCTCTCTCTCCCTATTGCTAGCTATCAACTGCAAAGAGGAAAGGGTTCTTGTATGCATTACAACACCACTGGTTGCCTGTTGGGATCTCTGCCTATCCTCTGATGTTAAAATTCAAGTTTCCCTCAGTGCAGGTTTCCAAATACTTGATAACCTAGAGGCGTCATCTCGTCTATTCATATTGTGTGGCCTCTTTTCAATTTTGATAGCCTCCCTAATTATTCTCTTAATAAGATGTTCCTCTTTTACCACTGTTCTAGCCTTGTTGAAATCTATATTATGTCCTGTGGCCTTCATGTGTTGTACCAAAGAAGAAGTTTGCTCTTCCTTTTTCATTGAATTTTTATGTTATTCTAAATGCACACTTATTCGTCTATTCATTTTCTATTTACATATTCACTTTCTATTATGCATGGTGATAGTGAATCAAGGTGGTTAAATCTTGATTTACTTCACTCATTTAAAATGAGACAGAAATGCCTTAATTACTGTCTTGTTTTTAAATTAGTTAGAAATTCAGAACACTTTCCCAGATGCTTTTTCTCACTTAGCTAAACTGTTTTGAAGATAAAGGGATACTGGGTGACTTTGCAGACATGTAAATCTCCCTCCTTAGTGATACCTAGCCAATACCTTAGGATGTTATAGAGTTCCTAGAAAAGCTGGTTCAAGTAACTATAACCATGTTTAGTTTTTTGTCCATGGAATTACTCAATTGATAATGGGTCCTTCAAGGAGTACCTTCAGATCCTAAGACCAGGCTTTGCCAAATACATGTTTTTCTTTTTTAGAAAAGATATGAGGTGTTTTTTTTTTAATGTTTACCTGATGTTGTCCTTCAGGGGGATTACATGAAGAATAGTAGCAATTATGTACCTACTAGGAAAGTACAAATTATGTTGTAAAAATTGTGCTCATTAAGCACAATCCTTGAAATGGATTCATATTTTATGCATTTATTTTAAAAATGATTTTCAGAGTGCATCAAAACCAGATCAAAACAATTTTGAAAAATGAGGCTAAGTTGTCCAGTCATCTTCTGAGGCAGGTCTGGCAATATTCTATTTTGAAAATAGTCTATTTTCAATCACCTGCACCCTGTATTCATAACCAATAGATAACACACTAGAAACAACAGCTAATAAGAGGAAAGTAAAATGTACATCCTTGACACAGCTGATCTCTCTGTAAAAGTTGTTGAAAAGTTGCAAATAGGAAGATTACATCTGCCACCTTTATTACGTATAAAAATAAAGATGACATGAAAAAATATTTTAGAAAGTAATATATGATTCATTGATTATTCTCTCTCTCTCTCTCTCTCTCTCTCTCTCTCTCTCTCTCTCTCTCTCTCTCTCTCTCACACACACACACACACACACACACACACACACACACACACACACACGTTGATGAATAGGGATACTACCAATTTTCTTGTTCAATGGGGCCAAGGGATAAAAAGATTGAACTGCACTAAAGCTATTCTTCAGCTCATAGTATGAGCTTAAATAAATAGTTCAGTGATAATAAACCTGTCCATACTTCAGTCTTTCTGAAGTTCAATATCCAATATCTATTCTTTAATAGCCCTTTACAGCCTCTGTAAATCAGGAATTGAGAAGTTATTCATATACCCTTCAGTTTACTTTTTACAGGATAAAATAAAACTATTGCAGAGGATTAGAAGTGGAAGAGATCAATTGAAAACAAGTGCAACTGCAAGGGAAAAGGTGGCCAATGATGAAACATGTTATGATCTAACCTGTAGAGATAACATGACATATGTATTTATATCACACATTATGATTCAACTAACAGAATCTGCATAATTATGTCACTTATGTCATGATACCCATATTGTCATTTTGCTATCATTATGGCTTGTCATGGATACCGGTGATTATTAGAATTTTAGACAATATTACTTTTATCCCATAATTTAAATTATAGAGCTGGTTATGTTTTAAGCCACAGTGAATGGCAACCTTGTTTCAGTACTCAAAAGAGGTGTTTGAAATTCAACATGGTCTCCTCAAAATGGCTTTCCGAAACTTTGCAGTTGCAGGTATATAAATAAGAAACAGTCATTCGGGTCACCATTAGGAATTTCAGCAATTGCAGTATTCTGAATGGAATTGAAATACGGATTGGAAATCACCAAGGACTCACCTTAAGGTGAGGTGAGTCCTCGGTGACTTCCAATCCATTTTTTTTTATTCCATTCAGAATACTGCAATTGCTGAAACTCCTAATGACTGTTTCTTACTATATACCTCATTAGATCCTAAAGCCAACTCCTGAGGCCCTTTCTGAAGTGCTGTTTTCTGTTCAGGTTATTTAATTTTTCAGAATAATCTTTATTCAGTAGCTGTACCCTTATTGTGAAATTCACTGTTCTGTTGTGTTTTGGTGCTAGAAATTTTTTTATTCATTGAAATGATCATACACATCACCACTTGCCACATTTTCCATTGCAGGTGCTCATTCACTTACTACAATGTATATCTTGCCTCATTTTTAAATTCTAGGCTGCTTACCTTATAATAAAATACAGAGTTACAAAATTAACAATTTTCAGAACTAAAACAGATCCTAGTCCCAATAACAACATAATGTTCATAACATTAGGACTCTCACATTCCAAAGTTTTTCGGTTCTAGAAACACATTTTAGGATTTCTGTCTAGCATGTTGCTAGTGTTGTTTAAAAAAACTGCTTGCTTTATATTCATTCTGTGGTGTTCAGTAGGTTTAATGTCTATTAAGCTAACAGTCATATTTAGGGATTACATAAACATGCTCCTAATAATAGTATTATGATTTTTTTCAATTTGTTATTTGTTTTTATTTTTGGCTGTGCAACCACAAAGATCACAAAGTATTCCGCACTTTGAAAAAAATAGTGTTATATTTCTGTTTGCCAAAATGTAAACATAAAATTGAAACAGTAGATTTAAAAACATTGTTTGAGGTCAACATTCTTGAATTTCTCAATCAACTGAGAAAATTGCCATGTGTCAGTTTTGACTTCTGTGACTACCCCCTGCAATTTTCTTGATAACATTTTTCAAAAATGATTTGCCCTTGCCTTCTTTCCAGAGCTTAGAAAAGTGGCTTTGTGGTCAGGATTGAGGGAAAAGAATCACAACCATGGAATCTGATTTGGTTAGAATTCAACCACAATGGATAAAGTTAGAATTTACCCCAAGTCCCAAGAAGGTCTGAATTTGATCCTCAATTTCCCAGGTTTCCAGCTCTGGCCTGAACTTATTATTATCAAAAAAAAAAAAAAAAATGGGTATTATCACTTATTCCTGTCAGATGTGAGAAAGAGACATTCCACAAGTCCACATTTTTCTTAGCATGGAGAGCTTTTGATAGGAGAATGCTGTATTTATGATATGTTTGATCACTGTGGAACAAAAGTCCAGAGATTTTCTCCAGAAAAAATAAAATTAGAGCTTTATCCAAAAGATATTTGAATTTCTAATAGAACAATGCTGTAAGAGAAGTTTTGCCACATATCTTATTTATCAGGAATAGGATCTTTTGATATCCTAAAACATGCTGGGAACTCTGTAAGAGAAATCTGGCATACCCTTCATTGTTATTTTCTGTGGTTCAAGAATTGATCCCTTTTAGTTATCTGAACTGAATCTTGCTTACATAAAACACCACTTTTTTACCTTTCTTGCTACAGAACAAGGTGAAGATTTTAAATGTAATTCCCCATATGAGCAATTTATTTTTCAGACCGCTTACTGTGTCGTCCAAAAGTGATTTAGTTGCACAGTCAAAATTATTCAATACAACCTAAATGATGAATCAAAGAGCATAAGCAATGAAATTAATGTGCTGAGGTACAACAGGAGGTCGTCTTTATTTAAGAGTTATATTTATGTGGGAAAGAACCATAAGTAAACCAAATAGGTCATTATATGGAATAATCACATCATAAATTGAATATAATCTGCATTTTATAGGACAGACCTTGGGTCTCTTCTCAGAATCCATCTTATTTGGAAAAGTTTATGGTTTTATTACTTCCTAAAGTAAGAAGTGATATATTTTTAATATTGGAAAGCTTCAGAGATGAATAGATTTTCATCAGAATATATTGCCAAGGTTGATTAGGAATCTCCAAAGAAATTTCTTCACTGGTCCTGAACACTAACTCTTGATCACATGTATGCAAATAAACTTGAAGGAAGGAGTCTTTGCTGTCTTCCAAATAATTCACCTTTAGTGAAAAGAATAATGGAAACTACTGAAGAGGTGCACAAAATTAAATGTAGAATTTCATGCCATATTTTAGTACTATGCATGAACAATTCATCTTCACAATTGTCTGTAGAAGTAGTAGAGGAATCTAGAAGAGATGCTAGATTACATTGGCGGGTAGATAAATTGTCTCATAAAACATAGCCACCCTATGGTGGCAAGGACAAGAATAAAGGTATTTAAAAAATCAGCATTAAAAGAGGAAATAGTGCAAGATAATTTATGGATAGTAAATCTCTTGAGATCGAGCTTGCTATTATTGTGTAGGCTCAGTTATGAACTTTTATCCATATTTGGGTTTCTTCTTTGTTCTATTCTGGAATGCTACTTTACAGTGTCCTTTGTCATTTTATCTCCCAGAGCTCCTCAGTAACCAAAGAGCTTCCTTGGGTCAGCACATAGGGAGAGGATGCTCAAGAACAAATCTGTCAAGACCGACTGTCATCTTAGATGTCTTAGGTCAAAAAGGTTCACCACAGAACTACCCACCAGAGGTTCAGGTGATCTCCTAGGCACCCATTGAAATTTGTCATGGTCTATCAGGTACCTGGGGGAAATTTGATAAAATAGCTCTATCTTCTCTCTTATAGTGAGTCACAGCCAAGAAGAACTCCAAGGAGATTAGACTGACCTGACCATAATGAAGGATTTATGTAAATGTCCACTAATTTCAAATATACCTGGACCTCTCTCCCTGTGCCCCCCCCCCAAAAAAAACAGGTTTACTATGTGGTCAGTTATATGGTCAGATTCCAGATTATTTTGAACAAGCCATGATTATCATACAGTTAATGGATGCATTAACTTCTGGACTGTATTCTTATTCAGAGAAGGTAAGTTGAAGTCTCATAGCATATGCATCTTGGACAATCCAAGATCATGCCCAAGCATCTCAGGATAGTGGGGGATGATCTAAATGGAAAAGTTGTTAAAATGGAATATTTTGTGTAATCTCATCATTCAGCTGTTCTATCAGCTGCAACCCGGGGTAGGGTAGGGAGTAGAGATTAACATCCAGGAAGCCCTGAAAAAACACTATTCCAGAGATTATTGGGGTGAAGCATTATATACAAGGTTAATCCATAAGGAACATTAGGGGTGCAGCAATTCCATTAAGATAGTTTTTTAAAAAATATATAAGCGACAACGTTCTGTGGAAACTAATCCATCATCAGTTAATTTTTTTCAGGCAGTCATTTGCAGTGATCTGTGGCTCTGTCCAGTTTTTATGTAAGTGTAGCAGAAATTTTTCTTAGTCTTCCACATACTGCCTGACTTTAACAGTTCTGTGTAATTTTCATTCTCAGAAATGCTTTGCACAATGGTAGACTGTTAGCCGGAAGTATTTTAGGGGCTTCCCCCCCCCCCATAGTCATTCATTGCTTTGTACTAATGAATTATCTTCATTTTCAAATGTTCAGACAGCTTCTTGGAAGAACTAATGGTAGAAACAGAGTTCAGTAGAGGTAAATTGGTCAAAATATATGCTTATTTACGGAATTGATTTCACCTAGGTCAGTGATGGCTAACCTTTTTGCCATCACGTGCCAGGAAGGGGGGGCGGGGGAGGTTCACGAGCGTGCACGTGCCCACACCCATAATTCTAGGCACTCTGCCCTGTGCATGCATGTCCCCGCCCCCCGCTCCTTGCACACAATGGCCTGGTAGGCCCATTTTTCTTTCTCACCTGGCTCCAGAACCATTCTATGCATCTATGGAGGGCAAAAACAGCCTTCCCCACCCCTTCGGAGGCCCGAAACGGCCTGTTTCCCAACTTCCGGTTGGACACAAAGTGACATTTTTTGTTGTCCCCAGCCTCCAGAGACTACTAGAGAGGCTGAGCTGGCGTGCCAGGTGACATGGCTCCGTGTGCCACCTGTGGCACGCGTGCCATAGGTTCGCCATCATGGACCTAAGTAACTTTAGGCGTAACAAGTCAATAACCTTTTGTTCCTATTAACATATATAGTAATCTTTTGGGTTTGAAGAAGACACTCTGTTGTGCAGTTCATATGAGAACACTCTGCAGTCCCAGTGTGGCAGTACAGAGTCTAACACAGAGGGAGCACTGGAAGTCCATTATTGTAGTCATTGTGACTTATTCTGTGACACCATTTTTGGTTTTATATCAGGTTTTAGTGGCCCCCGTCTTCAAAGCCAGTGGAGGCTTCATGGCACAGGGCTCACTAATGGGTTTGATCAGCAGCTGCAGCTTCTACTTTTGGCTGATATCAAAGTAGTGTAGAGCAGTGGTTCTCAGTCTTTTCTTCACCACGGACCCCCTTTAAATACCTTTTGTGGTCATGAGACATGGCCACAGCCACCAAGACATAACCCAAGATTTAAATCATAACATTTCTTCAAACCTTCGTGAACTTCCTGTGATGACATCATGGACCCCAAGGGTCCGCACACCACAGGTTGAGAATCACTGGTGTAAAGTTTCTTTTATAGTGTCTTTGTAGTGCTTGCATGGTTGACCTTGAGGTCTCTTCCCAGACATCAGTACACTGATGAGCAGTTGTCAAAACATATGGCAGTCATTCATTCTGATGACATGTCCCACTCCTCTCATCTGGCCTCTGATAATGAGGAATCAATGGTGGTGGATTCCTCATAATTTAAGAACTCCAAGTTGGTATTCTGGTACTCTGTGTTTTCGGGCAGCAAAGATCAAAGAGAGAGCTGTCAATAGTTACCCAATGTACATTCCCTCCTTCAGATCCTGGACAACATCTTGACAACATTCAAGCAAAGAACAGATTGAATAGGACCAGCGTTAGCACACAATTCTATTTTACTCCATTGGAAAAGATAAATGCAGCTGATGTATCACCGTTGTAAACAACTTCTGTTATGGAGTAGTTGAATTAGCTTCATGAATTTCCTGGATATCCTTAATGTCTCAGAATGATGCAGAAAGCCTCTCTGTTTCAAGTGTCAAATGACTTTGTCAGGTCAGTGAAGACAAAATAAAGACACTTGTTCTGCTCGATGCACTTCTTCTGGACTTGCCTCATGGCAAACATCATATCTGCTGTACTCCTGTCATTGTCAACCCTGAAACAGTTGGAGCCTGAGTCCAAGGAGGTGGACGAGACTGAGCTAGGGCTGATGGAGGAATGACTGGAGGAGCAGGACAAGCAGTCCCGGGTCCCTCAGGCCTGGAAAGGGTCACCAGTGAGGGAGAGGGAGTGCAGGAGTACCGCAAGGGGAAGGAAGAAAAGACGATGTGCTTTGGAGCCGGGTGAGTGACACCAGCCCAGGCGAGAAACAATGTGTTAATGAGGATATTTATAAATAAGACCCTCAGCCTTACCTAGCGACTGAAGATCTGAGGGGCTTGAAGATTTTGAAAAAAAAAAAGGAAAGAAGTTTTAAACCCTTTAAGAACTTTATTCCACCACTGATTGATTGGAGGGAACTGCTTATTAATTAAATAGAGCTGGATATTTGAACTTTCTTACTAAAACCGAAATGAACTTGAAAAGAGAAAAGCGATAATTAAGGACTTGCCACCTTTAAAAGCCAGACAAAGAGATCAAACGGATTGCTACATAAATGTTTCAAAATGGCGATTGAAGCTGTGACTAAGTGAAAGTGTTGATTGTGGAAACTTGTTTTTTTTCTAAAAGGAACCTATTTCTCTTGTTACGTATTATGGATTACTTTGGGAAAAAAAACTATGGAATTTTGAATTTTGGAGATTCCTATTCTGTCATTTGATGGCTTTACAAAGAAAGAAGAAATACAATGACTAATAAACTTCTAACTAACTGGCGTAGCAACAAAAGGCTTGGTGCAGGAATAGAAGTGGAGAAGCTGATGTTTTACTGGAAATAGATTTTATAATAGAATTAAAAAAGATATGCAGAGTTTTAAGTGTGGAAGTATTGACTTTGAATTGAAATGCATATGGACAGATAAGAAAAAGAAGAAGCAAAATAGATAAATTAGATAGCAATGTTTGAATGTTTAATTGTTTAAATGGTTCAAAATTTAAATGAGCTTTAAATAAAAACAAGAAGTGTTTATGGTAAATAAAGATAGAAACATAAAAATAGAAATGGGAAGCTAAGGTGACTAAAGTGATATGTTCATAAAAGCATAACTTCTTGTAACAGGTTTTAGTTTTAATTTGATAACAAAGTGGTGGATGATAATGATGATCAATTATTAATGGTTTAGATTATGTACTAAGGTAAGATGGAAGTTATAATTGTGATTGCATATAACACATGTTGGAAATGATTACTATTAAGAAATAAATGGGGATACACCCTGGAAGAATACAGTTGGAAACAGTGGATAAATAGAAAATATATGGAAAAAGAAATTTTTAATAAATTAGCAGAATAGAAGTTGGAGTTATTGGAGGAGAATATGCTGAGAAATCAGCCAAATAATGAAATGCTGGAAATCAGCCAAATAATAGGTGGAGTTAAGGAGGAGAATGCTGTTAATCAGCCAAAACAAAGCATGCTGGAAATCAGCCAAAACAATGGAAAATCCTGGTAATCAGCCAAATTTCTAGTTTCTGCGCATGCCTAAAATGGCAGTTGTGCCCTGAAGCTCTGCGGAGGGATGGGCGATATCGGGCGGATTTTGGGAGCCCCGGGGCCGCTTTGACCATCTATGGCCACCACCCCGGTAAGCAGAACATTATGCCAGCCAGGAGAGTGTTGTAACACTCTCGAAATCCACGATGCTGATGGAGGGGCGGCATTGAAGTGTGGCAGCTGTGGCGGCTTTATGGGCGGCGGCGGCGGCAATAACAACTTGCTCGTTGGCTGCTTGTTAGCTGGCCCGGCTACTTTCCTGAGGCTTCCCAGCGAGAAAATCATCTGGGGAGCTATGATGCCGGCAATTGAAGTAATGTCGGCTCCGGCAACAGCTGAGGCAGTGCCGGCATCGGCTGCAGCGGCGGCATGGGCGTGGGCGTCGCCAGCGTCGGCAGCAGCATGGGCGACCTTCTCTCCATCGGAGCTGGAAGCCTCATGGGGGCGAGGACAATGGCGGATGGATGCGGGGGCGGGCGGGGGCGGTGCCTAGTTGATTCCTATGGGGGTGCTGACAATGCCATGGACGGCAGTGCAACAGCTGGCCGAGAGGATAGCCGGTGGCCAGGCAGCAGTGACCGACGATGATACCCTTCCCAGGCATGTTTATCGGCCTGAAGAAACGTGGACTGACTTTTCCTGGGCCTAGGACTGGTGTTATTTATCTATCTACCTATCTTAACTATCTTTGTTCGCTTACCGCATAGAGTGGGGTAACTATAGGGATGTACTGAAGGAACTGGTTCAGAACTGCATTTTCATCACCGGTGGGGCCATTTCATCTGCTCCTTGGCCAAGTGGGGCCAACCACCATGAGAGGGTGGCTGTTGGAGGCCTACCTCTGGTTGGTCGATATGCCAAGATTCCTACCCGCTGTAGTGAGAGGACAGTGGGGACTTATTTGAGACTCTTGAATTTCCAGTTACACCCAGGATTGCTTCCCCCTTTTATACCAGCATGGCGGACTCCCTAGCCATATTTATCACCATCCCAAAGCTTGGGCCTATACTGGATGTATTTTACAACCGACCTTCTTGCGCTGCGAGACTCCCCCCTCTCGCAGGCGAGTCCCTCCATGTTATCGAGGGCCTATCTTGATGACGGGCTTTGGAACCCCGAGAGATGGCATGCAGCGAAGAGGTGCGGACCTGGCAGGTACTACGGAGACCTGGTTGGGCCAAGAGGGGGGTTCCCCCTCATCAAGATGTGCCCGCCAGGTTTCCGTGCATTTCATCAGCCAAGGGCCCAAGGGAGGGGTGGGGGAGAGGCGGTGATTATTAGGGAAGGTCTTTGTCCAAGGGAAACCACTGTTCCTCAGATAGCCGGATGTGAGTCCCTTTGTGTGAAGTGGGGCCGTGGGGTGCAGATGGGTTTGCTGACTACGTACCTGGCTCCCTGCCACGTGGCAGCAATCCTGCCTGAGCTACTCGACGTCATTGCCGGGGTGGCGGTTGATACCCCCAGACTTATTGTCATGGGGGAGTTCAACCTTCCATCTGCGGGTGAGGCGTCACAGGTGGCTCGGGAGTTCATGGCTTCCATGATGGCCATGGACCTGACCCAGTTAGTTCAAGGCCCCACTCACATAGGGGGACACACTCTGGACTTGATTTTTATCTCTGGTCAGTGGTTGAATGATCTTGGTAGAGGGGACCTAGATATCAAACCCTTGTCATGGACAGATCATTTGCTCCTCCACTTAGACTTTCCTACCACCTTCCCCCACTGCAGGGAGACGGAACCGACCAGATGGTTCCATCCCAGGCGCCTGATGGACCCCGAAAGATTCCTGACGGAGCTTGGGCCGTTTTCTGAGACTCTAACACATGACTCGACTGAAGAGCTGGTGGCCGCCTGGGAAAGGGCGGCCGCTGGAGCTTTGGGCTGCATCATGCCTTTGCGGCCTCTGACCTGATGCCGATCTCAATTGGCTCCTTGGTTCTCTGAGGAGCTGAGAGAGATGAAGCGTTGGAAAAGACGCCTAGAGAGCATTTGGAGGACTAGTCAATCTGATTCCGACCGGGCACAGGTGAGGTCTTATATCAAGACCTACCTAGTGGCGATAAAAGCGGCAAAATCTAACCATTTTTCCGCTCTTATCGCATCTGCAGAGAACCACCTAGCCCCCCTGTTCAGGGTGACCCACTCCCTTCTTCGGGGGGGAGTGCGGGAAGATCCCTTGAAGGGTCGTGCTGAGGATTTTGTGCAATTCCTGCATGATAAAGTCGCTCGGATTCGGGATGGCTTGGACTCAGATTGGATGAGTCCACGGGAGGAGACGAGGGCAGGTCTTGAGAATGTTATCTGGGAGGAGTTTGATCTTGTGACTCCCGAGGATGTGGACAAGGTTCTGGGTAAGATTACTGCCGCCACATGTTTATTGGACCCGTGTCCCTCCTGGTTGTACTGGCCTCCCGGGAGGTTACACAAGGCTGGCTCCAGGGAACTATAAGTGCTTCTCTGAGTGAGGGTGCCTTTCCTGCCGCTATTGTGGCCCCGCCCTCTGAGCCTATATCATCGGAGGAAGAAGGCTCCGAACATGAGGGAGAGCAGTCAGCCAGGCCTCCCTCTCCAGGCCCCTCCCCTCTGGCACTGCCTCAGGTGCCGACCGAGGAAGAGGAGATTAGCCAGGAGCCAGGTGTCTCTGATGAGAGCGAGAAAGGAGAGCCGTCGTTCCTGGATGCACGCCAACGAAGGCGTGATAAACGGTTGCAGCAGTTAAGGAGGCGTGCTAGGGATTAGTTATTGGACCACACCCCAGAGACTATATATAAGAGAGGGTGGTGGCTGGTAAAACTCTGTGACGAACAAAAACTAACTTTGGCTAGTCACTTGAACAACGCCTGAAGCTGCCGAAGGAATATTGTTTTGCTGGACTATTTACAATGCGTATGTAATTTTATGTTATCTGTTGAAGTAAAGCTCTTGGCAGACAGTGCTTATATTGTTGCCAAGTTTGAGATAATGACTGTGTGCGTGCCAAGTGCTTTCTTAACCCTCAGCTAGCTGTGTTTGTGTGTGTGTGTGGATGGGGACAGATCATCTTGTTCGTCACACCTAAACATACTCCATCGTTAACCCATGATGGACCAACAGCTGCAGCAGCAGTTTCAGCAGATGCTAGAGGCCAATCAGCTTCTGCAACAGCAAGTAGCACAGCTAACTGCTCAACTTGCTTTGGGAAATGCTCCTGCAGCTTCCCCTCCTCCCCCTCCCCGTCCAAGATGCCCAGTGAACGTGCCAGATAGGTTTTCTGGGCAGCAGGAGATGTTCCCGGCCTTCATGGGACAATGCCAACTTTTCATGGCGATGAGGCCGGAGGATTTTCCGGATGACCGGGCTCTGGTGGCATTTGTGATCAGCTTCCTCTCTGGCACTGCCACCTGATGGGCCACGCCCCTGTTGCTGCAAAATAGCCCCTTGCTCCTGGACTATCAGGGCTTTTTGCAACACCTGCGCACCATGTTTGAAGACCCCCTCCGGGTGCAGACGGCAGCGAGGCGCATCAAGGACCTCCACCAAGGCAAGTGCCCCCTGCAGGACTATATTGCAGCGTTCCGACTGCTAGGCCAGGATTCAGCTTGGAATGAGGTGGCGCTGATGGGTGCCTTCCAGGACGGCCTCTCCGACGAGCTGCAGGATGAGCTGGTTCGCGTGGAGGTGCCACAGACCCTCGACGTGCTGGTGACCCATTGCCTGCGCATCGACACCCACCTTCAACGGCGACGGCCCCATCGGGCCCTTCCGGAACCACCGACAGCTTCGGCACCCCTGCGTTTCGCACCGACAGCGCCCCGGACCGCACCGCGCTTTGTGGCGATGGCTGAGGAGCCCGTGGAGCTCGGAGCAGCCAGACCTCAACTGACGGCCCAGGAGCAGATGCGGAGACGCCAAGGGGGGTTGTGCCTCTATTGCGGCGAGGCTGGACATTTTGCCATCTCGTGTCCCAGGAAGCGGAGTGGAGCGCTCAAGCCTGTTCCGGAGTCTCAGCGTGACCAGCCGGGAAGCGGGCCAGGCCTGGCCTAGGGGAAACCCCTCGGCACCTGATTTTGAACACCCGGGTGTTGTTGGCCAACCGGTCAGAGGGGCTCCAGGCGCACTCGCTGGTGGACTCGGGGGGCCACTACGAACTTTATAGACCAGGCCTTTGTGGCCCATTTCAAAGTCCCCTTGGTTCCAGGGGTCGAGACTATCGATGGGCGGGAACTCGTGGCGGGGCCCATCAAATTCGCTACCCAGCCCTTGCGCCTCGCCATTGGGAACCACGAGGAGGTGATCCAGTTTTACGTGACGGCGGACCTGCACTTTCCCTTGGTCCTGGGGATGGCCTGGGTTCGGGCACATGATCCTCAGGTGGCATGGTCGAGAAACGCCATCTCGTTCCCGAGCCTGCAGTGTGTCGACCACCTCCTCCACACCTGTGCCGGCCAGGACGTCTCCGCCCCGAACGTCTTCTTGCCTCCGGAGCTGACGTCCTTCGCCGACGTGTTCAGCGAGAGGGAGGCGGACCGCTTGCCCCTGCACCGACCCTACGACTGCGTGGTGGACCTGATGCCCAACACGCCCCTGCCCTTGGGACGCCTGTACTCCATGTCGGAGCCCGAGCTGGCCGCTTTACGGGACTTCCTGGAAAAGAACTTGGCCCATGGGTTCAACCGGCCTTTGACCTCCCCGCTCTCGGCCCCGGTCCTCTTCGTGAAGAAGAAAACGGGGGACTTACGCTGTGTTGTGACTACCGGCGCTTGAATGCCATCACAGTGCGGAATCGCTACCCCTTGCCGCTGATCCCGTAGCTGATGGAGAGGTTGCGGGGGGCCTCGATCTTCACTAAGCTCGATCTCGAAGGAGCCTACAACCTGTTGCGCGTGCGAGAGTGGGACGAGCGTTTGGCACCCGGTACGGACACTTCGAGTACACCGTCATGCCATTCGGGTTGACCAACGCCCCCGCGGTCTTCCAGCACTTGATGAACAACGTGTTCCGGGACATGCTGGATCGGTTCGTGGTGATCTACCTGGACGATATTCTGATCTATTCCCGGACCCCGGAAAGCCACCTCCAGCATGTCCGCCAGGTCCTGCAGCACCTGCGGGAGCACCAGCTCTATGCGAAGTTGGAGAAATGCTACTTCTTCCAGACTTCCATAGAGTTCCTTGGGCACATCATCACCCCCGAGGGCATCGCGATGGACCCACGCAAGGTG
Source organism: Arizona elegans (assembly GCA_022577455.1). NCBI lineage: Eukaryota > Metazoa > Chordata > Lepidosauria > Squamata > Colubridae > Arizona > Arizona elegans. The sequence continues at coordinate 240,837,896 of JAKOOJ010000001.1, forward strand.
AAGGCCTTGCACAGTTGGGAACCCCCGCGTCAGGTGAAGGACATCCAGCGTCTGTTGGGATTTGCCAACTACTACCAGACCTTCATCCCGGGCTTCGCCACCCTGACCTTGCCGTTGACCCAGCTCCTTCGGAAGAAGGTCCTGTTCCAGTGGGGGCCCCTGCAGCAGCAGGCCTTCGAGGTCCTCAGTCAGACCTTCATCATGGAGCCGGTCCTGAGGCACCCCAATCCACACTGTCCATTCGTGGTCAAGACAGACACATCCAACGTGGCGATTGGGGTGGTGCTGCTACAGGCTCCAGTGGATGGCGGCACTCTTTTTCCTTGTGCTTATTAGTCCCGGAAACTCAATCCTTCCGAGCGCAATTACACCATCTGGGAAAAGAAGTTGCTGGCTATCAAGGCCGCTTTTGAGGCTTGGCGGCATCACCTCGAGGGGGCCCGACACCAGGTGGAGGTGCGAACGGACCATCGGAACCTGGAGCACCTCACCAGGGCCAGGAAGTTGAACCAGCGGCAGATCCGGTGGTCGTTGTTTTTCGCCCAGTTCAACTTCCATGTCACGTACGTTCCGAGCAGCCTCAACCAGAGGGCGGATGTGCTATCCCATAAGCCAGAATACTTTTGCCCCAAGGACTCCTTTCAAACCCGGATGGTGCTGCCAGCGGACTCCTTGGTCCAGGAACCGGTGGATCTGTGGGCTCAGGTTCTGGAAGCGCAGTGACGGGATGACTGGTCGCAGCAGCGGAGAGCGGACGTTGGCCCCGCGTCCCCATGGACCGTGGAGGAGGGCTTGCTCAGGCACCGGGGTTGGCTGTACGTGCCCACAAGTCCGCTCTGAGCCCTCGTCATGAACCAGTGCCATGACAACCCCGCGGCGGGGCACTTCGGCTTCTTTAAGACCTTGAACTTGGTGACGCGGACTTTTTGGTGGCCTCGGGTACGGCACGACATGTACGCCTACGTTACGTCCTGTGTGACATGCCGACAGGCCAAAGCCGTGTCTGGCCCTCCTCCTGGACTCCTCCAGCTGCTGCCAACACCGGAAAGACCGTGGGGAGCCATCTCCATGGACTTCCTGACAGACCTGCCCCTGTCCGCTATGTTCACGACCGTCCTCGTGGTGGTGGACGCACTCACGAAGATGGCACATTTTATCCCATGCTGTGGCATGCCCTCGGCCCGCACCACAGCTTGCCTGTTCCTGCAACATGTCTTCCGCCTTCATGGCCTGCCGGACTGGGTGGTGTCGGACCGTGGGGCCCAATTCACAGCCCGCTTCTGGAAAAGCCTGATGGCCGCGCTGGAGGTGCAGGTGTGCCTGTCGTCATCGCACCATCCGGAGACTGAATGGGGCACAGAGAAGGTCATCGGCATACTGGAGCAGTACCTCTGCTGTTTCGTCAACCAGCAGCAGGACAACTGGGCTGAGTACCTTCCCCTGGTGGAGTTCACCTTTAACAACTCCCAACACACCTCCACCCAGATGACCCCATTCCATGCCAACGTCGGATATCATCCACAGCTTTTCCATTTGACAATCATGGACTCCCCTGTTCCCGAGACCCGGGACTTCCTCTCGGAGCTGCAGGCGGTGCAGCAACTGGTGCAGCGGCAGCTGATCTGGGCGAAAGAGGACTATAAACGGTTCGCCGATCGCGCCCGCCAGGCGACACCACCGCTGGAAGTCGGAGATCGGTGTGGTTGTCCATGAGACACCTCCCCATGGACTGGCCGGTGAGGAAACTGGCCCACCGCTTTATTGGTCCCTTCCCTGTCGAGGCGGTCATCAACCCGGTGGCCTACCGGTTGACTCTACCACGCTCCATGCGGCTCCACCCCGTTTTCCATCGGTCCCTCCTGCTCCCTGAGGCTCCTGCGAGCCATCTCCGCCACCCCCTGATGCCTGCCCCCCCCCCAGCCACAGCTGACGAGGACGACACCTCAACGTACAAGGTGGACAGCATCCGGGACTCCCGTTGGCTGAAGGGGCGCTTCCAATACCTCATCGCCTGGAAGGGGTATGGGCCCGAGGATTTCACCTGGGTGGACGCGTCTGCCGTTCAGTCCCCTGACCTGGTATGGGCTTTCCACGAACAGTTCCCGTCCCGACCCCATCCTGACCGTCAGACCCGTGGGAAGGGTCCTGCGGTGGGGGATAGTGTTGTGGCCCCGCCCTCTGAGCCTATCTCATCAGAGGAAGAAGGCTCCGAACATGAGGGAGAGGAGTCAGCCAGGCCTGCCTCTCCAGGCCCCTCCCCTCTGGCACTGCTCCAGGTGCCAGCCGAGGAAGAGGAGATTAGTCAGGAGCCAGGTGTCTCTGATGAGAGTGAGGAAGGAGAGCCGTCGTTCCTGGATGCATGCCAACGAAGGCATGATAAACGGTTGCAGCAGTTAAGGAGGCATGCTAGGGATTATAACTGAGTCACTGGACCACACCCCAGAGACTATATAAGAGAGGGTGGTGGCTGGTAAAACTCTGTCGAACAAAAACTAACTCTGGCTAGTCACTTGAACAATGCCTGAAGCTGCCGAAGGAATATTGTTTTGCTGGACTATTTACAATGCGTATGTAATTTTATGTTATCTGTTGAAGTAAAGCTCTTGGCAGACGGTGCTTATATTGTTGCCAAGTTTGAGATAACAACCTGTGTGCGTGCCAAGTGCTTTCTTAACCCTCGGCTGGCTGTGTTTGTGTGTGTGTGGAGATGGGGACAGATCAGCCACCTTGAAAGAGGCGGTAGTGAGGCCCCTCCTCAAGAAGCCTTCCCTGGACCCGGCTGAATTAGCCAACTATCGTCTAGTCTCCAACCTTCGTTTTGTGGCGAAGGTTTTTGAGAGCGTGGTGGCACGACAACTTCCCCGGCACCTGGATGAAGCTATCTATCTAGACCCGTACCAGTCGGGCTTCAGGCAGGGGTACAGCACAGAAACGGCATTGGTCGCGTTGGTGGATGATCTCTGGAGGGCTTGGAACAGGGGTTGCTCCTCTGTCCTAGACCTATTAGATCTCTCAGCGGCTTTTGATACCATCGACCATGGTATCATGCTGCAGCGGTTGAGGGGGTTAGGAATAGGGGGCACCGTTTTGCTGTGGTTCTCCTCCTTTCTCTCCGACCGCTCACAGTTTGTCTTGGGAGGGGGGCAGAGGTCGACCTCGAGGCGTCTCGCATTGGGAGTGCCGTAAGGGTCGGTCCTCTCACCCCTCCTGTTCAACATTTATGTGAAGCCGCTGGGCGAGATTATCCGCGGTTTTGGGGTGAAGTGTCATCTGTACGCTGATGATACTCAGCTGTACATCTCCACCCCAGACCACCCCAACGATGCCCTTGATGCGATGTCTCGCTGCCTGGAGGCCGTGCGGGTCTGGATGGGGAGGAACAGGCTCAGACTCAACCCCTCCAAGACTGAGTGGCTGTGGCTTCCGGCACCCCGATATAGTCAGCAGGTGCCATCGCTGACTATTGGGGGTGAATCTTTGCCCCCCACAGAGAGGGCTCACAATCTGGGTGTCCTCCTGGACGCACGGCTGTCTTTAGAAGAGCATATGACGGCCGTGGCCAGGGGGCTTTTTATCAGGTTCACCTGATTCACCAGTTGCAGCCCTTTCTGGACCGGGATGCCCTGTGTACGGTCACTCACACCCTTGTTACCTCCCGGTTGGACTATTGTAATGCTCTCTACATGGGGCTCCCCTTGAAGAGCACTCGGAGGCTCCAACTGGTCCAGAACGCGGCCGCGCAGGTGGTTATAGGCGCAACTCGTTGTGCCCACATGACACCCCTCCTGCATGAGCTGCATTGGCTCCCAGTCGTCTTCTGGGTGCGATTCAAGGTGTTGGTTACCACCTTTAAAGCGCTCTATGGCATAGGACCTGGGTACCTTCGAGACTGTCTTCTGCCACCAATAGCCTCCCACCGGCCAGTCCGCTCCCACAGAGAGGGTCTCCTCAGGGTGCCATCAGCCAAGTTATGTCAGCTGGCGACACCCAGGGGGAGGGCCTTCTCTGTGGGAGCCTCAGCCCTGTGGAATGAACTGCTCCCGGAAATACGTAAGATCTCCGACCTCCGGGTGTTTCGCTGCGCACTGAAGACCCTGTTGTTCCGCCAGGCTGGCCTATCAACATAATCATTTTAAATTGGGGTATTTTAAATTTCTGGGGTTTTAAATTGAGCCAAATCTATTTAATCATTTTAATTTTTAACTGCTGTTTTGTCTTGTGTTTTTAAACAGGCTGTACACCGCCTTGAGTTCTTCGGGAGAAGGGCGGTATAGAAATAAAATTATTATTATTATTATTATTATTATTATTATTATTATTATTATTATTATTATTATTAAATAAAAGGGGGAGTTATGGAGGAGAATATGCTGAAAACTCAGCCAAAATATGCTATGCTGGAAATCAGCCAAATAATAGGTGGAGTAATGGAGGAGAATGAGGAGAATATACTGAAGAATAATTATTAATAAGGGCTGAAAAAGAAAATGTTGGGTGATAATTAAAATGAAATGGTAAATTTTGAGATCTCTGTGTAAAAGTTTGAGAATATGATAGGATGAATTGGGTTTAGAAAATGAGAAAAATAGAAAGAAATTTTGATTAATAAATTGAAATAAAAATTGAGTTGTATACATTTGGAATTTAAGATTTGTGGTGATTAAATTATAAGGTAAATATATAGATTAATAGAATAGTTGTCTTTGTGTTTAATGTTGTTGCTAAAAGGAACAAGGGATAAAAAATTTAGATAAAGCGGTATTGAATTTTGATTTATAATTGAATTTATAATTGCATATAAAAATGAACTCTGCCTTAGTAGAAGATTAGGATGTATGATGAGATAATAGAAAGATTTATTAAGACGTTGGAATTCATGTTAAAATTGTTTGTTCTCATTTGTTAAATTAGTGTACCCATTTGTGACTGGACCAAGACTTTGTTCTTGAAAAAAATTTCTTTTTTATGTTTATGTTGAAAAAAATAATTTTTTTTTACAAAAAACAAAAAACAAAATTAGCTTTCTCTTTCATTGGATCTTTTAAAAAAATTACTGCAATCTATATTGAATGTGATAGGCAATATTTAATGTCCTGCAAATTTACTTATCTGGGAAATGCAGTGTATATAATATTACTAGATTAATTGTGCCGGGAAGGGTTTCTATATTTTCTAGTTTCCAGATTGAGCCAAGGAAAAGATATGTATGTGGCTACAGAAGGGACTATTCAGTCCTGGGTTTGCTTTTGATAAAATGTAACTGCATATGGAGTTAAATTGAGTTAGGTTGGGAGTTAGTATAGCCTTCTGGGTACAACTTAAGGTGATAGTTGCTAACTTTAAAAATATTGTGGTTAGGTAATAGATATCCTTGGGACTGCCTTTCTCCTACTTATATGTGACCAGTAAGATATGAAGAATTGTTTCTCCCCAGATCCCAACTGTAAAGTTCTTTATTGTTCCACATTTTTAGACAGAATCTTGCCAAATTGAAGTTCTCTTCTATCAGCATCTGTCATATACTCTGATAAACTATTAGGAAGAGGCTGTCTTCATTCTCATTCCCTTACACATAATATCTGGACCAAGCTGCCTCTTATTTCTCTGGAATGCACCCCTTCCCTTCTGGGAATCCAGCCTACTACATTCCAGCACAGGGATCTAGAATACAGATCTCTGTGGTTGTGGTAGGGTGGCTATAGTCTGATTTTTGTTGTTGAAGTTCCATCTTATAATTATGGTTAAACTTCATTTTCTTTTTATTTTCTTTATTTTCTCCAAAGTGCTACTGAGTTTCCTTAGCCTTCTTAACTTCTTGTTTCTTTAATCTAATCTCTCACCCACCTACACTTGCCTCTATTTTTGAGGCAGCATACAAATTGGTTTTAATTTATTAATTAATATATGAGCCTTCTCCTTGACTTATTGTGAGAGGAGGGCTTCAGTGTGATAATAGGCATCTATCATTTTATTTTTTTTTTCTTGTTTTGGATCAGTCCAAATCTTAGCTGCATAGCTGCATAGTTCTAAATTGTTGTACTTATATTAATCAAATTATAATATTTTAAAATGTGCATTTGTTGTAAACTTTGTATAGGTTTTCAGGTTTTTTTCCCTAATTGTGGTCAGTTGCTTTTTTTTTTAGATGTTAAACAGAGAAAGAGAGTTTATACTCCTTTTTTATCTTCTTTCATTCCCCTAAATTAGGGGTGTCAAACTCAAGGCCCGAAGGCCAGATGTGATTAGATCTGGCCCACAGGGCTGCCCTGGAAACAGTGAACTACTGACCCCCGGTGCCTTGGCCCTGGCCCAGGCTGGATGGACCCTGATCTAAAACTTGGTGGTGGCCATCCGGGCCGGAACATGGTTAGCCTTAGATCGGTGGGGCCACCCTGGAGCTTGCGCGGGCTGCCCCTGCCCCACCCCCTGGGCGCATGCTGCAGACAATAAATCCCACCAGTACAGCCCCCACAACCCAAGTGATGGTGAGCTGGCCACACCCACCCCAGTCATGCCCACCCAGTTGGCTGTGATAACCCGGCCACCCCCATCCCAACCACCCCCGCCCAGCCCCCTGAAGTCAACCACAACCCTGATGCAGCCCTCAATGAAATTGAATTTGACACTCCTGCCCTAAATGATAGCTGCACTATTGCTCCAGTCCTGTATACAAGAAGAAACATTTTAATCATTCATTAAATCTCTCCAGTGATTTAATATATACCGTGTTTCCTCAAAAATAAGACAGGGTCTTATTTTGTTTTGACCCCTCCCCCAAATAAGAGCTTGGCCTTATTATCAGGAGGTCTTATTATTTTGGGACTGGATGGGACTGGATGTCCCATTGCTGCCATTGCCTCTCCTCCCTTTCCTTCACGCCGGCCAAGCAGTCCAACACGTCCCACCCCACCCCAATGGCAACTGCTTCCCTTCCCCACCATCTTTTTATGAGAGGGGTGGCAGGTGGGATGGGGGAGAAGCAAGATGCAGCTCCCCTTGCCGTCTCTTCCCTCCCCCCACTGGGCACAGCAGGGCTTCTGCCCCTCGCTTAGCCACCGCCTCTTTTAGGGATGCAATTTGGGGGTGTCAGGTAGGACGGGTGAGAAGCGGGACGTGCGTCTTACCTTTCCAGCTCAGTCGTGTTCCTCGCCGTTGTATCCAGGGAAACACGCTGTAAAAGAAAACCTTCTCACAAGTTCAATCAAACTTCATGAACTCGCCAGAAGGTTTTCTTTTACAGCGTGTTTCCCTGGACACAATGGCGAGGAAAGCGACGGAGCTTGAAAGGTAAGACCTGTGTCCTGCTTCTCGTCCCCCCCACCTGCTACCCCAAAATTGCAACCCTAAAGGGGGCGGGTGGCCAAGCGAGGGGCAGGAACCCTGCCATGCCTGGTGGAGGGGGAGAAGAGACAGCAAGGGGAGCCACGTCTTGCTCCGTGTGTCTTGCTTCTCCCCCACCCCGCCTGCTACCCCTCTCAATAAAGAGATGGCGGAAAAGGGAAGCAGCCAGGCTGCTGTTGTCCTTGGGTTGGGGTGGGATGTGTTGGGCTGCTCGACCGGTGCAAAGAACTGGGAGGGGAGGGCATGTTTCCCCCTTGCCCCCCCTCCTGCCTCACCTACTCAGCTCATTTTGGTTGTGCAGCAAGCAACCAGAGGAAATGGGACCGGCTGCGCATGCATGTAAGTAGTTGGTGGGGGGGCTTATTTTGCGGGTCTGACGTATATTATCGAATGCGCTGAAAAGCCCGTTTGGGCTTATTATCCGGACATGTCTAATTTTCGGGGAAACATGCTATTGAAATTCACAAATATAATTTGTGGATTCATTATATATTTGTTACGGATAAAATTTTAAATATGGCAGAATCTCCAGTTTTGTGTTATTATTGTAATATTATTATGTATTATTATTGATCCAAAATTAATCTTTTCATCTAAATCATTGCAAGATTTAAATGTAAAATAAGTAGTGTCATAGTCACATAGAAGTGGACTAAGGCTAACATCCAGGTTTTATAGGCTGTATCATGTGTTTACTTAATTTTAATTGCTCTTTGAGTTACAAAAGTATTTATTTAGATGGCACAGTAAGAACAGCTTATGGTTAACTGTGAAACATGTGATCACACAAATTGGTTCTTCACTGTTCCACCAGGCTTACTAATCTCTGCTGTTCTTTTGGTTTCATCAAGTTCCAGCTGCTTCTTTTAGAGACACCTGCTCACCTGCTTTTTAACACTTAACAATACACTTTTCCTTTCATTTGGGGGAGAGGAAAATTTCATTTGGCCATTTAAGGAGAATTCAAATATTTTTGAAGTTTAGTGCGGTGGAAGTATTTTAACAAGCGTTTTCTTTAATTTGTTCTATACAGCCTTATTTATTTTTTATTTTATAATTTATATTCACTTTCTTCATTTTTTTTGTTTTCAGTTTTTTTAAAAAGCAACAATGGTTATCAAACTTTGTATCAACATTATACAGGTTGAAATTAATAAGGCTGAGGGAAAAATAAGTGTTCTCAACATATAGAATATACTACATCTAAATTTAGGCAAATAATAAATCTGTACCATTAATCATTAATAAGCTAGCAACAAAATACAGGATCAGCATAATCTCTTAAGACATCAACAATGGCCTGCTGCCATTTTAAATAATGGAATTAAAAGATTGCATAGCTACTCGGTATGGATTTACCTCAGCAAATGAGTATGTGCCATTGTGTATATTTTGTTGAACATCCCCCTATTATCAATAACATCCTTTCTGCCTCACAAAGGGCAGCCCGAGCAGGAAAGAAGAATTACCATTCTGCATGGAGTTGGTTTATTGATGAGGTGGACAAGAAGTAATATTTTTAGCCTGCTGGCTGTCCATCTGTAAGCAGTTTCCTGAAGCTGCCACTTTGCCTTCCTTGGTGAACTGTTATGGCTTTGTCTACCCAAGAAAAATAATGAGATCCATCTATCAAAAGGCAAGCAAACAATAAACTCTCTACCTTCCAATTAATTTGTTTTTCACCTCTGTTTACTAGTGTGTATGTAGTTCACTATCCATCATATTATAAGCCTTTAAAGCAGTGCATTTTTCTAAGGCTGAATCCATTAACCCTTTTGCTAGCAAATATATCGGAGTGCCCTCCAGCCAAAGAGGGTCTGACAAAATCAGTCATTTTAGAGAGGCTGTAACCTAATGAAATAAAGTGCCTGGTAAAACTCAGTGAAATAGCCCTGTTAGAGTCTTGTGAAGGCCAGGTGCCGAAATCTTTTTGTATAATTTCAACGCAAGGAAGATGCACAATCTGTAAGGGAAGGATTACACCCATTTCCTGTTCTTGTCCAATACAGTTCCTCATTTGCATACAGTAATGCTTATTTTGTCAAGAGAGACATTTTAATTACCATGTGAACCAGTGGTGGTTCCTCCCAGTTCCGCCCGGTTCCGCCGAGCCGGTAGCAGTGATGATATGACATCACCAAACAGGTTCTGCTCCCCCGCCCCCTCCCACCCCCTGTGTTATTCTTACCTTTTATTTGGCCCCACACCCAATCTATTGCTGCCTCCTGAGTCCCAGCTGATGGGCTATAAGGAAAAAAACTGTTTGAAGCCATGGGGCTTCAAAGAGCTGGCCTACAGCTGATCAGTGGTAAAAGGCAGTTTGGTGGTAGACCAGTGCCTGGAAAAATAAATGGGTAGACCAGTGCCTGGAACAATAAATGGGTAGACCGGTGCCTGCAAAAATAAATGGGTAGACCAGTGCCTGCAAAAATACATGAGTGGACCAGTGCCTGCAAAAATAAATTAGTAGACCAGTAAAGCTCAGTAAAGCAGTTAAAAGCCTGTAGGCCAGTACCTCTGCTAAATCCTAAAGAATTGTCACATTACCATCAAGCCACACCCACAAAATAAGCCATGCCCATAGAACCGGTAGTAAAAAAATTTAGAACTCACCCCTGATGTGAACATCAGCACATCTGAATTTTTCAGGGGACTTAGTTTGTGTGCTAATATTACATTTGAGGAGTGGTGGGTTTCAAAAATTTTTACCAGTTATGTGGGTGTGGCTTGGTGGATATGGCATGACTTGGTGGGCATGGCTTGATGGGCATGGGACGGGAAGGATACTGTAAAATCTCCATTCCCTCCCCAATCCAGGGTAAGGTTACTGCAAAATCCCCATTTCTTCCTGATCAGCTGGGACTTGGGAGGCAGAGAATAGATGGGGGTGGGGCCAGTCAGAATTTTTACTACCAGTTTTCCGAACTACTCAAAATTTCCGCTACCGGTTCTCCAGAACTGGTCAGAACCTGCTGAAACCCACCTCTGATTTGAGATGGCAACCTTTTGGCAACCTTGAAGTCCAGAAATCTTAAGGTTGCCAAGGTTGAAGACCCCTAATCTAAACTGAACCTTTGTAATTTCCTTTTGCTGTTATCAGGTCTTGAAGGTGTTCCCATTCCAACGATAAGTTATTGGCGCATAATAATACAGCAGAATAAGATGCCATATTAATGGCACTTAATGTAGGAGTGCTGTAGATAAAGATACATCTGCACAGATATTCCTGTGTAATTTGCAGAAGGAAAAACACAAACAGCTAAACAATTTTAGAATAGATAGATATAATTCTTTATTGTCCAAGGAATTTGTCTTGGTGCATACCAAGACAAAAATACATTTGTCAAGAATCAAGAATTGCTGGGATGGATGGAGCATTGATAAGAGGATTGCACATGTAGGTCCAGTTGATCCTATACATTTGTATTCCCTGTTGCAGATTGTAAATTTGCCAATTGTCTTTTCTGTAGAGCACACACAAAAAAAATACCATAAGCACATGAATATTGTATTGCAATTATTACTACAATAATAGTAAAAATTGCAATGCAGTAATAAAAGTAGTAAGAGCTTCAAAAGTATGTTCTTAGCCATGATACTAGCTATGCTTATGCCTTGGACATATGCCTTTTCTTTTTCAAAAATATTCATATGAAGTTATCTAAACTGTAAAATAAGCATTTAGATTTGCATAAATATAATAGATTAAAACAAACACATATGCTTGGTGAATATAGTTTTATCTTTTTTAAAAGGGCAAGTTTTTAAATCCTATATTTTACAATTCAGATTAATTCAGATTTTCTAAACAAATATAAAGAATTAAATTAAGAGATGATTCAGGTCAGATTACTTAAATATAGAAACAAACTTTTAGTACATCCTTCTGTGATACTTATTTCATACCCTAGTACAAGTAAGTACAGTACCTTGGACTTTAAGGCCTGGGTATGCTAAATTGCCAAAAACTTTGGGGTGTTAAAATAATAATTCCCCATGCAATAACACCATACATGCTACATTTTAATAGGATATATTGAGAGACATGGAACTTCAAAGACTGGCTGGACCAGATTAAAATAAGTACCTTTTTTTTTTATTCATAGCAGTGCGACGGTTTTGAGTCATCTTTAGGTAATTATGGGGGAGATGTACTTTTCTTATAATGAATAATTGAAGCCAATTAGAAAGTAGCTTAGAAGACATAAAAGGAGATCCAGCAGTTTCTTGTACTGTAAGTATATTTTTTCTGCAGTCCACTTGTTACTTGCAAGACATTGAACAGTCACATGTCTTTTGTGCACAGATTAAAATAAATAAGTATTGACAAGCAACACTTTACAAAATAAAATGACAGCTACTTTGTTGATTTAGAAAGATGACTGCAAACAATAATTATTTCTTTTTTTAGAAAAAAAAATATTCCATGTATAAAATTGTTGCTTTTAATCCTACTTAACTACAAGATGGAATCTGAGATTAATAGTGAGATATATGTATGTGAATCACACCAAATTATATTGGAGATTATGAAAATGACCAAATACTCTCCAATAATGGTTTATAAGACCCCATAGAGTTTTGGTTTATGTGGATTACATCTATCAGTATGTACTATATTGGAAATTTGAACTGAAGTTTTTTTAAAAAAAATATTTATTTGACTTTGTTGAGTCCCTGGCATGATCTCAGAGACACCTATGGGACCTGGACCACACTTAAAGGACTGCTGCCCTAAAATAATGTAAATTAGGAAAACAGCAATCTAGCATTGCAAGTGGTTTAATATAAGTAGGATGATATGATACACATTAACAGAAAAATGTTTTCTGTTCATATGTGATATTGATACATGATTATTAAATATCAAAAAGAGATTGAGTTTTCCTGATGTCACCACAAACATTTATTTCCAGAATAAGTAATATTAGACAAGCAATATATTCCCAGAATATTGAGTTGTATTATTTCTTAGTTATACAGTTAAATGAGCCGGTTTGGTCTAGTGATTAAGACTTCAGGCTAGAAAGCATGCAACCGTGAGTTCAAGTCCCATTTTAGCCATGAAAGCCAACTGGGTGACTTTGGGTCAGTCACTTTCTTAGCCCAATCGAAAGGTGTTGTGGGAAAAATAGGAGGAAGGTATTTTTATTTATTTATTTATTTATTAGTTCGATTTATATGCCGCCCTTCTCCGGAGACTCAGAGCGGCTTACAATGCATTAAACAATTTTTGATATGTTCACCGCCTTATTTGTAAAAATAATGGAGGTGGGATACAAATAAATAAAAATAAATTATGAGTTTAAAACTAAAAAAAAAAAAAAAAAGGCAGAGGAAGCACCTGCAAGGCACCAACCACCCCCAGGGTTGCATACCATTCTTAAACCTCTCATGTCAGTTGGCAGATCCATGCCTTGACGTTCTTCTGAAGACTTCAGGAGACAAGATATTCTGGGGCTGGGGCAATGGCAGAAAAAGCTCTCTTCCTAGACCCCACCAGTCAAAATTCTTTTAACAGACAGGGTCTATAACATACCCGCCATGATTGACCAGGTGGGATGAGTCAGTGAAATAAGAACAAGATTGTTCTTCAGGTAACCTGGTGCCATGGCATGAAGGATGTTGGAAGTAATAACTAACATCTTAAATTGGACAAAGGAGCAAACCAGCACTCAGTGCAGCTCACATGTTTTTGGCACATCCCTTTTGCATCATCTGCAGCTTCTAGAGACTTTTTTTAATATTATTATTATTTTCTTTAAAAACAAAAACAAAAGAAAACTTTCCATTTTACAATGGAATTTTACAATATATCAGTGTATATCAAGTTTATGTGTCCCCACACACATATTTTCTAGAGACTTTTTAAGGGTAGTTCCATGCAGAGTGCTTTGCAAGATCACTTTTTTGTATTCCTTTCCCGCCCCTCCCCCTCTTAATCTATGTTCATTGTTTATATCTTCAAAAACCACAGCAAAAATAATTGAAGAAAAAGTGATAGATGCAGATTTATGAATACAGTTTCCAATTTTGGAAATATATTGAGAGAAAATGAATGTACAAAATGATATACAAAAAAAAAATCCTCATCCTGTTATAAATAGCAATAGGGGAAATCTGTGAAGAAGGAATTGTATTTTTTTAAAAAAGAAGTCTAGGCAGTTGATACAGAGTAGCTTCATGGTATATTAATAATAACTGATTGAAGTAGGCATACATTTTGCATCACAACCAAAGAATAAACTGCGGTTATGTTCAGTGCAGAAGGATCACACATTTATTAGATCATCTGAGGCACTTCCCATACTATTTAAAAAGAATTATGCAAAACAAATTAACTGAAAAAGGGATTAATAAAGCTGTAATTTTTATTTTGAGGTTTGTAAAATGGAACCGTAATAATACAGGAGTAATGAGCAGGCCATGTTGTAAAGGAATGAACTCATCTATAAAGTTTATAAGAGGATAACTTAAAGTGCTATTAACAGAATCCAATCAATGAAGGTACAGTAATTTTATCAATGTGTCATAAAAATGACCTAATAAGTTGAAGTTGATTAATTACAATTATAGATAACCAATCAGGAGAGCCAGTTTGGTTGGGGAAAGGGGGAACTATAAATTCTAATCATGCTTTAGGCATAAAAACCAGCTGGGTGACTTTGGGCCGCATCAATCTCTCTCTCAGGGTTGTTGTGATATTTTATACAAAATATCATGAGAGAACAGTGTACCTTTTGGAGAATGAGAAGCATAATTTACACAACTTTAAAGTAATATCTATGCAAAGGAATAATCTTGAGTGAAGGGGATCATTGTAATCAGTGACTTCCAGAGACCATTACTTGACCCATCAGGCTATTAATCAAAATCTGGGAACTATTCCATTTCTTTATCTCTAAGAAACTTATCTCTAATATGGCCTCTGGTTGATGCCTAGGCAAGGATTTTTTAAAAAGCTCCTTCCGGCATTAAAGAATTGGATTGGATTGGATTCTGAGTTATTGTGGATAACACTTAACACCTGTAAGAAGATAATATTTAAAAACATCGAGGTCTGTGTTGGCTGACAAATAATTCTATGGAAATTGCAACAATTGTTCAAATATTGCTGTAAATGTCAACCTCCTTCCTCTTGACATTCCTCAGACTGACCTTTGTTGGCTGTGCTTAAGAGAAAATACAAATACCTTGAAATTTAAAGGCGATACGTAATACTTCTTTTTTGTAATCAATGAACAGAATGAAAAAGTAAAGATTTCTATTTCTAGTAATTTCAAGGCCACCTATCTTAAAACGCATCTGCATACCGACAAAAACCTACAGGCTTTATACTCCCTTCAGCTTAAACTCAAACTGTAGAATATTAAAAACACACAATAAAACGGAGTTGTTTCTCTTTATGAAACATGAGTTTTAAAACCCCATCCACTTTGGCCAGTTGTGCAATGTTAAACACATGGTATATTAATAATCTGAATATTCAATAATAATTGAAACACTTCTGTTTCAATAAAGGTGACCACTGCTACCAAACAGCAATATCAAACAAGCAACTTAATTTACACAATATTTTGTTCCCATTCTTGTGTAGTGAAAATATAACTTTTTGAAACTGATTTTTCCCCCCACACAACTCTGAAAGTTTTAATGGTGGTTTATTTATCCAACCATTCTTGCTCTGAACCAAGTCCATGGTGCGGTCCCTGATCAAAACCTATGAGTCATGTTCTGTGTGTGTCTTTTAATAGCCTAAATCAGTCAATGTCAATTCATTCTAGATTTGGTAATAAGAAAGCCTATTGTTAAGAGGAAACATTCAGGACAATAATCAGACAGCAGATGGTAGAACAGCCTGCTGTCCTTTACAAAACTCCTAGCCAACTCTTGATGCAAAGTGACACAGTGAGATCAATGTATCTTATTCATTGTAAGACATTTTGGAAAAAAAATTGGAATGCTTTTTAACCAAAAGTATAAAGTAATAAAGTATAAACATTAATCCAAAAACAAAAATCAACTTTGCTCCTCACTAAGTTACTAGTATTTCTATATCTCACTGTTAAAGTTAAAAGGTATCAGGAGAGCAAGACTGGGTAATTTTTAGATGCAAATTAATGAATGCAGAATGTACTACCATAAGTTATACAGGTAGTCCTCAACTTATGACCACAATCGAGTCCAACATTTCTGTTGTGAAGTGAGACATTTGTTAAGTGAGTTTTGTCCCATTTTACGACTTTTCTTGCCTCCATTGTTAAGTGAATCACTGCAGTTGATAAATTAATAACCCGGATGTTAAGTTAATCTGGCTTCCCCATTAACTTTGCTTGTCAGAAGGTCACAAAAGGGATCCTATGAGTTTGGGACATAGCAACAGTCATAAATATGCCAAGCATCTTAATTTTGATAACATGATCATGGGGATGCTGCAAAGGTTGTAGCTGTGAAAAATGGTCATAATCACTTTTTTCAATGCCTTTGTAACTTTGAATGGTCAGTAAATGAACTGTTGTAAGTTGAAGACTACCTGTATATTTTTACTTTTTTAAAATAAAGCAGATTGCATCTGACAATTAAGAATACAAATTTTCTGACATCTAGAACTGGGTTCTCTGCATTTTCCCAGCGTTGCACAGCAGTCTGAGTGCTGTGCATAGCAAAGGGCATATCAAGAATTTCTGCATAAAAACAGATACAGACCACTTACACTAATCCTTCAAAGAGCTGTTGACTTCCCAGGATACTACTTTCCACTTATACAACAATTCTGATTTAACCAATCAATTCAGAGGTGCTGAAGTCATAACTGGATTTAGCAATCAAAGCTCTTGTTCTTTTCTTTTGTTATGTTTATCAAAGTTGTGTAGAGCCTGCAAGAAAGAAAGAATGTCCCAGGTTTAAATTTCAAACTTATATAGAGTTCATAGAGGTCAGCCTGGGATACCCTATATCCTGAATTCTCATTTCAAATAGTCCTTAACTGGGCTGGAAGAACCTCACTAACCAATTAAGCAGATATGTGTTCCTCCAACACACATATTTGGGTTGAGGAAGGTTGATGCTGTCTAATTTAGTATTGTTTAGCATCACAATAGTTGTCTAGGTAGCTTGTTAAGGGTCCCAGGGCTCCTCTAAGAATTTCTTCCAAATGTTTATATTTTTTCTCTCCTAATATATACAGTGATAAATATATCAACATTGAATAGTTAATGTATATGGTTAAATATAGCATATGCAGTGATTTTTTTAAAAAAATTTGACCAGCTTTGGGGTCTGTTCTTGGTCTCAGTAACATAACCATCCTTGCTCTCCATAAAAGAATTTAAATTTACAAATGCTTGAACTGTTTTAGAAAAGAATGAGAACATTTGCCATGGTTTTGCCTTAGAAAAGTTTTACCTTCAAACTGTTTTAGAAATCTTGAACTAGTTTTGATACAAGCATTTCTTTCTAAGGCAAGTGAAGGCACTGCCAGGGGACACTCGTCTGCGTTCTCTCTACATGTCTTAAAAAGACACACTTGTCTCAGGGCAAATTAAACTCTGACTTCTGGAAGCACTTTTACATGCAGTAGTAGTCTAAGATCCAGGATCTTGTTCCCCAGGGAACTCCTTTCTGTGTCAAGTGGTTATTTTTCCCTTTGGTCTCTTAGGAGTTTCTTTCCTGTTTTGCTGCCATAAATTTCATGACTCAAGCAGACTTGGGGCTGATCAGCAGTTGTGGCAGGAAAAGCAGAAAGTGTCCATTCAGTTGTCATGTTGAATACTTATAGACTTCAAACAATTCCACATTAAAAATATTATTTTTAACAACTGCACATTGCAGGCTAAGTCCAAATGTTTTTATTTGTTATTGATCGAAAGACATATTTACATGAGAAAGGCATATAATTGGGATTTTCAAAATCAAAATTGGTGACTACTTTTTGTTTTGTTTTTTATCAAAGAACGTTAACATTTTGGATTTGGAGGGTGTTCTAGGAATAAAGGAAGCTGTGGAGATTCAATGCAGTGAACAATCTTTGAACTATGTGGTTTCACACACATTGAGTGAACACGTATATACATATTGTCAATTGTGTCTTTCCCCTAACCTGGGTGTTGGCAACGTGCAGCTCCTGAGCCACATGTGGCTCTTTTGTCCTGCTGTGGCTCCCTGCCAGCTGGCTGGCCCCACCCTCCTCACCCTCCCCTCCCTGTCACTCCTCGCGTGGCCTGAAAAGGTAAGGGTGATGGCGGGGATGGAGACTCACACCATATTCCAGAGCAGGAGGAAAGCACCCCTGTATTTGCCTCTCATCTCGCAGGTGCTTCTTCTGGTACCTCTTGGTGCTGCACACACCTCGGTTAATCAGGGAGATGCACAACTTTCTCTCCGTCCCATGAGAGAACTGCCCGGCCCAGCTGCGGGTCATAATGGGATCCAGGAGGAGGAGGGGATGCCATCTCCCCCATTGTGAAGTGCGCTAAATTTAAATCTGCTGTGCAAGGCACTGCAAGAGCAGCGAGCAGGCCACGGAGGCAGCGAGGTCACCCTTACCTTCTCAGGCCACTCGAAGAGTGACTGGGAGGGCAAGGGACATGGCCAGCCAGCCGGCAGGGAGCCACAGCAGAGGGATGAAAGAGTTTCATTTATCTGGGAACCTGAAATGGCTCTTGATTTAAATCATGTGGTAAAAAGTACCCAAAGAAGAAGAAAGATGATCAGCAGCAACAACAACAAAAACCCCAACCCTCATCTGTTTTTGGAAATGGTTCAAGAGGGAAAATGCACACACATGAGAAGGGGAGAAGAGAGGGGGGGAAGAGAGAGAGGGAGGAAAAGTGATGAGAAAGAAAAGAAAAAAGAGAGAAATGAGAAAATGATGGAGAGAGAGGATGAGAGAAGAAAAAGGAATGAGAGAAAGAAGGGGGGAGAGAGGGAGCAGGACACAGAAATGAGAGAGCTGGGGGAAGAGTATGAGGGAAACAAGGGAAATGAGAGAAGGGGAGAGAAAGAAAGAAAAGAAAGAGTGAGGGAGGGAGGGAGAGGGAGAGGAAAAAGAAAAAAGAGGGAGAGAGAGAGAGAGACCCTTTTCCCACAAAAAACACCCAGAGCCACAAAACCTGGGTAGGCGTGGCTGGGTCATGCTGGGTCATGTGACTGGATGGAAGTGACGTTGAGTTGGCCATGCCCACCCAGGTTTTGTGGTTCCCAGTGTTTTCTGTGAGAAACGAGTCCAAATGGCTCTTTGAGTGTTAAAGGTTGCAGACCCTGCAGTAGCCAATGTCTTATAGTTTTACTCTGTTTAGGTATTGGAGATGATAATGTGATTTTAGTATCTCCTTAGAAAATGTGACTCTTGTATATAAATAACACATCAGGAGAACTCATATAAACTCTGTTTTTATCCACACTGAAGGAAGTAGAGCTGTTATACCTAGACTTCAAAATTCTAGAGGACTACTAGATGGCAGCAAGAAGTTCCACAAAGATTTAGATGAAGTTTATCTGCTTGTTTTAGATCTTCAAATAAAGGTCTGCTCTTATCACTCCTCAAATAAGATTGGTAGGGGGCATGGACAGTCCCCATTTATAGTCATTTCATTGACACTGGAAATATCCTAATCTGTCATGTCCTAAGCAAGCATGTAATACCTATCAGCAAATTACATGGTGATAGAGAATTAGAAATATTGAAGTCAAAGAAGACACCCAGTGCAATTCACTGAGTGAAACAGGAATAAAATAATCGGATATTCGTAGACAGTTCAAAGCATCAAGAGTAGGGTTATTTAATTCTCTCTATTCTCTTTCATGCTTTTCTCATAATGAGAAAGTCTTCCCTATTTGAGCCAGAGTTCAGTTTATACCAGTGGTGGTTATATTTAAAGTATATTTAAAGAGCCGTGGTGGCGCAGTGGTTAGAGTGCAGTATTGCAGGCTACTTCTGCTTACAGCCAGCTGCCTGCAATTTGGCAGATCGAATCTCATCAGGATCAAGGTTGACTCAGCCTTCCATTCTTCCGAGGTGGGTAAAATGAGGACCCAAAATTGGTGGGGGCAATATGCTAACTCTGGAAACTGCTTAGAGAGGGCTGGAAAGCACTGAAGTGGTATATAAGTCTAAGTGCTATTGCTATTCCCTTTCCTTCTCACACAACAAACATGCAAGAGATTTTCCCACCTCTTATTTTTTCCTAAGCAAAGGAACTGATCAAACAGGAAGACTGTCTTATGACAAGCCAGACATAATTGAACCTCAAGATGGGAGACTTATTATCTTGAGGGGGAATTCTAGAGATCCTCATTATAGGTACCTCAGCTGTGGAAGTTAGCCTCATCAGGCAGCACTGATTAACATATATAGTTTCCTAATCAATCTTCATATCTGGTAATAGGATAATACATTTGCATATTTTTACACCGAGAATTGTACTTTGGTTCCTGACTTACTTGACATTTTGACTCAGAAATTCCTTTGGTAT
This sequence comes from Arizona elegans, assembly GCA_022577455.1. Lineage (NCBI taxonomy): Eukaryota > Metazoa > Chordata > Lepidosauria > Squamata > Colubridae > Arizona > Arizona elegans. Next base: position 240,857,710 of record JAKOOJ010000001.1, read on the forward strand.
GGAATGGTGTTCAGTTTGTAACTGCAATGGACATGCTACATTTGAGGATCACAAATGCTTGCATTTAGCATATTCTGCATCTGTCTTTTTTTGCAGAATTTTTTCCCCAGACCTGCATTTATATCTAAGTGTTCCTTCTCTTTAAAGGAATTGATTAGTGATATAGGTCTCTGGGGAATTATTTTTATTCTCTTTGTTGGAAAATAATAAGAAATAATCATCCCTTCTTAGCAAGTACAGCAGTATTAAGTATCCAATTCACTGGTTCCCTTGGGCAGAGCTGCAAATGCTGTCATAAGAGATGATTTAATGGCTGAAAAATCAGTTACCAGTATTGGCATGTCCACATGTTGGCATGTATTAACATGTAGATATGGTGAATTTCATGCATCTACAATTGCTTAGATGCAATTGCTCTATGTATTTATTTCATTTAATTGTTGATCAAATTTGTGTGGTTGCCCATCTCACACAACAGTGACTCTGGGCAGCATTCAAGCCTTAATTAAGAAACAAATACTATATATGTATATATAGTAAGGGAGCCATCATAAGGTCTCGCTGGTCCCCTCCTTTCTCTTTCATGGGCTATTTTATGTACCCATTGGCAAGGTCATTTTAAAAGAATCAGCATCACTTAAAGCTGTGTAACAAAAGAAAATAAAACCCTGAATGCACCAAGCATTTATCTAATGAAGTAAATAAGCGTGTTTGCATGAATAAGTTATTGCTCTGTCTCCTTGTTAATCTGCTTGACAGCAGGAAACCAAGGTGATGTATTAGTGCTTTAGTTCTCCTTCTGTTCTAATGTCATGTACTAATCTCCTTTGTATCAGATGAGGAACATTTGACACAGTCTTTTTTGATAACTTCATTTCTCTTACGGGCTCTACTAAATTTGTATGAGAGACCGCCATTACTTAATTGAACATAAATGCTTAGAAAAATGATGTATGCCCCAGGTGAATGCATTTAATTTTTCTTAAAAAACAAAACAAAACACAAAGCTTATGTTTAGGAAAATAGCCAAGCAAATCATGAATAATGTTCAGATTCCCTGTGGTAATTGGCGTGGATCCATGCAAGAGTGTTAGAGTTACTTGGCCATTAGGTGTTTTGCAAACAGTGACCTTATTTTCTCATAGAAAGCCTTTGAAACCATATACTAGTGAATGCCAATTACTGTAAAAGTTTTTAAATAATGCAAAGAATTATATCCTAAAGCGCCTGGAAGAGATGGTTGAAGTTCTGGATGATTAGTTCTGGATGGAACTGTGTAATCTCTTGAAAGGATCAATTTGGGGTTGTTAATTTTTTCATAGGCACAGATGCAAAGTTATACGATATTCTGCATTGTGTTCTACCATATTCTGATTAAATCTGAATTGAAACATTGCTTCACTATTCACAGGATGCCTTGACATTCTCATAGCTCAAGGCTCAGGGTGAGCAACTAGTTTGCCAAATTGACATGACTTTTGAAACAATTTCACTATCTCCTTGCTTACTTTTATTACCTTTAAAGACAGAAGTAATTTATATATATGGCCAAAGGTCTTCTTTTATGTCCCAATGCTCAAAATCTGGCAGTTTTCCTAGGCTTTAATGTTGGATGAATGGGACTCCCCGTTTGTGATGTTTTATATTTTGATATGTTGTCAGGATTCTCATCTTGTAATAATTCAACAATTTGTTATGGTCTAATTTATTGTAGTTCATTATGAGCTGCCCAGAGTAGGTTAGAGTGCAGGTGGCATCAAAACTGAATAAATGAAAGAAGACTTTGTGGTGTAATATCTGAACCTCAAGCTTTTTGTGTGTGCAGATGGAAGAGGTTTCTTAATGGAATATCTTTGCTACCATACTCCTAGTTCTCAGGCATATATGAAAATTCAATTTATGCTGTTTGTTTACCTTATACAGTATAGTGTAGTGAAGTATAGTGTAGGTTTTTTACCCTATCTTCCATACACGTGGTCAAAGAGGTATAACTAGAACTCTGTTCTCCTAGTTTTCCCCAGAACAACAATCTTGTTGTGACTCCGACCCCTGAGCCCGTCTTATCGGAGGGAGAAGACTCTGAAAGTGAAGGAGAGGAGTTGGCAAGGCCACCCTCTCCAGGACCCTCCTCTCTGGCAATGCCTCAGGTGTCTCCCAAAGGAGAAGAGATAGGCCAGGAGCCAGGCATTTCCGAACAGCCACAGTTAGACAGCGATGGAGATAAGTCTTGGCTGGATCCCCGCCAGCGTCGAAAAGACAAGCGCACGCAGCAGAGAAGGAGGCGTGCCAGAGAGTAAGCTGAGTCACTTGACAACACCCCATAGGGGATAAAAGGGGGTGTGGTAGCCATTCAGGCTTTGTGACGGACAAAACTGAACAGCTAGCAAGGGATACTGTGTCTCTGGAACTTCGTTATCTGCCTTCCTTGGATTTATTACGGACTGGACTTGACAATTCTTTGGCTTTGTTAATTTATTTTGGTTTATCTGACGGAGGAGGAACACCTCCCTCTGTGAGTAAAGTTTTTGGCAAGCAGCTACTGGGTTGCTGCCAATTCTGTTATTGAAGGAAATTATTGTCTGCAAGTTTACTTTAACTCCTGGCTGACTGTTTGTGTGTGTGTGTGTGACACGGGGACAGAACAAATCTTGAGGTAGGTTAGTCTGAGACAGAGAAAGAGTGCATTGCTCTCCAGCCTTCCTTCATGTTATTTTCTAAAATTCAGTAAATGTTAAAATAAAAATTGCAGTGAAGAATGGACTAATGTTAGATATGTTATCCTATTACCATTTTCATTAAAAAGTATTTAACATTCCCACTTAACAATTGCAGTTCTGTAAGGATTTACAATACACAATTCCACAAAATGAGCTAGTAATGCAATTGTAACCATGTAAGAAAAATATTGTATTATGAATATTACAAACTATCCCAATAATATGCAGAATGTATTCATTTTACAACCAAATAATGAAACTTCAGGAGAATATACAGCATATTTGCACTATATCCCAAACATTTACAGAAGTAAACTGATGTTTCACATACAATAAATGTCAGGGAACTTTCTGGCTGGCTATTAAACCATCAGTATGAAGAATTATAAACTTTATTGTCCTAAAAATATTTTATTTTATTATTTTGTTATTATTTTATTTTATTATTTTATTTTATTTTATTATGTAACTCTCTTCAAATTCAATGCAAGGGGGCCATAGGTAGGACATTGAAAGTAATAGAGTTTGGAAAACATGCTACCTGGGCAGTGCACATACTACCAGTAAATATTTTCTAATATCAGAAACAAGAAAACCCCACTGCCTAATCATAATATTTACCTTTTCAATATTTTGAAAATTAAAATGACAACTTCAGTGCCTTATGTTTGTTCAAATTTTTAATTTTTAAGGATTTTTTTCACATCTCAATGTGCAATAGTTTCTGACTCTTTGATACAAAAAATCCGATCATCTTCAATTTTTTGGTTGCATACTGTCAATATTTAAACCCAAATAGTACAAGAGAAATATACTGGAACCTTTAGCACTGTATAAAGTTGTGTCATTGAGCTGTTGTCATATTCATTAACAAAGTCAGTTTGCAAGTTCTAACAGAATTTCAGCCAAAACATGGCTTGGAAGAAATGCAAGTTCGAATAGGGTTAATGTTGAGAGGCAGAATACACTGTGACATTTTTGCAAGCCCTATTTATTGACAAGCTGAAAATCACAACATTGCTGTGCAATCATTCAGGTGTGAATGGCAGGAAACTAAAGACGGTTTTTTAACAGGGATCGTCTATAGAAAGCCAGGGAGATTGCCTTGAAGCCTTGAAATATTCAGAAAACATTAGGTATGCAAAGATGACAGAAGCATTCCTTAGTCCTGGGAAGGGAGATAGTAAGAGGGACATTGTAAGAGGTAAGATGTAAGTGGGAGGGGAAGAGAAGCTCAGTTAGGATTACAATTTTATTGTAATAAAATTTATAATTTATAATAATTTATTTCAATAAAACTGAGTTATGGTCTTCCTGTGGAATCTGGTCTATCTGAAGGGCTGATATCACCTGTACTTTGCAAATCTCTGCCTTCTGGGTTTGGTTCTATTTCTCTCTCCCATTTTCAGGTGGTATTTGATTGCTTTTCAAACAATTTTTGTTGTTCGATGATAACCAAAGTGAGCCCTTAACTGGAAAATGAAGTATTTAGTTGCTGTTGATGTGAACTGAAAATCTAGGATGGGGACTTACCGGTAATAATTACTGAAAAGGAAGAAAAAATCTGTAATCCCAGGAGTTAGGTATCTTTCTGAATAGAGAAGGTGCTGTTGGGGGAAAAAAAAGGAGAGTTGGTTAGAGATGCAGATGACTACAGATATTCCTATTGTAAGTGGGGATAGCCTTGAAGATTAGCTGTTGCCCACCCAACTTGGAAAGACTGGCACTTAGCTCTGCTGCTGGGGAATGGAACCCATTTTGTACTATTTTGTAGGTTTCTTTCCTTGTCTTTCATTCCTTGTTCAGTTCTAGTTCAGCTAGGTAGAGCTTTGTTCATTGCTTTTCCTCTCTTCCTTTTTCCAGTATAGCTTTCCTTTCTTTCTCCCTTCCCTTCCCTTCCCTTCCCTTCCCTTCCCTTCCCTTCCCTTCCCTTCCCTTCCCTTCCCTTCCCTTCCCTTCCCTTCTCTTTCCTTTCCCCTTTCTCTCTCTGTCTGTCTAAAATAAGGAAAGGTAGGGGTGTGTGTGTGTGTTGTTAGATGTTAAAAGGTACAAGATCCCCCCCCCCCCGTGCTTTTATATTTTTCCCAACCTGCTATTGTTTTTCTTTTGGGGGTGGATGGGAGGCGTTCTCTAAATTTAGAATTGTTTTCCTTTGAAGAAAACATGGTAGGAACTTATGACAGATGAATAATATACTTTAAAATTACCAATAAGGTAAGTCAGCTTTTCAACCTAGCACTCTCAAAATTGGTTGGATAATAGTTGCTATCATCCTTAGCCAGTGTGATTGATGATGGAACAATCTGAAAACTAGTTCATTGTTCAGACTGCGATTCTATACATAGTTGTCAGAAAAAGTCCTGCTAAATTTAATAGAAGACTCTCTTTAAAAATGGTGTTTAAGATTGCACCTCTGACTTCAGAAAATAAAAGGTGATGATGAATATGCATTGTGTCTTGAAATCTGTATCGAAATAACTCGGGATTAAACATACTGCTCAAAAAAATAAAGGGAGCACAAGCAGAAGACATCCAAGATCTGAATGAATGAAATAGCCTTATTAAATACTTTGTTCTTTACATACAGTAGTTTATACACTGGTCAAACAACTAAAGGGAACACAAAACTACTGTATGTAACGAACAAAGTATTTAATAAGGCTATTTCATTCATTCAGATCTTGGATGTCTTCTGCTTGTGCTCCCTTTATTTTTTTGAGCAGTGTATAATAATATTGTTTATGCTACATTATGTTACATTATTTTTTGTGCCTTCAAGTTGCTATTGATTCCTGGCAACCCCCTGGACAAGTCCCTGCAGTTTTCTTGGCAATTGATTTGGAAATGATTTTCCCTTGCCTGCTTCCTAGGGTTGAGAGGTGTGACTGGCTGAGGTCATCCAGCTGATTTGTGCCTAAGGCAGGTCTAGCACACACAGTCCCCAGGTTTCTAGCCTGTGGCCTTAAGTCCTACACCAAACAGGCTCAATATTGTGCATCCCTCAAAATACAAAAAGCATGCTAAAAAATATTTCCCTTAGGTCCTCGAACCCAAAGGGATGATGTCTTCTATGCAATTTGAACACAGTTAGGGATTACGAAAATATTTTTTTTCTAGAAGTTCCATTTTAATGGATGGACAAGTTTCATCTATACGTTTTGGCAGAGGAAGAATGTGGCAGAGAAACCTGGCACAAAAGAATGAAATCCTTCCTTGCTCATTGTTTCCCTGAGCTGCTGCTTCACTCATCTAAAGATAGAAGTATATGTGCTGATTGACACTCCTGTAGTATGGAGGATGCTATCAAAATCTGTAAGCTAATTTACCTGATCCTGGCATCTGACATTTTTAAATTTCTCTGAGAAGATTGCAACCTGTTTTCACCCAGCTGGTGTATATATTTCTCTCTCTTTCTCAATTGCATATCTGTTCAGGATTCATAATGGCTTAGTTTTTATATTAATACATATTTAAATGATTATATCCTATTAATGTATGGTACAATTTTTGGCAATGAATACATCAGGACTTCTGGAACGAAACCTTTCATTACAACAAAAACAGAGAATTATTTTTAGGTGCAGTACAGCTAGCACTATAGAATAGTGATGTGATATATGAAATTACCACCTTATACCCAGTGACACATAAGTTCTAAGTGACAATTAACCAAATACCCTCTTTGAGTTTTATTGGGCCTACCCCCCTGTTATATACTGTTATATACAGTACTTGACTTCTAGGAGAGAGGAGGAAGGTACTGCCAACTACGTACTTTGTGATAGAGTGATTCCTGTGGGATCGTAGAAATTCTCTTATATTTTAAAAGAATGTTCAAAGGTATAGGCTATCATATAATTGCTGCTACAAACTCTCCACTTGGAAATATATGCTGTCCTGAGCCGCTGTATTAGTGAGATGGGTGGCATAGACATTTAATGAATAAATAAAAACAAATAAATTAGTGCAGTATGGTGGGATGTAATCTGGATTCCCAGGAGGGAGGGGCTCCATTCCAGAAACACAAGAGACAGAAAAGTTTAGATAGTTTGGTTCGGAGTAAGGGGGTCTAAATGTGAGGAACAATACTGGAAACTACTTCAAAGAAACTCATTGTGTCTTTCTTCATTTTTGGAATCTGACATGCAGGAATATTACAGATGCATAGACAGGTAGAATAGAGTTGGAAGGGACCTTGAAGGTCTTCAAGTCCAACCCCTTGCTCAAACAGGAGACCCTATACCCTATACCCATGATGGCAAACCTATGGCACACATGCCCAAAGTGGCACGTGAAGCCATGTCACCTGGCACACGCAACCTTGCCTGTTTGTCTTCCGGGCTTCTGGCACACATACGCACATGACAATCAGCTGTCCTTCGTGTGCATGGCAGTGCTGAAAACCGGTGTGTGCATGCGCATCAGCCAGCTGATTGTCGGGTACCCATGTGCACCAGAACCCGGAAGTTCAGCTTTTCTGGAGCGCGATCCCTGTGCGCGCACGGCAGTGCTGAAAACCAGCCTGTACATGCATGCCGGCCAGCTGACTGGCGTGCATTTGTGCTAGAACCCAGAAGTTTGGCTTTTTCGGAGTGCGGCCCCAATGAGTGTATGTGCGCACATGTGAAGTTTCCGCACGACCTTTTCAGCACTCTGTGCCAAAAAGGTTCACCATCACTGCCTTATACCATTTCAACAAGTGGCTGTCCAATCTCTTCTTAAAAACCTCCAGTGATGAAACACCCATAAGTTCTGAAGGCAAGCTGTTTCAGTTGTTAATTGTTCTCACTATTAGGAAGTTTCTCCTTAATTCCAGGTTGCTTCTCTTCTTGATAAGTTTCCATCTTTTTTTTTTTCTTGTCCTGCCCTCTGGGGCTTTGGAAAATAAGTTGACCCTCTCTTCTTCATGGCAGCCTGTCAGTGAAGGTGGAAGGGTCAATTTATTTTCCAAAGCACCAGAGCTATGTCTGATGGCAGCCTGCAATGGCCTGGAATGCTTTTCTCTCTCACCCACATCCCAATGCATGAAGGAGATACACACACACATACACACACACACACACTTCTTATTAAAATGATTTGTGGGCTTTAGTTTCGCACTAAATGTTCACTCTAGATTTACAAATCCAAATGGAAGCCTCCACAATAACAAAGATTCAATCTGATGTTGTACCTCTCTGGTACAACTGAGCTATTGAAAAAGAAAAAGACAGCTTTTGTTTAAAGGCTTTGTTTAAATTGTGTGTCTTATCGCGATTCTAATCTAAATCATGATTTGGTGATACAGCTACATGAACATTTTTTATTATTCACCTTTCACACACTTCCAAGCTGACCAAAATTTCTAACATTATAGCAACAGACATTGTTAACTCCAGCAATTTCTGGAAAAAACAATCTTTTTGCTTGAAAGCTCAAATGGAAAGGGCACACCCTTGAGATTGGAAAAGGAATATCAACCGTAATTTTATAAAAATGGGCAACTATACAGTGAAAAGAAACTATGAGTGTCACTAAAGTAGAACAGATAATGGAATTTGGTTCCTGAATAAAGCTTGGTACAGAATTTGAAGCAGGAGATGTGTCGGATAAATAATACTGATGTTTGACAGTATTGTATCTGTGTAATTTTATTTACTTACGGTGAATTATTTGGTATAAAAAGCATTAACTTCATTATATATTTGTAAGCACAATCAAAGAATATATACATTGAGGAATTTAACTTTATCAATCATCATGAGGAATTTGGGATTGAGGTGGAGAAGTCTACTAGAGTAACACTTAAATAAGTATTACCTTACTAAAAATATGCATATTCTTGAAAATTGATGCTGAAATTATTGGAAAATTATAAACTGTCAGGTTCATTAGAACAATTACAGTAAGTTTTAATTCAGCTAACTTGCATAATATCACAGTTCTCTGTGGCACTGATTTAATTCATAATGTGTGCATTTAGTTTTCTGCAAATGCAGTTTTTTGCATTTGATATCTTGTTGCAGGAGTATTGATACTGGCTAATTCTGTTTCTATAATATGGCAACTCTTTTCATGTGCAACTAGACTAAACTACTATTTCAGAAGCTAGTTGCTTCTCTTGTGGTTTTTGTGCTGAATTTTCTTTTTTGCCTTTCCTACCCTTGATTATTCTGTCCATGCTAGAAACTGACCAACAACTCAAAACCTGTCTTTTTGTAACAAATTGTCCTGTCAAGTCTTCAGTATAGCGTTAACAGCAGCCCCTAGAGATTTTACGTACAGAATCACCATCATGTCTTTAATTTTGTCCTAGTTATGAAGGGTAATCAGAAGACAAAATGAATTGCTTTTTCCCTGTCCCTATTTTCATAATTAAAAACCTTGTAGAAATTCAGGGGAAATAGCATTAAAAATGACTCTGTTCAAATTAAATGCGTAGGTTATACGATCTACTGATATTTAGAATCTCCTGAAAAATGTACTTGTGTGATCATGTCCTTGTCTTCCTGAAGTCACCAACATCCATCATTCAGCCTAATGTCCAGAAACAAATCCTCTGTGTCTTATTTTCCTTCCGAAATGAAATATATATTTGTCTTGCCTACTGCACAGAGACATGGTCAGGATTTATTAGCAAATACCTCTGAACATTTTTTTTTTAAAAAATGGCTTTAAAATGGGAATGGGTTGATCCACATACTTGTTCCTAACGAAGCAGGAGATGGATGGCAGGGTATATGGAAAGCTTTACTGATGTTTTAACTGAAGAGTCAGCTAAAATTTGTCTGTTTTGGGGTGTGGGGGCACGTTGCCTCTATTTTGACTTCCACTTATATCCATGCAGTTATAGTCTTGGGCTCCTGGCTAAAAATCTGTGATATGAATAAAATGTTCACGAGAATCAAGATTTATAGTGCAGATTGGAACCAGGTTCAGAAAAGGATAGCATTGTTCTCTCTTCCTTAGCTGGGTCAGCCAGTACAATTCACTTCATTTCTGACCCACCATAACCCCGATATTTCAGCTAGAGGCTTCTCTTGAGCAGAGTCTGGGCAATTATATTACAAGAGAAAAGTGTAGCCAGAAAAATCATGTATTAGCCTCTCATACATGACACCGAAAACCTCTTTGACACTGAGGGCAAAGTGAAATCATTACTCATGTTCTTGGAATTATATGAAATAATTTTCCTTGTCCTTATTAATAATTTCTCTGAAATAAGATAGAATTTCAATCCTATATGCATATCTTTATTTCATGTTCTCCTCTGAATTTCAGTGCAGTGGAAGTTATCTGTGATATTATATATGTGTGTGTAATGTAAGTACATATCCATACATGGTTTTTCAACAGATCAGATTGAAGCTAGAGAACTAGATTTATACTTTCCAAAAGACTCTGTCTTTGTACAATCAGTGCTAGAACTTTGACCTCAAGGAATGGACACTATGATACTGACCAACATAAAAAAATCAGGGTTGGAGCTATTTTCCTCTGTTACGTTCTTTGTATCTCTTCATCTGCCCTGCTACCTCTTGAAAAATGCCTTTAAATGCCAGTCATGACAGGGGAAGTGGAGTAATGTACCCACTTAGCTCTTAAAAGTCAGAAGGCCCGTGAAGCAACTTTGAGACTTGAGCAAAACACCTCCTTAAAGATCCATTCAGCTCTAGTAGCTACAAATGATATTAAGTAACTAGTGTGCCTTCATTCATAGTATTATTAATTGTGCAGTTCAGGTACAATTTGCAATTCTCAGATAAGCATGTCAGTGAAAATACTGTATATTTTTGTTTCTTTGAATACTTTGTCTCTTCCATATAAGACAACAGGCATTGCCCATAGCCTACCGACATTTCTCTTTCAAAAAAAGGTTAAAATTCTTAAAGAAGTTCAGTGCATTTGCTTTTGCTTCTTGATTCTAGTTCAACATTAATGTCATAATATGACCACATTCTTGGACAAGGCTGCAGCTTGAACAAAACAAGCCCATTCAACTGAGTAAGCTTTACATAATAAGAATATGTATGAATGTATGTATTTATACATACATACATGCATGCATGCATGCATACATACATACTTCAGTCAATCTGACTCCAGATAAACTTTGGGCAGCTCACAGTTTCAAAACAAATACAAATATAAGCTAAAACATTAATAAAGGAAATAAACAAAATGACAGATCTGGAACAAAAAATTTAAAACATATAACCATATGACAAATGTATCTAACCAGGGTTTCCATCTTCCCTACTCCAAGGCCTGGGAGAACATTTAAATTTTTGAACTCTTACAGAACACCATCTGTTTAGAAGCTGTCTGGATCCCAGGGCAAGTACTACAACAGAGGAGAAGAAAAGAGAAGAGAAGAGAAGAGAAGAGAAGAGAAGAGAAGAGAAGAGAAGAGAAGAGAAGAGAAGAGAAGAGAAGAGAAGACATGCTTCCTGGATTCCCAAAAATGTTTAATCAACCATTATGTTGCCTTCTTATATGATAAAGTTTAGATTTTAAAGTGATTGTGTCACTCAGCAAAGCAACGGATAGCCAAACATTAGTTTAACCATAGGGCAACATTAATAGGCTTTATTATGTCTGTAAGTGAACCTTGCTTATTGACTGCTTCATGCAGTGACCATTCAAAGTTACCTTATTGTTGAAAAAAATAACTGTGGGGCAAAGGCATCCATTTATGATCCCGCCACACACACAAACACACTTTGGCCATTGTACTCAATTAGTACACTGTCCTATCCCTGACCATTTTTCCCTCTTGCTCAGTGGTGAGATTGGAGAGGAAGGGATGACAAGAGAGTAATCAAGCTCACAGTACACATTCAAAGCAAGCTCTGGCTGTTTGCCTAGTTTGCTAATACACTGGGGACTAAGAGTTGTGAGCATGCCTTTCAATGTGCATTCTTTACTGTGTGCCTGCTTACTCTCTTGACATTTCTTACCCTCCAGTGAATGTAAATACAAACATTAATCCTTTCTAATTTTCCCAGTCCCAGAGTGAGTATTTCAAAGGAAAGAGGAATGGGGGAAGTAAAATCTTAAGCAAAGTCATGTCTTTGCAATAGCATCATCTAATAACCAAGTTGCTGGTCCCAAGTGTGGTTATAAAAGACTATCTATAACCAATTTCTGACAATGTCAAGGGTTGGGATATGTTGCAGTGCTTCCAGTGCCCCCATGTTTTCCATTTCTTCTTCTGATTTTCCCATGTTAATCTGGAAAACATGAACATTTGATTGACCACTCTTAAAAGTATTCAGAAACACAGCTTCTAAGTGCAGGGAGAACTGATGTATCTTTGCTCAAATGGATGTAGAAACTATCCTCAGATATACAGTCACAACAAGCTGGATGATAGCCAAAGCATATGCTCTTTATGGAAACAGGAATTATGAGCCATTAATGGAGGTAAGATTGGAAAGTCATTTCGAAAGGAGACAATTGCATCTGCTTCTGCTTGGTTCATCTTGGATCCAGTCATCTGGATTTGAGCTCTCAGCTTGAGGGCTTTATCTTTTAATATTGACTAGATTTTGTTCAACTGAAATTAGTCAATGTTGTGTGTTTCTTTCAAAAGCTAATGACCCTGATGAGAGTTTGTCTCAAACTGGATTTTACCATATCCACTAAAGAAGTTCTTAAGCAGCCATCTCCATAATTCTCCTTGTACATTGTAGACTCTGTTTATGGCACTACCTAATGTGATAAGCAATTGGCAGGGAAGGAATATGAGCCAACACAGTTACATGTGTACTTAAATATGCTTACAATTGGGATGGGGGATTAGAGGATTAAGGACATTTAAGGAGGTTTAGTATAATTAGCTTTGGCGAGAAAGTTGCTTTTCATATGCATATGTTACTTCTGAGATTTAATGTTTGCCACTCTCTGAAAACATACATTTATTTCTAAATTTATAGATAGTAGAAAAAACACAAATAATGTTGTAAATTGCATTAAAAACTCAGGGATACCATAATATAAATTCCAGTTCTCCATGTATGTTTTGCCTTTAATGTTGCTCTAAGTGCAACAATAAGAAAACTCCACTGGTAAGCAATGTTGAATTCAGTGGGTCTGACTCCTGGCAAAGTAGAAATAGATGTGCGGTCGGATTGCAAACACAGAATTTCTTTCAGGATCATTTGCTTCAACCCAGCATACACAGCATTCGAAAGAAGGCAGACCCCACTAAAATGTTGCCTTCTACTTTAATGCATTAATTGGTATTGCACCTTCCTGACCTGATAGCAACCCCAGAATGCTTTGCCTCAGGCAGCCAAATTATACTGTCAGGTTTTCAGCAGTGCAAGGCTTATGAGGCTAGCAAATGAGCTCAGTAGCAAGGCACTGAATTACAATATACTAAATTAATATTGTCCATGTTAGTTAGTGTGGCATTCATATGCCCTTAATAAAGCAGAGCTAATAGCATCATTAAACTCCTTGTTATACAATATTCCTCTCCTGTATGCTTGTTCAGGGTTAAAGCAATCCATCCATTTCTAAAAAAAACTGTAACTGCGGGAATGATAACCATCTAATGCTTTTATCAGGGAAATCCAAAATGTTTTAAAGTATAAAACTGAAACATTTTAAAATTAAAAGTCAGAGATGAATTCAACTATCCCATAAAAAAAAAAAAAAACCACTTTTTTGAATCCTTGTTTTCTATTTTTCTTTTGATTTTTTCTTTTCTTGCACTGTTGGCTTTCTCTTTGCTTTCTTTTCTATTTTCCTTCCTTCCTTTATCTTAGTAGTCCTCGACTTATAACCACAATTGAACCCAAAATTTCTGTTGCTAAATAAGACACTTGTTTAGTGAGCTTTCCGCCATTTTATGACCTATCTTGTCACCATTGTTGAATGAATCACTTCAGTTGTTAAGTTAGTAACATGGTTGTTAAGTGAATCTGGCTTCCCCATGATCTTGCTTGTCAGAAGGTCGCAAAAGGAGATCCCACTGCAACCATCATAAACACGAGTCAGTTGCCAAATGTCTGAATTTTGATCACGTGACCAGTGGTCGTAAATATGAAAAATAGCCATGAGACACTTTTTTCAGTGCCATTGTAACTTCAAACAGTCACTAAATGAAATGTTCTAAGTCGAGGACTATCTGTATTGTATTTTCTTTGAAAGTTGTATTGCAGTGGGCTGAATGAGAATGTTGTGGCCTGCCGGCCGCCTGCAAAGCTAATATAAGAGTTGGACAGTGAGGAGGTTAGGGAGGAATATGGGCCAGCCCTGGAGGCTGGGGAAAACTCAGGCAAGGGCTCTGCGTCGAAGGCAGAGAGGGAGATAGACAGCAGTGAATCAGAAGAAGAGTTGGAGCCTGTTCCCTTTGTGCACATGCTCACAGCTGCCAGAAGACAAAAACAACTAAGAAAGCAGGGTCGACTTGGGAGTAAAACCACAGCTTGGAGGTGATTGGCCCCTCCCATAGGAAACAAAAGAGTGAACGGAGAGGGGACTTTTGCAGGAAACAATTCATTCAGTCAATCGTTGCCAAAGTGAAAGTTCTGTTCATGACTTTAAAAGACTCTGTGCCAAGTTTTGCCTTGTCTGCAGTTGGAAACTGGTTTTCTCACTGCTTTGTCACTAATTCAAGCAAAAGTGTTTGCAGTCCCTGTATAAGCATACACAGATGATTTAGAATGCACCTTGAAGTGGCCACACTGAACCTTGAGATGACATGACAACTTTGATGTTTTGAGGAGCAGCTCTTCACTTGCAACATTGCTCTGACAACAACAACACTTCAGATGATTAAAACCGCCCTAAATCTTGAGAGTATAAAGATTTTACAAAAACTGAAAAAAAAATCAGATCTGTTTTTTATTATTGAGAAAATAGAAGATAGATATACAATTGAAAAAATAAGTTTGCATACTTAATAGTTGTTGAGCAAAAACAAAGTAGAGTAATTCAAAAGGAATTCTTAAATTATGTCTCATATTTGGAGATGAACATTAGAGTGCTAACATGGGCATTGTCATAAAATAACACAAAGACAATATCCACCTAGTGAGTTAAAGAAGAAATTATAATAACACCTATGGCAAGGTAACGTACTCAGTCCAGGGGTGAAATCCAGCAGGTTCTGGAGAACCGGTAGTGAAAATTTTGAGTAGTTCAGAGAACCAGCAAATATCACCTCTGGCTGGCCCCAGAGTGGGGTGGAAGTGGAGATTTTGCAATATCCTTCCTCCAGGAGTGTGGAGGGAATGGAGATTTTGCAATATCCTTCCTGCGCCATGCCCACCAAGCCACACCCACAGAACCGGTAGTAAAAAAAATTGGATTTTACCACTGACTCAGTCTATTAATAATATAAGCCCCAAATGAAATATCAGTGAACATCATATTATTTAAGAAAGCCTAAAGAAAATGCATTGGTGTAACATTATTCTAAGTATAGATTTGTTAAAATCTTTGCATGGAGGAACTTTTACTAGATAACTTTGCAAACATAGTTGTTCCCAGAGGGTAAGGTCCCTGATGTGTATCTTTTAGGAAACCCATTAATTATACTGACTTCTTATGTAGGCTACTTGGAAAGGAAGGATTTCATTTCAAGGAGGGAAATCTGAGTGTTTGAATAAAATGACTAACCATGATGGAGACCTATATTATGATGGACAAGAAAGACGATATTCTAAATAATGAGCAGCTGTCATAGAATAGTTTGTGTCAGCAATGCAAAAAACCGAGTTGACCATTGCTTTCCTATACTTTAATTGGATGCTGTTCGCCTTGTTTATGGGAGAGAAATTCAGGTATGCACATGTGTGGTGGCCTCAAGTCCCTATTCTTAGCACAAATCTAGCATGCTAGGACTCACTGAATAGCATTTAGTTTTAGTTTTAGTTTATTTGATTTGTATACCGCCCTACTCCCGAAGGACTCAGGGCGGTGAACAGCCAAACAATAAAATAACATAGATACAAAAATTTAAAAAACCAGATAAAATCAAATTAAATCATTTTGGCCCAGACAGAATTAAAACACCCCAATAATTTAAAAACAGATTAAAATTTACATATTTAAAAAAGGGAAGAGATTAGGCCAGGCCCGCCTGATGGAATAAAAAGGTCTTCACAGCGCGGCGGAAGGTGCGCAGATCCGGGATCCTCCATATCTCCGGAGGGAGCTCATTCCAGACGGTAGGTGCCCCCACAGAGAAGGCTCTCCCCCTAGGGGTCGCCAGCCTACACTGTTTGGCTGACAGCACCCGGAGGAGTCCCTCTCTATGAGAGCGTACTGGCCGGTGGGAGGCTATTGGTGGTAATAGGCGGTCCCGTAGATAACCAGGTCCTAAGCCATGGAGCGCTTTAAAGGTGGTAACCAAAACCTTGAAGCGCACCCGAAAGACCACCGGGAGCCAGTGCAGCTCGCGCAGGAGAGGTGTTACAGGGAGTGCCATGTCGCTCCCATTACCACCCGCGTGGCCGCACTCTGCGCCAGTTGGAGCCTCCGGGTGCTCCTCAAGGGGAGCCCCATGTAGAGAGCATTGCAATAGTCCAGGCAGGAGGTGACGAGGGCATGAGTGACCGTGCGTAACGAGTCCCGATCCAGAAAGGGACGCAACTGGCGAATCAGGCGAACCTGATGAAAAATCTTCCCAGTCACGGCCGTCAAGTGCTCTTCTAAAGACAGCCGTGAATCCAGGAGGACGCCCAAGTTGCGGGCCCTCTCCGTGGGGGCCAATGATTCGCCCCCAATAGTCAGTGATGGCGTCAACTGACTATATCGGGACGTCGGAAACCACAGCCACTCGGTCTTGGATGGGTTGAGCCTGAGCCTGTTCCTCCCCATCCAGATCCGTACGGCCTCCAGGCACTGGGACATCACTTCAAGGGCATCGTTGGGGTGATCCGGGGTGGAGATGTACAGCTGAGTGTCGTCAGCGTACTGATGGTACTCCACCCCGAAACCACGGATGATCTCGCCCAGCGGCTTCACATAAATGTTGAACAGGAGAGGCGAGAGGACCGACCCTTGCGGCACCCCACATATGAGGGGCCTCGGGGTCGACCTCTGTCCCCCTGTCAACACAGTCTGCGACCGGTCAGAGAGAAAGGAGGAGAACCACCGCAACACAGTGCCTCCCACCCCTAACTCTTCCAACCGGTGCAGCATGATACCATGGTCGATGGTATCAAAAGCCGCTGAGAGATCTAACAGGACCAGGACAGAGGAGCACCCCCTGTCCCGAGTCCTCCAGAGATCATCAACCAACGCGACCAATGCCGTTTCCGTGCTGTACCCGGGCCTGAAGCCCGACTGGAACGGATCCAGATACGTCGTTTCATCCAGGTGCTGGGGGAGCTGTTGCGCAACCACACTCTCAACAACCTTCGCCACAAAACGAAGGTTGGAGACCGGACGATAATTTACCAACATTGCCGGGTCCAGGGAAGGCTTCTTGAGGAGAAGCCTCACCACCGCCTCTTTCAAGGCGGCAGGAAAGACATCCTCACCCAACGAAGCATTTATAATCCCCTGGAACCAGCCTCGTGTCACCTCCCGAGAAGCCAGCACTAACCAGGAGGGACACGGGTCCAATAAACAAGTGGTCGCGTTCAGTCTACCCAGAATCCTGTCCACGTCCTCAGGGGTCATAGGATCAAACTCATCCCAGATAACATTCTCAAGACCTGCCCCAGTCCCTCCCCCTGAGACTACCCAGTCGGAGTCCAGATCTTCCCGAATCTGAGTGATTTTGTCATACAGATACTGAACAAAATCCTGGGCTCTACCCTCCAAGGGGTCCTCCCGCGCTTCCTGGTGGAGCAGGGAGCGGGTCACCCTAAACAGGGCGGCCGGGCGATTATCTGATGACGCAATAAGAGCAGCAAAATAGCTACATTTTGCTGCTTTTATCGCCACTAGGTAATTCCTAATATGAGATCTTACCAGTGTCCGGTCAGATTCAGAAAGACTGGCCCTCCAACTGCTCTCTAGGCGTCTTTTCCGGCGCTTCAACTCCCTCAGATCCTCAGTAAACCAAGGAGCTAAATGAGATCGGCGCCGGGTCAGAGGCCGCAAAGGCACAACCCGGTCCAGAGCTCCAGCGGCCGCCCTATCCCAGGCGGCCACTAGGTCTCCAGTCGAGGCGTGTGCCAGAGCCTCAGGGAATGGCCCAAGCTCCATCTGGAACCTGTCAGGTTCCATCAGGCGCCTGGGGCGGAACCATCTTACCGGCTCCGCCTCCCTGTGGCGGGGTGTAGCAGTTCGAAGGTCGAGACGAAGGAGAGAGTGATCAGACCATGACAAGGGCTCGGTGACTATATCCCCTATCTCGAGATCACTCAACCACTGTCCAGAGACAAAAACCAGATCCAGCGTGTTTCCCCCCGTGTGGGTAGGGCCATGAATTAACTGTGTCAGGTCCATGGCTGTCATGGAAGCCATGAACTCCTGAGCCACCTCTGACGCCTCACCCACGGACGGCAGGTTGAAATCCCCCATGACCATAAGCCTAGGGGTCTCAACCGCCACCGCGGCGATGACGTTGAGTAGCTCAGGCAGGGCTGCTGCCACGTGGCAGGGAGCCAGGTACGTGATCAGCAAACCCCTCTGAACCCCGTGACCCCATTTCACAAGGAGGGATTCACAGCCAGCCGTCTGAGGAACAGTGGCCTCCCTCGGTCTCAGGCCATCTTTAATGATAACCGCTACCCCCCCCGCCCCTCCCCTGTGACCTTGGCTGATGGAATGCGTGGAAACCTGGTGGGCACATTTCAATGAGGGGAACCCCCCCTCCTGGCCCAACCAGGTCTCCGTAATACCTGCCAGGTTCGCACCCCCCTCCTGAATAAGATCACAAATGAGGGGGGCTTTATTTACTACGGACCTGGCATTGCACAGCTTCAGCCGAAGGCCTGGGCCCTGAGCGTCTATGCAACCTGGAGAACGGGTGGAGCCTAGGGGGCCGGAGCACACCACCGCTCATAAACAGCGGGTGCGTGCTCCCCTAACACGATATGGCCCCTGCTCCCGCCATATCTACCCCTCCCACTCACAGTATTGATGTTTGAAACACTATCCGGATGAGCTCTAACACCCCCCTCGACCCCAGGTCCGCCCCGCCCGCCGCACTTCGAGGCCGGACCCAACCCTCCCCCTTGTGGGTTTTCCCCCAAACCCACAACCCGATTTCTAATTCGACCCTCCCCCTCCCTGGGACCCCTTAAAAGTTTAATTTAAAAAATTGATAAAAAACCCCTCAACCCCCTGATTTTCACATGCCACCTCTCTGGGTCCCAAAACCCGTCCTTGAGGTAGGCCCTAGATAATGTGGAGGGCCAGATCTGCGAGAGGGGGGAATCTCGCAGCGCAAGAAGATCACAAGTAGTATACATCTTAGGTTACAACAAGGGAGGCGGAGGTCATAATCAGGGGTCCATTTGGTATTCCCAAAATCAGATGTAACACACAGCCATGCGGCTCCACTGGTAGATACACTGTTCTCTGTCCTCTCACAACAGTTTGAGGGGTCTTTCACAGTTTCAGCCAACGGAGAATGACATCCAGCCCGCCCTCTCACGGCGGGAGGCCCTTAAATAGCCCTAGAGATAGAGATGCTCCATCCATCCGGTGGTGATGATGAATTCATGATGTAGAAGAAACGACCCCCTCAATGGTTGCCACAATGGTTGTCCCAAGGCTGGAGAGAATGATTTATAGTTCAGTCAGTCAGTTCATCCGGGGGTTAAAGATGACAGTCCCTGCTCTTTATAGTCGCACCAATATGATAGTTCAGTAGGAGACACAAAACGTACGAGGGAAGGGGAGGGGAGGGGGGGAGAAACCCCTTTACCTGGGGCCAGATGGTAGCCCATTTCACGGCCTAAACAAGGTCCGGGAGGGAGGGGGCGGGGGGAGAGAAGGGCTGGCATCAATGCAACAGGAAGAGAAACCCCTCCACCGGCCACCAGCCCTTTCTCCCCCAGTTCTTCCAAGTAAAAACCCCCAGTTCTTCCTGGTAGCATAACCCAATGCCATGTCCCAGCCTCCAGTACATTTCTCGGAGGCCTCCAGGTCCTCTGCAGCCACCAGGATCTTCCTGAAGGGGTCTCTCACTCACTACCCAAAGCCAGAAACCGGCTGCTGGAATCCCCTCCGTCACTAGCCCCGCCTTCAAGGCCACCATTGCCTTCGTCTTTCGCAATGCCTCTAGCAATGCTGCTAGCAATGCCGCTGCTGCCGCTGCCGTTGTTCTCTCACAGCCGGTAAGCCACCTTTCTCCCTTCTCAGCTGGGACGCGGCAGCAGCGTGGTAGCAGCAGGGCTGCAATTCTCCATTCGGTCGACTCCGGGTGAACCTTGAGGGGCGAGAAAGGTCTCAAAATGCTCACCCCAGTCTCATCCAGCCAAACGGGGGGTCGTTGATGGTCAAGACCCCCCTCGACACCCCGAAACGTCCAAAAAACGCCCCCATCTGACCGCAGCACTCAGGGAGCAGCCGCCATCTTGCGCATGCTCAAAAAACAGATCAAATTTGAATTAGCAATGAAAAATGCATCATATATTTGTGAACCACAGGAGGGAAGTATACAGTAGATCATCACTCAACATTTTTTCAGCATGTACAACAATTATTCCACTTCCGCACAGCTCTAATGGCAGGTACGCTTCTTCTCTAGAATTTTCTGAACTGTAAAGAGGCCATAAAGTTGTCTCTTTTAGTGTTGTGGCCCGTCAGTGGCCTGTGCGGATTGTAGCTGATTCTGACAGCGAGGAGGCCGGTGCGGTGTTGCACCAGCAGCCTGTGCAGCTGTCACCCGAGTCAGACAATGAGGAAGCTGGAGAAGATGTGGTGTCAGAGGCAGGGATTCAGCCAGGGCCTTCAGAACCTCCAAAAGCTCCTTTAAGTGAAGAGGACGAAGAGGAGGAGCCTCTTCTCGATGCACGGCTCGCAGAGCTGCCAAAAGGCAGGAGTGGCTCCTCAGGAGGAGGTCTCCTCGAGAGTAAGGCTTGGGGCTAATTGGCCACTCCCTTAGCCTATTTAAGGAGGAACATCGACTGAAGCAAGTTGTAAGGAACAACTTTAGTTCACTCTACTTCGCATCTGGATTCTCTGCACATTGCTTCTGGGCTTTCTGCCAACCTTCGTAAGATTGTGATTACTTTATCTTTGGTTTCTTGTAGGCTGTTAAGAAAGCTTATTAACAGCCTTTGTTTTGAAAAAGACTGAGTTATTTTAATAAATTAAGTTTTGTACAAAATTTGTGTGTGGTGTGTTCTTTGGGATCTGTAGCAGGGGCAGAACATTTAGGAAGGAAGGAAGGAAGGAAGGAAGGATGGTTCATGGAAATCTGCCAATTTATTGTTATCCTTTGAAACCCAAACAATTATCCCTATCTAACATTAGGCAGGGTTTTTTTTAATTTAGTAAAACAATAGAAGTGCTTCTTTTGTGTGTTCCTTAGATAGAATGATTGCAGTTAATTTGGTGAATTTATTGACATGAATGAAGATGCACTGTGAAAAGAGCTCCTTCTATATTTCATTTTCTTCATGTTATTAAGTACAGCTGCAGTCATTTCCAGACTTGCTTGGAGGTGATTATTTAAAATTCTAAGTGTGAGGTTTTGACTTAATATAATCCAATTGTGATGGGAGGGGGGAGGAGGAAAAAATCTGTAACAACTACAAACAAATACACTTACAGATCTAAGGGACAACCATCTTTAAAAACAGTATAAAATTAATAAAATTTCAATGATATCCATTGACCCTAATTTTCACTGGAGTATTTTAAAAATAAAATGAAATATTTCAATAGTTCTGGCAATCTATTCGTAATTAGAACTCTGCATTTAAAGATCATTGAAAATGGTGATGCTGCAGTATAGCTTTCTTTCCTTCATCAGAAAATCTTGCCATAGTCATATAGCATAAGGAGTCTTGGAAAGTCTTTGTTTTTAATAGTGGATAGCAGGGGAGCTTGTTAAAACACTGGCCTAATATAACAGAGTTTTCTGTTTAGATGACTGGATGATGGTGACTTTTTGCCCTCTCCAATGCTTTATCATGCTTTACAGTTCCTCCTACATGCTTAAGTAACCTTTTTTTTTTTTACAAAGTTTGGTTTTAAAAAGTACTCTAATTACATACAGTTCAGCTTTTTAAAATTTATTTCAATTACAGTTTCATTATTACCACTAGACTTTACTATCTTACTTTCTAGCAGCTATTTGCTCCAGTGAACTACAATATAACTTAAAAATTAAGAATAATAGACTTCATTCCTATGCATTTGTGGTGGTGCAATGGTTAGAATGCAGTATTGCAAAATTGGATCCAAGAAATAATGGAGGAAAGCATAAATTTGCCCCCTGAAACCTTTCTCCTGGGAGTACTAAAGAGGATGTACGGGGGAAAAAAGAGATACTTAATTATACATATTACCTGGCAGCTAGATTAACATACGCACAACACTGGAAAGAAAAGGGAACACCACTGGAAGAACATTTAATTCGGAAAATATTAGAATGTGCCGAGATGAGCAAACTAACATATGAGATTAACGAGAAGGAGGAATCAGAATACTATATGGTGTAGGGACTTTGGTATAAATGGATGAAAGATCGAATAAAGAAGGGATAAGAGATAGTGTAAATAGTAAAATAAGTAGGTAAATTAGGAGACACTATAACAAAAGAATGTATCCAATTTGTACATATATTAGCACTGTCAAACCGATATCTTATGTATTGTATTACAATGTAACTTAATAAAAATTAAAAAAAAAAAGAATGCAGTATTGCAGACTAACTCTGCTCACTGCCAGGAGTTCAATCCCACTCGACTCAGCCTTCCGTCCTTTTGAAGTCAGTAAAATGAGGACCCAGATTGTTGGGGGCAATATGCTGACTCTGTAAACCTCTCAGAAAGTGCTGTAAAGCACTATGAAGCGGTATATAACTCTTAAGTGATATTGATATTCCTACTGCTATTTTAGCTCTTTTACATTTTCAAAAAAGAAAGCATGATGCTTCTCTTTAACCCTCAGGATGCACTCACTGGTCCAGGTGGTGTGGTTTTCAAACATAGTTGTGTGTGTTTGCTTTAGTCTGATTGTATATTGTGGATGAGCCTGGGCTGTGGTTCTTGGAGGTGAACATTGACATCAGACTGTTGTTGCACCTCTGGGTGTAATAGAAGGCAAGGGAAGCTTAATGGACTCTCATAAAACTGATTTAGTAATTCTACATTTAGATTTATTAAATTACATTAATTTATACCTTTTTTGTTTAGAAATGCATGTGAAAAAGAGGTTTTTGATCATGTCTTAGATAAAAATAAATACTGTACCATCACTATCTAAATGTACAAAAATCTCTGTTTCTTGTGTTTACGTTAGAAAACTTCTGCTAAATCTACATTTTATTATCTTTATAAAAGTACTCTTTTATCTCTCCATGTTACATTGCACCTGGGTTCTGTTTAGCTACATTTAGCGACTGGCAGCGCTATTGTACTTTTATTTAGTTAGTCCTTCATTTGTGTTTTATTTAATTAGGAGGGTTCTAGTAGTTATCTTCTTCAAATACTACAGTGTATTGTTTATGGAAGTGCATCTGGCCTTGGAAATGAATGTATGGCTATTGCTTTTCCTTGTTTTCTGAAAATGCAAAATCCATATGGCATGCTCCGAAATGAAAGTGTTTATGTTTCCTTAGTGCCAAATTAGTTGTCATTACATGTGAAAAAAAGGTGAATCACATGAGGCAAAAATCTAGTGATCCTTTAGTGCTGCTTAGATTCCTTGTGCAAATTAAACATTTGGCATTTTAATAACTATATGGAAGATCTAAGTATATTTTTGTTGCTCTAAGTATATCTTTGTTGCAGTGAATCTTTATCATTTGCTAGGCTAAGAAACTCTAACCAGATGGATTGATGAAAGAACAAGGATATTAACTGATCAAAATCGGTGTCAGGCTGGCTAACAATTAACAAAATGCCGCTTCAGAATTTAGATGTAATCAAGAGGATAGTTGTGTATTGCTATTGTTGTGTTTCTAATTTTATGAATATGTGGCATTCCCTGTAGAATTGGATACATAAATGCAATTGTTAATTTAGTATAAATTATTTATTTTCTCAGAGTACAGATTTCTTTTTCTAAACAAGTCACTGGCCTACTGATTATCACGAAGCAGAGGGTGAATTTTCTTAAATATCTGCATAATTTATTCAGCTTTGTAGAATATTAAAATATAATTGTAATTTAATTCTTGTATTTTTCTTGTTTTTTACTTTCTTATTGTATGTGGTATATAAACCATTCAGCATGCTACTGGATTGGATTGGTAAACCTATAAATGCAAGTAAATAATTAATAAATATAGCAATAGCACTTAGCAATAGCACTTAGACATATATACTGCTTCACAGTGCTTTATAGCCCTCTCTAAGCAGTTTACAGAGTCAGCATATTGCCCCCAACAATCTGGGTCCTCATTTTATCCACCTCGGAAGGATGGACGGCTGAATCAACCTTGTATAGATTTCTAAAAGATTTCTAAAAGTAAAATAAATTGCTTTCAGAAAGATAAGTTTATTTTCTAATTCCTCCGTCTTCCAACTCATGTTTCTTTTTAAAAATAAAATGAATTCAAATTCTGTCTAACCATTTGCATTTTAGTATGTTCTTATAAAAACACTGATTAGAATTGCAGTGTATGTAAAAGAAAGAATAAATTCAGAATTAGTCTATGCAGACCATGAGGGTAGAATTTTGATGATAAAATTAGACACGGAACATAAACAAATTTTATTAGTAGTGGTATATGCCCCAAATAAAAACCAACAGGAATATTTCAAAAAATTATATAATAGAATAATAGAACAAGAAATAGAAAACGTTTGCATAATAGGAGATTACAATGCCATAGCTGATAGTAAAAAAGATTATTACAGTAATAAGAAAAAAATAAAAAAGAAGGAAATATTAGCTAAAGAATTCTTCAACATGGTAGCAGAATTAAGTTTAAGAGACACATGGAGAGAAATTTATAAAGAAGAAAAGCAGTATACGTACTATCCTCATCCGCATCAATCTTGGTTCAGGATTGATATGGCCTGGATGACAGCACAATTCCAATTAGAATTAGAAAAAATAGACACAGGAATAAATTAACGGGCTGACCATAACCCGATAATTATCCATTGGAAAGGACAAAAAAGATACAAAAGATGGACGTTAAACCAAAACATATGTAAAGGGAAAGAATATAAACAATTGTTGGAAAAAGTGCTAAAGATTTTCCTAAATGTAAACAAAAAAGAAGACACGTCGACTCAAAACGTTTGGGATACATTAAAAGCATATATTAGAGGGGTGATGATCGCCTATATGGCAAAGAAAAGAAAAGAGAAAAGGTCTCAGCAAAATAAACTACAGGAAGAGCTTAAAAAATTAGAAGAAGACCTACAGAAAGACCCCCAAAATAAAAAAGTAAAAAAGGAAAGGAGAATAATTAAACATAAACTAAATTTGATAACCCAAAAGAAGTGGCATTGAAAATAAAGATGACAAAACAAAACTATTTTGAGCACACAAACAAGGTGAGCAGATGGTTAGCTTATAAATTAAAAAAGGAAAAGGATAAAAGAACGATACATTTGAAAGATGAGGAAGGGAAAATCCAATATAAAAGAGACGATAAGAAACAAATTATATATATATATATATATATATATATATATATATATATATATATATATATATATATATATATATATATATATATATCCAAATTATATACACAGGAAGAAATGATAGAAACAGAAATTAAAAATTATCTAGAGGAAACAAATGTATATAAACTTACGGAGGAACAGAAAGAAGTATTAAACCGACCAATCTCTGAAACAGAATTTGGAATTACAATAAAAAGGCAAAAAAACAATAAAACGCCAGGACCAGATGGAATACCAGTTGAGTTATATAGGAGTATGCAAGAACAGATAGAAGGATTAATGCTAGAAATATTTAATGAAGCACTACAGCAAACAAACATACCCAAAACATGGACAGAAGCATTAGTCACACTCATATATAAGAAAGGTTCAGATCAGCAATTAGTACAAAACTACAGGCCTATCTCTTTATTAAATTCTGATTACAAAATATACATGTCAATTATTGCGGAAAGGTTAAAAACAATCTTAGATAAACATATACATTCGGATCAAAATGGTTTTTTGCCAGGTCAACAAATTAAAAACAACACACGGACCATAATTGATATATTAGAGTTTTATGAAGTGCACCCAGAGAAACAAGTTCCACTGGTTTTCCTTGATGCCCAAAAAGCCTTCAATAATTTGAATTGGAGATTTATGATACAGCAAATAAAAAAAAATGGAATTTGGGTCAAAATTTGAAAAAATGATTGAAAAAATATATTCAAAAAAAACTGCAAGGGTAATTATTAATCAAGATATGACAGATACATTTGAGATAACAAAAGGTGTGAGACAAGGATGCCCACTTTCCCCACTTCTCTTTATACTATCATTGGAGCCACTCTTTAAAAAAATTAGGGAAGATCAAGAGATAAAAGGATTGAAGATAAAAAATGAAGAGTATAAATTGCAAGCTTTTGCAGATGATATGGTTTTCATAATTGAGGAACCTCTAAAATCTGGCCCCAAATTGATAAAAAAAAAAAAAATAGAAGAATTTGGCGTAGTGGCAGGTCTAAAAATTAATAAAAATAAATCTAAATTGCTAACTAAAAACCTTACAAAAAACAAGAGATAGAATTAGAAAACAGTATTAATATACAGATAACAACAACAAAAAATACCTAGGGATTTGGCTAACAGCAAGAGGTTCCTCAATCAAAAAGGACAATTATGATAAATTAATACTGCAAATTGGGAAAGATCTGGAAAATTGGAAAAATCTACGAATGTCATATATGGGAAGAGTGGCGGCAATAAAAATGAACATTCTGCCCAAAATTCTTTTTTTTTTAATTGAAAAAGTTTTTCAAATACAAAATTTTCCCCCCTTTTCCCCCCTCCTCCCTAACCCCCCTCCCCCTCCCCTCTCCCTGTGGCTTCTCCAAAATAAAACCCAAGTTAATAACAGATTATATAATACTTTACCATCCTTTTGTTCCACCCCCCATATACTAACCCTTTCTTTCTAACAATATTATTATATCCCCCTTATACTATACATTTCAAAAACAACATTCAACTGTAAGATTATATAATAATTTTTCGTCGGGCCCTGAAAACCCATTTATTCCAACTAGCTGGGCTGGCTTGAGTCAAATTTTTAAACTATTTTAAATTGGAATTGTTTTTAATTATGGCCAAATTATCTAATTATTTTAATCAGTTTTTAATTTTTCTATGTCTGGTTTTTTACTTTGGCTGTGCACCGCCCTGAGTCCTATA
Source organism: Arizona elegans (assembly GCA_022577455.1). NCBI lineage: Eukaryota > Metazoa > Chordata > Lepidosauria > Squamata > Colubridae > Arizona > Arizona elegans. Next base: position 240,884,855 of record JAKOOJ010000001.1, read on the forward strand.
TTGGAGAAGGGCGGTATAGAAATTAAAACAAATAAAATAAATAAATAATAAATTCTAATTTAGCAATTTCATCTATTCAACTCATAATCTATCCTTCTAACAATATCATTATATCCCCCTTATACTATACATTTCAAAGCAACATTCAAAGCAACTTTCAGCTGTAAAACTATATAATAAATCCTAATTTAGCAATTTCAACTCATAATCTATCCATTTCCTCCTCCCCCATACATATATCTCTTAATTCAAATCTTTTACGTATATTGATATAACATAACATCCCTTCTCCTAAACTAAACAATCAGTAAACTAACCTATCTCCACCCACTTTCCTACAGGTCTACATACATAATATTTTCAATATCTTTATTCTTCTGCCCATTCCACTAAAAAAAAAAATTATTTACATATATATATATAAAATCCTCAATTGACTTTAAGTTTGTAATCCATATGATATCTTCTGTAATGTCTCTCAACTGGATTGTTAATTCCATTGCGCATGTTAGGGTAACATCACATCCTAATTCCAACAGCATGTTCGGTATCTTCAATTACCATCTGCCCCCATCAATAGTAAATGTTTTCATATATAAAAAACCACCCGAGTGTGGTTTGTATTTATATTCCATATAGTGTCGTCTATAATGTCTTCCATCTAGATTATTAATTCCAACCACCGTGTTGGGGTAACAGCCAGATCTTCTGCATGCCCCAATCCCATAGTTCTCTTGCCTTATAGCTCAGCATAAACGTAATCCATTTGTGAAAGAATCCAAAATAGAAAATTCCAATCCACTCAATTTATGGCCATCTTTACATCCCAAAAGTACAGCACTGCAGAGATCTGTCACTCTCCTCAAGATAATATAAACCAATACTTTGCCTCAACTAAATTTCTAAATATTCAATCAGCTCTTAAGTAACTGGCATTACACTGTTGTTTGGTCTAAAAAAATTTTATTTTTATAGGACCTGCTTCTTCTTTTCTTAACTTTTTGTGGCTTAAATCTCCATCCTGGTTTCCTTTCTACAAGTTGTATATCAACTGTTTGGTTTCCATGCTGGTCTGTAGCTTGATAAGTCATCACATTAGAATCCAAAGCCGCCTCTCTTGTATTTATAGGTAATCCAACTGTAACCTCTGAAAGAGACTCCAAAAGTGGCTCATCTACAAAAGCCTCTGTAACTTGTTGTTTTTCCGTTACCTCCACCTCCATCTGCTTAGCCTGGATTTCAATCTGTTGTTGATTTTGCTTTTCTTTATTCCCCTCGTGTATTATACGTGGAGATGTTAAACCCATTTTAAAAACCTTATAGTAAAATTGTTCCGCTTTTTCAACAGTATTTAGTTGATATCGTTCTCCTTGATATCTCAATATTATACCAACTGGGACATTCCACCTGAATGGGATGTTTTGTTTCTTTAGTTCAGTCACCAAAAATCCAAAATCCTTTCTATCTTTTAACATCTTGGGCGGTAGCTCTTTAAATATCCAAATCTTCCTTCCATGCATTTCAAGAGTGGAGTTAAAAGACTTTTGCACAATATCATTTCTTATTTCTTTATCAGTAAAGTAGATCACCACATCACTAGGCAGCTGCCTTTGCTTTGCCACCCAAGAATTAACTCTGTAGGCCTTATCAATCTTGCAGGATACCTCTTCAGGACTAACCTTTAAAATCCCAGCCAGAACTTCAGCAGACATCTTTCTCAAATCTTCTCTTTTATCTTCCTGTATTCCCCTAATTCTAACCACAAATTCCATGAGTCTGAATTGCATTATTGTGGCTTCATTTTCAATCCTTTGTTTTATATTATCTACATTGTAAGTCTTATAGTCAGCTTCCTTTATTTTTTTAAACTCTACTTCTGAGCTTTTTTCTTGAATCCTTATTAAATCATTTTCAATTCTTTGTATTTTATTATCCAAATTATAAATCTTATCGTCAACTTCCTTAGAGTCTATTTTTGAATTTATAACTTCATCCAACTTCAGAATTACTTCTATAAAACTTTTCATATGTTGCTTCAAAATATCATACTTTTGTTGAACCAACTCTTTAATTTCCTGTCTAAAATTTTCAAGATTCAGATTCACAGTCTTATCATGTCTTGCCATCTCCTCCAGTAAAAGTTTCTTTAGGTCTATGAAGCCATTCTTCAGTATCTGCAAACTCTCAACTTGTTCATGCGATTTATAAATGGGAGAACCCCCCCCCCCCATGGCTTGATTATCTGGCTTTGTCTGTTTTAGCGCCATCCTGCCACACAACAGATTTTTTTCTTCTATTTTTTTCCTTTTAAAGAAAAAGACTTCTCTCCAAACAATATCAATAACAAGTCTCTAAGAAGGAAGAAACATGAAATAAAAAATTTTTCTCTTCACTTCTAACCAGCACTTTTGCTAGATACTTTGTAACTTTGTAACTTAGTAACATTATAAATTATTCAAATGGAAGGACTTTCGCTTTCAGCTTTTCTCAAGCCTCGGCCAGTCGCCATTTTAAACTCTCCTTTTTTCCTCCCTTCACTCTTCTTTAATTTTAAAATTAGTCTTGGGGTTAGAATACTTGCAGTTTAGGATCCCCGATCCGGATTTCATCCTGCTTAATCAGGTGATCTGTTAATTTCGTTGATCGGTCCGGTCCCAACGCCTGGCTCTGCAAAAAGGCAGAGTTCGCCCGAAGCCCGGAGCAGCAGCGAGCGGGAATAGGGAGCCACAACCTGCTTCATCCCCAAGAGTAAAAAAAGAACTCTGGGGACTTCGCAGAGGGCTCTACCTGCCCTCTCCAGCTCTATCTCGCATTTCCTTTAGGAAATGGAGTTTTTCGAGCCGCCTTTCAGATGTAAAGGCGGCTCTTTACAGGCGACGGGGCTGGCGGTCTCAAAGGACCGTCTGGCGGCGACGGAAGCCAAACTGGAAGCCATTCTGCCCAAAATTCTGTTCCTCTTCCAGGTTATACCGATAAGAATAGAAAAAAGCTTTTGAGTCTTGAGTCTCGCTGTTCTCCTCACCCACTCAAGCAGCGGCAGGCTCTGCGGGACAACAGGACCTCTCATTTTTCCCAAAGCACGGCGTACACTTGCTACCTCTGCTTGTCTGCTTGCAAGTGATGATCTTCTCTGCTTCTATCGGGATGCTGGTGCGAGCACCATGGATGCATAGTTTGTTGGGGCTAAGCAGGGAAGCCACTGCTTGAGTGGGGTGGGGGTGGAGGTGAGGAGAACGGCAAGACTCAGGGAGTAGGTCAGGTGGAGCTGGCTGCTCAGGGCTGCTCAGAAGCCACCTGCGCCACTGCCAGAAGTTTGGGTGCTCAGCTTCAGATCGCTCCCTCACACACACACACACACACACACACAGAGAGAGAGAGAGAGAGAGAGAGAGAGAGAGAGAAAGAGAGAGAGAGAGAGAGAGAGGTTGGAGAGCTCTCTTGCTCGCTCGCTCTCCAAGCGCCCCATGCACAACCCATTCGAGGAAAGGATACGCACAACTGGGCACGTTTGGCTGCAGAAGGAGATGCAGTGCAATGGGGTTGTTTTGTTCACCGAGGTGGTACTTCGGGAGGGCAGGCAGATGTCTGCAGCTGACAACTATAATGAATATGTCCACCTGCCCTCCCGAAGCACCACCGCGATGAACAAAACAACCCCATTGCTATGGATGCATAGCTTGTCGGGGGTGAGCAGGGAAGCCGCTGCTTGAGTGGGAGGGGCAGTAAGCTGCTAGCTCCTTCCCCGCAGCCCTGCCATGCTTGTCTGCCTTCCATGTGGACTTCTGTTTGCCTGCCTTCGCAAGCTGGCCACCAGGATGCCACCTGCCCCCGCCACTGCCAGAAGTTTGGGTGCCTCGGCTTCAGATCGCTCCCTCCCTCCCTCTCACACACACACACACACACACACACACACACACATAGAGGTTGGAAAGCTGTCTTGCTCGCTGTCTCTCCAAGAGCCACATGCACAGCAGAGTGACATGAATGATGTCAAACTGGCCATGCCCACCCAGTCACATGACCACCAAGCCACACCACACCAAGCCACGCCAACAGAACCGGTAGCAAAAAAATTTAGATTTCACCCCTGATGCATTCCTATGGGGTGAAAAGCATAAAATCCATTGGTATTTTAGAAGACATATAATTAGAACTCATTATTATTACTTTGGAACAAAATCAAAAAGCAACATTATATGAGAATACCATTTTGGATTTCGCCCAATGAAACATTAATGCATCCAAATTTAATAGACTGTACCAAAATAATTAGATACAGGGATACATTAAACACAATTAGATACAGGGATATATTAAACACAATTTTTGGGAAAATTAAAAGCAAAACAAGAATTGGAATAGGATTTGAATAGGGAAGTTGAATGGTGGATATATTTACAAATAAGATCAAAATATACAGAAGATATAAAGACATATATATATATATATATATATATATATATCTTTAATTTATATGCCGTCCTTCTCCGGAGACTCAGGGCGACTTACAATGCGTTAAGCATTAGCCTTCATACTTTTGTATATTTATACAAAATGAGGTACAATTGGAGCAAAACGAATTGGATAAAATTGTATATGGGTGGGAACAAACATTAATTAGTAAAATATATAAATTCTTATTATGGTATAAAATGGAAGAGGAAATAGTGAAAGATACTATGATTAAATGGACAAGGAATTTCAACCACACAGTAGAATTAGAGAAGTGGGAAAAGATGTGGAGAATAAATATGAAATTGACAATATCAACGGCATACAAGGAAAACCAGATGAAAATGTTTCATAGATGGCATCTACTGCCAGCTAGAATAGCAAAGATGTTCCCTAGTAATTCACTGAAATGAATAACTATGGAACATACTACCTATATTCTATGGAACATACTACCATCTCTGGTGGACTTGCCCAGTGGCAAAGAAATTCTGGGCCAAAGTCAAAAAGTGGCTAGAGGAGATAACACAGAAATCAATAAAGGGAGAACCAGAGCAATTCTTATTAGAGATTCCCATAGAAAATTACACAAAGGGAATACAATATTTAACATTACACATACTAACAGCAGCCCGCATAGTCTATGCGCAAAATTGGAAGACAGAAAACTCACCAACAGAAGAAGATTTAATTAAAAAAAATTTAGAGTGCGCAGAGATGGACAAACTAACAAAAGAACTCAAGGAGAAAGAGGATACAGAATATTATAAAGTGTGGTGTAGATGGTATGAATGGTTGGAGAATAGGAAAAATGAGAAAGAGGAATAAAGGAGAGAGAAAAAAACGTTAAAGATCAAGGTAAAATGTATACGAAATAAGGAAAGATAGATAACAATGTGGAGTAAGATAAAGTTAAAATATGTGTAAATAGTAAGAAAGGACCACTTCAAAAGAGCTGTTTAAAAAAAAGTGTATATATATAAATGTTGTATGTTTGTATCTTGTTTTAATGTTTTTTTTAAAAAAAAGAATTCTCACTTATTTGTATTAAATTCCAGGTACAGTTATTCCTACGTGGGAAACAGCTTGCTATGTAATAGAGAAATATAATTTCCCCACTTTAAAAAAAACCACAACTAGAAATCCTGAAGTAGAGTTCCAAATATTGACTGAATATCCAAATATTCAGATACAGTTGCTTAAAAGCTGGACAGCTAAAATTCTTTGCCTTGGTTAATTACCTTTTCTTTTTTCACATTTGAAATATTTTAATTATTAATTAACTTTATGTACTGTTTATGAACAACTGTGCAAGTTTGATAAGACAGTATTGAAAATTCATACCTTTCCTTTCTCATTTCACTACGTTCCTTAAGTAAAGTGACAAATCACCAGTTAACATATAAACACATTAAAATTATGGAGGTATTTTTACAAAATGGCTTCAATTTTCAGCTACAAAAGAAACAATCATGTTATTATGTTCTGCTTTGCAGTTCCATTTATTAGGAGAAACAAAAATAAATTATTGACATTAAGAGCACGATTATCCTTTTAAATATTTTCTAATATGCCTTTCTTCTGTTCATCAATGTAGTCATTTGAAACATTTTTCTTCTGGTTTGAATGCAGTTTTTATATTTTGCTGCTTGTTGGTTGGATTGTAGCTCCATGTTTTTATTTGTACACTTCTCTTTTTTTAAAATATTCATTTTAAAGTTTTATTATTCCCATACATTTCTCTCTCTTGTCCCCTTCCCTTCTGTACAAGTACTCCTCGAGCTATGGAAGCAATTAGGACTGGAATTTCCATTGTTAAGTGGAATTTCTATAATAGAGAAATAATACTATTTTCATAATAGAGTGCAACACCATATGAATGCATTGATAGCCATGGCCATCTCTGCAGTCCCAGTAGCCATTGTTAAGTAAGGATTGTGGGTCATTAAACAAGTATTTCCTTTCAATTTTCTGCTGGTTCCCAACAACCAAAGTCAGTGGGGAAACTGCCAAGAAATTGCATCTCCTGGGTGGTTTGCAATTAGGTCGGCAAGCAGGTGTTGTGGCCCACCAGCAGCCTGCAGGGATTGTTGCTGATCCCGATGACAAGGAGGCTGGTGTGATGTCATGCCAGCAGCCTGTGCAGCCGGCGCTTGAGTCGGACAGCAAGGAGGCTGAAGAAGATGTGGTGCCAGAGGCAGAGATTCAGCCAGGGCCTTCAGAACCTCCAGAGGCTCCTTCAAGTGAAGAGGATGAAGTGGAGGAGCCTCTTCTCAATGCATGAGCACGCAGAGCTTGCAAAAGGCAGGAGTGGTTACTCAGGTGGAGGTCTCCTCGAGAGTAAGGCTTGGGGCTAATTGGCCACTCCCTTAGCCTATTTAAGTTTGCACACAGCTTGTAAATGTTGCAGGAAACAACGCATGTTCACTCGCTGGTCATTGAATGTGGATTGTCTTTGCAAACCTTGCTTCTGGAATTTCTGCCAAGTCTCATAAGACTTTATCTTATCTGTGGACTTTCTGGCAAGTTGTTAAGGACATTTTAATTAACAGCCTGCATTTGTAGAAAACTACGTTTGGAAGTAAATTGAGCTTTGTTCATAGTTTATGTGTGCTACATTCCTTGGGATCCGTAGCTGGGGCAGAACAGCAGGAAGGTTTCACAAAAATGCACAAGTGGCCAGAGAGGCACTGTGCAAGCTAAACAAGGTTCATGGGGTGTGTGCAACGGTGCGTGATTGTCAGGACATGTGCACAGTGGAGCTTGGGGTGATTGCTGCTGGTTGGGGGAGACTGTGACTAGTATGGAAGGGTGTGTTAAGTGGCAGGGGAGGTGTAGCAGAAGCATAGCAAAAGTTCAGGGAAGAGGTGTGAGTGTGTGCGGGTATCTGGGAAGGTGTGGCATGAATGCAAAGAGGCTGGGAGAAGGTGCCCAGGTGAGGGAGATTTACTTGAGCAACTTGCAATCTTCTCTGCCAGCTTCACCAGCATTGATTTTTCTTGTGGGAAGACAGCAAGGTAGGATGCAGATTGCAATCAAGTGATTGAAGAACACTGCAATCTTCATAAGGACTGATTGTAACCACCACTGATTCAGTGCCATCATAACTTTGCATAGATGCTGAAAGACTGGTTGTTAATTGAGGACTACCTGTATCTGTATTGCATTCTCTGTGCTTTCTAGTGATTCTTCAGTTTTACCTGTAGTAATTTAATATTTTATTGTGGACTAAAATACATTTCAATTGTCTATAGCAGGGGTGTCAAACTGGATTTCATTGAGGGCCGCATCAGGGTTGTGTTTGACCTCAGAGGGCTGGGGGTGTGTGACCAGGAGCCATGGCCATGATGGGCGTGACACGGGACTCGTGTTGGGTGCATCTGTGATGGCCAAGTGCTAAGGCAGGGCTTCCCTGAGACCCTCACTCACTCTCAGTATAACCTCCTTCTTTCCTTCCTTCCTTCCTTCCTTCCTTCCTTCCTTCCTTCCTTCCTTCCTTCCTTCCTTCCTCCCTCCCTCCCTCCCTCCCTCCCCTTCTTTTTCCTTCCCTCTTCATTTTTTCTTCTTCCTTCCCCTCTTTCCTTATTTTTCCTTCCTTTCTCTCTTTCCATCTTTCCCTCATTTTTTTGTCTTTCCTCCTTCCCTTTCTCCTTTCCTGTCCCTTCTTGCATGTTCAAATGCAAAAAGGGAAACATTTTTCCTTTTGTTTTGTTTTTAGTTTGTTTTGATAGCCCTCTGCCAATTAAAATGGAGCTCAGAGTGTACAGCTCCCCCGTGCCCCGTTTTCAACCACGACAGCCTCCTGCAGCCCTCCACCAGCGAAAACCGAGTGCACGCCCCTCCCCGAGCTCCATTTTTATTGACAGAAGACTGCAGGCCGGTCTTATGCTGTTTACAGGCCAGCTCCGGGCTCAGATCTAACCATCCTGTGGGTCTTGAGTTTGACACCCTTGGTCTATAGCTATTTAGATATTTGTTCCAATTATAACATCATAACTAAATTCTCCATTGTTGTTTTTAATATGGCCCAGCACATAGATGTAATACAGCCAGTCTTTGTTGAAATAGATAGAAACAATGCTTGCATCATTTAAGATTGCATCGTAAATGATTTCAGGAGAAATTGATATATCCCTCTCTGACAATGCTTCAGACCAAAATGGTATATGATACATTCTCCTTGAAATTTTTATCTTTGTATTTACTTATTTATTTATTTAAATTAATATTTCATTATGGATATTTTAAATATGTATATGTACCTCTGGACATAAGGTGCACTTGTAGAATCTAATTTATTATCATTATTTATTGATAAAAGAAGCCACATTTTAGTGACTTTTGATATATGGTTTTCATTTTCACATTAATTTTTTACATTGCATCAAGTGAGTTGATGGCCTGAATTAAAAAAAGAGGATTTTTAATGGTTCATACTTTACATGAATTTTAATGTATAACTGCCTGAAGGTGTTGCTTTAAATTATTTCTGTTTATCATTTGAGCAATGCTAATGGAATCCATAACAAAGAAAGCCTTTGCTTTTAATAAGAAACAAGAAATTGCTTGTTTATTTATTTATATTTACAAATAAATATACATAAAAATATAGCATAAATATATAAACAATCGATAAACAATACAAAATTATATGAACAGCTTCCATGCTATTTAAATTCAATGGGATTCTAATCTTAATCTTGCTGATAAATACCTATTTAATATTTTTATTGTAAGCTAAAGATAATTAATTGGATATTAGAACCTCACATGAGCCCAGATTGTATCAAGTGGTAAATCAACTCTATAAAAGTTTATTATCCAGATGAATTCCTAAAAATGAATGTATTATAAATATCATTATATGGGTGTATTCCTCAGTACAAAATATTTCCAGTCATCCAGATAAACTGGAAAAATAGCTCTTTGGTGTTCACTGGGGAAACTCAGGTTGCTATGAACTTTCTGGACAATTCTTGCTGTCATTCTCAGTTTTTTGTTTTTGTTTCTGCACTACATTTACTGCAGTATATTTTATCTTTATCTTTTATTTATTAGACCCAAATCTTTGACGACAGTTTTAGACATTTAGTGTTCTTTTTATCTTAACTTCTTTGCTATGTACATAGTCCTTGACTTACAACCATTCATTTAGCACCATTCGAAGTTACACCACCACTAAAAAAAGGGATTTGTGACCACCCCTTGCAGTTAAAATTGTCACACAATGCCCACGGTCAAAATTTAGGCCCCTGGCTCAAATGAATTTATGAAGGCTGCAGCTTCCTTGGATTATGTGATTGCCATTTGTGACCTTTGCAGCCAGCTTTCAACAAACAAATTCAATCACTTAACAACTGTGGAATTCATTGAATGACTGCAGTGATTCACTTAACACATATGTCAAAATCTACAGCTGGTTAATATAACCTCAGTTAAGATGAGGCCTGTTCTTTCCCATCCAAATCCTCATAGTCTCCAGACAATGGAAAAGAACCTTTATGGTATCTCTTGGGGTGGAGTTCTATAGCTCAGTATCATCAGTATACTAATGATTCTTAATCCCATATTTCCATATTCAACAGATGACCTTACACAGCAGCTTCATTGAGATATTAAAAAGAAGTAGATAGAATCCTGAAAAATCCAGCAAAGTTATACCTTTGTCACCCAATAATACCAACTGGAAGTGGCCCTAAACAAAAGAGAATTGTGAGTTTTAGTCCTACCAGAAAGCTGGTTAGGTGACATTGGGCCAGTCACTCTCTTTCAGCTCAACCCAACTCATAGGATTGTTGTGGGGGAAATAAGAGAAGGATGGACTATTATGTATCTTTATCCCCTTAAGTTATTTATAAAAATAATAAAATAGGGATAAAAATAAATAAAGGAGGATAACCACTCAACACTGTGCTCCCATTCCTAACCTCTGAACCTGATTCATAAGGATATCATAATCAGTGGTACTGAAAACTGCTGAAAGATCAAGAAGGGCCAGAAGTAATGCGGCCTGATCATCTTCTCAACCACTTTCATTAAAAAGGATGGAGACAGCTATGTCGGATCCAGCAGAGTTTTATTGGGGAAGGGGTAGACCACTGCCTGTTTAGTGGGACCATTCCTCCTCCCTCAAAAATGTTTCACTACTGCTGGGATGTAACCACATATCATCTCCCAAGAGACTGTCCAGTCAAAGTCACTGGTTGTAATTCACAAGTGACTTTCACTTACAGCACCAAGGATACTGTCCAGTTCAATAGTACCAACAAGCTAAAACTCTTCCCAAATAATCAAGCATGACTGTGTCTTGGTGACTTCCATAGTATCTACAAAGCCATTTTACAGTTTAAAGCAGAACAAAGTGCCTTCATCCAGCAGATAATTTGAATAGTACACATGGCAGCCCAGTAGGTGTTCCTCTGGATCCTTCTTAGCCATAAGAAGTCACTTCAAACAGGGCCACCACCAAGCTATCTTCAGATGCAATTAGAGTGGAAAAAATAGTTATATTTTGCTGCTGTTGTCATCAGTTTAGTAAAAGCTCTCACCATGCTTAGATGAGTTCCTTCTTCATTTCCTCCAATAATTGTCTTTCTATTTCATCTGCCAGATTCCTCTGATCAGTAAGGTCTCTGGGTTTCACATATAAGAAAAGTCTATGAGTGATAATCCAAGGCTGTTGCTTTCTCATTCCAAACAGCAACTAAGGCTTCAGTGAAATCATGAACCAGAACTTTAGGAACACTCCCCAATTCCCTCTGAAACCCAGCAAGGATCCATTAGGTACCTGAGGCAAACTAGAGAATACATTTTTCCTCTCAGCAGTGGAGAGCAGCTACAGAAAACTAAAAAAAACCTGAACTGTGATCTGACCATTATAAGGGACTGATGATAGCATCCTCCTGCTTCAGATCACATCTCCACTGCCCTAAGCCAAATACCAGTTCTAACATGTGACCACTGAGAAGCCAAAGGATATACAATAGAAAGGATTAAGTAACATTGACGGGCTCTTTTGTGTATTGCAATCAACCTCATTTCAAAACAAATTATATCCCACTGACAACAGATCACTATTTATTGGCAAAATTTCAGCATAAACTAAACTATATGATCGCTTAATTCTAATTATGTATTGCCATTTGTAACTATTGAAAAAGATCGTGGAAGTAGACAGCATATTGTGTATTACTAAAGAATCTAAAAGCAATGATTCTTCTTTAAAAATAGATTTGGATAACATAAGTGAAGTGTCTTATTATTATAATGCATTTGGTAATATCATAGAAAGCTTGTGCTTTTCATCTATTCTTTATGTCTCTGCACCCATCATTTTTTTGTGGAGCTAAATTGACTTCACTGGCAAATTGTTATTGCTTCTGATGATGGAAGCTTGTAGGCTCTAAAAATAAAGCATTATGGCTTTCTTCTGACTACGCAAACAGACTTGCTGCTTGTGATCTATGGTTCCCTTTTTGTGGAAACATTTCAACCATTAATGTATATTTCCTGAAAAGTATTTCATATTGAAGTTCAGAAGTCAGGCATTGCAATGAACAAAAGATCAGCCCCAGTAAATATAAACTTTGCTGCAGAACAAAGAATCCTTCTGAATTCTGCCAGATTATTCCTGGACTGCACATTTCAGAAAAAAGAATAGGGATGATGTCTGTTCTATTATTTGCCTTCCCATATAAAGCATGCTGGCTTTGATGGAAAAGGTAAGAATTAGAATTAAAAGATTAGAATTAGAATTAGAATTTTTTATTGGCCAAATGTAATTGGACACACAAGGAATTTGTCTTGGTGCATATGCTCTCAGTATACATAAAAGAAAAGATACGTTCATCAAGAATCATAAGGTACAACACTTAATGATAGTCATAGGGTATAAATAAGCAATCCGGAAACAACATCAATATAAATCGTAAGGATACAAGCAACAAAATTACAGTCATAAAGTCATAAGTGGAAGGAGATGGGTGGTGGGAATGATGAGAAGATTAATAGTAGTGCAGACTTAGTAAATAGTTTGACAGTGTTGAGGGAATTATTTGATTATCAAAGTGATGGCATTTTGGAAAAAACTGTTCTTGTGTCTAGTTGTTCTGGTGTGCACTGCTCTATAGCGTCTTTTGAGGGTAGGAATTGAAACAGTTTATGTCCAGGATGCGAGTGGTCTGTAAATATTTTCATAGCCCTGTTTTTGACTCGTGCAGTATACAGGTCCTCAATGGAAGGCAGGTTGGTAGCAATTGTTTTTTCTGCAGTTCTAATTATCCTCTGAAGTCTGTGTCTGTTTTGTTGGGTTGCAGAACCAAACCAGACAGTTATAGAGGTGCAGATGACAGATTCAATAATTCCTCTGTAGAACTGTATCAGCAGCTCCTTGGGCAGTTTGAGCTTTCTGAGTTGGCACCGAAAGAACATTCTTTGTTGTGCTTTTTTGATGACATTTTTAATGTTAGCTGTCCATTTTAGATTTTGCAATATGGTAGAACCTAGAAATTTGAAGGTCTCTACTGTTGATACTGTGTTGTCTAGTACTGTGAGAGATGGAAGTAAGGAAGGGTTTCTCCTAAAGTCTACCACCATTTCTACGGTTTTAAATGTGTTCAGTTCCAGATTGTTCCGGTCACACCACGAGGCCAGTTGTTCAACCTCCCATCTGTATGCGGATTCATCATTGTCTCGAATGAGACCAATCACTGTTGTGTCATAAAGGCTTGTCATTTATGCAGAATTCTGCTAGCCTATGACATCACTATTTTCTTTTTCAAAAAAACTGACCAAACAAAATGCTCCATCAGTAACCTAGGTTGCATTAGAATTCATAATAGAGAAGAGAAGAAAGACTTTAACCTTGTTACCATCTGAGGTTTCCAGGAACAGTGTGGATGTGTTTGTGTGTGTATGTGTTTGTGAGAGTGGGGGATGTGTGTGTTTTCATTTAAACTATTACCATCAGCCCAAATAATTGATATGTTCCACTACTACTCATCTTTAAAAGTTCACTTCTGATTTTGACAGTCCCTTAGTAGCTAAAAAAATTAAACATTCTATCTATGATATGGATGCTTGATTTTTAAAATCTAGCAAATAAAACATCCTTGCTTCTAAGAGATATCTACAGTATGTTGTGGTCAAATGTTTTAATATAATCAATAAAACAAAATTACATGTATTTTGGCTTTTCTGTTATCTATTGAATGTTAGCAATAGTGAGTTGGCATTCTGAGTCTAATTTGCACATCTGGCATTTGTCATTCCATATATTGTTGAATTATGGGTTGGAAATCTTGAACATTATCTTGCTAATGTGTGTGATAGGATACCTGGTGTGAATTAAATTAGCAAAGTTTGTGTCAAGTCAGCCCCTATGATTACAGTACACGTGAACTGAATGAGGTTATCCTATTTTTTATTTTCTGTAATAAATAGTGTGTCTAAGAAAACTTTTAAGAATGGGTAATACTAGATTTTGTGATTCACATTTGCAAACAAAGAATGTATACAAGAAAAGCATATGTTATTCATATTTTATATAGGAAAATAATTTATAAATGGTATAAAATAGACATTGCTTATAAATATTTCTATCTGTAAAGCTTTACATTCAAAATGTTTCCTTAAATATATATATTTGAGGAATAATAAAAAAAAATATGCATAAACGTTTTTTTGCAGATTTCACGAACCGATGCAGGAACAAGAAAAAATGAATTTAGGACTGAAAAATTAGAAAGTCAAATGGTCCAATGCAGTTCCACCTTTCTACTTTTGGGCAATCAGACTGAAAGTGAAATCAGAAAAGTACAAACAAAAACATTGTTTAACATCAATGTTATTTAAGCCCGTGTCAAGATTGATTGCCTTCTTTGGGAAATGACACATAAGCACTGCCCTGGAAAACTCCATTATAGTTAGTTACATCAGAATAAGAATCGTTTTAGTCGAGAAATAGCCAGCATACTAAAATCACACACTGTTGCTCATTTATGGGAAAATAATGAATTAATGCTGGAAGCGAAGATGTGTTAAGTTTGTGTTCTCACCTATTCCAGAGAACAGCACTTGCATTGGACCTGTTGAATAACAGCATGCTGGAATGTTGATGATTCATTTTTGCGGTTTGTCTAGCGCCTCTCTGCATGTCTGAGGTGGCATTCTAGCTTTCTCTTGGGCTGCCAAACAGAAATAATTATTTTATCCAAAATTCTTGACTATTTTTCTTGACTTGTCTCATTTATGAAGAGTCCATGTTTTTTATATATATATATATAATTAAATCTAAAAAAAATAAAGATTTTTATTTTTTAAAAAAAAAATGAGAGAGGCATGTAGTTTTATTGCACATTTCCAGGCCATTGACCTGTAACGTTTACAGGTTTCTTTTTATTTCTGTTATCCCAACCCAAATTACTTTTTCATAGTATGTTGCTTTTCTCGGCTTTCGGCTGTTCAAATCTGTCTTATTACTTTCTTGCCTTTTACTCAGCGGAATCAATCGATAGCAAGTGTTTTTAGCAGTGACACATGACACCCGTTTACTGCAGAGTAGGTGCTGGATGGGATTAACCCTGTTGATCTCCCTTGCACTATGTGTGGAGTTAAATAGCGGTTATCCTTTTGTGATCTTTTCAAATATGTCTTCATAGGCTTGAAACATGCCTAGAATTAAGCTTGAATAATATATATGCCTTCTTGAACTCTGCTGAAGAACATTGTAGTGCCATTGTTATTTCAAATTCTACCTGCAAAAGAGATTTTTCAAGGATCTGTAAATCCTTTATTCCAAGAGAAACAACTCCAAAGCTCTTCAGAAAATAGTGACTATTATCTATCACTTTTTACTATTTGCAATCTTTGTTGAGTATAACCATTGCTCTGGGGCATGTCGTGAGAATGGCTGATGGTCAGATTCCGAAAGATCTCCTATATGGAGAATTAGTGCAGGGAAAGCACCTCAGAGGGAGACCATAGTTGCGATATAAGGATATCTGCAAGAGGAACCTAAAAGCCCTGGGAATGGACATTAACAACTGGGAAAACTTGACTTCCGATTGTTCAACTTGGAGGCTAAAGACGCAGCATGGCCTTCTCCAATTCGAAGAGACACTTGCTTGGCAGGCTGAGGCAAAGAGGCAGTCCCGGAACCAGCGAAATCTGGAGGCTGGGCAGGGGACAGAACGTATCTGCCCTCAGTGTGGAAGGGATTGCCACTCTCAAATTGGCCTGTTTAGTCACACTAGATGCTGTTTTAGGACCTCTTTCCAGAGCACAATACTATAGTCTCTTGAGACTGAAGGATGCCAATGATAACCATTGCCACCTGGATGATGATTATGGTTACTATGTTCTCAAACAAATACAAGCAAAATGATTATTAGTAAATACATGGGGAGTGAACATTTATAAAACAGTCACCACATTTAATATTATATTAAACTGCAGATGAAATATAATTTCTAAGTTCCAATTTATGCTGTGATTTGGCAGAATGTCTCCATTCTTTCATACTGTATAGATTTTAATTTGTCCTGGAAACTATTTCTCCTTTTTTCCCTCTTTTTTCATTGTGTTATATCCTTTCTTTACTTTATGGATGATTTACATGTCTTTCAGAACTCAAGAAATAAATACTTTAGTTTACATTAATTCTCCTAAATCAGTATTTCTGCTTGTTTCAGCTTTACAAGTCAAACTTCAGAAATACTGCATACTCCCCATAGGAAGATACAGTTAATCAACAAAATAGTCTCACCACTTTCAGTAATTCTTGTTGAGTTCATATTATTACTTGGCCAAATTAGACTGAAAATGTATATATGTTTATGCTGAGCCCATTTTTTTTTCTCAAATGGCTTGGAGTACATCTATCAGTTCTGATAGCTTTTCCATACCTGTTCTGCAAGTCAGCTCTGAAAATATATAATATGAAGACTTGAAAACCCAGAATGCTTTTCTATGAAGAAGAAATGAATTATGGAAGCTCTCATAAAGTCCCTGCTTATTTACTGAACAGAAATGTGATTTAACAGAGAACTGATTTGGTCTATATGGCATGATTTATGGCCTACGACTATATGTAAAGCAGGTCATAATGATTCCTGCAACACACTATGGTTTTTTCTTCATTAGCTTTCTCAAAGACATAATGAAGAAGGGTTTCCCCTCCCCGAGTGCTTTTCCTGTGAACTTAGATTTCATATTTGAATATGCCCTAATATAATCAAAATATAGTTTGATTTAAAGTTTGAATGTCAGACTGTGGCTTTTACTTTTCTTCTCAGAAATAAAGTAATGAACTGAGAACAGGCAAGAAACAATGATTGCATACCATATCCACAATGTGCTCCATATTTGCAAGTTGAATTATATTTAATCCCACGAGAAACCTGTTTAGCTATATGATTTTTGAGATTTTTTTACTTTCAAAATATTATTTATATTCTATTCTAACATCTAGATTTTTGGAAATTATTGTTCTTTTTTTTCCAACGGCAGATATTTGAAAAGCACTGACATTTTGCGAAGTCCTATTAATGAACTCTCACATTCTTAAGATTCAGATTACAATTATTCACTCCCATCATTTTCTTTTACATAGATATGCTAATGACATTCACCCCAAGAATGCACCTTTCCTCCTTAATAGCTTTACATCTCTCTCACCCACTGACCTTCACTATCCATGCAGAGCAACAACAACAAAAAAAAGTGACTTGTTGCCATCAATCCCTTTTGCATATTTGATTAAATGACCATTGACTGAACTGACACATTGTTATCAAATGCTTCAGGTTATCCCTATAGTGTAGTAAATTAATGAGTGATATATTGACACAATTGTAGGAGATGAAAGAGAATAAGTGATTTCCGTCTTCCACCACTAAATCAGAAGATTTATTTATACTCTCATTCTTATACAGTATTTATCATTCCACAATACTGTTACTCTAGGCCCGTGATGGCGAACCTATGGCACATGTGCCACCTGTGGCACGCGGAACCCTTTCTGCGGACATGCGAGCCATCACCCAGCTCAGCTTCACTTCGCATGTGTGCGCCTCCTGCCCCCAGCTGATTTTGGGGTGTCTGCCATGCATGCATGGGGGATGCGGTGTATGCGGGAGACACATGCATGTGCACGGGGTGGGGGTCGCACGTGCAGTGTGGAAGGCAGGAGGGAGTGCAGGGGGTGCAGTGCCCCCCGTGGCCCATTTTGGGTCTAGAAGGCCTCCCTGCAGCCTCCTGGGACCAAAAATGGGCCACGGGGAGGAGGTCATGCGCGCATTGCATTATGGTTGCAGGCACATGTGCGCGCACTTTCGGCACGCAACGACAAAAAGGTTAGCCATCACTGCCGTAGGTCTTTTTATGTAACTAAACAACAAATTGTATCTGTGTTTCTCTTCTGCAAGTATATATCACATAAGTACTGGTACCCTATTGTTTGAGCAATTGAATAGAATGAGTGAAATATTCAAAATCTTCGCTTTTAATGTCATTTAATTCAATCTCCACTGGAAATAAAAGGCAATTTATTTGCTGAACTTTTACATCTGTGTTGGCCTGTTAGACTGACCGATGCCTGGAGAGATTTCCTACTCAAAAGATTTGTAAGATAGGGCTGTTTGTAGTTTGGCAAATTGCTACCTGTCAGTACCAGTCTCTGTCCAATTACATAAGATCACCCAGGAGCAGCATCTTCCTTTCCTCCTTTCTATCACCTGTCATGCTACTGAACAACTCTAGGAGTTTGTGGGACTTCGGACTGTTGTGTTGACTTATGTGCTAACTTTTAGAACTGGAGACTGCAGTAACCTACCCAGATAAACTAAACTTAGAAGCCTTGTTGACAAGACATACTATAAGTTAGAGTACCTTTCTCATGATTTTTGGCGTTTCCCTGATTTTTCTCCAGTTCTGTATGTTTTTCATTATCTTATTTCTTCTAGGACTCTTGCTTATTTCAATAAGTCTGATTTTTGCTATGTTCTTCAGTTCTCATGCTTGGTTCTTTTACAGCTTCTGATTCATTTTTTACAGGTGCCTAAATCCCATGCTTATAGATACAATGTGTCATCACTGGGATTCACATTTTCTCATCCTTCTTGTCTTCAAACCATATATTATGTTGTCTGCTGAAAAGAAGGAGGCTTGTATTGTGGTGGAATTGTGACGTGCATTTTCAAGAATTTACGGGAAATAGTTTACAGAAATAAAAATTATATGTACGTGCAGGTCTGGATGCCCTGCTGGTTATAGGAAATTATAATCTTATTGCATCTGGAACTAAAGTGCTGCATTACACTATGATGATATAATAGTTGCAGCTGCTGCAATTCTTTTGCATGTACTCAGTGTTAAGTCTAGTTTGTTCCTAGAGTTCGTAGAAAATGCCTGGTGTGAGAGACCCATGTGGGATTGTATTGCTCAATTTCATGAATTCAGCATAGGCCATAATGTTGATTCAAATGAAAATACAGAGCTAATGGATGGTATAATCAAATGTGTGCCAGTAGCAAGGCCACTGGGAATATAGCCAGTGTAGGAAACCAAGTGCTGAGTCAAGATTTTCCAGTTCACATGCTTAGCAAAACCAGCCCTTTATAAAATGAGTGATAAAATGTTTTGCTGCTTAATGTCTCTTTTTTTTACACTGACTGCACTAATTGCTATTATAACTGAACAATGGAGTGCAATCTCTATAATTATTCAAATAAGCATATTTGCTTTATGTGGAGTTGCCATAAAAAGCAAGAAGGAAAAAAACTTTCAGTGCAATTAAATTAAAAATATTTTTAAAGATGAAAAGCATTCAGGCTATTCATAAATTATCAAGAGATCTTATGCTATCTCTTTTTACTTGTACTTGTGCTAATTTGACTCTTAAAAGTCTGAGTTTAGGAACATTAGTGGGTTTCAATTTCAGCCGCTACTTGGTTTGCTCATGGCCGTGAGTGTGTGTAACACTTCTGCGCATGCACAGAGATGGGCGAGTGGGCGGAGCCTCCTGCCGTTACCAGTCCACCCTATCCAGGGCAAACCAGTAGCAACCCACCACTGCTTAGGAATCTTTGAAAAAAGGACATTGTGAAGAAATTTGCTCAGTATAGTAGTCATATGTGTTAACACTATAAGTGTTCTTAAAATATTTTTCTAGGTAACTACACCTTTCAAAACATTTCCTATTTTAGTGATCCAAGTACAGGTAGACTTATGACTGATTGCTTAACAATTGGAAGTTATGACTGACCCTCCGAAAGCTTCTTATGACCCAATTTCAAAATTACAATGGCCACAACCTTAATAACCACACCCGGACTCAGAGGATTACATTTTGGACTCATGGCAACCAGCTCATTTTTATGGTTTGTAGCATAAAGATGGCCATTTGTAGCATCCCACAGTCATTAAACAGCACAAGTCATGATTTTTACATTTGTTGGCTGTTTCCGGCATTTACTTCTGGTATTCAGCAAAAAAAATGTCTATTGGGTAGAATGGATTTGCCTAATGACCATCGTGTTTGCTTAATGACTGCCACAAAAACAGTCATGAAATCAGACCTTGTCACGCCTATTTAACAACCACAACAACTTACAACCATAATACCAGGCTCAACTTTAGTAGTAAGTCAAGAACTACCTGTATATTACATTTCTCTGTACAATAACTTCAGAATAAAGAATAGCTGGGGGCAGCATATATTTAAACAACTAATAGTCTAATTTTTATGATCAATATGCAGAATAATATTTATCTATGAGTTCCTTATTTGGTGTAATATTTAGGGCAGCTTTTGAGAACTGAGGATATATCTCTGTTCTAAAGAACCTATTTGCAGGTAAAAAAAAAACAGTTGAGATTAAAATGGAAAATGCAGATGGTCTTCACAGTCTTAAATGTGAAGCACTTCATAAAGAAAATACATTGCAAAGAAAGTCTTACATGAGAATCCTTTCCTTTGGGTAGTGAGTATCTGCTGATTCGCCAAACGGCGGGAATGGCAGTCAGGCATGGGAGGCAACCCTTGTCTGTTTCCATAGGACCGAGTCTGCCAATCAAATAAGTCCCGTCTCTTCCTGGGATTCTCCAGTTTTTCGACTCTGAAACGAGTAGTGTTTTTAGTGTTAATGCTTTGTTTAAAATTTTAAAAAACCCTCAGAATTTTTTCTGAGCATTTTATGGAGAATAGTTAGATTTCTATGCAAAAATATTTTCCATTTAAAGGCTATTTTATTATCAGAAGCTAATTGGAGGCTTTTCCCTCCCATCTTTCATAGAATATAGGGCATTTCACATATGCATAATAAAATGAAGTAGCGACAATCAGACTTTTTGTGGATCGTGTTCTAAAATAGCTACTTGGGAAAAAAATTAGCCTAGTGAGCAATTGAGCTTCATATTCATTTTCTCGATGTGATAGTCATTACCTTCTACGAGATTTACCTGCCATCAAATTGTTTAGAAAGCCAATACAGTACAGGTAGTCCTCAACTTACAGAAGTTTGTTTAGTGACCATTCAAAGTTACAACGGTACTGAAAAAAGTGACTTATGACTCTTTTTCATAGTTATAACCTTTGCAGCATCCCCATGATCATGTGATCAAAATTCAGATGTTTG